>OU342743.1:530284077-530884077 GCA_910589775.1 Avena eriantha
TTATAATAGCGATCTACTAGATATATGTTTTCCCCACACACGTGATGATATTGTTTCGCATTAGACAGATTGAGTTCATTCTATTTTTATCCAAGAAAAAAAGCATGGCTACATCTAGCCAAAATCCATCCATCTTCTCTTTGTTCGGTCTCTCCTCTTCAAGGTGAGGCTAAATCCTTGTTATTCGCAGCTGAACTAGGGTAAATCCATCCATCTGCTCTTTCATTTTAAAATAACCTACCAAAGGCAGTTGCTAGCAGCAGTCCTAGCAAAAAATTAAATTCAGTCAGGAAGACAAATGCTAGAGTAAATGACATTCCGATCATTTTGATATATTATACGTTTTTTTTCGACATCGTATGCACAAATGGCGGCCATCTGAAGTTTTTTATATGTTTTTTTGCAAAATAAGTCGAAATTCAAGTTTGCTAATTTTCATGACAAGTGTATCACTAAATACAACTACAGTTGAAAGGAATTTTTTTTCGTTCCCTCCTTTTTCCCCTCACCACTAAGCCAAAATTTGAAACCCGGCAACATTAAAATGGTGCACGAATCACTCCAACAATTTCGTCTCATCTTAACTCCCAAACCCATCCCCCTCTGGCGCCTCATCCTTCTCCTCCCTCGATCCGATCTCGTCCTCGAAGGATCAGAACTCATTGCCGCATCTGATCGGTGGTCTCCTTGGCAGACACCATGATCAGGACTCTTCGAAGTGGTAAGGCACAGGAACCATTGAGGTCTACACCGAAGAAGAATCACAATGTCAAACGACCGTCAGGAGATAATTCAATCCCCCCATCCTTCTCATATGCAGTAGATCACTAGACCATTCATTACAAGTGGTCAAACATCTTGTTCTGTCATTCTAGTTATTATAATAGCGATCTACTAGATATATTGTTTTCCCCCCCCACACACGTGATATTTGTTTCGTAGTAGACAGATTGAGTTCATTCTATTTTTATCCAAGAAAAAAAAGCAATGGCTACATCTAGCCAAAAATCCATCCATCTTCTCTTTGTTCGGTCTCTCCTCTTCAAGGTGAGGCTAAATCCTTGTTATTCGCAGCTGAACTAGGGTAAATCCATCCATCTGCTCTTTCATTTCTAAAATAACCTAGCCAAAGGCAGTTGCTAGCAGCAGTCCTAGCAAAAATTAAATTCAGTCAGGAAGAACAATGCTAGAGTAAATGACATTCCGATCATTTTGATATATTATACGTTTTTTTCCGACATCGTATGCACAAATGGCGGCCATCTGAAGTTTTATAATGTTTTTTTGCAAAATAAGTCGAAATTCAAGTTTGCTAATTTTCATGACAAGTGTATCACTAAATACAACACAGTTGAAAGGAATTTATTTTTTCGTTCCCTCCTTTTTCCCCTCACCACTAAGCCAAAATTTGAAACCCGCAACATTAAAATGGTGCACGAATCACTCCAACAATTTTCGTCTCATCTTAACTCCCAAACCCATCCCCCTCTGGCGCCTCATCCTTCTCCCCTCGATCCGATCTCGTCCTCGAAGGATCAGAACTCATTGCCGCATCTGATCGGTGGTCTCCTGGGCCGACACCATGATCAGGACTCTTCGAAGTGGTAAGGCACAGGAACCATTGAGGTCTACACCGAAGAAGAATCACAATGTCAAACGACCGTCAGGAGATAATTCAATCCCCCCATCCTTCTCATATGCAGTAGATCAGCTAGAACCATTCATTACAAAGTGGTCAAACATCTTGTTCTGTCATTCTAGTTATTATAATAGCGATCTACTAGATATATTGTTTCCCCCACACACGTGATGATATTGTTTCGCAGTAGACAGATTGAGTTCATTCTATTTTTATCCAAGAAAAAAATAGCAATGGCTACATCTAGCCAAAAATCCATCCATCTTCTCTTTGTTCGGTCTCTCCTCTTCAAGGTGAGGCTAAATCCTTGTTATTCGCAGCTGAACTAGGGTAAATCCATCCATCTGCTCTTTCATTTCTAAAATAACCTACCCAAAGGCAGTTGCTAGCAGCAGTCCTAGCAAAATTAAATTCAGTCAGGAAGACAAATGCTAGAGTAAATGACATTCCGATCATTTTGATATATTATACGTTTTTTTCCGACATCGTATGCACAAATGGCGGCCATCTGAAGTTTTTTAATGTTTTTTTTGCAAAATAAGTCGAAATTCAAGTTTGCTAATTTTCATGACAAGTGTATCACTAAATACAACTACAGTTGAAAGGAATTTATTTTTTCGTTCCCTCCTTTTTCCCCTCACCACTAAGCTAAGCCAAATTTGAAACCCGGCAACATTAAAATGGTGCACGAATCACTCCAACAATTTTCGTCTCATCTTAACTCCCAAACCCATCCCCCTCTGGCGCCTCATCCTTCTCCTCCCGGATCCGATCTCGTCCTCGAAGGATCAGAACTCATTGCCGCATCTGATCGGTGGTCTCCTTGGCCGACACCATGATCAGGACTCTTCGAAGTGGTAAGGCACAGGAACCATTGAGGTCTACAACCGAAGAAGACACAATGTCAAACGACCGTCAGGAGATAATTCAATCCCCCATCCTTCTCATATGCAGTAGATCAGCTAGACCATTCATTACAAAGTGGTCAAACATCTTGTTCTGTCATTCTAGTTATTATAATAGCGATCTACTAGATATATTGTTTTCCCCCACACACGTGATGATATTGTTTCGCAGTAGACAGATTGAGTTCATTCTATTTTTATCCAAGAAAAAAAAAGCAATGGCTACATCTAGCCAAAAATCCATCCATCTTCTCTTTGTTCGGTCTCTCTCTCTTCAAGGTGAGGCTAAATCCTTGTTATTCGCAGCTGAACTAGGGTAAATCCATCCATCTGCTCTTTCATTTCTAAATAACCTACCCAAAGGCAGTTGCTAGCAGCAGTCCTAGCAAAAAATTAAATTCAGTCAGGAAGACAAATGCTAGAGTAAATGACATTCCGATCATTTTGATATATTATACGTTTTTTCCGACATCGTATGCACAAATGGCGGCCATCTGAAGTTTTATAATGTTTTTTTTGCAAAATAAGTCGAAATTCAAGTTTGCTAATTTTCATGACAAGTGTATCACTAAATACAACTACAGTTGAAAGGAATTTATTTTTTCGTTCCCTCCTCCTTTTCCCCCTCACCACTAAGCCAAAATTTGAAACCCGGCAACATTAAAATGGTGCACGAATCACTCCAACAATTTTCGTCTCATCTTAACTCCCAAACCCATCCCCCTCTGGCGCCTCATCCTTCTCCTCCTCCCTCGATCCGATCTCGTCCTCGAAGGATCAGAACTCATTGCCGCATCTGATCGGTGGTCTCCTTGGCCGACACCATGATCAGGACTCTTCGAAGTGGTAAGGCACAGGAACCATTGAGGTCTACACCGAAGAAGAATCACAATGTCAAACGACCGTCAGGAGATAATTCAATCCCCCCATCCTTCAATATGCAGTAGATCAGCTAGACCATTCATTACAAAGTGGTCAAACATCTTGTTCTGTCATTCTAGTTATTATAATAGCGATCTACTAGATATATTGTTTTCCCCCACACACGTGATGATATTGTTTCGCAGTAGACAGATTGAGTTCATTCTATTTTATCCAAGAAAAAAAAGCAATGGCTACATCTAGCCAAAAATCCATCCATCTTCTCTTTGTTCGGTCTCTCCTCTTCAAGGTGAGGCTAAATCCTTGTTATTCGCAGCTGAACTAGGGTAAATCCACCATCTGCTCTTTCATTTCTAAAATAACCTACCCAAAGGCAGTTGCTAGCAGCAGTCCTAGCAAAAATTAAATTCAGTCAGGAGACAAATGCTAGAGTAAATGACATTCCGATCATTTTGATATATTATACGTTTTTTTCCGACATCGTATGCACAAATGGCGGCCATCTGAAGTTTTATAATGTTTTTTTGCAAAATAAGTCGAAATTCAAGTTTGCTAATTTTCATGACAAGTGTATCACTAAATACAACTACAGTTGAAAGGAATTTATTTTTTCGTTCCCTCCTTTTTCCCCTCACCACTAAGCCAAAATTTGAAACCCAACATTAAAATGGTGCACGAATCACTCCAACAATTTTCGTCTCATCTTAACTCCCAAAACCCACCCCCTCTGCGCCTCATCCTTCTCCTCCCTCGATCCGATCTCGTCCTCTCGAAGGATCAGAACTCATTGCCGCATCTGATCGGTGGTCTCCTTGGCCGACACCATGATCAGGACTCTTCGCAGTGGTAAGGCACAGGAACCATTGAGGTCTACACCGAAGAAGAATCACAATGTCAAACGACCGTCAGGAGATAATTCAATCCCCCCATCCTTCTCATATGCAGTAGATCAGCTAGAACCATTCATTACAAAGTGGTCAAACATCTTGTTCTGTCATTCTAGTTATTATAATAGCGATCTACTAGATATATTGTTTCCCCCACACACGTGATGATATTGTTTCGCAGTAGACAGATTGAGTTCATTCTATTTTTATCCAAGAAAAAAATAGCAATGGCTACATCTAGCCAAAAATCCATCCATCTTCTCTTTGTTCGGTCTCTCTCTTTCAAGGTGAGGCTAAATCCTTGTTTATTCGCAGCTGAACTAGGGTAAATCCATCCATCTGCTCTTTCATTTCTAAAATAACCTACCCAAAGGCAGTTGCTAGCAGCAGTCCTAGCAAAAATTAAATTCAGTCAGGAAGACAAATGCTAGAGTAAATGACATTCCGATCATTTTGATATATTATACGTTTTTTTCCGACATCGTATGCACAAATGGCGGCCATCTGAAGTTTTATAATGTTTTTTTGCAAAATAAGTCGAAAATTCAGTTTGCTAATTTTCATGACAAGTATCACTAAATACAACTACAGTTGAAAGGAATTTATTTTTTCGTTCCCTCCTTTTTCCCCTCACCACTAAGCCAAATTTGAAACCCGGCAACATTAAATGGTGCACGAATCACTCCAACAATTTTCGTCTCATCTTAACTCCCAAACCCATCCCCCTCTAGCGCCTCATCCTTCTCCTCCCTCGATCCGATCTCGTCCTCGAAGGATCAGAACTCATTGCCGCATCTGATCGGTGGTCTCCTTGGCCGACACCATGATCAGGACTCTTCGCAGTGGTAAGGCACAGGAACCATTGAGGTCTACACCGAAGAAGAATCACAATGTCAAACGACCGTCAGGAGATAATTCAATCCCCCCATCCTTCTCATATGCAGTAGATCAGCTAGAACCATTCATTACAAAGTGGTCAAACATCTTTTCTGTCATTCTAGTTATTATAATAGCGATCTACTAGATATATTGTTTTCCCCCACACACGTGATGATATTGTTTCGCAGTAGACAGATTGAGTTCATTCTATTTTTATCCAAGAAAAAAAGCAATGGCTACATCTAGCCAAAAATCCATCCATCTTCTCTTTGTTCGGTCTCTCCTCCTTCAAGGTGAGGCTAAATCCTTGTTATTCGCAGCTGAACTAGGGTAAATCCATCCATCTGCTCTTTCATTTCTAAATAACCTACCCAAAGGCAGTTGCTAGCAGCAGTCCTAGCAAAAATTAAATTCAGTCAGGAAGACAAATGCTAGAGTAAATGACATTCCGATCATTTTGATATATTATACGTTTTTTCCGACATCGTATGCACAAATGGCGGCCATCTGAAGTTTTTATAATGTTTTTTTTGCAAAATAAGTCGAAATTCAAGTTTGCTAATTTTCATGACAAGTGTATCACTAAATACAACTACAGTTGAAAGGAATTTATTTTTTCGTTCCCTCCTTTTTTCCCCTCACCACTAAGCCAAAATTTGAAACCCGGCAACATTAAAATGGTGCACGAATCACTCCAACAATTTCGTCTCATCTTAACTCCCAAAACCCATCCCCCTCTGGCGCCTCATCCTTCTCCTCCCCGGATCCGATCTCGTCCTCGAAGGATCAGAACTCATTGCCGCATCTGATCGGTGGTCTCCTTGGCACACCATGATCAGGACTCTTCGCAGTGGTAAGGCACAGGAACCATTGAGGTCTACACCGAAGAAGAATCACAATGTCAAACGACCGTCAGGAGATAATTCAATCCCCCCATCCTTCTCATATGCAGTAGATCAGCTAGAACCATTCATTACAAAGTGGTCAAACATCTTGTTCTGTCATTCTAGTTATTATAATAGCGATCTACTAGATATATTGTTTCCCCCACACACGTGATGATATTGTTTCGCAGTAGACAGATTGAGTTCATTCTATTTTTATCCAAGAAAAAATAGCAATGGCTACATCTAGCCAAAAATCCATCCATCTCTCTCTTTGTTCGGTCTCTCCTCTTCAAGGTGAGGCTAAATCCTTGTTATTCGCAGCTGAACTAGGGTAAATCCATCCATCTGCTCTTTTTCATTTCTAAAATAACCTACCCAAAGCAGTTGCTAGCAGCAGTCCTAGCAAAAAATTAAATTCAGTCAGGAAGACAAATGCTAGAGTAAATGACATTCCGATCATTTTGATATATTATACGTTTTTTTTCCGACATCGTATGCACAAATGGCGGCCATCTGAAGTTTTTATAATGTTTTTTTGCAAAATAAGTCGAAATTCAAGTTTGCTAATTTTCATGACAAGTGTATCACTAAATACAACTACAGTTGAAAGAATTTATTTTTTCGTTCCCTCCTTTTTTCCCTCACCTAAGCCAAATTTGAAACCCGGCAACATTAAAATGGTGCACGAATCACTCCAACAATTTCGTCTCATCTTAACTCCCAAAACCCATCCCCCTCTAGCGCCTCATCCTTCTCCTCCCTATATCCGATCTCGTCCTCGAAGGATCAGAACTCATTGCCGCATCTGATCGGTGGTCTCCTTGGGCCGACACCATGATCAGGACTCTTCGAAGTGGTAAGGCACAGGAACCATTGAGGTCTACACCGAAGAAGAATCACAATGTCAAACGACCGTCAGGAGATAATTCAATCCCCCATCCTTCTCATATGCAGTAGATCAGCTAGAACCATTCATTACAAAGTGGTCAAACATCTTGTTCTGTCATTCTAGTTATTATAATAGCGATCTACTAGATATATTGTTTTCCCCCACCACGTGATGATATTGTTTCGCAGTAGAAAGATTGAGTTCATTCTATTTTTATCCAAGAAAAAAAGCAATGGCTACATCTAGCCAAAAATCCATCCATCTTCTCTTTGTTCGGTCTCTCCTCTTCAAGGTGAGGCTAAATCCTTGTTATTCGCAGCTGAACTAGGGTAAATCCATCCATCTGCTCTTTCATTTCTAAAATAACCTACCAAAGGCAGTTGCTAGCAGCAGTCCTAGCAAAAAATTAAATCCAGTCAGGAAGACAAATGCTAGAGTAAATGACATTCCGATCATTTTGATATATTATACGTTTTTTTTTCCGACATCGTATGCACAAATGGCGGCCATCTGAAGTTTTATAATGTTTTTTTGCAAAATAAATCGAATTCAGAAGTTTGCTAATTTTCATGACAAGTGTATCACTAAATACAACTAACAGTAGAAAGGAATTTATTTCTTCGTTCTCCTTCTTTTCCCCTCACCACTAGCCAAAAATTTGAATCCCGCAACATTAAAATGGTGCAACAGTCACTCCCAACAATTTCCGTCTCATCTTAACCTCCCAAAACCCACCCCCCTCTGGCGCCTCAATCCTTCTCCTCCCCCGGATCCGATCTCGTCCTCGAAGGGATCAGAACTCATTGGCCGCATCTGATCGGTGGTCTCCTTGGCCGACACCATGATCAGGACTCTTCGCGAGTGGTAAGGCCCAGGAACCATTGAGGTCTACACCAGAAAGAATCACAATGTCAAACGACCGTCAGGGAGATAGTCATCCCCCCATCCTTCTCATATGCAGTAGATCACTAGAACCATTCATTACAAAGTGGTCAAACATCTTGTTCTATCATTCTAGTTATTATAATAGCGATCTACTAGATATATTGTTTCCCCTACACACGTGATGATATTGTTTCGCAGAGACAGATTGAGTTCATTCTATTTTTATCCAAGAAAAAAAATAGCAATGGCTACATCTAGCCAAAAAATCCATCCATCTCTCTTTGTTCGGTCTCTCCTCTTCAAGGGGAGGCTAAATCCTGTTATTCGTAGCTGAACTAGGGTAAATCCATCCATCTGCTCTTTCATTTCTAAAATAACCTACCCAAAGGCAGTTGCTAGCAGCAGTCCTAGTAGAAAATTAAATTCAGCCAGGAGACAAATGCTAGAGTAAATGACATTCCGATATTTGATATATTATACCTTTTGTTCCGAAATCGTATGCACAAATGGCGGCCATCTGAAGGTTTTATAATGTTTTTTTTGCAAAATAAGTCGAAATTCAAGTTTGCTAATTTTCATGACAAGTGTATCACTAAAATACAACTACAGTTGAAAAGGAATTTATTTTTTCGTTCCCTCCTTTTTCCCCTCACCACTAAGCCAAATTTGCATCCCGACAACATTAAAATGGTGCACGAATCACTCCAACATTTCGTCTCATCTTAACTCCCAAAACCCACCCCCCTCTGGCGCCTCATCCTTCTCCTCCCCAGGATCCGATCTCGTCCTCGAAGGATTACAACTCATTACCTCCGATCTGATCGGTGGTCTCCTTGGCCGACAACCATGATCAGGACTCTTCGCAGTGGTAGAGGCACAGGAACCATTGCGTTCTACACCAATGAAGAAATCACAATGTCAAACGACCGTCAGGAGATAATTCAATCCCCCCATCCTTCTCATATGCAGTAGATCAGCTAGAACCATTCGTTACAAAGTGGTCAACATCTTGTTCTGTCATTCTAGTTATTATAATAGCGATCTACTAGATATATTGTTTTCCCCCACACACGTGATGATATTGGTTTTGCAGTAGACATATTGAGTTCATTCTATTTTTATCTAAGAAAAAAATAGCAATGGCTACATCTAGCCAAAATCCATCCATCTTCTCTTTGTTCGGGTCTCTCCTCTTCAAGGTGAGGCTAAATCCTTGTTATTCGCAGCTGAACTAGGGTAAATCCATCCATCTGCTCTTTCATTTCTAAAATAACCTACCCAAAGGCAGTTGCTAGCAGCAGTCCTAGCAAAAAAATTAAATTCAGTCAGGCAAGACAAATGCTAGAGTAAATGACATTCCAATTATTTTGGATATATTGTACTTTTTTTCCGACATCGTATGCACAAATGGCGGCCATATGAAGTTTTATAATGTGTTTTTGCAAAATAAGTCGAAATTCAAGTTTGCTAATTTTCATGACAAGTGTAATCACTAAATACAACTACAGTTGAAAGGAATTTATTTTTTCGTTCCCTCCTTTTTCATGTCACCACTAAGCCAAAATTTGAAACCAGGCAACATTAAAATGGTGCACGAATCACTCCAACAATTTTCGTCCATCTTAACTCAACAAAAAACCATCCCCTCTAGCGCCTCATCCTCTCCTCCCCCGGATCCAATCTCGGCGTCGAAGCATCAGAACTCATTGCCGCATCTGATCGGTGGTCCTCCTTGGCGGACAGACCATGATCAGGACTCTTCACAGTGGTAAGCACGGAACCATTGAGGTCTACACTGAAGAAGAATCACAATGTCAAACGACCGTCAGGAGATAATTCTATCCCCCCATCCTTTCACATATTAGTAGATCAGCTAGAAACCAGTCATTACAAAGTGGTTAAACCATCTTGTTTTTCATTCTAGTTATTATAATAGCGATCTACTAGATATATTGTTTTCCCCCCACACACGTGATGATATTGTTTCGCAGTAGACAGAGTGAGTTAATTCTATTTTTATCTAGAAAAAATAGCAATGGCTACATCTAGCCAAAAATCCATAAATCTTCTCTTTGTTCGGTCTCTCCTCTTCATGGTGAGGATAAATCCTTGTTATTCGGAGCTGAACTAGGGTAAATCCATCCATCTGCTCTTTCATTTCTAAAAATAACCTACCCAAAGGAAGTTTGCTAGAAGCATCCCTAGCAAAAAATTTAATACAGTCAGAAGACAAATGCTAGAGTAATGACATGCCGATCATTTTGATATATCATACGTTTTTTCCGACATCGTATGCACAAATGCGGCCATCTGAAGTTCTTATAATTTTTTTGCAAAATTAAAGCCAAAATTCAAGTTTGCTAATTTTCATGACAAGTGTATCACTAAATAGAATTATAGTTGAAAGGAATTTATTTTTTCGTTGCCTTCTTTTCCCCCTCACCACTAAGCCGAAATTTGAAACCCGGCAACATTAAAATGGTGCAAGAATCACTCCAACAATTTCGTCTCATCTTAACTCCCAAAACCATCCCCCTCTGGCGCCTCATCCTTCTCCTCCCCCGGATATGATCTTGTCCTCGAAGGATCAGAACTCATTCCGCATCTGATCAGTGGTCTCCTTGGCCGACACCATGATCAGGACTCTTCGTAGTGGTAAGGCACAGGTAACCATTGAGGTCTACACGAAGAAGAATCACAATGTCAAACGACCGTCAGGAGATAATTCAATCCCCCATCCTTCTCATATGCAGTAGATCAGCTAGAACCATTCATTACAAAGTAGCAAACATCTTGTTCTGTCATTCTAGTTATTATAATAGCGATCTACTAGATATACTATTTCCCCCACCCCGTGATGATATTGTTTCACAGTTGATAGATTGAGTTCATTCTATTTTATCCCAAGAAAAAAATAGCAATGGCTACATCTAGCCAAAAATCCATCCATCTTCTCTTGTCGGTCTCTCCTCTTCAAGGTGAGGCTAAATCCTTGTTATTCGCAGCTGAACTAGGGTAAATCCATCCATCTGCTCTTTCATTTCTAAAATAACCTACCCAAGGCAGTTGCTAGCAGCAGTCCTAGCAAAAAATTAAATTCAGTCAGGAGCACAAATGCTAGAGTAAATGACATTCCGATTATTTTGATATATTGTACTTTTTTTTCCGACATCGTATGCACAAATGGCGGCCATATGAAGTTTTTATAATGTGTTTTTGCAAAATAAGTCGAAATTCAAGTTTGCTAATTTCATGACAAGTGTATCACTAAATACAACTACAGTTGAAAGGAATTTATTTTTCGTTCCCTTCTTTTTCCCCTCACCACTAAGCCGAAATTTGAAACCCGGCAACATTAAAATGGTGCACGAATCACTCCAACAATTTTCATCTCATCTTAACTCCCAAAACCATCCCCCTCTGGCGCCTCATTCTTCTCCTCCCCCGGATCTGATCTTGTCCTCGAAGGATCAGAACTCATTTCCGCATCTGATCAGTGATCTCCTTGGCCGACACCATGATCAGGACTCTTCGCAGTGGTAAGGCACAGGAACCATTGAGGTCTACACCGAAGAAGAATCACAAATGTCAAACGACCGTCAGGAGATAATTCAATCCCCCATCCTTCTGATATGCAGTAGATCAGCTAGAACCATTCATTACAAAGTGGTCAAACATCTTGTTCTGTCATTCTAGTTATTATAATAGCGATCTACTAGATATATTGTTTCCCCCACACACGTGATGATATGGTTTCACAGTAGATAGATTGAGTTCATTCTATTTTTATCCAAGAAAAAAATAGCAATAGCTACATCTAGCCAAAAATCCGTCCATCTTCTCTTTGTTCGGTCTCTCCTCTTCAAGGTGAGGGGTAAATCCTTGTTATTCGCAGCTGAACTAGGGTAAATCCATCCATCTGCTCTTTCATTTCTAAAATAACCTACCCAAGGAAGTTGCTAGAAGCAGTCCTAGCAAAAAAATTAAATACAGTCAGGAGGACAAATGCTAGAGTAACTGACATTCCGATCATTTTGATATATCATACCTTTTTTCCGACATCGTATGCACAAATGGCGGCCATCTAAAGTTCTTATAATTTTTTTTTGCAAAATAAGCCGAAATTCAAGTTTGCTAATTTCATGACAAGTGTATCCACTAAATACAATTATAGTTGAAAGGAATTTATTTTTTCGTTCCCTTCTTTTTCCCTCACCACTAAGCCAAAATTTGAAACCCGGCAACATTAAAATGGTGCAAGAATCACTCCAACAATTTTCGTCTCATCTTAACTCCCAAAACCATCCCCCTCTGGCGCCTCATCCTTCTCCTCCCCCGGATATGATCTTGTCCTCGAAGGATCAGAACTCATTTCCGCATCTGATCAGTGGTCTCCTTGGCCGACACCATGATCAGGACTCTTCGTAGTGGTAAGGCACAGGAACCATTGAGGTCTACACCGAAGAAGAATCACAATGTCAAACGACCGTCAGGAGATAATTCAATCCCCCATCCTTCTCATATGCAGTAGATCAGCTAGAACCATTCATTACAAAGTGGCAAACATCTTGTTCTGTCATTCTAGTTATTATAATAGCGATCTACTAGATATACTGTTTCCCCCACTCACGTGATGATATTGTTTCACAGTAGATAGATTGAGTTCATTCTATTTTTATATCCAAGAAAAAAATAGCAATGGCTACATCTAGCCAAAAATCCGTCCATCTTCTCTTTGGTCGGTCTCTCCTCTTCAAGGTGAGGCTAAATCCTTGTTATTCGCAGCTGAACTAGGGTAATCCATCCATCTGCTCTTTCATTTCTAAAATAACCTACCCAAGGAAGTTGCTAGCAGGAGTCCTAGCAAAAAATTAAATTCAGTCTAGAAGACAAATGCTAGAGTAAATGACATTCTGATCATTTTGATATATTATACGTTTCTTCCGACATCGTATACATGAATGGCGGCCATCTGATGTTTTTATAATGGTTTTTTGCAAAATAAGTCGAAATTCAAGTTTGCTAATTTTCATGACAAGTGTATCACTAAATACAACTACAGTTGAAAGGAATTTATTTTTTTGTTCCCTCCTTTTTCCCCCTCACCACTAAACCAAAATTTGAAACCCGGCAACATTAAAATGGTGCAAGAATCACTCCAACAATTTTCGTCTCATCTTAACTCCCAAACCCACCCCCCTCTGGCGCCTCATCCTTCTCCTTCCCCGGATCCGATCTCGTCCTCGAAGGATCAGAACTCATTCCCGCATCAGATCGGTGGTCTCCTTGGCCGAAACCCTGATGAGGACTCTTAGCAGTGGTAAGGCACAGGAAGCATTGAGGTCTACACCGAAGAAGAATCACAATTTCACCGTCAAGAGATAATTCAATCCCCCCATCCTTCTCATATGTAGTAGATCATCTAGAACCATTCATTACAAAGTGTCAAACATCTTGTTTTATCATTCTAGTTATTATAATTGCGATCAACTAGATATATTGTTTCCCCCCCACACACGTGATGATATTGTTCACAGTAGATAGATTGAGTTCATTCTATTTTTATCCAAGAAAAAATAGCAATGGCTACATCTAGCCAAAAATCCGTCCATCTTCTCTTTGTTCGGTCTCTCCTCTTCAAGGTGAGGGTAAGTCCTTGTTATTCGCAGCTGAACTAGGGTAAATCCATCCATCTGCTCTTTCATTTCTAAAATAACCTACCCAAAGGAAGTTGCTAGAAGCAGTCCTAGCAAAAAATGAAATACAGTCAGGAAGACAAATGCTAGAGTAAATGACATTCCGATCATTTTGATATATCGTACGTTTTTTTCCGACATCGTATGCACAAATGGCGGCCATCTAAAGTTCTTATAAATTTTTTGCAAAATAAGCCGAAATTCAAGTTTGCTAATTTTCATGACAAGTGTATCACTAAATACAATTATAGTTGAAAGGAATTTATTTTTTCGTTCCCTTCTTTTTCCCCTCACCACTAAGCCGAAATTTGAAACCCGGCAACATTAAAATGGTGCACGAATCACTCCAACAATTTTCATCTCGTCTTAACTCCCAAAACCATCCCCCTCTGGCGCCTCATTCTTCTCCTCCCCCGGATCTGATCTTGTCCTCGAAGGATCAGAACTCATTTCCGCATTTGATAAGTGGTCTCCTTGGCCGACACCATGATCAGGACTCTTCGCAGTGGTAAGGCACAGGAACCATTGAGGTCTACACCGAAGAAGAATCACAAATGTCAAACGACCGTCAGGAGATAATTCAATCCCCCATCCTTCTCATATGCAGTAGATCAGCTAGAACCATTCATTACAAAGTGGTCAAACATCTTGTTCTGTCATTCTAGTTATTATAATAGCGATCTACTAGATATATTGTTTCCCCCACACACGTGATGATATGGTTTCACAGTAGATAGATTGAGTTCATTCTATTTTTATCCAAGAAAAAAATAGCAATAGCTACATCTAGCCAAAAATCCGTCCATCTTCTCTTTGTTCGGTCTCTCCTCTTCAAGGTGAGGGTAAATCCTTGTTATTCGCAGCTGAACTAGGGTAAATCCATCCATCTGCTCTTTCATTTCTAAAATAACCTACCCAAAGGAAGTTGCTAGAAGCAGTCCTAGCAAAAAATTAAATACAGTCAGGAGGACAAATGCTAGAGTAACTGACATTCCGATCATTTTGATATATCATACCTTTTTTTCCGACATCGTATGCACAAATGGCGGCCATCTAAAGTTCTTATAATTTTTTTTGCAAAATAAGCCGAAATTCAAGTTTGCTAATTTTCATGACAAGTGTATCACTAAATACAATTATAGTTGAAAGGAATTTATTTTTTCGTTCCCTTCTTTTTCCCCTCACCACTAAGCCAAAATTTGAAACCCGGCAACATTAAAATGGTGCAAGAATCACTCCAACAATTTTCGTCTCATCTTAACTCCCAAAACCATCCCCCTCTGGCGCCTCATCCTTCTCCTCCCCCGGATATGATCTTGTCCTCGAAGGATCAGAACTCATTTCCGCATCTGATCAGTGGTCTCCTTGGCCGACACCATGATCAGGACTCTTCGTAGTGGTAAGGCACAGGAACCATTGAGGTCTACACCGAAGAAGAATCACAATGTCAAACGACCGTCAGGAGATAATTCAATCCCCCATCCTTCTCATATGCAGTAGATCAGCTAGAACCATTCATTACAAAGTAGCAAACATCTTGTTCTGTCATTCTAGTTATTATAATAGCGATCTACTAGATATACTGTTTCCCCCACCCACGTGATGATATTGTTTCACAGTAGATAGATTGAGTTCATTCTATTTTTATCCAAGAAAAAAATAGCAATGGCTACATCTAGCCAAAAATCCGTCCATCTTCTCTTTGGTCGGTCTCTCCTCTTCAAGGTGAGGCTAAATCCTTGTTATTCGCAGCTGAATTAGGGTAAATCCATCCATCTGCTCTTTCATTTCTAAAATAACCTACCCAAAGGAACTTGCTAGCAGCAGTCCTAGTAAAAAATTAAATTCAGTCTAGAAGACAAATGCTAGAGTAAATGAGATTCTGATCATTTTGATATATTATACGTTTCTTTCCGACATCGTATACACGAATGGCGGCCATCTGATGTTTTTATAATGGTTTTTTGCAAAATAAGTCGAAATTCAAGTTTGCTAATTTTCATGACAAGTGTATCACTAAATACAACTACAGTTGAAAGGAATTTATTTTTTTGTTCCCTCCTTTTTCCCCTCACCACTAAACAAAAATTTGAAACCCGGCAACATTAAAATGGTGCAAGAATCACTCCAACAATTTTCGTCTCATCTTAACTCCCAAAACCCACCCCCTCTGGTGCCTCATCCTTCTCCTCCCCCGGATCCGATCTCGTCCTCGAAGGATCAGAACTCATTGCCGCATCAGATCGGTGGTCTCCTTGGCCGAAACCATGATGAGGACTCTTAGCAGTGGTAAGGCACAGGAAGCATTGAGGTCTACACCGAAGAAGAATCACAATGTCAAACGACCGTCAGGAGATAATTCAATCCCCCCATCCTTCTTATATGTAGTAGATCATCTAGAACCATTCATTACAAAGTGGTCAAACATCTTGTTTTATCATTCTAGTTATTATAATTGCGATCAACTAGATATATTGTTTCCCCCCACACACGTGATGATATTGTTTCAGAGTAGATAGATTGAGTTCATTCTATTTTTATCCAAGAAAAAAATAGCAATGGCTACATCTAGCCAAAAATCCGTCCATCTTCTCTTTGTTCGGTCTCTCCTCTTCAAGGTGAGGGTAAATCCTTGTTATTCGCAGATGAACTAGGGTAAATCCATCCATCTGCTATTTCATTTCTAAAATAACCTACCCAAAGGAAGTTGCTAGAAGCAGTCCTAGCAAAAAATGAAATACAGTCAGGAGGACAAATGCTAGAGTAAATGACATTCCGATCATTTTGATATATCGTACGTTTTTTTCCGACATCGTATGCACAAATGGCGACCATCTAAAGATCTTATAAATTTTTTTGCAAAATAAGCCGAAATTCAGGTTTGCTAATTTTCATGACAAGTGTATCACTAAATACAATTATAGTTGAAAGGAATTTATTTTTTCGTTCCCTTCTTTTTCCCCTCACCACTAAGCCAAAATTTGAAACCCGGCAACATTAAAATGGTGCAAGAATCACTCCAACAATTTTCGTCTCATCTTAACTCCCAAAACCATCCCCCTCTGGCACCTCATCCTTCTCCTCCCCCGGATATGATCTTGTCCTCGAAGGATCAAAACTCATTTCCGCATCGGATCAGTGGTCTCCTTGGCCGACACCATGATCAGGACTCTTCGTAGTGGTAAGGCACAGGAACCATTGAGGTCTACACCGAAGAAGAATCACAATGTCAAACGACCGTCAGGAGATAATTCAATCCCCCATCCTTCTCATATGCAGTAGATCAGCTAGAACCATTCATTACAAAGTGGCAAACATCTTGTTCTGTCATTCTAGTTATTATAATAGCGATCTACTAGATATACTGTTTCCCCCACTCATGTGATGATATTGTTTCACAGTAGATAGATTGAGTTCATTCTATTTTTATCCAAGAAAAAAATAGCAATGGCTACATCTAGCCAAAAATCCGTCCATCTTCTCTTTGGTCGGTCTCTCCTCATCAAGGTGAGGCTAAATCCTTGTTATTCGTAGCTGAACTAGGGTAAATCCATCCATCTGCTCTTTCATTTCTAAAATAACCTACCCAAAGGAAGTTGCTAGCAGCAGTCCTAGCAAAAAATTAAATTCAGTCTAGAAGACAAATGCTAGAGTAAATGAGATTCTGATCATTTTGATATATTATACGTTTCTTTCCGACATCGTATACACGAATGGCGGCCATCTGATGTTTTTATAATGGTTTTTTTGCAAAATAAGTCGAAATTCAAGTTTGCTAATTTTCATGACAAGTGTATCACTAAATACAACTACAGTTGAAAGGAATTTATTTTTTGTTCCCTCCTTTTTCCCCTCACCACTAAACCAAAATTTGAAACCCGGCAACATTAAAATGGTGCAAGAATCACTCCAACAATTTTCGTCTCATCTTAACTCCCAAAACCCACCCCCTCTGGCGCCTCATCCTTCTCCTCCCCCGGATCCGATCTCGTCCTCGAAGGATCAGAACTCATTGCCGCATCAGATCGGTGGTCTCCTTGGCCGAAACCATGATGAGGACTCTTAGCAGTGGTAAGGCACAGGAAGCGTTGAGGTCTACACCGAAGAAGAATCACAATGTCAAACGACCGTCAGGAGATAATTCAATCCTCCCATCCTTCTCATATGTAGTAGATCATCTAGAACCATTCATTACAAAGTGGTCAAACATCTTGTTTTATCATTCTAGTTATTATAATTGCGATCAACTAGATATATTGTTTCCCCCCACACACGTGATGATATTGTTTCAGAGTAGATAGATTGAGTTCATTCTATTTTTATCCAAGAAAAAAATAGCAATGGCTACATCTAGCCAAAAATCCGTCCATCTTCTCTTTGTTCGGTCTCTCCTCTTCAAGGTGAGGGTAAATCCTTGTTATTCGCAGATGAACTAGGGTAAATCCATCCATCTGCTATTTCATTTCTAAAATAACCTACCCAAAGGAAGTTGCTAGAAGCAGTCCTAGCAAAAAATGAAATACAGTCAGGAAGACAAATGCTAGAGTAAATGACATTCCGATCATTTTGATATATCGTACGTTTTTTTCCGACATCGTATGCACAAATGGCGGCCATCTAAAGATCTTATAATTTTTTTTGCAAAATAAGCCGAAATTCAAGTTTGCTAATTTTCATGACAAGTGTATCACTAAATACAATTATAGTTGAAAGGAATTTATTTTTTCGTTCCCTTCTTTTTCCCCTCACCACTAAGCCAAAATTTGAAACCCGGCAACATTAAAATGGTGCACGAATCACTCCAACAATTTTCGTCTCATCTTAACTCCCAAAACCATCCCCGTCTGGCGCCTCATCCTTCTCCTCCCCCAGATCTGATCTTGTCCTCGAAGGATCAGAACTCATTTCCGCATCTGATCAGTGGTCTCCTTGGCCGACACCATGATCAGGACTCTTCGCAGTGGTAAGGCACAGGAACCATTGAGGTCTACACCGAAGAAGAATCACAATGTCAAACGACCGTCAGGAGATAATTCAATCCCCCATCCTTCTCATATGCAGTAGATCAGCTAGAACCATTCATTACAAAGTGGTCAAACATCTTGTTCTGTCATTCTAGTTATTATAATAGCGATCTACTAGATATACTGTTTCCCCCACACACGTGATGATATTGTTTCACAGTAGATAGATTGAGTTCATTCTATTTTTATCCAAGAAAAAAATAGCAATGGCTACATCTAGCCAAAAATCCGTCCATCTTCTCTTTGGTCGGTCTCTCCTCTTCAAGGTGAGGCTAAATCCTTGTTATTCGCAGCTGAACTAGGGTAAATCCATCCATCCGCTCTTTCATTTCTAAAATAACCTACCCAAAGGAAGTTGCTAGCAGCAGTCCTAGCAAAAAATTAAATTCAGTCTGGAAGACAAATGCTAGAGTAAATGACATTCCGATCATTTTGATATATTATACGTTTCTTTCCGACATCGTATACACGAGTGGCGGCCATCTGAAGTTTTTATAATGGTTTTTTGCAAAATAAGTCGAAATTCAAGTTTGCTAATTTTCATGACAAGTGTATCACTAATACAACTACAGTTGAAAGGAATTTATTTTTTTGTTCCCTCCTTTTTCCCCTCACCACTAAACCAAAATTTGAAACCCGACAACATTAAAATGGTGCACGAATCACTCCAACAATTTTTGTCTCATCTTAGCTCCCAAAACCCACACCCCTCTGGAAATCTCATCCTTCTCCTCCCCCGGATCTGATCTCGTCCTCGAAGGATCAGGACTCATTGCCGCATCTGATCGGTGGTCTCCTTGGCCGACACCATGATCAGGACTCTTCACAGTGGTAAGGCACAGGAACCATTGAGGTCTACACCGAAGAAGAATCACAATGTCAAACGACCGTCAGGAGATAATTCCATCCCCCCATCCTTCACATATACAGTAGATCAGCTAGAACCATTCATTACAAAGTGGTTAAACATCTTATTCTATCATTCTACTTATTATAATAGGGATCTACTAGATATATTGTTTTCCCCCACACACGTGATGATATTGTTTTCCCCCACACACGCAATGGCTACATCTAGCCAAAAATCCATCCATCTTCTCTTTGTTCAGTCTCTCCTCTTCAAGGTGAGGCTAAATCCTTGTTATTCGTAGCTGAACTAGGGTAAATCCATCCATCTGCTATTTCATTTCTAAAATAACCTACCCAAAGGCAGTTGGTAGCAGCAGTCCTAGCAAAAAAATAAATTTATAATGTTTTTTTGCAAAATTAGTCGAAATTCAAGTTTGCTAATTTTCATGACAAGTGTATCACTAAATACAACTATAGTTGAAAGGAATTTATTTTTTTGTTCAATCCTTTTTCCCCTTACAACTAAGCCAAAATTTGAAACCCGGCAACATTAAAATGGTGCACGAATCACTCCAACAATTTGGGTCTCATCTTAACTCACAAAACCCATCCCCTCTAGCACATCATCCTTCTCCTCCCCCGGATCTGATCTTGTCCTCGAAGGATCAGAACTCATTGCCGCATCTGATCGGTGGTCTCCTTGGACAACACAATTCTCAAGACTCTTCGCAGTGGCGAGGCACAAGAACCATTGAGGTCTACACCGAAGAAGAATCACAATGTCAAATGAACAGTAGGAGATAATTCAATCCCCCATCCTTCACATATGTAGTAGATCAGCTAGAACCATTCATTACAAAGTGGTCAAACATCTTGTTCTATCATTCTAGTTATTATAACAGCAATCTACTAGATATATTGTTTTCCCCCACACAAGTGATGATATTGTTTCGCAGTAGACAGATTGAGTTCATTCTATTTTTATCCAAGAAAAAAATAGCAATGGCTACATCTAGCCAAAAATCCATCCATCTTCTCTTTGTTCGGTCTCTCCTCTTCAAGGTGAGGCTAAATCCTTGTTATTCGCAGCTAAACTAGGGTAAATCCATCCATCTGCTCTTTCATTTCTAAAATAAGCTATCCAAAGGAAGTTGCTAGCAGCAGTCCTAGCAAAAAATTAAATTCAGTCTGGAAGACAAATGCTAGAGTAAATGACATTCCGATCATTTTGATATATTATACGTTTCTTTCCGACATCGTATACACGAGTGGCGGCCATCTGATGTTTTTATAATGGTTTTTTTGCAAAATAAGTCGAAATTCAACTTTGCTAATTTTCATGACAAGTGTATCACTAAATACAACTACAGTTGAAAGGAATTTATATTTTTGTTCCCTCCTTTTTCCCCTCACCAATAAACCAAAATTTGAAACCCGACAACATTAAAATGGTGCACGAATCACTCCAACAATTTTTGTCTCATCTTAGCTCCCAAAACCCACACCCCTCTGGCACCTCATCCTTCTCCTCCCCCGGATCTGATCTCGTCCTCGAGGGATCAGGACTCATTGCTGCATCTGATTGGTGGTCTCCTTGGCCGACACCATGATCAGGACTCTTCACAGTGGTAAGGCATAGGAACCATTGAGGTCTACACCGAAGAAGAATCACAATGTCAAACGACCGTCAGGAGATAATTCCATCCCCCCATCCTTCACATATACAGTAGATCAGCTAGAACCATTCATTACAAAGTGGTTAAACATCTTATTCTATCATTCTACTTATTATAATAGGGATCTACTAGATATATTGTTTTCCCCCACACACGTGATGATATTGTTTTCCCCCACACACGCAATGGCTACATCTAGCCAAAAATCCATCCATCTTCTCTTTGTTCAGTCTCTCCTCTTCAACGTGAGGCTAAATCCTTGTTATTCGTAGCTGAACTAGGGTAAATCCATCCATCTGCTATTTCATTTCTAAAATAACCTACCCAAAGGCAGTTGGTAGCAGCAGTCCTAGCAAAAAAATAAATTTATAATGTTTTTTTGCAAAATTAGTCGAAATTCAAGTTTTCTAATTTTCATGACAAGTGTATCACTAAATACAACTATAGTTGAAAGGAATTTATTTTTTTGTTCAATCCTTTTCCCCTTACAACTAAGCCAAAATTTGAAACCCGGCAACATTAAAATGGTGCACGAATCACTCCAACAATTTGGGTCTCATCTTAACTCACAAAACCCATCCCCTCTAGCACATCATCCTTCTCCTCCCTCGGATCTGATCTTGTCCTCGAAGGATCAGAACTCATTGCCGCATCTGATCGGTGGTCTCCTTGGACAACACCATTCTCAGGACTCTTCGCAGTGGTAAGGCACAAGAACCATTGAGGTCTACACCGAAGAAGAATCACAATGTCAAATGAATAGTAGGAGATAATTCAATCCCCCCATCCTTCACATATGTAGTAGATCAGCTAGAACCATTCATTACAAAGTGGTCAAACATCTTGTTCTATCATTCTAGTTATTATAACAGCGATCTACTAGATATATTGTTTTCCCCCACACAAGTGATGATATTGTTTTGCAGTAGACAGATTGAGTTCATTCTATTTTTATCCAAGAAAAAAATAGCAATGGCTACATCTAGCAAAAAATCCATCCATCTTCTCTTTGTTCGGTCTCTCCTCTTCAAGGTGAGGGTAATCCTTGTTATTCGCAGCTGAACTAGGGTAAATTCATCCATCTGCTCTTTCATTTCTAAAATAACCTACCCAAAGCCAGTTGCTAGCAGCAGTCCTAGCAAAAAATTAAATTCAGTCAGCAAGACAAATGCTAGAGTAAATGGCATTCCAATCATTTTGATATATTATACGTTTTTTCCGGCATCGTATGCACAAATGGCATCCATCTGAAGTTTTTATAATGTTTTTTTGCAAAATAAATCGAAATTCCAGTTTGCTAATTTTCATGACAAGTTTATCACTAAATACAACTACAGTTGAGAGGAATTCATTTTTTTGTTCCCTCCTTTTTCCCCTCACTACTAAGCCAAAATTTGAAACCCGACAACATTAAAATGGTGCACGAATCACTCCAACAATTTTCGTCTCATCTTAACTCCCAAAACCCATCCCCCTCTGGCACCTCATCCTTCTCCTCCCTCGGATCTGATCTCGTCCTCGAAGGATCAGAACTCATTGCCGCATCTGATCGGTGGTCTCCTTGGCCGACACCATGATCAGGACTCTTCACAGTGGTAAGGCACAGGAACCATTGAGGTTTACACCGAAGAAGAATCACAATGTCAAACGACCGTCAGGAGATAATTCAATCCCCCCATCCTTCTCATATGCAGTAGATCAGCTAGAACCATTCATTAGAAAGTGGTCAAACATCTTATTCTATCATTCTACTTATTATAATAGTGATCTACTAGATATATTGTTTTCCCCCACACACGTGATGATATTGTTTTGTAGTGGACAGATTGAGTTCATTCTATTTTTATCGAAGAAAAAAATAGCAATGGCTACATCTAGCCAAAAATCCATCCATCTTCTCTTTGTTCGGTCTCTCCTCTTCAAGGTGAGGCTAAATTCTTGTTATTCGTAGCTGAACTAGGGTAAATCCATCCATCTGCTATTTCATTTTTAAAATAACCTACCCAAAGGCAGTTGCTAGCAGCAGTCCTAGCAAAAAACTAAATTCAGTCAGGAAGACAAATGCTAGAGTAAATGACATTCCGATCATTTTGATATATTATACTTTTTTTCCGACATCGTATGCAGAAATGGTAGCCATCTTAAGTTTTTATAATGTTTTTTTGCAAAATAAGTCGAAATTCAAGTTTGCTAATTTTCATGACAAGTGTATCACCAAATACAACTAAAGTTGAAAGGAATTTATTTTTTTGTTCCCTCCTTTTTCCCCTCACCACCAAGCTAAAATTTGAAACCCGGCAACATTAAAATGGTGTACGAATCAGTCCAACAATTTTCGTCTCATCTTAACTCCCAAAACCCATCCCCCTCTAGCGCCTCAACCTTCTCCTCCCCCGGATCCGACCTTGTCCTCAAAGGATCAAAACTCATTGCCGCATCTGATCGGTGGTCTCCTTGGCCGACACCATGATCAGGATTCTTCGCAGTGGTAAGCACAGGAACCATTGAGGTCTACACCGAAGAAGAATCACAATGTCAAACGACCGTCAGGAGATAATTCAATCCCCCATCCTTCACATATACAGTAGATCAGCTAGAACCATTCATTACAAAGTAGTCAAACATCTTGTTCTATCATTCTAGTTATTATAATAGTGATCTACTAGATATATTTTTTCACCCACACACATGATGATATTGTTTCGTAGTAGCCAGGTTGAGTTCATTCTATTTTTATCCAAGAAAAAAATAGCAATGGCTACCTCTAGCCAAAAAGCCATCCATCTTCTCTTTGTTCGGTCTCTCCTCTTCAAGGTGAGGCTAAATCCTTGTTATTCGCAGCTGAACTAGGGTAAATCCATCCATCTGCTCTTTCATTTCTAAAATAACCTACCCAAAGTTGTTGCTAGCAGCAGTCCTAGCAAAAAAATAAAATTCAGTCACGAAGACAAATGCTAGAGTAAATGACATTCCGATCCTTTTGATATATTATACGTTTTTTTGACATCGTATGCACAAATGGCGACCATCAAAAGTTTTTATAATGTTTTTTTGCAAATAAGTCGAAATTCGAGTTTGCTAATTTTCATGACAAGTGTATCACTAAATACAACTACAGTTGAAAGGAATTTATTTTTTCGTTCCCTCCTTTTTCCCCTCACCACTAAGCCAAAATTTCAAACCCGGGAACATTAAAATGGTGCACAAATCACTCCAACAATTTTCGTCTCATCTTAACTCCCGACTCCCATCCCCCTCTCGCGCCTCATCCTTCTCCTCCCCGGATCTGATCTCGTCCTCGAAGGATCAGAACTCATTGGCGCATCTGATCGGTGGTTTGCTTGGCCGACACCATGACCAGGATTCTTCGCAGTGGTAAGGCACAGGAACTATTGAGGTCTACACCGAAGAAGAATCACAATGTCAAACGACCGTCAGGAGATAATTCAATCCCCCCATCCTTCTCATATGCAGTAGATCAGCTAGAACCATTCATTACAAAGTGGTCAAACATCTTGTTCTGTCATTCTAGTTATTATGATAGCGATCTACTAGATATATTGTTTTCCCCCACACACGTGATGATATTGTTTCGCAGTAGACAGATTGAGTTCATTCTATTTTTATCCAAGAAAAAAATAGCAATGGCTACTTCTAGCCAAAAATCCATCCATCTTCTCTTTGTTCGGTCTCTCCTCTTCAAGGTGAGGATAAATCCTTGTTATTCACAGCTGAACTAGGGTAAATCCATCCATCTGCTCTTTCATTTCTAAAATAACCTACCCAAAGGCAGTTGCTAGCAGTAGTCCTAGCAAGAAATTAAATTCAGTCAGGAAGACAAATGCTAGAGTAAATGACTTCCGATTATTTTGATATATTATACATTTTTTTTCGACATCGTATGCACAAATGGCGGCCATCTGAAGTTTTTGTAATGTTTTTTTGCAAAATAAGTCGAAATTCAAGTTTGCTAATTTTCATGACAAGTGTATCACTAAATACAACTACAGTTGAAAGAAATTTATTTTTTAATTTTTTTACAATTTTCTGCGACATGTTTTTGAAACTAGAAGGCGATTCGAGGGGTTTTAGGATTTTCTCCTGGCGCGGCAGGATTTTGCTCCTTTTTCCTGCCGTGGCAGAGCAGGCGGCAGAGAATTTTCGAATTTTTTTATCCTGGTTTCGAATTTTTTTATCCATGGCATGAACCAGGATAAATGCTCCGCTACCCCGTGATGAACCGGGACCAATGTCCTGGCGGCATGAACCGGGACCGATGCCTGGCATTTGTCCCGATTGCGGAACCGAACCAAGACCAATGACATTTGGGTGCTGGACCAAAGACCCTTTTTCTACCAGTGTATATATATGGATGTAAACCCTTTATTAATTCTTTTCGTTGTATTTTTACTAATATGCCTTGTCGTCTATAGAGATGGCGACGAGGTTGTATGTGGTGTACATGGGCAGGGTTCCAGGAGTCTACAAGGAGTGGGAGGATTGTCACAAACAAGTGAACAAGTTCATCGGCAACATCTACGAAGGATACGCGACTAGAGTGGAGGCGGTAGCCAAGTGGAGGAACCACTAGTGGTAGAAGAACCAGATGAAGATATTGGTCGAGCTCATGCTAACCATTATCACAGATGTATTCTATTTGATCCTAGTGTAGGCTGCGGTGGCCACTTCATATTTATAATGTGAGATGATATGAACTTTGTACTCGGCACTTGTGTAAAAATTTGGCACTTTACACTATATATGTATCTCAATCGGGCTCTAAGTGTTTGTATTATATATATATCGGTTTTGATGCATCTACTACTTGCGCAATGTACTTTATACTCATTTAGATAAATACTATACGAATCCTGTATAAATACCTGATTATACATTGGGAACGTATTTAACTTCGAATACGTGTTACACAATAAGTGGCGCATATAATTATATAGTCAGTGGCGCATAGGCTTTCTGTGGCGCATATATGCAAATGTGCCACTGAAGTTCTTCCTGTGGCGCATATGAAGAAATGCTCCACAGGAGTATGAGACTTCTATGGCGCATATCCATATGCGCCACATGAAGTAGTTATCAGTGGCGAGTATGATATGCGCCACGGAAGTCTCATTTCCATGCGCCACAGATAAGCTGTTTCCTAGTAGTGTTTGGTAGTTTCTTCACAAATGGTTACATGTTTTTGAGTTTGAGGGTTAAACATTTGAAGTTTTCAAACCAAAACGACTAGATACAATGCTAGCAGCACTAGCCACATGGTGATACACCCTTGTGCCAAATTTGAGTCCATTTGAAGAAAGGTAGATGAAAACATGGTACACAAGTGGCTCTTTCGAGTAGTCAGACATGATCGTTGATCTAACTACCCCATAATTGAGAGTGGACTACTAGGGGTACATTTTTTTCAAAATTTCCCATTTTTTGTGCAAAGTAACAGTGAAAATTTTTGAAGGTTTCAAAAGATTTTGAGAATTTCTCATTTTTTATGAATTTTACAAGGTTTGGTCAAACCAAGGATGACCAAAGACTTTCGAGAGATTGCTAACGGATCTAAAAAGTACAACTGCTGTTATGTGGTCGCAATGTGATGTACAACCACACAAGCATGCAAATTGAAGGTCTCAAATTGTAGTTTTGGTACTTTCTTCACAAATGGTTCCATGTTTTTGTGTTTGCGTGTTAATTTTTTGATTTTTTCAAACCAAAACGGCTAGATACAATGCTAGCATCATTAGCCCAATTGTGATACATCCTTGTGCCGAATTTGAGTCCATTTGAAGAAAGGTTGATGAAAACATGGTACACAAGTGGCTTTTTCGAGTAGTGGGACATGATCATTGACCTAACTACACCACAATTGAGAGTGAACTGCTAGGGGGACATTTTTTCAAATTTTCTTATTTTTCATGCAAAGTATTTGCCTCATAGTGAACAAATTTGTAGGTTTCAAAAGATTTTGAGAATTTCTCATTTTTTTATTTAATTTACAATCTTTGGTCAAACCATGGTTAACCAGAGACTTTTGATAGATTGCTAAAGCATCTGAAAAGTACAACTGCTGTTATGTGGTCCCAATGTGATGTACAACCACACAAGCATGCAAATTGAAGGTCTCAAATTGTTGTTTTGGTACTTGCTTCACAAATGGTTCCATGTTTTTGTCTTTGCGGGTTAAAATTTTGAATTTTTCAAACCAAAACGTCTAGATACAATGCTAGCATAATTATCCACATGGTGATACATCCTTGTGCCAAATTTGAGTCCATTTGAAGAAAGGTAGATGAAAACATGGTACACAAGTGGCTCTTTTGAGTAGTCAGACATGATCGTTGACCTAACTGCCCCACAATTGAGAGTGGACTGCTAGGGGAACATTTTTTTAAATTTTCTCATTTTTCATGCAATGTATTTGCCTCACAGTGAACAAATTTGAAGGTTTCAAAAGATTTTGAGAATTTCTCATTTTTTTATTAAATTTACCAGATTTGGTCAAACCATGGTTGACCAGAGACTTTTGAGAGATTGCTAAAGCATCTGAAAAGTACAACTGATGTTATGTGGTCCCAATGTGATGTACAACCACTCAAGCATGCAAATTGGAGGTCTCAAGTTGTAATTTTGGTACTTGATTCACACATGGTTCCATGTTTTTGAGTTTGAGGGCAAATTTTTTTAATTTTTCCAACCAAAACGGCTAGATACAATGCTAGCATCATTATCGTATGGTTATCCACCCTTGTGCCAAATTTCAGTCCATTTGGAGAAAGGTACATGAAAACATGGTACAAGTGGATCTTTCAAGTAGTCAGACATGATGATTGACCTAAGTACCCCACAACTGAGAGTGGACTCCTAGGGGGAAATTTTTCAAATTTTCTCATTTTTCATGCAAAGTATTAGCCTCGCAGTGAACAAATTTGAAGGTTTCAAAAGATTTTGAGAATTTCTCATTTTTTATGAAATTTACAAGGTGTGGCGGTACTTTAATGTAATAATATGAGTTCTTAATGTAATAATACGACTTCTTAATGAAATTTTCAACTTGTCGGTACTTAATTTCATTTTGTCTACCAATTGTGTAAAACTTACATATACGAAATAAACCAAATGTTGGGAAAATGTTTGTCCTCACACGTCAAAATTAACAACCGAACAGAAGCTCCCTCCAAAATTTTCCACACATTTTCGTTCCCTCCTTTTCCCCTCACCACTAAGCCAAAATTTGAAACCCATCAACATTAAAATGGTGCACGAATCACTCCAACAATTTTCGTCTCATCTTAACTCCCAAAACCCATCCCCCTCTGGCGCCTCATCCTTCACCTCCCCCGGATCTGATCTCGTCCTTGAAGGATCATAACTCATTGCCGCATCTGATCGGTGGTCTCCTTGGCCCACACCATGATTAGGACTCTTCACAGTGGTAAGGCACATGAACCATTGAGGTCTACACCGAAGCAGAATCACAATGTCAAATGACCGTCAGGAGATAATTCAATCCCCCATCCTTCTCATATGCAGTAGATCAGCTAGAACCATTCATTACAAAGTGGTCAAACATGTTGTTCTGTCATTCTAGTTATTATAATAGCAATCTACTAGATATATTGTTTTCCCCCACACACGTGATGATATTGTTTCGCTGTAGAAAGATTGAGTTCATTCTATTTTTATCCAATAAAAAAATAGCAATGGCTACATCTAGCCAAAAATCCATCCATCTTCTCTTTATTCGGTCTCTCATCTTCGAGGTGAGGCTAAATCCTTGTTATTCGCAGCTGAATTAGGGTAAATCCATCAATCTGCTCTTTGATTTCTAAAATAACCTACCCAAAGGCAGTTGCTAGCGGCAGTCCTGGCAAAAAATTAAATTCAGTCAGGAAGACAAATGCTAGAGTAAATGACATTTGTATAGATAAAAACAATATAGCTCAATCATGTTCTCATAAGGTATAGATAACTACTTCTACTATACCTACTTTAGTTTGATCTTGAATAGAAGACTCTTAGTATGTATGCCCTTGGGTAGGTTATTTTAGAAATGAAAATTATCGGGACTTTGTAATTCATGATGTAATCTGCTGTTGAGCTGTAATACAATTTTGATCATCCTTTGTCAGGAACCCAAAAAAAAAAACTAATGCATATGAGGCAAACAAGTAAACTACTTTAGAAGAACATAAAGCTCGTATGATGGAAATTTTGAAAGAAGCGCAAGTCGCCAGAGGTTTGCCTATAGAAAATATAGAAGAGGTAGCACATTTATTCGTATACAGCGACATCAGCAAAGTGACAGATGCCACCAAAAAAGGTAAACAAAAGGATGCTAGCCACACATAACCAGACCCTACATATGAACAAGTGCAGAAGAAATGGCCACAGCTAATGACGAGCCGACTTCACATGACGAGGACCATAACTACAGTAACCCTAAAACAAAGTTTATCATATCTTCTTTTCACTGAATTTTAATCTACTGTAACATCATAGCTATTTATATTCTCTAGATATGTAACTACATAATAGATATTTATATTGTCTACCTATGTAACTACATAATATGCATCTCTATTTTTTAGGGTAATTTTGAAATGGACACAAATGATGTATTTACCAAGAGAGTGTGCCCTAATATTATATAGAGTAGTATGCGCCAACTACACTACAAGCTTAAGAAGGAGAATTTGGACATCATTAAAGATATGAGCCCCCAAGAAGCATATAAGATGAAGCTAGCAAATGTAGTAGAGAGAAGTTGGAAAGATCTTGTGGATAGATGGTTTTATTCCCACTATTAGGTACTAACATTTACACTTACAAATACTCAGCACATAAATCTCTGCTGTACAGAAAACTCACAAGTTCATACTCCAATTTAGGAAATGTGTGTGAAGAATCAAGTGAACAAAGAAGCCGTGAAGAAGAACCATACAACTGGATCGAGATGCTTCGTTGCACACTATGAAGCTCTTGTACGTTTTTAAGTTCATATATGAAACAATTTTTTCTACCAAACTCATTATAAATTTTTCTAACTCATGTTCGTAATTCCAATAATTTTGTAGAACTCAGAGAACTTGGAGGAGGTAACATCTGCAATTGAATTCTATAGACTTACCCACACTAACAAGGAAGGCATCATGACTATGGAAGCCAAAGATGCTTATGTAAGACATTTTTAGTATTGCTAATATTTTGTAATGAATAACTTTCTACTTCAATATTTCTTATGCTTTCATTTGAACTTATTTGCAGGATTCAATGTTGACCATGAAAAATATACCACGCCTAGAAGATGAGACTGAAAAAACAGAATTGCAGATTCTTGAAGGAGAAGAGCACAACGAGCTCAAGCACAGGCACGCTCCTCTCAAATTTGGGAGTTGGATCAATCTCAAGGAAGATCTCTATGTCCATAGAACGCATCCGAGAACTAGAAAACAAGCTTGCTAAACAGGAGGAACAATCACTCCTCGTAGCTGAAAGTTACAAATAAGAGATGCAGGAAAGAATGGAAGCCTAGGATAAAAGATTTGAAGAAATTAAGAAAACAAGAAGAGGACCATGCAGCTCTGATGAAGGCAACAAAAGAGAAAAATAGAGAAACTAAAAATAAGCAGCAAGAATTAGAATCCACATTTAGTTTCATCATAAGGACATCACAGCAGCAAGGACAGGGCAACAACTCAACAGCACCTGCATCTTGATGAAATTGTTCATCAATGTGATTTACTTTGTTGTATTTTCATGTTAAAACTACTGGACATAATTTTGTCGTCTCTATTTTATATATTGGTTCTAAAATTTATTTGTTTGTATGATATTTTTTTCATTATCTGCATAATTATGAATGTGAAAAAATTACTGACACTATCATCAACACGTGGACCCACATGTTAGAACCATCTCGGTCCCACCTGTCCGAACCATCTTGGTCCCACCTATCTGAACCGTCTGGGTTTCACCTATCAGAACCCTCTTGGTCCCACCTATTAGAACCCCATGGCTCCCACCTGGCTGAACCCTCCGGTTCTCACCTGTCCGAACTATCTCGGACCCACCATTGGTCCACCTATAAGAACCACTGGGACCCACTGGTCATAATGCCATGTCAGTAAATTGCACTAAATTAACAAAATTCCATGTCTATAATGATGACTTATCCTACACTCCCTTCTATTTTACAATGAAAAACTTTTCATATATATGATGACAAAGATTTCAGTCACTGATTGCACATGATTGTTGACAAAACTAACATTGTTAACTAATATAAGTTAAACAATGACAAAAAAATGCAAACCGTGGTTATGGATTTTTTTATGACGCGGCTTCTATGACAAAATTAGTGACAGTCCATTTTTGTCAACATCATATATTCATTGACAAAATATGGATATTAAGTGACAAAAGGGGTCTATCAATAAATACCATTTATGTTTTAGTGTGGGGGCCTCGGTGGCAGCTCCATCGACAAAGTCGGGGTACGAGTCTTAACGGCCAGCCAGAGGTGTATCTGGGCTATAGAAGTATGTCCTCTGCTAGTTTTTGGAGGACTCATGACCAAAATGACGGGAAATCGCTAGTTAGGACGGATATTGAAGCTAATGGTTCCGTAGTTCATCCTTGGACACTCTAGACTCTCTCTTGATGGTGACAATTAAATAAACATATCTAACCTAGGCTTGATCCCTAGGTATCCTTCGCATAAGGCTACGTAATTGCTATTGGGAGAAAGGTTATGGGGAGAACTTGGAAGCGCTTCAAGACTTCAAGGAAGAAGTCAAAGACTAGTAGGTAGATGCCGCGTACCAACTGAGACTTGAGGTATACCTTTTCTCTGACTTGGGGAGAAGGGATGACCTTGCCGGCCGGTGTCGGACGCCAGACCAGGTCCTCCACTGAAGGGTGGTGTCCTTTGATACCTTTAATCCGGATTCACAGATGTAGTATAATAGCTTTTCCCCTACATACCTAGGTTTAATCGAACCTCAGAAAGCATTGCTAAAAGGTAATAAAAAAGGACACGTCTATAAGACTTTGTTTGTTTGTTTTTCCTTAGTTGACCTGACCAATCTGTTTACTTTATAACGGGTTTGAATCAATGGATGGAGATATGATAGGCTTGAAGATCCACCTGCAGCTACACATCAAATGGGATAAAAGATAATAATAATAAGCATAGTCATGTATAATGTTTGTATCGAGATAATATCTTGTGGGCAACACATCCTAATATTCAAGAGCCCCCGTGATGCAGCGGGCATAGAAATGGACTTTTAATCCAACCGAGAGTACACCGAAGCCATGGGTTACAAACGATTATTAAGTGCAAAACATATATCAAAGCTTTAAGTGGTGATGTTGTTGTTGATCCTGAATGGGGCGCTAAGCGAGTACTGTACTACCCTTTCTATCACTAAGGTTCTTATGAGATCACTAGTAGCCAATTATCTCACCTCAAGCCTTTATCAATCTATGGAATCTTGGGTACCCACAAGTCCACAGGTCAATACAAGAGACGAAGACACAAAATATAAATCACAATTCCGAACAAAATACAATTCTCCCATGATCTAGATGTACATAATTGCTGCGAGGTTTCTCCCCAACCCGCAACCCATGAGGAGTACATACTCATAACAAATAGATCAGAGATAGAAAACATCATACAAATACTTAGATTGAAATCAAATATTCTTACAATGGTCGCCAACTCACAAGGAGATCTAAAGTACAAAGAAATGGCTATGGCTAGTGGATGGATGGATCGGGGAAGTGATGAACAATGGTGTGGATGTCCTTTGGGGGTGTTGTGATGCAATCTGAGAATGGAGGCTCACTTGGCCGACGGCTAGAGCTTGAAATATATAGGCGTCTTCATGAGGGTTGGAGGGTTTGATGAGACGAAGCCGTTGCCACCTGGTATGGGCGGGCGGTACGGGCGGACCGATCCCGTACTTGTAGTCGTTAAACTCATAGGCACCCTGAAACACTTCTCCAATTACTTAGTCGTGTGGACTTCCTCAAAATCCTTCATTATGACTCCTTATTTATCTTTAAAAACCGTGATTTCCTGCACAACATAAATCAAAGAAGGGATTGGCACATCTTTGCAATTATTAGTCATTAGTGGCTAGAGTTGAGATTTTATTTAGCAATTGATTGGCCAAAAACAACATTTAAACGCAGTGGAAGATGGCAAAATTCGGAGCCATCAACTTCCCCAAAGCTCAAACCTTGATCGTCCTCGAGCAAGAAGAACCAAAAGAACCAGAAGAACCAAAAGAACCAGAAGAACCAAAAGAACTATAATTCTGTGTTTAAACTTGAGACAATGAGAATAAGAGTTCACTTATAGTCGGTGGTCGTATGTGCTCAACACTTCATTCATTTGCGAAGCTTATCAAAGTTAGAGAGATGACATGAATACTATAATATGATTTTATATTTCATCTTTTATCTATTAGTATTGATTTGATATTATAATTATTAATATATCTTTTGTATATAATTGGTCAAACTTCGTATAATTTGACCTCAAGCGGAGCTAACCATGCGGAGTAATACAAAAGCGGAGGAAATATTATTAATCCGTTTTTTAAGCTTAATTTCAGCCGTTTTGCCTAGGAAGACCCGAAAGACTAGGCTTCTAGACAAACTCGAAATTGGCCATCTTAGGGCATCTCTAGCGGCACGATGCCAATTGTCATGTCACGTTTGAAACGGTTCGTGCGGACCCATCGACCGCGTGCGGTCCCTCTAGCGGTGCAGCGTATCCGGACCGACGTGTCTGGCATGACCCATTTGGGTAGCGGATGCGTCAGGTCGGACAGTGCACGCGTCCTCCCCTTGGCCACTCGGGGCCTTCCGCCAGTTGCAGAGAACACACGCAGAAGTTGTGCTCGCTGCCCCAAACCCTCGTTCTCCCTCTCCTCCGCGACCCCATGCAGTGCCGCTATCTGGTCTTTGGGTCGCCGATGCCGCCGCCACATCCCACCGCCTCTAGCTAGTCAGAAGGCATGTTTTCTTGTCACCGTCTTTCCATCGGCAGCAGATCTCACTGCGAGTTTTCTCCCCCATCCCCCACCATCAAAATCACCACTATAGCTTGTGCGCATCGTTGTAGTTGGCTGGCTTGTGTAGTCTTATTCCCACCACCGGATGTGACCAGGACTCAATGTAGGTAGGGTGCTCGGGTGCATTGCAAGCTCGTGCAGTCAACCTACTCATCCATTTGCCCGTCGACATTTGAGGTACGTTGACATCCCCAATTATAGTTATCTGGCTTCCTATGATCATTGGCATGGACATTGATGGAAATCCTTGGTTGTAAAGATGAGAAGTAGTAGTAGGAGTGCATCGGTCAAGTCTTTCTATAAGAATTTCATGGAATCATCGTCGGATGAGGATTCAGACAATGAGACCGAACTTTTGCTTGCAGCTGCAAGCATGGGACATGTCTAGTACTAGGCAGCAGCATGTTGAAGAAGCGCGTGAGCAACATGGATCGCGAGCAAGAAGCTAGCCACGTGTGCCTGCACAGGGACTACTTCCACCAATCAAATCCAATCTTCAAAGAGAAGGTATTCCATCACTGTTATAGCATGTCGAGGGATTTGTTCCTGCGCATTCTCGGTGGTGTTAGGGATTATGATGACTACTTCTAGGCCAAGATCGATTTTACCGATAAGGTTGTCTTATCTTCTTACCAAAAATGTTTTGCGGTTGTTTGATAGCTTGCATATGGAATACCAGGTGATCTCTTGGACGACTACATCTGCATGAGGAATTCCACATGCCTTCAGGCCATGTAGATGTTTTGCGATGCAGTTTTTGTGGTGTATGGTGAAGTATATCTGAGATAGACAAACGCCAAAGACACTGCCCTCCTTCTGTCCATCAATGAGAGTAAGGGGTTTCCTGGGATGCTTGACAGCATAGACTGCACACATTAGTAGTGGAAGAACTGTCACTTTGCTTGGCAAGAGCAGTTCAAAGGGCATGTAGAGGGGTGCATGATCATAATTGAGACTTTTGAAGGGTTCTTAGCATAGAAAACAAAAAAAATCCTACGATATGAATGCTAATTAAGACAAGATCTAATCTAGTAGATGCTAGTAACGAGTAAGAGGGTAACCACAATAACTTACCCTCAAAGAAAGCTTTTATGGAAACTGATTTCATTTGTGACGTAGTCATTCACTTGCCAATCTCAATATTGAGTAGAAGAGCTCCGCAAAGTAGCAGAGCATCCATCCTCAGGCACACATCTAGCTACCTACAACCTCCACGCCCACACTCCAGTAGAGCAGTGAAAGGAGCAGATAAATATTACTCCAGAGAATCCAACACAACATGTACTTCGCTAATCTAAAGCCATGAGGAAATGCTAGAGGAGGAAGAGAACCTTCACGAGGAAGTGGTGCAAGTGGAGAGAAGGAGGAGGGATCCTTTTATACGGGGAGGGGACTGCCCATGGGGCTTGGCCGCCGGCAATGGAGGTGCCCCCACTTCTTCCCTCATTCATGTGAGTGGACTCTCCACTCACATCAATTCCTCTACCAATCACATGCATTTAATTCCCACTCGATTAAATGTATTTATCTATTAAATAAAAAACTTTTTATTTCGTTTATTCAGAATTTTAACTAACCAACATTTGCATAAAACCCCTTGCACTGATTTTGATGGGGTTTGTTGCATAGAAAACAAAAACTTTCCAAAGCTTGCAACCACCAACATCATATCTAGGAGATACATCTAAGTGTTTCATACGGACTCACCCTCGAAGACCGCAACGCGGGATAACATTCTCGCAAACAAACATGGATGGTGTAGATTGTACTGGACCGTCCTCAAGGACGCGCGGACAATCATCACCACAAGAGGTAGAGCCTCCATAATTGGTCACATATACTGTGTGCCAACGACTCCCGATCCCTCGCTCTAGCTGGGCAGCAGAAGTAGCGGATCCCCGGGAACTCCAATAGTTCTATGCTATGGTAGAGATGGTGGAGGGGAAGATTTCGAGCAGGGCTTCACCTAAGCACGTTTTCTAGTGGCAATGGGCAAAGCTAGAAAGAGGGAGAAGATGCCAACCAAAGGTCATATGAGAGAATGGGAAAGTGATAGTGTGTGAGAACCTCCTTTTATAGGGGGGGCAGCCCCACCCATGGCTGGTGGATAAAGAGGGTGCCCCTCTCCTCCCTCATTCATGTGGGTGGACTATCCACTCACATTATTTCAATTTCCACTTTCTCCAATTTATTCTCCACTAAAAAACCAAAGGTTTCCATTAAAGAACTTTAATTATCTTGTTTTAATGCAACTCAATTTAATGAATGTTTCATTTAATGAGTACTTAATTTAATGAACACATTAACATTTTGATCCCCTACTTTGTTTCGATACCTCAAAACTATTTGAGTAGATTCGATAGAACAAATTCCTGTGATGTCCATTATCTTCTTCTATGTTCCCTATCCGCTCAACTGCGTCGACTAACCTTAAGTGTGTCTCCCTACGGGTTCGGGAACTATATAGACATGATCGAGACTTTCTCTGATCAGTAATCATTAGCGGGATCTGGAGATCCATAATGACTCCCACTAGTTCCACGAAAATCCAATGATCATTTGAACCTTTTTTGCTATAATCAAATTACTTTTGTCTCATGATATATTACTTGTCCGAGATTCGATCACTTGGTATATTCCATACCTTGATTAATCTCGACAAGTACTCTTTTTCTCATTCCTGTGATATAACATTATAGTGATCAAATCACTTGCTTGCAAGCTATGTCAATGTGATATCACCGAGAGAGCCTTGAGTATATCTCTCTGTCATCTGGATGGACAAATCCCACTCTTGATCCACGAGCCAAAACAAACACTTTCCAAGTACCCAATGACACCTTTATAATCACCCAGTTACGAAGTGACGTTTGATGTAATCAAAGTACCTTTTCGGTGAAAGTGATTGACGTGATCTCATGGTCTAAGGACATTGAGTTACTACGAATGTGATAACAATATAAACTCGAGGACATGATCATATTGTTACATCTACTTCGGGTGACTGTTCATCATATCATTCTCCATTGATATGACCCTGTTATTAACAACATCTATTGTTTATGATCAGGAAAGCTCTGATCATCAGTTAATCAACAAGCTATTATTAAGAGAGGCTTTACTAGGAACCATTTATGTTTATAAATCACACATGTATTGATTTTTGCTATTAACAGAATGATAGCATCAAAATTAAACATCTGTTATAAACCTTGAATAGCATAATAACCCCTTTATTATTGCCTCTCAGGCCCCCACTTGCACTAGACTCAATAATCTTGTTTACATAGTCATGAATCTAACACCCATAGAGTTCTGGTGTGGATCGTGTTTTGCCCTTGGGAGATCTTTAGTCAATGGGTCTACCACATTCAGATCTATGTCTACTTTCGAAATCTCTACATCGCAATCCTGAACATGTTCCTGGATGGAGTTAAACCAGCACTTTATATTCTTGGAATTCTCGTGAGACCTTGGTTCCCTTGCATTGGCTATGGCACCATTGTTGTCACAATAGATTACCATTGGATCCAAAGACTTGGAACCACACCAAGTTCAGAAATGAACTCCTTCATCCAAACTACTTCCACCACTGCTTCTGAAGCAGAGACATATTCCGCCTCTGTTGTAGATCTCGCTATTATTGGTTGCTTGGAGATCCTCCAACTCACGTCTACACCATTGATTAAAAACACATACCCGGATTGTGACTTGGAGTCATCAGGATCAGTGTCGAAGCTAGCATCGACGTAACACCTTGCGACGAGCTCTTCTTCATCACCATATATGAGAAACATGTTTTTAGTTCTTCTTAAGTACTTAAAGACATCCTTTACCGCCTTCGAGTGTTCCAAACCTGGATCATATTGGTACCTGCTAGTCAAAATAACAACATGTGCCATGTCTGGTCTTATACATAGCATAGCATAAACAAGAGAACCTATGGCTGAAGCATAGGGGACACTATCCATCAATTCTATATCTGTTGATGTAGCCAGTCTTTGAGTCTTACTCAAAACAGTGCCTTGCAACATAGGTAAGAACCCTTTCTTACTTTCTTCCATTCTGAAGTTCTTAAAAATCTTGTCAAGGTGTGTATTGAAGGGGTTATGCCCTATAGGCAAATAATAAAGTGTATTATTTGATGTGACTCCTATATGTTCATAATACGTTTCATACTGTGCTATAAATGTGTTAATACGAAATGTTAATACATGTGTGCTATGTAAACAAACCGTGTCTCCAGTTACCTCTAGCGAACTAGTTCATTGGTCATGAGGATGGTCTAAGTTTCAAGATCATGGGCATTTATGCCAATTGACAATGGGATCATGTTATTAGTTGAATAACATGATAAACAAACATCCGACCATTATATCTTAATGAGATCTTGTTACAAAGTTCACCATTTATGATAAAACACAGAGAACCTCGCAACCTGATCCTTTGACTATGAGGTAATGCAAATCACCACTTCGGAAGAAGCTTTGATCATTATCAAGAATCATCTCGTAAAAGGGTGATAAAAATGTGCCACTCAGGTTTTCTAAAGGGATGTGTTGAGGAGTACATATCAAGACCAGGATTTGTCTAGTGCATGTAACGGACAGATACATGTGGCCATCTCGGTGACGTTGGATTAATGAAGATTGCAAGCATGTGACTTGGTCACGGAATGCAACGACGCAAGAACGAGTAAACAAGTTCATTCATAACGAGACCGAACTAAGGTATGGGGATACCGAAGATCAAGTCTCGAATGAATTAGGTATCATATGACAAAGGGAACGGGAAATGACTATCTCATAGTTCGAGCGATTGTATTCGTGAAACGCACAGGGGTCACATGGCCATCCAGGTCCCTCTATTGATCATTGATGTGAAAGTAGTCTCGATCATGTCTGGAGTGTTTCCGAACCGAAGGATGTCACGCTTAAGGGTATGGACGCTTAGGGTAGATGAGGTATCGTAGGAGAAATAGAGAAAGAGAAACCGGAATAGTTTCGGGTAACATCCGATGGAGATCGGAAGGGGTCTGGATGATGTTCTAGAGTGAAGGAATGATACAATATGTGTATTTGAATATTAATTGGAGAATCAATATTAAATATATATTTTATTTTATTATTAAAGGCATCATAATGCTAATGGGACTCACCCGAAGGGAGGCCCAATAGGGCATGGCGCCTAGGGAGAGGGGGCCAGCCGGCCTAGGCTTAGTGGGCCGCCCCAATGGGGCCCACCTAGGGCCGGTGGCTGCCCCTAGGTGGCCGGCAGGTGCGGGGTTTAGTCCCACACCTCCTGGACCTAGGGTGGTGCGCCCCCCTCCCACTATATATAGGGGTCTCCCCTCCCCCTTTGGAATCACCCCAGTCCCTCTCATTCTCTCTCTCTCATCCATTGAGGCCTTCTCCGTAATATTGGGAGGACCTCGTGGGTGAGTTCTCCACCTTCACACCACCATCGTGTGATCTGTGATTTGGCGTCTACTTCTTCCCCTGTTTGGCTGGATCGGAGTCCGGTTGACGTCTCCTGCACCAGACATGTGACGAACTTCAGAGGCACCACACTTGGGGTGCTGATCGTCTTCATCAATATACGCCTTCCTGCGTAAGGCGTGCCTCGGTCTTCATAGGTATGAATACCGTATCCCTTCTCCGTTACTTATGTCTACATAGTATAAATCCTGGTATTAGTGTTCGAGTAGATAGAATTTTTTTTGCTTTCTGCTACGAAACCTTACATTGGTATCAGAGCGTGTCTATGGGTAGATATGTTGTACGGATAGAACACATAGCAATATGTGGGCATTGATACTCTTGTTGCTACCCTCTTTTTAAAGTTCTTGTTCATATCGTGGCACTGTTTGATGAAGCGACCCCCAACCGACCTTACATGGTGATTCACGAGACTGGTCCATGAATCAAAGTGGCTTAGGGGGGTGTATGTCTCTCTATAGTAGTTGATATGGCATCGACATTGGAGGGCCCTGAAAAGGGAAGAAGAACGGCAATCATTGAATCCATGTTGTGGCTTAACTTTCGTAGGCGGGAAGGGGTTCTACTACGAAAGCCCTAAAGCCGCGTAAAACTTGCAATAGATAATATAGAAGTGTCTATCTTTATATTGCATAGGGGCAAGTATTATACCATGGTAATGACAAAGTTTATGAAACTTTCATTGAAGCTATTGATGATGATCATAATGATGTAACAATGTCATAACACTTTACTTTCGAAGTATTACTTATTGTGCTGGTAGATTTCTATTCGACGGTAGCATAATAAGATAATACCTCACAGTATTTCACTAATCGTATTACCCTTGTGTGTGCACTACCAAGAAAGTTCTTTGGTATGAGGCGCCCTGCGATGAGTAGGGGTCAGACATATCTACGTTCGCATAAAGTGGGTGTAATCCATGTTGCACTACGAATACACACAAGTTAGGACTAGCAAGCCTAGCACGTTACAGAGACGTGGCCTCTGAATACAGGAGACCTTAAGGTCGAGCATGAATCACATAGTTGATATGATCGACATTAGGGAATGTCCACCCATGATACTGCACTGATGGCCGTGAAGATCGGGGGAGGTGCAGGGGATTGGGATCATGTGATCACTAAACGAGTAGAGGGATGTTCTTTTAAGTGGGAGTTCTTTTAGTTAAAATTTGAACTCATTATTATCAACAATGTCTAAACACTTTGCAAATCCATTTTAGATGTCTCGCCAACCCACCTTCATCCTTAGCACTTTCCTCGAGAAGGACAAGCTGAAAATTGATGGAACCAACATCACTGTATGGTTCCGCAATCTTAGGATCCTCCTAGTCCCCTACAAGTTGACTTATGTCATCGAGGCTGAGCTTCCGGCTAAGCCTGCAGATTCTGCCTCCCACGATGAAAAGAATGTCTGGCTATGCAAGGCGGACGATTTCTCCCTCATCCATAGTGGAATGCTCTATGCCATGGAGCCGGAGCTTCAAAAGCGTTTTGAGAAGATGAATGCTTTTGAGATCATTGAGGATTTCAAGGCCGTGTTTGCTCCACAGGCCTGTGTAGAGAGGTATGATGCTTCCGAGGTCCTCTTCTCTGCTAAAATGGAAGAGCACAACAGTATTAGCGAGCACGTGGTCAAAATGTTTGGCTACGTTAACCGCTTGAATGCCCTGGATTGCAAAATCCCAGAGGAGCTCGCGATTGATAGGGTGCTGCACTCGCTGACCCCTAGCTATAAGAGCTTTGTGATGAACTACAACATGTAAGGGATGACCAATACCCTTGCTGAGGTGTTCGCAATGCTCAAAACTGCTGAGGTTGAAATCAAGAAGGAGCACATGTTGTTGATGGTAAATGATACATTGCAAATGTATCTAATTTTTGATGTTCCATGCTTGGTTTTATCCACTTTCTTGTGTTTTTTCCACACTTGGAGTACTTTTCATATGATTACTTGGACTAACCTATTAACAAGCGCCACAGTGCCAGCTGCCTGTTTTCTGCTGTTTTTGGTTCCAGGAAAGTCAGAAAATGAATATTCTCGGAATTGGGCGGGACAAAAGCCGAAGTGCCTATTTTTCCGGAAGTCATCAGATACCAGAGTACGAGATGGAGAGGGGTCAGGGGGCAACACACCACCTGGCTGCGCTCCTGGCCCGCGCCAGGAGGTGGTGTGGCCTCCTCCGGCACCCCCTCGGCCTCCCCTTCCGCCTATAAGATGCCTTCGGGACGAAAACCCTAAGGGCCCAATAAAACATCCACGAAAGAGTCTGTAGCCGCCTTCATCTCCATCCCTAGATCGGGAGGGATCTGAAGCACTTCCAGGCACCCTGCCAGAGAGGGGAATTCACCCTGGAGGCCTTCTTCATCACTATGTAAGCCTCCGGTGTGATGCGTGAGTAGTTCATCCTTGGACTACGGATCCATGTAGTAGCTAGATGGCTGGTTCTCCTCCTTTATGCTTTCATGTTTAGATCTTGTGAGCTTCGTTCATGATCAAGATCATCTATTTGTAATTCTACATGTTGTGTTTGCGGGGATCCGATGGATAGTGAGATGCTATTGCAGATTGATTATTGATTCTATCATGTCTTTGTTATTTCTGATCTTGCATGCTTTCCATTGTTAGTAGCTATCTTGGCCAAGTAGATGCTAGCAACTCCAAGAGTTAGTATTTATGCTCGATAGTGGGTTGATGCCTCTGGTAATCTGGGGAAGTCACATAAATCTCTAACGTACTAGATGTGCTGTTGCTACTAGGGAGAAAACAACAATCCTTTGTTCATAGAACAACCGTATTGTTTACTTTACACGCAGTTCGTAAAGCAATAATCTGTTGCTTGCAACTTAATACTGGAGGGGGTTCGGATGATAACCAGAAGGTGGATTATTAGTCATAGATGCAGTTGGATGGCAGCCTATGTATAATGTTGTAATGCCCAATCGAATCTCAAAGGAGTCAAGATGATTAGTATATGCATGTATTTCTTTCTCGATGTTTGTCAATTGCCCCGCTGTAATTTGTTCACCCAGCATGTTATCTATCTTAAGGAGAGCCACCTCTAGTGAACTATGGATCCTGGTCCTTTTTATTTACATACAATCTACAATCTTTTACTGTTTTGTGTTTACTTTCTGCAAACTATTACTTCTTTCCATTCGATACGTTTAATCCTTTTCTTTCCCGCAAAACACGGCGAGATTGACAACCTCATCGCAAGTTGGGGACAAAGTTCTGTGGTTGTGTTGTGCAGGTCTCCACATTGGTACTAGCACCGGTAGTGCGCCCTGCCAAGGATTAGCTAGCAACGCCTTTGGGGTGTTTCCTTGCTCCTACTGGTTCGATTAAACCTTGGTTTCATAACTGAGGGAAACTTGCTGTTGTGCTCATCATACCTTCCTGTTGGGGTTAGGAATGAGCTCTACATCAACATCGCACCAGCATTTTTCTGCAGCCGACACTGAGCCATCAAGAATTTTTCTGGCGCCGTTGCCGGGGAGTCAAAGACATCTTCACAAGGGGAGTCCCACATAACCAATCTCTTTACTTTGTTATTTTTGTTTTGCTTAGTTTCTTTTTGCTTTGTTTGCTTGCTTTGTTTTCAAAAACACAAAAAAATTTAGTTTTACTAGTTTTCTTTCTTTATTAAAAACACAAAAAATGACTACTCTTGAAAACACTAAGTTGTGTGACTTCACTAGCACCAACAACAATGATTTTATGAGCACACCTATTGCTCCACCTGTGCCTAAAGATACTTTCTTTGAGATAAATCCTGCTTTGCCCAATCTTGTTATGAGAGAACAATTTTCTGGTATTGGTAATGAAGATGCTGCTTCCCATCTAAATAACTTTGTTGAACTTTGTGAGATGCAAAAGCATAGGGATGTAGATGGTGATATTATTAAGATGAAATTGTTTCCTTTCTCTTTGAGAGGAAAAGCTAAAGAATGGTTGAGTTCCTTAACTAGGAATAGTATTGATTCTTGGACTAAATGAAAAGATGCTTTCATTGGAAAATACTATCCTCCTGCTAAGATTATATCTATGAGAAGTGAAATAATGAAGTTTAAACAACTTGATAATGAACATGTTTCTCAAGCTTGGGAAAGAATGAAATCGTTTGTAAAGAATTGTCCCACTCATGGACTGACTGCTTGGATGATCATCCAAACTTTTTATGCAGGATTTAACTACTCTTCAAGGAACCTATTGGATTCTGCTGCTGGAGGTACCTTTATGACCATCACATTGTGTGCTACAAGAAAACTTCTGGACAACATGATGGTTAATTATTCTTAATGGCATACTGAGAGAGCTCCACAAGGTAGGAAGGTAAATTATGTTGAGGAAACCTCCTCCTTGAGTGATAAAATTGATATTATTATTTCTATGCTTGCTAATGGGAAAGCCCATATTGATCCAAATAATGTTCCTTTAGCCTCTTTGGTTGCTCAAGAAGAGTAAATTGATGTGAACTTTATAAGAAACAACAATTTTGGCCATAATGCTTATAGGAGTAACTTTGGTAACAACAGTTATAAGCCTTATCCTCCCAATAATGGTAATACTTATGGAAATTTTTACAACAATAATAGGAGTTCTCCCTCTTAACTTGAGGTTATGCTTAAAGAGTTTATTATTAAACAAACTGCTTTCAATAAAACTATTGAAGAAAAACTCTCTAATGCTGAAAGAAATAGAACATCTTTGGTTAAAGATCAATCTACTTTGAATAAAATGGCTGCTAAACCTGAAACTAATGAGAATCCCTTTGCAGCTACTAATGCTATACAAGTAAGAATTGATGAAAATGTTAGACTATTAGCTGAATTACATGCTAAGTGGGAAAGAGAAGATGAAATTGCTAGAAACATTAGTGTTTCTACTATTACCACCACTAGTGTTGAGGCTAGTAATAGTTCTAGTACTTTAGATGATAAATTTGATTTTGATCTTGATGGTTGCAATATATATGAAGTTATTAAGTTCCTACAAAAGCTTGCTAAAAGTCCCAATGCTAGTGCTATGAACATGGCCTTTACCAAACACATTACTAATGCTCTCATAAAGATTAAAGAAGAAAAGATGAAACATAAAGCTTCTATTCCTATTAAACAAGAATATGGTTGGGAACCCATCATTAATTTGAAAGTGAATGACTGACTTCAAAGCTTTATGTGATCTTGATAGTAGTGTTTCTATTATGCCTAGAAGAATTTGTGATATGCTTGATTTGCCTCCTCTTGAAGATTGTTATTTGAATGTCCCACTTGATGATAATACTAAAAAGAAAATCATGGGGAGTCTTAATGATGTTCTTATTATGGTTAACAATGCCTATATCCCCGTTGATTTCTATGTTTTGGATGTTGAATGCAATGCTTCTTGTCCTATTACTTTGGGAAGACCTTTTCTTAGAACTGTTGGTGCCATCATTGATATGAAAGAAGGCACCATTAAATATCAACTCCCACTCAATAAAGGTATAGAACACTTCCCTAAGAAGAGAGAGAATATTTCTTTTGCTTCTCCTATGAAAACAAAATTTGGTCTTAATGCTTCTTCATTTGAGAACACTTGATTCTTTTTCTTGCTTCTTATGCCTAACTTAAAGGCGTTAAAGAAAAGTACTATTGGGAGATAACTCAAAAGTTTTAGATGAGTCTTGGAAGTTATTACCTCTGTAATAACCGCTCCTTATAATTTTTATTCGCTTTTTGTGCCAAGAGTAACCTCTAATGAGAGAGAAGTAATGATTGGGAAAGTTGCTGTCCCAAAACAGATTTTTGTGCTTCACGGTAAAAATTCGTGTAAAATCTCTGTATGTCTTTTTGAGGCGTGAATTTGTATGCTTCTGCCCCAGGTTGTTATCTAACTTTAGTTAGTTCAACACTTTTTGATTTGAGCAACAGAAAGTCTTCGAACAAATTCGTCTTTACCTGTTGGTCTGTTTTGCCAGATTTCTGCCATTTTCTGCATTTGCTTCTTGTTGGTTCCTTTTTGAGTTCTTTTGGGGAATTGAGCTTTTTGAGGGAAGTGCTACAGTAGCTAGTGTTCTAATGAAAGTTTACTTGGTGTTATAAATGAACCTTAAGACTTATTTATCTGGAGTGCACTAATGTTGCTAATAAAGATTGTGTGAAGTTTTGTATGAAGGAAAAAATTTAGGTGTATGGAAGGAATGAGTAATGAGATGAAGGATGGACTAAAGCTCAAGATTTGGGATGCCACGCGTGTCACCCCAAGAAATATCCAAGAAGTACAAGCTTCAAAGCTTGGGGATGCCCAAGGCATCCCCTTCTTCATCAATAAATATCCCAGGTTTCTTCCAAACGCTTCATTTTTATTGTTTCATGCATAGTTGTGTTGTTCTTGGAGCGTCTTCTTTTTTGTTTTCGTTTTGGTTTTTCGTTTTGTTTGGTTTTCTTAGTTTGCTGAATAAATTGGTTGGACCCCCTCTTTCATACATTGGTTTGCAAATAGTTTGGTTTGGTTTAGAAAAGAGTAGGAAAGTTCATGCTTATGTGGTAAAAAGAGCTCGTTTTTGACTGTGGCCTATGCTTTGTCATGCCATGCTTGATATTTTTTTGTCTTTATGCTTAGTATTCTTTGCTGTACCATGACTTGTTATAAACAATTGAGATTGCTTAATGTGCCTTTGATGAATCATGCGTTGTTTTAGCATATTAAAGCATAGTATAGTGGTATTCTCCTTTGATGCTTTATTTGGGTTGACTTGGCGCATGCTCACACCTTGTTATGACTATCTCAAGTCACCATAGCCTTTATGATCCTTTAGTTTTCAACTTGTAGTATCACTTTATGCTTTGATCAATGATGTTTTGTCGCTCTGCATGGTTATGCCCATTATTGCTCTCTTAGTTTGTCGCTCCCAGTCTTTTGCTAGCCTCCACAACCAAGTATGAGTTCCACTCGTGCATCCAACTCCCTAAACCAAGTTATTCCAAAGAGTCCACCATACCTACCTACTAGCTTATGCTATTCCAAGTATATTCATGCTTTTGTTTACCTTCCAAATTAAACTTGTTATGAGAAAACTAGTGATTACAGCTCTCACGAACTTGATGGCACACTTTACTTTTCTTGCCCTTAATAAAATTGAACCATTGTGTCATCTGTGTTGTATATGCTTGCACTTATTTGTTGGGAATTAGCAGAACCATGCTTTCATGAGGAACGCTTTCAACATTGCACTTGGTACTTGTACCTAGTTGATATCATGCTCTTTTGTATATGGATGTCATCGGTGTGAAATGAAAGGGGAGCTTGTAAGTCCATGGAGTTATGTCTATGTGTTAGAGAAACGCCTGGGCCGCTGGTCTAATCCATGCTAACATTGTGGAAACCTGCAGCGTAACCATAATGAGCTGTCTATGAAGCATTCTTCTTATAAAAAAGAGTCCTATATTGAGAAAAAACACAAAAGAGCAAAAAAAGATTATGAAAAGTGGAAAGAGAGAAAAAAAGCACCATATTCCCATGGTAAATAAGAAGATTGCTGAGATGCTCATTGTCTACTTGCCTTGTCATTTTGATATGGGCATTCTTCCGTATCATCGAGCAAAGGGTACCCCATTGGCGGTTCTCTATGATACACATGTACTTACAATGACAAGAACTTACCGGTGACTAAACTTGAGTAGCATGAGGAGTAGCCCTCATATACAAGGGACATGACATTCCTAACTTATACTTCGTCAACCATGTACACCATAGTTTGTTCACTTTAACCTTAATCACCTCAAGATGCTTATGATACGGGCTATGAGAACTGAAAGCTATAAGTAACATAATTTTTGGAAGCTCTTTATGAGACTTGAATCCCTACTTCCTTCTATGAAGGCCTTTCTTCCACCATTATATTGAGTCTCCACCTTCTACCTTTATGCACCTACTTTGAGAGCATAGTGGCCATTCTTAGTTCTATGTGCATTGTCCCAAGACTAGTTGATTGATGCATAACTTGATATTGCTTGTTTTAAACTATTTTTATCTAGTCACTCTTATGAACTTTGAAGGTGTCCTATGCATTTATATTTGCTGCTCTATGAGGGACAAGCTGAATACTATTATGCTATGTTTTCTTTATGTGAACCAAACAAACGTCTTGCAAAGCATTGTTATTCATGAATCTTTTGTTTGTGCCTTTTCATGTTGCATCATAGTTCCTTTGTCTTATTGCTAGAACTTTGTCTTTCATGTTATGATTGAAGTACTATGATCCCAACTTTGAATGTTTTACAAATACTTTGATCAAGTCTTTGATGGTGCATGTCACCTCAAAAATTATTCTTTCTTCTACTCAAGGACGAGGAGTTAGGCTTGGGGATGTTGATACATTGCAAATGTATCTATAATTTTTGATGTTCCATGCTTGGTTTTATCCACTTTCTTGTGTTTTGTCCACACTTTGGAGTACTTTTCATATGATTTCTTGGACTAACCTATTAACAAGAGCCACAGTGCCAGTTGCCTGTTTTCTGCTGTTTTTGGTTCCAGGAAAGTTAGAAAATGAATATTCTCGGAATTGGACGGGACAAAAGCCAAAGTGCCTATTTTTCCGGAAGTCATCAGATGCCAGAGTACGAGACGGAGAGGGGCCAGGGGGCCACCACACCACCTGGCCGCGCAGCCCGGCCTGGGCCGCGCCAGGGGGTGGTGTGGCCGCCTCCAGCACCCCCTCGGCCTCTACTTCCGCCTATAAGATGCCCTCGGGATGAAAACCCTCAGGGCCCGGTCAAAGATCCACGAAAGAGTCTGTAGCCGTCGTCATCTCCATCCCTAGATCGGGAGGGATCTGAAGTTCTTCCCGACACCCTACCAGAGAGGGGAATTCACCCTGGAGGCCTTCTTCATCGACATGCAAGCCTCCGGTGTGATGCGTGAGTAGTTCATCCTTGGACTACGGATCCATGTAGTAGCTAGATGACTGGTTCTCCTCCTTTGTGCTTTCATGTTTAGATCTTGTGTGCTCCGTTCATGATCAAGATCATCTATTTGTAATTCTACATGTTGTGTTTGCGGGGATCCGATGGATATTGAGATGCTATTTCAGATTGATTATTGATTCTATCATGTCTTTGTTATTTTTGATCTTGCATGCTTTCTGTTGTTAGTAGCTATCTTGGCCAAGTAGATGCTAGAAACTCCAATAGTTAGTATTTATGCTCGATAGTGGGTTCATGCATCTGGTAATCTGGGGAAGTGACAGAAATCTCTAAGGTACTAGATGTGCTGTTGCTACTAGGGAGAAAACAACAATCCTTTGTTAATAGAACAATCGTATTTTTTACTTTACACGCAGTTCATAAAGCAATAATCTATTGCTTGCAACTTAATACTTGAGGGGGTTCGGATGATAACCTGAAGGTGGATTATTAGTCATAGATGCAGTTGGATGGCGGTCTGTATAATTTTGTAATGCCCAATCGAATGTCAAAGGAGTCAAGATGATTAGTATATGCATGTATTGCTTTCTCGATGTTTGTCAATTGCCCCGCTGTAATTTGTTCACCCAGCATGTTATCTATCTTAAGGAGATCCACCTCTAGTTAACTATGGATCCCGGGCCTTTTTCTTTACATACAATCTACAATCTTTTACTGCTTTGTGTTTACTTTCTGCAAACTATTACCTCTTTCCATTCGATACGTTTAATCCTTTGTTTTCCGCAAAACACGGTGAGATTGACAACCTCATCGCAAGTTGGGGACAAAGTTCTGTGGTTGTGTTGTGCAGCTCTCCACGTTGCTACTAGCACGAGTAGTGCGCCCTGCCAAGGCTTAGCTAGCAACACTTATGGGGTGTTTCCTTTCTCCTACTGGTTCGATTAAACCTTGGTTTCATAACTGAGGGAAACTTGCTGACGTGCTCATCATACCTTCCTCTTGGGGTTCCCAACGAGCTCTACATCAACATTGCACCAACATATTTCTGGCGCCGACACTGAGCCATCAGTAAACAAGGCCACCAACTTCAAGAAGCCAGGGAAAAAGGAGAAGGGCAAGGGTAAGAGGCCTAAAAGGGATGGCAAGATAGTTCCTAGCACCTCAAAGACTGCCAAGCATGGCCCTAAGCCCGGCACAACGTGCTACTACTGCAAAGGGGATGGGCACTAGAAATGCAACTGCCCCAAGTACCTTGAAGACAAGCGAGCCGGCAAGATAGCCGCTAAGGACAAAGGTATATATGATATATATGTTATTGATGTATTCCTTACAAGCGCCAGGAGTAACACCTGGGTATTTGATACCGGATCTGTTGCTCACATTTGTAACTCTCGGCAGGATCTGCAGAGTAAAAGGTGCATGAGGAAGGATGAGGTGACGATGCGCGTCAGAAAAGGTTCGAGAGTCGAAGTGATGGCCATCGGGACCCTGCATCTCCGTCTACCGTCAGGATTATTGTTGGTTTTGAATAAATGCTACTATGTACCTGCATTGAGTATGAATATTGTGAGTGGGTCTTTCTTGTTGCAAGACCGTTATTCGTTTAAATCAAGAACAAATGGTTGTTCAATTTATATGAATGATGTTTTCTATGTTCATGCTCCTGTGTGTGATGGTTTATTCCTACTTGATCTTGATTGTAATACACACATCCATAGTGTTGATGCTAAACGTTGTAAACATAGTGATGATAATTCCATTTTTATGTGGCATTGCCGTCTTGGTCATTGGATTTCGAATCCCTTGATACATGTGAGCCGCGCCTCATGGGCAAGATGATAAGGATACCATTCTTCGGGATAGTGGAGAGAGCTATAGTGTGGGGCCCCCGGATTAATCCCCCGAGAATCCCTGTTATGCATACGACCACGATCCCATGATCAGTTAGGCGTGGCACATAACAGACAAGTATCAAAGTAAACATCCAATACATAACGAATACCTGTCATACCTTATTTGCCATTATGGCTACATCGATCAATCGTCAGTGGACCTTCATTAAGCGTAGAGCCCGAGCCATGCCTCAACCTATGGGCAGCTGACTAGGAGAACGTCCTAGCTCACATAGTCGTCAACACCACCTTCTTCTTCATATCTGACCAAGTTAATAGCCAGGGACAATGCCAGTGAGTACTTTGAATTTACTCGCAAACCACCTTAAGATAACAATAATAACAAGAGGATATGCATTATGGTTGTGCTAGTAGGAGGGATCCAAGAGAGGTTCTTTCAACAAATAGTTTCTCTTATAGATATAGCATCTACATATCTTTGTTCAAAACTTCCGTAAAAATTTTGGAAACCTTTTTGAAAAGTTTTGTAAAACACTAGGATTGGGGTACCCATTTGTTCCCGTCTTCAGGTCGTCCCACGACCAAACTCCTTTCTCCTCCTTCCGACCATCCCATGGTCAAAACCTTTCTCCTTTACGACCATCCCATGGTCAAAACATTTACAAATCCATTTCTTTTCCAAAATCCTTTTTGAATACAAAACCAGCACCGCTCTATAGAAGTTTGTCCAATCCGTCCATAACTGCGGACACGGCTATTCGAATAGATTTACACTCTGCAGAGGTTGCACACTTTACCCACACCATCCAGGTACACTACCCTGATCTACACCGATCATGGGTCGAGTAACCGATCAAGACTCTCCAGATGCCCACTCCAATATAAGTGCCTACCCTATGAGTGTTACTCGCCTCAAAACCGGGATGTCTGGTACCGAGGACCAACCGGAGCACATTTTACACTTTACACAGTGGGCTCATAGTAACGCCTGGCTGCCCGCACATAGTTCAATCCTTCTCCAGGTCGATGTCCCACATGGACCTTGAAGGGAGAAGGCCCAGCCTCCGGGGATCGCGATCCCCTATAGTAGTTGTGAGGCATCTTATACCAGAATGGACAAACATCAAATCCAGCCCTGTCCCATTCCAGAGTAATGTGGTTGCACGGGTTAAGTTGTTATAGCTAAACTACAAAGAACCTGGTGTGTTTTTGTAAGCCTTTTTCCTCTAGCTTTCCTTCAGCATTTTGTAAAATAAAACCTTTTTCTTTCTCAACATCTCTTGGGAGGTCCCACCTCACCAAGGTTTTATCATAGAACTTTTGGTAAAACTTTTTCCGGGGTTCTCCAATCCTATAGCTTGGCTTTGGCTAAAACAGGGTCTCCAAAAGGTGTATGGTGTATTACACCATCTACCATACTAGGGACAAGTAGGTGTCATCAAGAGGGTTGTACTTAGTAGTACCAAAGTGTAATAGTTCGGATGAGCCAAACCACTACCATATATTCATCAACATATAGTAAACAATGAAGTTTTGATAAACAGAAGATAAAACATGCATAAGTAAAACAGTAGAACAAGGCTTATGAGCAAGAAGGTGGCTTGCCTGATGATCAGCAATATGGAAATATGTCCCTGGACTTCTTCTTAGAATACCATAATGTCCAATAAAAACCATCTTCTTCTGCCCTCCAATATAATCGTAACTATCGTCGTCAAGATAACACATGCAAGCAAACCGAACCACAATCAACACCAGGCATACAAACATCAATACATACAACAAGCAATGGACAATACAAGTTTACAACTTAGTATGTTTTGAGTGGTTGAGCTTAGAAGCATTGCAAAAACCCTATTTGAAGTGGTGGGATTTCCTTTATTCGAGAAATGGTCAAAACCACTAATGAAGGGGTTTGGGACCAAGGCCTGGGTAAGTATTGTATCAATGGTCAACCAGAATACCATCAGGTAGTTTTTGACAAAACAAGACCAACAAAGGTGGTTTCACGATTTTATCACTTTTCTTTAATTTCCTATGAATTTTCTAGTGATAAAGGCTCTAGTTCTAGGAAATAATTCACCAGAAAAGTTCTGGAGCTCCAAAAAATTATTTTCTTGGATGATTCAGTAGGTTTTTATGTATTGATCCAAATAAAGTTGGAGTCATGCCAAAATATTTACCAGAATTCCCTCAGGAAATTCCCAAAGGCAGTTCTGGAGCTATTTTGTCTTTTTCACCAAATGAAATCTACAGAAGATTTTGAGGTGATTCCAAATCCATATGGTAGGTATTTAGAAGAACTTTCTGTAGGAATTGGAATCACCCAATTTGGATATAAGGAACTACTGGAGTGGTTTATTTAGTGAAATGAGTCTACATAGAATAGTTTAATTCATTAAAATTGAACTAGAGCATAATAAAATTTGAGCTGCTGGGGATTGATAGAGGTTGATATGGAGTTTTACTGGGAGTTGGAATTAAGCCAAAATATCTATTGGTTTGACCTAGAGAAATTACCTAGGATAGATATGTCCTGTTTTTATTAGTTTTGCTAAGGGTGGACCAAGGCTCCACTTGGCATGGGACCAAGTCTAGATAACACGTATTTCAGATACCAAATAATTGCAATTGGATTTACTCTATTTGGTGGTGTGGAACTCCTTTGAAGATTTAATGATTGATAAAGGTACTATCTAGGAGATAAATATACAGAAAATATACCGATGTTATTTGCCCAAACTTTTGGTACTACACATTTGGGAAAACCCTAAGTTTCATGTAAGAAGTTAGATAGTATTATTTGTAGTCATTTTTCATTTTCATAATCATTTAAACTAAAATGGAATTCTGCTGCTACGAGGAAATGGAAAAAAAGAAAATGGGAGCTGGGCAACTGGGCCAGATCTACACGGCAGTGGGAAGCACATCCGCAGGCCGGCCCAACAAGCATCACGGCCGCGGGTGGGAGCAGCGTTGAAACCCACGAGGTCGGGGCCCGCCTGTCAGCCGGAGCGGGATGCCGAAGGGGTATCAGGGCATGCTGGTCATGCGATTAGGAGGGGATCGACAGCTGGCGGCCGTCGTCCACCTCACGGCGCACGACGGCAAGAGGAAACCCTAAGCGGGTTCGGGCGGCGGCGGGGAAGCTCGCCTAGGGCTCGCCAGCAACTAGAAAACAGCGGAGGAGGATCGGTGGTCGACGACGGTCCCGGTGATGGGCGGCAGTGGTGGGTTTGACATCGGGCTGGCGCTCACGCAGGAGCCACCATGACGACGACCTTCGGTTCTTGCCGGAGCTGCTCCTGGGGTTGCTACATGTCAGAAACAAGGGGATGAGAAGATGCGGAAGAGAATGTGGGGTCTAGTAGGATGACATGAAGAGGAGGGGAACACGGGAGAGGGGGCGTAGCTCGATTTCATGGAGGAGGCCGAAGCTCTCCTCTCTTCTTCTCTCGAGTTGCACAAGGTAGGGGAGAGAGAGAGGAGCTCTAGGGAGGTGAGTGGGGAGCATAGGGAGTGAATGAGCGAGGAAGGGAGCGCTGGGTGGCTTGTGGCCTTTTTAACTCGATGTGGACTGGTCCATGGTGTATTTGGTCCAAGGAGGGGATGGGGAGGGAGCTGGCCTTCCATTGGGCAGCGGGGGTGGTGGAGACATTGGGTGAGAGGTCAAGGGTGGTACAGACGTGGCTGTAGGGCCTTGTACTTAGAGGATGAGACCTCTCTCTATCCTTCGGCCCAAAAAAAGAAATGGAGAGGAGGAGGGCTAGGGCTAGCCATGGGGGCTGATAGGTGGGGTAAGGGAGTGCTGAAGGGTCCTGGGTTCGAGCAGAGAGAGAGACAAGGGAAGGGCTGCAGCTGTTGTGGTGATTACTCCACAAGATATGCAAGATATGGTGTTTTCTCTCACTTGCTTGCTCCAAGAGCTAAAGACAAAAGGTTTTCCTTGCTATAGTGTAGTGCTACAGGGATCACGACCAGGGGTGAGGTGGGTGCTGTACAAAGTCAGTCAATGACTAAGGATGGGTTTTGGTGAGGTTTTTCCAAAATGATTTCGGTAGTTTGCATCTTTGATCATATAGGTTGTTAGGAAGGAAGTCTAGATACTTGCACTGAACATGATGGAAAAATGGTACTAGACGATAGAGGATGTGGGGAAGTTTATCTATGATTTATTTTAGAATTTTCTAAGGATTTAATGTCTACTAAAAACCATTTATTCAAATAGAGCAGAAATGGTTTCTAGAAGCTCATTTGGTATTTTTAAATTGGACAAGTGTGGTTTTTGGATTGAGATGGTACTAGATACAAAGACACAACTTGGGGAATTTTCTTGGAATTTATTGAGATGGAAAAGTATTTTTGAGCTATTATTACTTATTTCTGTCGTTTAAGAAAATGGACTAACAGAAATAATGAAGATCTTCAAAAATATTTATTTTTGAAGTGAGAGGATGGGGTATGATATATGGATCTCAATTGAGCCAGAAGTTGGGGAAGTGCTTTGGCAAAAACAAAACTTTCCTTTAGGGAAGAAGTTTTGGAGATATTGTCTATTAAAGAGATTAATTAGATTTGGAGCCATAATAATTATGGATAATATTTTATAAATCTTGATGATCAAGTTAGATGATGCATACAAGGTGTAGCAAGCATTTGGAACCTTGGAATTGTAAAATACAACTGGAGTTGAGGATCTAGGATTATTTTATTTTCATACCACCAAAACCTTGTTGGATCTTGGAGCTCAGAGCTCACCTTGATGCCAGGGATGGATGAATAGTTATACCAAGTCATATAGATGATCATGTCAGAAAGATGGTTACATTTGAGGTGGTTTGGACGTGATGGCAAACTTTGTTGAAAATAAACCTTGTTGGACTATAGGCGAATGATCTTTATCCCTTAAATAGTCCGACACTCTTTCTCGATCCGAAATAAATGATTCATCTGACTAACTCTTAGTCGGTTGCCTCGGTTAGCACTTAACCGAGTCACGCATGGCCATGCTTTCCGAATCATATCTTCCGAGAGGGCCCAGAGAATATCTCTCCAAACGGAGGGGCAAAATCCCATCTCGGTTATTCACATCACGCAGCTTGATTCTCAGTCGACCAGAACTCTGCCTTTATAACTGCCTAGTGACGAAACAACGTTTGACATAACCTAAGTCGGTGATCCTCAACTCGGATTGTGCAATAACCTCAGGTCTAAGGATTACATCGATTGAGATATGCAAATGACGATTTGTTCGTTGCATCTCAATATGGGTCAGTCCGACTCGCTAAACTCTTTAGCCGAATCCATGTAAGTCGGAATACCATCTCCATGCCCATGACAAGTGGAACCTAGTCATCTGCTGACTTTCGCATTGGTCTAAGTTGTGTGTCCACCACAACCTCAATGACCAAGGACAATTAGCATGAACAACATGAATATATAGTTCCACAATCGAATCACATATCAGTAGTTCATACATGGACTATACCTTTATGAATACATTGGAAAATATCATCAACCATGATTGCCTCTAGGGTATTTTCCCAATAGTCTCCCACTTGCACTAGAGTAAATCATCCGACATCACATGTCTAGGCATCTAATCCCCATAGCTCTCAAGTGTGCCTCATGCTTCGGCTGTGCAAGTGGCTTTGTCAACGGATCTGCAATGTTTGCATCCGTGTGTACTTTGCATAACTTGATATCACCTTGTTCCACAAACTGGCGAATAAGGTGGTACCACATGAGTATGTGTTTGTTCTTCTGGTGTTGTCTAGGTTCCTTGGCTTGTTCAATAGCACCATTGTTGTCAGAATACACGTCTAACGGATTGGAGGAGCCCTGAACCACACCAAGATACATGAGGAAATTCCTCATCCAAATGGCTTCCTTTACCGCCTCCGAGGCAGCAATATACTCAGCCTCTGTCGTAGACGCAGACACCATCTCTTGCTTGGAACTCTTCCAGCTCACAACCCCTCCGTTTATCACAAACACATATCCAGACTGCGAGCGAGAATCATGCGAGTCAGTGAGATAACTCGCATCCGTGTAACCCCTTACACTGAGTTCATCCTCACCTCCATAAACCAGGAACATATCCTTAGTCCTTCTCAAGTACTTGAGGATATTTTTAGCCGCTGCCTAGTGGAGTTCTGCAGGGTCAGCCTGATACCTTCTCACAACACTTAGAGCATAGGAAACATCCGACCTAGTACAAATCATAGCGTACATGATGGATCTGACTGCTAAAGCATAAGGAATCGCACTCATATGACTTTGCTCATTAGTTGTTGAAGGACACTGAGTCTTGCTAAGTTTTATGCCATGGGACAGCGGTAAGAACCCCTTCTTAGACGATTCCATGTTGAACTTCTTCAACACTTTGTCCAAATATGTACTCTGACTCAATCCAATGAGCCTCCTTGATCTATCTCTATAGATCCGGATTCCTAGTATGTAAGTCGCCTCACCCAAATCTTTCATCGAAAAACTCTTTTCTAATGATTCTTTGGTCTCTTGCAACATATGGACATCATTTCCAATCAGTAATATGTCATCAACATATAAGATCAGAAAGTTTACTTTGCTCCCACTAAACTTCTTGTATAAACAAGAATCATGATCACTGTTGATGAAGCCAAACGATTTGACTACCTCATCAAAGCGAATGTTCCAACTCTGAGATGCTTGCTTCAACCCATAAATGGATTTCCGAAGTTTGCATACCTTGTTAGCATTAGCCGGATAGACAAAACCCTCGGGATGTATCATATACACGTCCTCGGTTAAATTTCCATTAAGGAAAGTCGTCTTGACATCCATCTGCCATATTTCATAGTCAAAATAGGTTGTTATAGCTAACATGATCCGAACTGATTTAAGCATCGCCACGAGAGAAAAAGTCTCATCGTAGTCAACTCCTTGAACTTGTTGGAACCCCTTCGCGACAAGCCGTGCCTTAAAGATAGAAACATTTCCATCCATATAAGTCTTCCTCTTAAAGACCCACTTGCACTCGACGGGTCTTGCACTGCCTGGCAGATCAACCAAGTTCCAAACTTGATTTTCATCCATGGACTTTAACTCGGATCTCATGGCTCCAAGCCATGACTCAGAATCAGAACCCACCATCGCTTCCGAATAAGTTGCCGGCTCATCACTGTCTAACAGTAACACATCACGAACACTTTGCAATCTGGCTGATCTTCGTAGTGTCGGTGCTTTTTCCGGCTCAAGTACCACGATCGGCTCAACCTCCAAGGCTTTTGCCAACTCGCTACTGGGCGGTACCTCTCGAATTTCTTCGAGTTGCACCGTTCTCCCACTGACTCCCCGACTGAGAAACTCTTTCTCAAGGAAGACACCGTTTCAAGCGACAAACACTTTGCCCTCCTCTCGTTTGTAGAAGTAGTAACCCAAGGTTTCCCTTGGATATCCTTCAAAAATGCACTTATCCGACTTAGCTGTAAGCTTGTCCGACTTAAGTCGCTTGACAAAAGCTTCACAACCCCAAATCTTAAGAAAAGATAAACTCGGCTTCTTGCCAGTCCACATCTCATGCGGTGTCTTCTCTACCGACTTTGATGGTACTCTGTTTAGTGTGAACGCTGCAGTTTCTAGACAATAACCCCAAAATGATAAAGGCAGATCTGTCTGACTCATCATTGATCGTACCATGTCCAACAAGGTCTGATTCCTCCTTTCCGATACACCGTATCTCTGCGGCGTTCCTGGAGGAGTGAGCTGGGGCACTATTCCACAACTCTTCAGATGGTCATCAAACTCATGGCTCATGTACTTGCCTCCTCAGTTCGACCGAAGAAACTTTATTTTCTTGCCAAGTTGATTTTGTACCTCATTCTGGAATTCCTTGAACTTTTCAAAGGAATCTGATTTATGTTTCATCAAGTAGATATATCCATACCTACTCAAATCATCAGTGAATGTAATGAAGTACTCATAACCATCTCTGGCTGTCGTGCTCACCGGGCCACATACATCACTATGTATAGTCCCAATAAGTCGGACGCCCTTTCACAACCCTTGCAAAAGGTGTCTTGGTCATCTTGCCGAGAAGGCAGGATTAGCATGTCTCGAACAACTCTAAGTCGAACGAAGTTAGGAGTCCATCATCATGGAGCCTCTTCATGCGTTTCCAACTTATATGACCAAGCCAACAATGCCAAAAGTAAGCCATATTCAGATCATTTGGTTTTAACCTTTTCATATTTATGTTAAAGACAGATTCACCCTCAAGATTCAAAATAAATAACCCGTCCTAGACGGGTGCAAAGCCGTGAAACATATCATTCAAATATAAAGAACAACCATAATTCTTAATATTCGACTCATAGCCTTGTCTCATCAAACATGAGGCAGAAATAATGTTTCGACTAAACACTGGAACATAACAATTATTCAGCTCCATTAAGAATCCGGAAGGTAAATGAAGTTGCATCGTGCCGACTTCCAATGCAGCAACTCTTAATTTGTTGCCGACCCAAATGTCAACCTCGCCTCTTGCCACGCTCCTAGTTCTTACCAGTCCCTACAACGAGTTGCATATGTGAATGACTGATCCGGTATCATATACCCAGGAACTACCAGGTGCATCAGAAAGATAAATGTCTATAACATTGCAAACAAGCATACCTGAGCCGGAAGTCACACCTCCGCTCTTGGCTTTGTCAGCCATATACTTGCTACAATTCCTCTTCCAGTGGCCATCCGACTTGCAGTAGAAGCAAGTGGATCCGGCTGCAGGAGATGGCTTAGTCCCTGAGGAAGTGCTTTGGACTGGGTCCTCAGCCTTACCTCCCGACTTTGCCTTCTTCTTCTTACTCCAAGAACTCTTCTTGAACTTAGCCTTATTCTGTACCATCAACACTTGACTGGCACCTTTCTTGAGATCCGCCTCAGCCTACTTGAGCATCCCATGTAATTTAGTGAGCTTCTTATCCATACCATGCATGTGGTAGTTCGATATGAACTGACCATACGCACTAGGAAGAGAGTTCAGAATTATGTCCGTAGCGAACTCTTCGCTAATGGGGTAGCCAAGCCTTTCCAGAGACTGCACGTAACCAACCATCTTGATCACATGCGGACTCAGTGGATCGCCATCCTTAAGCTTGCAGCTCAACAAAGCCTGAGAGACTTGATACCTCTCAGTCTTTTCCTAAGCCTGGAACATACTTTTGAGGCTTTCGATCATATCGTAGGCCTCAACATTCTCGAACTGCTGCTGCAAGTCCGGTTCCATGTGAGCAAGCATAAGGCAGCTAATCTCGGTGGATTCATCACAAATCCGACGGTAGGCATTGGTGGCTGCGATAGTCGCATTCTCATTCGGCTCATCTTGAAGTGGGTTGTCTAGGACATGGTCCCTCTTATCTTGCTTGAGAACAATTCTCAGATTACAATACCAGTTGGTGAAGTTAGTTCCATTTAGCTTATCTTTCTCTATGATGGTTCTCAAAGCAAAACTGGAAATCTGAAGAAGCCTGCTAGGTGCCATTGATCTACAACATAAAATATGCAAAACACTTAAGACATGTATCCATAAAAGAGCAAGCATATTAAACACTTTAATACTTATGCTACCCCTAGAACCAACACCCCTCCGATGGTTACTTAGTGATTCAGGACCCTAAATAAGCAAGTGGAGTAGTGAGCTTTAGCATCACCGCTATCCGTCAGGTGATCTAGGTAGACAACTCCTTGTCAATCGTATATCATACGACTCATGTTGAATGGGTGGCATCACATGCCCCGGCTCCCATCCGACTTTTCCCCGAGTCCCACAACCGTTGTGATAGACCCGTCTAGATTACCAAGTGCTTCTGATGTAAGAGTCCGACTCGAACCCACCTAGTCAGAAAGAATTGATAGTACCTCAATTTTATGAGCCCACTACCAAAAATGTCTGACTTGTGATGGTGGAGCACTGGCGGGGAAACCGACTAGACCTTCTTTGAGGGATTACTTTCTACCAACTATCTAATAGAGGTAAAACAGAGACATAACAATAACACAAAATAAAGCAATTATAATGTGAAATGGTATGTCTCTCTTCATGGTGATCTCCATCTCCACAAAGCTTGTAATTCGACTCGTGTCAACTCTTGTCACGTGCCGCCTTACACCATGTAGCCGACTTGTACATCGACTTGCATGCCATCCGGGTTCTCCAAATAGCTACACTAGCTTGTAAAGTAAATTACATAGAGAATCCGACACGAGGGTTGTTATACAATAAAGTGACAGCACCTAGGTTCTAGCTAGCTAACAAAAACCGTGATACGCAGATCACGTATGGATTACACACATCAGATGCACATAAGCCATACCATTCACAACATCATCCTGCAAAAAGAAGTTATGCATAGATACGATATCCACCGGCGTTGTGAAACTCACAACGACATCTAATGTGCTACGACAGGGCAAAGCCAGAGGTACCATCTGCATTCCAGACATGGATTTTGTCAACAGATAAAACAATTTTACCCAAATCCGATCCGGACTCCGATTCGACCAAAATCTTTGATCTTTGATCACCGCATCCGGGTTTACGTGTCACAGTCTACCCCGATGGCGGAAGCCCACCGGTAGGGGTATGTCGTTCCACGACCTTAGCAGTTAGATCACGGAAACCAGATCATCCATTCCCCCCAGTATAGTTGATCCAATCAACTTTGTACAAAATCGATCTATGAGTAGATCGAACACCAAAACTGCAATTAGATCCAATCTAACGCCAGCCCCATATCACATATGCACGATCTCGAGCCTAAAACCAAAATCTAACGCTCTGATACCACTGTTGGGCCATGCAAAGAAAAACAAACCTTTTTCCTACGCGGTGAACCCAAGATCTAGCTGAGGTAGTAGGCCACGAGAATTACCACTAGACACGCGGTTGCGGAATCGTTGAATCACGTCGCTTGATGCAGTGCAGTCCTCACGATCCGTTCCTGTTCCACGCCTCACGTTCCGTTCTGGTTCCACGATCGTCGAAGTGCTGAACGTATAGCACCTCCGCCGGTATCCACATGTACGAGGAGGAGCGCCGACGATGGACTGCTAGGTCCGGTACGGCGGCGACAGGAGAGGACTGGACTGGAGCTAGGGTTTCCAACACATGGAGTGACCTAACCGTGTGCTCTAAGCACCTACGCCCCAGCTTATATAGGGACTGAAAGTGGTCTCCACTCACTTGTGGCCCGTTCACTAAAAGGCCTATATTAGCCACTTCAAGTTCCACTTGCTAACTAAGTCAATGTCTATATTTGGGTCCAACCCAAATGGATTTCATGTTTGGGTCTAACCCAAACTTGCTCCCGCTCTTAAGTGTGTGACCTGACAGGCTCATGGTGACCTGGACACGATCCGAGTCTCACTTGTGACCGATCAGTTGGTAGCGGCTCCTAGCAGAACATGCCAACTCCCAAGTACCAAAGAGTCATGACGACATGCCTTTCAATGTGACTTTCATCTAAGTCCCTTTTTACTCACGATATATGATGTCTACGCACTTCTATTCTTATAGGCAGTTGTTGGGCCTCCAAGTGCAGAGGTTTGTAGCACAACATCAAGTTTTCCCTTAAGTGGATTACCCAAGGTTTATCGAACTCAGGGAGGAAGTGGTCAAAGGTATCCCTTCTCAAGCAACCCTGCAATCAAGATACAAGAAGTCTCTTGTGTCCCCAACACACCCAATACACTTGTCAGGTGTATAGGTGCACTAGTTCAGTGAAGAGATAGTGAAATACAAGTGGTATAGATAATTATAAGTGGTAATGGTGATAGAAAATAGCATGATGGATAGGAAAAGACTAAAGGAAAACTAAAATAAAGATGGAAGCAAGCAAACATGTAACTGATCTAGTAGCAAACGGTGTTTCAGTGCTTAGAAATAAGGCCTAGGGATCATACTTTCACTAGTGAACACTCTCATATAAATATATCATCTCTTTACGATACTACTCTTAACTACTCTCCGGTTGGACACTCTAATCGTTGGTAGGACTATAACAGCAGACCTCAAAGTATGCCTTTCCCATCTAGATAACCCCACACTGTCACCTTGAGCACTAGACTCTTCAAACAAACACCACAATTTCATAAGGACATCCAATTCCAAATATACCTCATAACAAGTGTTTGAAATATCTAGCCTAAGTGCCACCATGGTATGCACGCTTTCACTTTCACACACATGGGGAGAGCAGAGATCTAATAAAGCACTTGAGTAGCAAGGTAGATCTGTAGATTACAAGCTCATGATCTCAATAAGATCATGCATAGAGAGAGAGATGAACACATAGCTACCGGTAGAACCCTTAGGCTCGAGAGAGAACTACTCCCTCCTCATCATGGGAATCAACAATGGTGATGGAGATGGCGGTGGAGATCGATGGAGATGGCTCTGGGGGCACTTCCCCATCCCAGCAGGGTGCTGGAACAGAGACTTTCTGTCCCCCGAACCTCCCCTTCGGTGGCGGCGGCGCTGCGGAACTTTTTGTGGCTGGAGGCTTGACAATTTAGAATTTTCGCATCGGGGGCTTCTTATAGGCGAAAGGGCAAGGTCGGTGGAGGCCAGAGGGGCCCACACCACCTGGTGGCGCGGCCAGGGTGGACCCTCGCCACCGTATGGTGTGGGCCCCTGGCCCCTCTCCGACTCTCCTTTTGGCTCCGTGAGTCTTCCGGGAAAATATCAACTTTGGCTTTTGTCCCATCCAATTCCGAGAATATTCATTTTCTGACTTTCTGGAACCAAAAACAGCAGAAAACAGGCAACTGGCACCGTGGCATCTTGTTAATAGGTTAGTCCAAGAAATCATATGAAAAGAACTCCAATGTTGGAACAAAAAATAAGAAAGTAGATAAAACCAAGCATGGAACATCAAAAATTATAGATACATTTGCAATGTATCAATATCCCCAAGCTTAACTCCTGCTCATCCTCGAGTAGGTAAGTGATAAAAAGAAAGAATAATTTTTGAGGTGACATGCACCATCATAAACTTGATCAAAGTATTTGTAAAACATTGGTAGTTGGGATCATAGTACTTCAACATAGCATGAAAGATATAGTTCTAACAATAAGACAAAGAAACTATGTTGCAACATGAAAAGGCACAAACAAAAGATTCATTAATAATAATGCTTTGCAAGACGTTTGTTTGTTTCACATAAAGAAAACATAGCATAATAGTATTCAGCTTGTCCCTCATAGAGTAGCAAATATAAATGCATAGGACACCTTCAAATTTCATAAGAGTGACTAGATAGTCTTGGGACAACGCACATAGAACTAAGAATGGCCACTATGCTCTCAAAGTAGGTGATCAAGTTAGAAGGTGGAGACTCAATATGATGGTGGAAGAAAGGCCTTTATAAAAGGAAGTAGGGATTCAAGTCTCATAAAGAGCTTCCAAAAATTATGGTACTTATAGCTTTCCGCTCTCATTGCCCCTATCATAAGCATCTTGAAGTGATTAAGGTTAAAGTAAACAAACTATGGTGTACATGCTTGAGGAAGTATAAGTTCGAAATCTCATGTCCCTTGTATACGAGGGCCGCTCCTCGTGCTACTCAAGTTTAGTCACCGGTAAGTTTTTGTCATTGTAAGTACATGTGTATCATAGAGAACCGCCAACGGGGTACCCCTTGCCCGATGATACGGAAGAATCCCCATATCAAAATGATAAGGCAAGCAGACAACGAGCATCTCAACAATCTTCTTATTTACCATGGGAATATGGTTATTTTTTCTCTCTTTCCTCTTTTCACAATCTCTTTTTTCTCTTTTCTCTTTTTTCTCAATATAGGACTCTTTTTTATAAGAAGAATGCTTCATAGACAGCTCATTATGGTTACGCTGCAGGTTTCGACCATGTCAGCATGGATTAAACCAGTGGCCCAGGCGTTTCTCTAACACATATACATAACTCCATGGACTTACAAGCTCCCCTTTCATTTCACATCGACGACATCCATATACAAAAGAGCATGATATCAACTAGGTACAATACCAAGTGCAATGTTGAAAGCGTTCCCCATGAAAGCATGGTTCTGCTAATTCCTAACAAATAAGTGCAAGCATATACAACATAGATGACACAATGGTTCAGGTTTATTAAGGGCAAGAAAAGTAAACTGTGCCATCAAGTTCGTGAGAGCTTTAATCACTAGTTTTCTCATAACAAGTTTAATTCGGAAGGTAGATAAAAACATGAATATACTTGGAATAGCAAATGCTAATAGGTAGGTATGGTGGACTCTTTGGAATAACATGGTTTTATTTGGAGTTGGATGCATGAGTGGAACTCATACTTGGTCATGGAGGCTAGCAAAAGACTTGGAGCGACGAACTAAGAGAGCAATAATGGCCATAATCATGTAGAGTGATAAAACATCATTGATCAAAGCATAAAGTGATACTACACGTTGAAAACTAAAGGATCATAAAGGCTTATGGTGACTTGAGATAGTCATAACATGGTGTGAGCATGCGCCAAGTCAACCCAAATAAAGCATCAAAGGAGAATACCACAATACTATGCTTTAATATGCTAAAACAACGCATGATTCATCCAAGGCACATTAAGAAATCTCAATTGTTTATAACAAGTCATGCTACAGCAAAGAATACTAAGCATAAAGCCAAAACAATATCAAGCATGGTATGACAAAGCAAAGGCCACAGTCGAAAACAATCTCTTTTTACCACTTAAGCATGAACTTTCCTACTCTTTTCCAATCCAAACCAACTATTTGAAAACCAATGCATGAAAGAGGGGGTCCAACCAATTTATTCAGCAAACGAAGCAAACGAAAAACCAAAACAAAAAAGAAGACGCTCCAAGAACAACACAACTGTGCATGAAACAATAAAAATGAAGCGTTTGGAAGAAACCTGGGATTTTTATTGATGAAGAAGGGGATGCCTTGGGCATCCCCAAGCTTTGAAGCTTGTACTTCTTGGATATTTCTTGGGGTGACACGAGTGGCATCCCCAAGCTTGAGCTTTAGTCCATCCTTCATCTCATTACTCATTACTTCCATACACCTGAATTGTTTCCTTCATACAAAACTTCACACAATCTTTATTAGCAACATTAGTGCACTCAAGATAATAGGTCTTAAGGTTCAGTTTGAACACCAATAAAACTTCCATTAAAACACTAGCTACTGTAGAATTTCCCTCAAAAAGCTCAATTCCCCGTAAGAACTCAAAAAGAACCAACAAGAAGCAAATGCAAATAATGGCAGAAATCTATCAAAACAGACTAGCAGGTAAATACGAATTTTTTCGAATACCTTCTCTTGCTCAAATCAAAAAGTGTTGAACTAACGAAAGTTAGATAACAACCTGGGGCAAAAGCAAAAAAATTCACGCCTCAAAAAGACGTTCATAGATTTTACACGAATTTTTACGGTGACGCACATAAATCTGTTTCGGGACAACAACTTTCCCAATCATTACTTCTCTCTCGTTAGAGGTTACTCTTTGCACAAAAAGAAAATAAAAAGGATAAGAAGCGGTTATTACTGAAGTAATAATTTCCAAGACTCATCTAATCTTTTGGCTTATCTCCCAATAAGTACTTTTCTTTAACGCCTTTAAGTTAGGCATGATAGTTTGAGAAGATGCTCATATAAGAAATATGAATTGAAGTAAAAGAGAGCATCAAGAAGCAAATTTAAAACACATTTAAGTCTAACCCACTTCCTATGCATAGGAATCTTGTAAATAAATAAGTCATGAAAGCACAAAGCAACAAGCATAGGAAAGCAAAACAAGTGCAACTTCAAGACTTTCAACATAAAGATGGGAAACTTAATATTATTGAGATGCATAAAACCATGTTTCCCTCTCTCATAATAACTTTTAGTAGCATCATGAATAAAATTAACAATATAACTATCACATAAAACATTCTTATCATGATCCACACGCATATAATCATTATTACTCTCCACATAATCATAGTTATTATTATTAATTGTAGTAGAAGCAAAATCAACAAAATAGCTATCATAATTATTCTCATCACCATAATCATCAAATATAGGAGGCATATTGTAATCATAATGAGTTTTATCCTCAATAGTAGGTGGACTGACATTATCATATTCATCATTGTAATCATCATTATTGGAGGCATAGTATCATCAAAGTAAATTTTCTCCTTCATGCTTGGGGGACTAAAAATATCATACTCATCAAAACCAACTTCCCCAAGCTTAGAATTTTCCATAGCATTAACAATAATGGCGTTCAAAGAATTCATACTAATAACATTGCTATTAGCATGCAAATAAAGTTCCATAGGTTTTTTAATTTTCTCTTCAAACACTTCATGTCCTAACTCAAGATAAATACTATAAAGCTCTCTAATTTTTTGTTGTTTTCCATTAAGCCTAACTAGTGAAAACAAGAAACAAAAAGAAAAAATTGCAGAATCTAAAGGAAATAACTTCGAGCACTCACACTAGAGGATGTGAGTACCTTTTGTCGTGGCCAGAAAATAGGCGTTTGTCTTGGGAGGTTCTTATTCTTTAATCCTCTAGTGTGAATACCTTTTACCTTACCTCCCGGCAATGGCGCCAGAAAATAGCTTGATGTCTACACACTTCTATTCTTGTAGACAGTTGTTGGGCCTCCAAGTGCAGAGGTTTGTAGAACAGCAGCAAGTTTTCCCTTAAGTGGATTACCCAAGGTTTATCGAACTCAGGGAGGAAGTGGTCAAAGGTATCCCTTCTCAAGCAACCCTGCAATCAACATACAAGAAGTCTCTTGTGTCCCAACACACCCACTACACTTGTCAGGTATATAGGTGCACTAGTTCAGCGAAGAGATAGTGAAATACAAGTGGTATAGATAATTATAAGTGGTAATGGTGATAGAAAATAGCTTGATGGATAGGAAAAGACTAAAGGCAAACTAAAATAAACATGGAAGCAAGAAAACATGTAACAGATCTAGTAGCAAACGGTGTTTCAGTGCTTAGAAACAAGGCCTAGGGATCATACTTTCACTAGCGAACACTCTGATACAAATATATCATCTCTTTATGATACTACTCTTAACTACTCTCCGGTTGGACACTCTAATCGTTGGTAGGGCTATAACAGCACACCTCAAAGTAAGCCTTTCCCATCTAGATAACCCCACACTGTCACCTTGAGCACTAGATGGTTCAAACAAATACCACAAATTCATAAAGACATCCAACTCCAAATATAACTCATAACAAGTATTTGTAATATCTAGCCTAAGTGCCACCATGGTGTGCACGCTATCACTTTCACACACATAGGGAGAGTAGAGATCTAATAAAGCACTTGAGTAGCAAGGTATATCTATAGATTACAAGCTCATGATCTCAATAAGATCATGCATAGAGAGAGAGATGAACACATAGCTACCAGTAGAACCCTTAGCCTCGAGAGAGAACTACTCCCTCCTCATCATGGGAATCAGCAATGGTGATGGAAATGGCGGTGGAGATCGATGGAGATGGCTCCGGGGGCACTTCCCCGTCCCGACAGGGTGCCGGAATATAGACTTTCTGTCCCCCGAATCTCCCCTTCGGTGGCGGCGGCACTGTGGAACTTTTCATGGCTGGAGGCTTGACAATTTAGGGTTTTAGCATCGGGGACTTCTTATAGGCGAAAGGGCAAGGTCGGTGGAGGCCGGAGGGGCCCACACCACCTGGTGGCGCGGCCAGGGTGGACCCGCGCAACCCTATGGTGTGGCTCGCCCCTGGCCCCTCTTCGACTCTCCTTCTAGCTCTCTGAGTCTTCCGGGAAAATATCAACTTTGCCTTTTGTCCTATCCAATTCCGAGAATATTCATTTTCTGACTTTCTAGATGCATTTGCAATGTATCAATATACCTCGTCGAACTATAGGCGAATGATCGTCATCCCTTAAATAGTCCGACTCTCTTTCTCGGTCCGAGATAAGTGATTCATCCGACTAACACTTAGTTGGTTGCCTCGGTTAAGACTTAATCGAGTCACGCATGTCCATGCTTTCCGAATCATATCTTCCGAGAGGGCCCAGAGAATATCTCTCCAGACGGAGGGGAAAAATCCCATCTTGGTTATTCACATCACGCAGCTTGATTCTCAGTCGACCCGAAGTCTGCCTTTTTAACTACCCAGTGACGGAACATCGTTTGACAGAACCTAAGTCGGTGATCCTCAACTCGGATTGTGCAATAACCTCAGGTCTAAGGATTACATAGATTGAGATATGCAAATGACGATTTGTTCGTTGCATCTCAATATGGAGTCCGACTCGCTAAACTCTTTAGCCAAATCCATGTAAGTCGGAATAGCATCTCCATGCCCATGAGAAGTGGAACCTAGTCATCTGCCGACTTTCACATTGGTCTAAGTTGTGTGTCAAGCACAACCTCAATGACCAAGGACAATTAGCATGAACAACATGAATATATAGTTCCACAATCGAATCACATATTCGATGATACATATTAGTAGTTCATACATGGACTATAAATTTATGAATACATTGGAAAATATCATCAACCATGATTGCCTCTAGGGAATTTTCCCAACAACCTTTACTGACGACTTAAGCAGATATGGATATATCTACTTAATGAAGCACAAGTCTGAAACCGTTGAAAAGTTCAAGGAATTTCAGAAAGAAGTAGAGAATAAACTTAACAAGAAGATCAAGCACCTTCGAACGGATCGAGGAGGCGAGTATTTGAGTTATGAGTTTAACATGCACTTGAAGGACTATGGGATTATCCCACAGCTTACAACAATCGGAACACCAGAGCGCAATGGTGTGTCGGAACGTCGTAACCCAACCCTATTAGATAGTGTGCAGTCCATGATGTCTTTAACTGATCTGTCTATGTCTTTTTGGGGGTACACGTTAGAAACCGTCGCTTTTATTTTAAACCAAGCACCATCCAAATCCGTGGAGACAACCCCATATGAGATATGGTATGGTCAGAAGCCAAAGTTGTCATTTCTGAAAGTTTGGGGTTGTGAGGCTTACGTTAAGAAACTGTAGCCTGATAATCTCGAACCTAAATAGGAAAAATGTATCTTTGTGGGATATCCAAGGGAAACCATTGGGTACACTTTCTACAACCAAGTCGAAGGCAAAACTTTTGTCGCAAGAACCGGCGCCTTTCTCGAGAAAGAGTTTCTTCCAAAAGGAGTGAGTGGAAGGAAAATTGAGTTAGATGAAATTGTTGACCCTTCTCTCCAAATTCTGAGTAGCACAACGGAAGATGTTCCGAAACCGCTCTCCAACATGGAGGAAGAGCCCATTGATAATGATCAAAACAACGACGTCGAGACTCCTGATGTTCATAGGTCTACAAGGGTTCGTGCCACTCCTGATTGGTAAAGTAGCCTTGTAATGTCTGTCATCCTAGATGAACAGGAAGAACCTGCAAACTACAGAGAAGCTATGGATAGTGCTGACTCCGTGAAATGGCTAGAAGCCATGAAATCCGAAATAGGATCCATGCATGAGAACCAAGTTTGGACCTTGGTGGATCTTCCAGAAGGCCGCAAGGCCATGGAAAATAAATGGATCTTTAAGAAAAAGATAGATGCGAATGGTAAAGTGACTGTTCACAAAGCTCGACTTGTCGCAAAGGGTTTTAGACAAATTCAAGGAGTTGGCTACGACGAGACTTACTCTCCCGTAGTGATGCTTAAGGCTGTCCGGATTTTAATAGCAATTGCTACACATTTCGACTATGAAATTTGGCAGATGGATGTCAAGACCGCATTCCTCAATGGTCACATTGATGAAGAGTTGTATATGATGCAACCGGAATGTTTTGTTGATCCTAAGGATGCTGGAAAGGTATGCAAGCTTCAACGGTCCATTTATGGATTGAAGCAAGCATCTCGGAGCTAGAACCAACGTTTTGATCAAGTGATCAAGAGTTTTGGATTTGTCCAAAATCAACAAGAGTTCTGTGTTTACAAGAAAGGGAGTGGGAGCTCAGTTGTTTTCTTAGTAGTATATGTGGATGACATATTACTCATGGGAAGTGATGTGGATCTTACGAAAAGCGTGAAAGCGTATTTGAGTAACCAATTTTCCATGAAGGATCTAGGTGAAGCTGCATACATATTAGGAATCAAGATCTGTAGAGATAGATCTAGGCACCTAATTGCATTAAGTCATAGTACTTACATCGAAAAGATTTTGAAGATGTTCAAAATGGAAAACACCAAAAGAGGTTTTACACCCATGATGAAGAATTGCAAATTGAGTATAACTCAATGTCCTGTAATGGATGATGATAGAGAGAAGATGTCTTACACCCCGTATGCCTCAGCCATAGGATCTATCATGTATGCAATATTAAGTACACGATCTGATGTGGCATTGGCTCTTAGTTTGACGAGCCGATACCAAAGTAATCCAGGACCGGATCACTGGACAGCTCTAAAGAATATCCTAAAGTATCTGAGAAGAACAATATATATGTTCCTAATCTATGGAAGAAGTGATGAAGCTCTAAACGTAACAGGTTACGTGGATGCGAGCTGGAACTCAGATCATGATGACTCGAAGTCTCAGACAAGATTTCTGTTCCTAGTGAATGGTGGGGCGATAAGCTAGAAGAGTAAGAAGTAGCCGGTGGTGGCGCAATCTTCGATGGAGTCTGAATACATTGTTGCAGCCGATGCAGCAAACGAAGTTGTTTGGCTAAGGAATTTTGTAATCGAACTGGGAGTTTTTCCAAATGCGCAAGACCTCGTGATGATCTATTGTGATAACACGGGAGCTATTGCAAACGCAAAGGAACCAAGGACTTATTCCATAGACAAACACATCAAGCTTAGATTTCACGTCATCCGACAGAACGTTGACAAAGGTGAAGTCAAGATTTGCAAAGTAGATCGGAACTGAATAAGGCATATCCTTTGACTAAAGATCTCCATCAGGAAAAGCACGAAGAACACCGAGATTCCATTGGTGTTAGGTTCCCGCCTGTTGTAAGCTAGTTTTTTTTGTACTCTAGTGCAAGTGGGAGACTGAAGGAGTTATGGCCTAGAGGCAAATAATAAAGTGTATTATTTGATGTGACTCCTATATGTTCATAATACGTTTCATACTATGCTATAACTGAGTTAATACGAAACGTTAATACATGTGTGGTATGTAAACAAACCCTGTCTCTAGTTACCTCTAGCGAACTAGTCCATTGGTCATGAGGATGGTCTAAGTTTCAATGTAACACCCCAATTTCAGCAACCCTAATTACTTGTCCAGAATGCAAAAATCAGGGGAACAAAAACTTTTTCTTGTTCATTGGTGTAGTGTTTTCTTGTTGTTTGTTTGTACTTGTGCATGTGAGTGTATACCATATGATACTCCTTACCTCACCATCAGTTGACAACAGTTATTTAAAAAAACTATCCTGGCTCATTTTACCTATTCTCAAATGTTTTGGCATTTCAAAACCTGAGTCAAGATGCTTGTGTAACCAAAACTAGTTTAGTAGCTTCCATTGACAAAACTATGGAGAGCTATAACCTCCTTATGTTTTCAAGATAGAACCTTCAACTACTCCCACCTCTAGGATCTCCAATACCTTTTATTAAGCTTTTGAATTCTACTCTTAGTAGAGGTACCAAGGACTCTCATCTTATTCAATATCCAACCTCTTCAAAATGCCCCAACTTTACCTCAAGTTAGGCTTGATGGTAACCCCAGTAGTGGATTTTCTTAGTTTATAAGATGAGTTGCCTTGATCTGATGTCTGATGAGTTACCTTGATCTGCTGTTTCACTTAATTGCTTAGAAGTAGTATGAGATACCCTAGGAGCTCGTCCTCTAGGATCAAGAAACCTTAAAATCCCCAAACCCTAAGCAAGAATACAAGGTGGATCTGATCTATAGATACTAGGGGATCATCTAAAACCATTAACTAGATCAATTCTGTAGTGATCCATTCTAGAAGCTTCCAAGTCAATGAAGACCAATATCAAGCATGGATCCCCTCTACTCCCTCTACACTTCAACATCATCCACTTGATGATGCTTTGGTACCTTGCAACCCCTCAAAAGCATCCCCTCTCATACTCTAGTCAAAATCCTCAAAACTGCCAAATTTGACTAAGTCTGGAAATTGTTTCAACATCACCTTTTTGAATGCCTCCCTTTCTCAAACCATGTGCATTTTTTGAAATGCACTTGAACCATATTGTTAACCGTCCTAAGGACTACCAAGGCCCACTCTTGCCCTGGGTTAGATCATCCTCCAACCCACTTGTTCTTGATGCCTACTTTGACAGAAGCTCATACCATCATCCAACCTTCTATGGACCAACTCTTTGCATGGTTGTGTTCTACTCATATAGGTCTATCAACATCTACCTCACTTTAGCCAAGTGGATCTTTGTGCTTCTTAAACCCACATGGTGTATAAGGCATCATGACTCATCTAGTATGGCAGCCTTATTTTCAAAAGTTTGCCATCACTTCCAGACCACCTCTAATGTAACCAATCCAAACTCCTTCTGCCATGATCATCTATATGACTTGGTCTAACTATCCATCTATCCCTTGCATCAAGGTGAGCTCTGAGCTCCAAGATCCAACAAGGTTTTGATGGTATGAAAATAACATCACCCTAGATCCACAACCCCTTGTTTTCCATCTAGTTCAAGTTGAATTTCCAATTTACCAAGGTTGCAAATGCTTGATACACCTTGTCTACACCATATACCTTGATCATCAAGATTTATAAAATATTATCCATAATTATTATGGCTCCAAATCTATTTAATTCCTTTAATAGAAAAAATCTCCAAAACCCCTTCCCTAAGGGAAAGTTTGGTTTTTGTCAAAACACTTCCCCAACTTTTGGATCATTTGAGGTCCATATATCATACCCTATCATCCCATTTAAAAAATAAATATTTTTGAAGAGTTTCAATAATTCTTTTTGCCTATTTTCTTAAATGGCAGAAATGGAATAATAGTTGTTTTATATACTTTTAAGCCACAATAAATCTTGGGAAAATTCCCCTAAGTGTGCATTCACATTCGGGACCCTCTCACACAAAAAACCAACCTTGTACAATGTAAATATATCCAATGAGCTTCTAGAAACTACTTCTGCCCTCTTTGAATAAATGGATTTAAGAGGACTAACACCCCTCATAAAAATCCCAAATAAATCCTAGGAATGTACCTTGACCATACCCATCCACCAGTACCATCTCCCCCACTTTTTCCAATATAAATTAGGGAACTCCTTCACAAGCATTCTTGTGATCAAATTATGCAAAACAATTAAAATTTGAACTAAACAAATATCAAATCATCACCCAAGCTCATCAACACTCCTCCATAGCAACCAGTACTCCCCCTGGTCGAGATTACTGTAGCCATGCCCTCTTGGGTCCCATGTGCTTATATGAGAGAAGGGGAGGCATATCTTGCAAAAGATCTTGTACATCAAAAGCAATAGCAGCCACCTCCACTCCCCCTCTCTCTGGTCGAGCTGATGGGCCCACATACCACCAACGCCGCCCTCCTCGACCAATGCCCTTGTCCTGCCCTCCCCCATGCTCCCCATGGACCTTGTCCATCATGGACATCCCCCACTCGGGATAAAAAGGCCAGAGGCTGGCCAGCCCCCTCTCGGCCTCTCATTTGCTCCCTCCCACTTACCTCCCCCGAGCACCACTCCCTCTCCCATGCCTTGTCCTGCCCCAGAGAAAGAGAGAGAGCTCTCGGCTCCCTCCATAGATTCGAGCAAGGCTCCCTCCTCCCCCTCTTCCCCCCTCTACATGTCACTCTCCCGACATCTCCTTGCTCTCCGGTGTCTAACCCTGCTCTTTTTGTCGACATGCAGCAACCCCTAAAGGCTCCCCGACGAGCCCCGACGAGCTCCGTTCGGGCACCGTCACGCGAGCTGCTTCTCGGACGCAAATGCCGCTGTTCCACCCATCCCAGAGATCCCCGTCGACCACCGCGTTCTCCTGCACACTCCCCGACACCTCTCGACGTCTCAGGTAAGCTCCCTCCGCCGCCCACCGCCGCCCACCGCCGCCTAGGGTTTCTCCTTCTTTCTGTGCCGCCGGAGGTTGACGACGATGTGCTACCGTCGATCTCTTCTTGATCCGACGCTTGTCAACGCCCGATACCCCTTCGCCGCCCCCTATCACTGACCGTCGGGCCCCGCCTGGCAGTTTCAAACATGCCTCACGCACGAGGCAACGCCGGGTAGGCCGAATACCCTCCCCGCGGCCCACTTTCCCACAGATCTGGCCCAACTGCCCTTATTCCTTTTTCTTTTAATTCCAGATCCAGAAATGTACTAGTAGGATTTAATCCTTTAAAAATATAAATAAGATCCAAATGCCAAGATCCAAATTTCTAATAGTAACCAGATGTTTTCTTAAACACGCAGAGGTAACACTTGGTCAAAAATAATTTATATTATTAGTTGGCAATTAATCTGCAACCAGGTGTAGTTTGCACTTAATAAATTCCACAATGACCTATACATCTCCAAAATGGATGAAACCAATTTTCATTGAAAGTATATCCATAGGCCTACCATCTAGAGTTTATCTCAGGTCAAGGTGAACTGAGGTCACCTTACAGCAAAAATAACAAAAACAGAGAATATCTGCCTTAAGGGATTTCTCTAGGTCAACCCAAATGTTGTATTGATCCAATTTCACGTCCAAGTACATCCTATTAGAAGCATCTATCAAAACCCAGCAGCTCAGACTTTATTGAGCCTGGTTCAATTCTAGTGAATTAAACTATTCTGTGTACCCCTTTTTCACTAGATAAATCCCTCCAGTAGTTCTGGATATCCAAAATAGGTAATTCCAATTTCTACAGAAAGGTACTTCCAATACCTACAATGTAAAGTTGGAATCACACTAAAACCTCTGTAAAATAAATCTAGAGAAAAAGACAAATACCATATAGAACTGCCTTTGATGATTTATTAAGGGCATTCTGGTAATTCTTTTGACAAGAGTCCACTTCTATGTGGTTCAGTACATCAAACACTATCTAACCACCCAAGGAAATAATTTTGTGCCTCCAGATAAATTTTGGTGAATTATTTACTCAAACTAGAGTTTATTCCACTATAAAAAGCCTAACTAAATCTAGGTAAGTGATAATCTAGTGAAACCACTTGTGTTGGTCTTGTTTTGTCAAGACCTACCTGAGGTTATCATTGTTGCACATTGGTATCCTACAGACCTCAGACCCCCACCCCAAGTCCTTGGTAAATAGCCTAGACAACTACCCTCCAAGGGAAAACTCTAGTTTAGCAATCTAGTAATTCCATTACTAATACCCAACTTCTCCAAAACCTAGTAAGTTAAGTAGTACTCCTTATGTTTGTTTGCTGTATGATTTAATTCTTGTATGCCTTGTATTGATTGTGGTATTGTCTGCTTGCATGTATACTCGATGACGGCGATAGTGTGATTGTTTGACGACGAGAAGAAATGGACTTCTTATTATTAATTATTGTGTATTATTGGTTATCTAAGGAAATCCAGGGACTTATCGCTGATCAAAAGCAAGCCACCAATCCCAAATTCCGATACTTGTCCTACTCTTTTTATTACCTGTTTTGTATCTCCTTTATAAATTGCATTATTCATCTGCATGTCTTGTTTTATAAATACTTCGCTAATGACTTGGCTCCCCCAAGTTATGACTTGGTGTCCTTCGTGGCACCCACCCTGATGTAAACCCACCAATTACCCCTTTTATCGAGGTTATGATGATTAGCATCCTACCCCGTGGAGGAACCACAGATTTTTGTTGAATAAATTGTTTTGGGATTTACCCTGCTACAAATGTTCAAAGCTTCTTTGTAAAACCCTTGGGAAGAGGCATTGTTCCAAGCGGATGTTTTAACTAAGGAAGTGGTGATGATGAGAAATTAGAAAATGGACAAGAGAAAGAGAAGGGATGTTCTATGCCTTTACCGGAACAATTTATCCGTGCAACCACATTACCCCAGATGTTGGGGCTTAGCTCGTAGTTTGTCTTCTTTAGCCGAGGCAGCTTGTATAATGCTTATGGGGAGAAATACCTTGAATTTCGGGCAAGCGCTAACAGATCTACGGATCTGGAGCCTGTAGCTTGCTTCAGCAAGAGTGAGCCTGTCTTGGCAGGAGTGCCGGTGCAACAATTGGGTCTCCCACAAACGGTATAACTTCGGTGGTACGGAAGGAAGTGGAGTCACCAAGTTAAGGTATATGCCAAGCTGCAGTTTGGGTATACATGTGTACGGAAGGCTGGACTATGGCCGGGGGCCACATACTCGTTGCCGGGGAGAACAAACCCAAAAGGAAATGCAGTCTTTGCTAGGGTCGACAAGCAAAATATTAGGTTTTATTATCCGAACCCCCATCTACCATGTGTAGAGGGCCGTGGTTTTATCCTGGCGGATGTATTAATTCTTGTGGGGAAAGTGCGCAAACTTTGTAGAGTATAATCTATTCGAATAGATGCATCCACGGTCAAGGACGGTTGGAAAGGTGATGGCTAGGAGTACCCAAAAGGGTGGTGTTTGGAAAAATGGATGAAACTATGGAGGTTCCGAGGGAACCTGAGTTTAAAGTTTTGTTTTGACCATAGGTGGTCATAGAGGTTTAAAAAGGGTTTTTCTCCAAAACTGCTTTCAAAAAGGTTTTCAACAAGGATATGTGGTTATGCTTTCAACAAAGTTATGGAGATGCCATAACTACATGTGATAGTCTAGGATTTTCAAAAACAACCCTAGATAGAGCTATCTCGCCACAGCCAGAATTGCGTTTCCTCTTGTAACTTATCTTGGTGGTTTGCGAGTACATTCAAAAGTACTCATGGCATTGTCCCTGGCTATTTACTTGGCCAGGATTTCAGGCGTTTGGTAACGGAAGATTAAGGTGACGTCCACCGAGCTAGCCAGTCCTCCCAGTCAGTCGCCTGTAGTTGGAGCCTGACTGCATCCTGCGTGTGATGAAGCTCCGCTCCTAAAGGTTGTGTAGCCATAAGGGCGCTGTGTAAGTCTTGTATTCGTTATGTTTTCGGAGGTTGTAATGATACTGGTCAGTTATGTTCCACGGCTCACTGATCATGGGAACATGGATATTTACATAACAGGGATTTCTCGGATGATGAATCCGGGGGACCCCACATTCAAGATCATGGGAATTTATTCCAATTGACAATAGGGTCATGTTATTTGTTGAATAACATGATAGACAAACATCCGACCGTTATATCTTAATGAGATCTAGTTACAAAATTCACCATTGATGATAAAACACAGATAACCTCGCAACCTGATCCTTTGACTGTGAGGTAATGCAAATCACCATTCCGGAAGAAGCTTTGATGGTTATCAAGAATCATCTCGTAAAAGGGTGATCAAAAAGGTGCCACTCAGGTTTTCCGAAGGGATGTGTTGAGGAGTACATATCAAGACCAGGATTTGTCTAGTCCATGTAATGGACATATACATTTTGCCATCTCGGTGACGTTGCATTAATGAAGCTTGCAAGCATGTGACTTGGTCACGGAATGCAACGGTGCAAGAACGAGTAAACAAGTTCATTGGTAACGAAACCGAAGTAAGGTATGGGGATACCAAAGATCAAGTCTGGAATGAATTAGGTATCATATGACAAAGGGAACGGGAAACGACTATCTCACGGTTCGAGCGATTGTATTCGTGAAACGCACGGGGGTCACATGGCCATCCAGGTCCCTCTATGGATCATTGATGTGAGAGTAGTCTCGATCATGTCCAGAGTGTTTCCAAACCGAAGGATGTCACGCTTAAGGGTAGGTACGCTTAGGGTAGATGAGGTATCGTAGGAGAAATAGAGAAAGAGAAACCGATGTAGTTCCGGGTAACTTCCGATGGAAATCGGAAGGGGTCCGGAAGATGTTCCAGAGTGAAGGAATAATACTATATGTGTATTTGAATGTTAATTGGAGAGTTAATATTAAATATATATTCTATTTTATTATTAAATGCATCATAATGCTAATGGGCCTCACCCGAAGGGAGGCCCAATAGGGCATGGCGCCTAGGGAGAGGGGGGCAGCCGGCCTAGGTTTAGTGGGTCGCCCCAATGGGGCCCACCTAGGGCTGGTGGCTGCCCCTAGGTGGCCGGCGGGTGTGGGGTTTAGTCCCACACTGCCTGGCCCTAGGGTGGTGTGCCCCCCTCCCACTATATATAGGGGTCTCCCCCCTTTTCAATCACCCCATTCCCTCTCATTCTCTCTCTCTCATCCATTGAGGACTTCTCCGTAATATTGGGGAGGACCTCGTGAGTGAATTCTCGACCTTCACACCACCGTCGTGTGATCTACGATCCAGCGTCTACTTCTTCTGCTCCTCGGCTGGATCGAAGTCCGGTTGACGTCTCCTACACTGGACGTGTGACGAACTTCGGAGGCACCACACTTGGGGTGCTGCTCGTCTTCATCAATATACGCCTTCCTGCGTAAGGCATGCCTCGGTCTTCAAAGGTATGAATACCGTATCCCTTCTCCGTTACTTATGTCTACATAGTATAGATCCTGGTATTAGTGTTCGAGTAGATAGAATTTTGTTTTGTTTTCTGCTACGGAACCCTACATGTACTTTGTGACAATACTATTAAGCTTCTTGATCTATCTCTATAGATCTTGATCCCTAATATGTATGTAGCTTCACCAAGATCTTTCATCGAAAACATACTATTTAAGTAACCTTTACGCTTTTCAATAGTTCTATATCATTTCCAGTCAAAAATATGTCATCCACCTATAATATTAGAAATTCTATAGAGCTCCAACTCACTTTCTTGTAAATACAAGCTTCTCCGACAGTTTAGCCAAATCCTAAACCTTTGATTACTTCATGAAATCGGAGATTCCAACTTCGTGATGCTTGCTTTAGTCTATAAACGGATAGATGAAGTTTGCATGCCATGTTAGCATCCTTAGGATCGACAAAACCTTTAGGTTGCATAATATAGAACTCTTCCTCAATGTTTCCATTAAGTAACGCTGTCTTAACATCCATCTGCCAGATTTCATAATTGAAAAATGCAGCAATTGCTAACATAATCCTAATAGTCTTTAGCATCGCTACCGGTGAGAAAGTATCATCATAGTCAATTACTTGAATTTGTCGGAACCCCTTCGTGACAAGTCGTGCTTTATAGATGGACACATTACCGTTTGCGTATGTTTTCCTTTTGAAAATCCATTCTCAATGGCCTTTTTGTCGTGAGGTAACTCCACCAATGTCCAAACCTTGTTTATGTACATGGATTCCATCTCGGATTGCATGTCTTCAAGATATTTGTTGGAATCCGGGCTCATCATCACTTCATCATACGTCGTAGGGTCATCGCTTCCATCTACCATGAAATTTAGGACTAGATTACCATATATTTTAGGAGTTGCACGTATCCTTCCCGACCTGCGAGGTTCGGTAGTACTCTCTATCGGAGTTTCATGAGGAGGGGGAGGTACCACATCATCATTTCCTTCTTCCATTGGCGAAGTTAACACTAGAACAGATTTCGGTGTTGCGCTACTCGCGACTTCACGAAGAGAAGGTTCAATAACCTCGTCGAGTTCTACCTTCCTACTACTCACACCTTTCGAGAGAAACATTTTTTCTAGAAAGGATCCATTCTTGGCAAAAAAAACTTTACATACGGATCGGTGATAGAAGGTGTACCCAGTTATTTCTTTTGGGTATCCTATGAAGACGCATTTTTCCGCTTTGGGTTCGAGCTTATCAGGCCTAAGTTTCTTCGCATAAGCATCGTAGCCCCAACCTCTGAGAAATGATAGCATAGGTTTGTTTCCAAACCACAATTCATACAATGTCGTTTCAACGTATTTTGATGTTGCCCTATTTAAAGTGAATGCAATTGTCTCTAATGTATGACCCCAAAATGAAAGTGGAAAATTGGTAACGGACATAATAAATCATAAAATATCTAATAAAGTTTGATTACAACATTTGGATACACCATTTTGTTGTGGTGTTCCGGTGGAAGTGAGTTGTGAAACTATTCCACATTGTCGCATGTGCGTGCCAAACTCATAACTAATATACTCTCCACCATGACCGGATCGTAGAAACTAGATCTTTCTGTTACGATGATTTTCTACTTCACTCTGAAATTCTTTGAACTTTTCAAATGTGTTAGATTTGTGTTTCATTAAGTAAATATACCCATATCTACTTAAATCATCCGTGAAGGTTACAAAATAACTTTATCTGCCGAGTGCCGACACACTCATTGGACCGCATACATCGGTATGTATTATTTCCGACAAGTCGGTCGCATGCTGCATTGTTCCGGAGAATAGAGCTCTAGTCATCTTGCCCATAAGGCATTGCTCACATGTTTCAAATGATTCATAATCAAGTGATTCCATTAGTCCATCAGAATGGAGCTTCTTCATGCTTTTAACACCAATATGATCTAAACAGAAATGCCACATATATGCAGCAATATCATCATTCAATTTGATTCTTTTGGCATTCACGTTATGAATATGTGTATCACTATTATAAAGATTAAAAACAATTAAACCATTCAACATAGGTGCATGACCATAAAATATATTATTCAATGAAAGGAGCAACCATTGTTCTCGGATACAAATGAATAACAATCTTGCAATAAACATGATCCAGATATGATGTTCATGCTCAACGCATGCACATAATAACAATTATTTAGGTTTATTGTCAATCCCCATGGTAGATGAAGTGGCATCGTCCTGGCAGTGATCACATCAACCTTTGATTCATTGCCTACGCGCATCGTCACTTCATCATTCGCTAGTGGTCAACTATTCCTTAGCACCTATTTCGAGTCACATATATTAGCAACCGAACCATATCAAATACCTAGGTACTACTTTGACTACCAGTTAGGTACACATCAATAACATGTATATCACATATACCTTTGTTTAGTTTCCTAGCCTTCTTATCTTCCAAGTACTTCAGGTAGTTCCGCTTCCAGTGACCAGCCTCTTTGCAGTAAAACCACTCAGTATCAGGCTTAGGGCCTCCCTTGGTCTTCTTCTTAGGCGCAGCAATAGATTTGCTATCCCTCTTGAAGTTACCTATGGCTTGCACTTTTCTTCAGAGGTGCTGATCTTATCACCCATCAACTCATGGTGCCTTATCCTTATGTCTACTTCGGCAGCCCTCAACATGGCAACGAATTCAGTGACCGATCTAATCACATCACTCATATTGTAATTCAGTACAAACTCTTCGTAACCGGGTGGGAGCAACTCCAAAACTCTATCTGTCATAAGATCAGCTAGGATATCACATCCCAGTGCCTTAAGACATTCAACATAGCCCGTCATCATCATGACGTGCTCGTCCACAGAGTTTTGTTCCTTCATCTTTGCACTAAAGAATTTGCCAGATATACTATATGTCTCAGCGTGGGTCTGGCTCTCAAACATGGTTTTGAGTTTCTTCACCATAGCATCAGGATTGCGAAGTTCAAAGCGCTTTTGGAGTTTAGGCTCCATCGACTGAAGGATCACACACCGCACAAGAGTGTAGTCATCATGCTTTGTGTCATACACATTGCACTCATCCTGAGATGCAATATTTGCAGGAGCATCACCTAGTAGCCCATCCAGCATATAGGAATTCTTTATGCCTATGAGGAAAATCGTCAAGTTGTGATAACAGTTGGTGAAATTAGACCCATTGTCTTGTAGATTTTCTTTCTCAAGGAATGCATTAAAATTGAATGCAGGGGGTGCCATGATCTACAATATATTTGCAAAGACTATTTATACTGGGTTTAAAACAGATAGAGTTCAAGTAAACTACTTATAAGAACTCCCACTCAAAATGACATCCCTCTAGTCATTTTAGTGATTACATGAACCAAATTCACTACGCCACGACCAATCATCATGAGTGGAGTAGCTCTAATGGCGATCATCATATGGGCATCATATCATCCATATGACTCGTGCTTTACCTTTTGGTTCATGTTTTGAGGCCATGTATGTACATGCTAGGCTCGTCAAGTAAGAACCTTAGTACTCACATGTGTAAAACGGTCTTACACCCGTTGTATGCAAACGTAGAATCTATCACACCGGATCATCACGTGGTTCTTCGAGACAACGAACTTTATTAATGGTGCATACTAAGGAAGACCATATTATTATCTTGATATTTAGTGGGAGGGATCATCTTATAATGCTACTGAGGCAATCAAATACTAGGGAGGCGATCAAATCAATGCAAAGTAAGATGCATCAAAGGATAAACTTCACATGCATATATAATGTGATATGATATGGTCCTTCTCGCATTCGATCTCCATCTTGTGTGTCTTGGTATGATCTTCATCATTCCAGTGGCGTGCCACCAAGGTCCATGGCGCCACCACCATGGTTGTTTCTCCACTAATCTAGTTACATCGATTTCCATTTTCCAACACACAGGCCATAAAATAAAGTAACCACCATATGGCTCCTGTTGGTTGTTTTACAATAAAACACATTGCATACAACACTCTTTGTATGATAGACCATATCACATCACATGCCCTTCAAAAACAAGTTAGATGCCTCTAATTTATTTTTGCATATTTTATGCAGCTTTGGGTTTTCTAGGAGAGAACCGCTCTACCTACGAATTTCAGCCACAACGCTGACGGTCAAGTTATTTGCAAATTGTTGTAATTTAGATCACAATTATGTTGGGAGATACAGACACCCGATGATCAACTTATGCAATACGAGTTGCATGTCAAGCGTGGGATGTGTCTCATGTGCGAGGACATGTAAAGTTAGTCCGGGCCACTTCATCCCAACATGCCACCATGGTAAAAAATTACGCAAGCATGAAACAACAAGACTATGAATTCCCACATGTCTATGTGTTCTAACCATACAAAGCATCTACGCATAGACATAGCTCTGATACCACTGATGGGGTTCGTTGCATAGATAACAAATAAATCCTACGGTTGCAACCACCAAGATCATATCTAGGAGATACATGTAATGGTTTCAGAAGAACTCACCCTCAAAGTCCGTAATGCGGGATAACATTCTCGCAAACAAACATGGATGATGTAGAATGTACTCGACCATCCTCAAGGATGCGCAAACGATTAGCACCACAAGAGGCAGCGCTGTTGTAACCGGTCACACGTATGGTGTGCCGACGACTCCCGATCCGTTGCTCTAGCCCGGCAGAGGAAGTAGCGGATCCCCGGGAACTCCAACAGCTCTATGCCATGGTAGAGATGGTGGAGGGGACTCGAGCAGGGCTTCTCCTAAGCACCTTTTATAGTCGCAATGGACAAGGATAGCAAGAGGGACAAGATACTAACCAAAGGGCATATGAGAGAATGGGCAAGTGAGAATGTGTGAGAGGAGGAGGTCTCCACCTCCTTTTATAGGGGGAGAGGCAGCCCCCACCCATGGCCAATGGCCAAAGAGGGTGCCCCCTCTCCCTCATTCATGTGGGTGGACTCTCCACTAACATTATTTCAATTTCCACTTTCTTCCATTTATTCTCCACTCAAAAACCAAAGGTTTCCATTAAAGCACTTTAATTCCCTTATTTTAATGCAACTCAATTTAATGAACATTTAATTTAATGAGTACTTCATTTAATGAACACTTCATTTAATGAACGCATTAACATTTTGGTCCCTTGCTTTGTTTCGATACCCCAAAACTATTTCTATAGATTCGATAGAACAAATTTCTGCGATGTCCCTTATCTTCTACTGTGTTTCCTATCCGCTCAATTGCATCGACTAACCTTAAGTTTGTCTCCCTACGGGTTCTAAAACTATGTAGACATGATCGACATTCTCTGATCAATAATCATTAGCGGGATCTCGAGATCCATAATGACTCCCACTAGTTCCACGAAAATCTAATGATCGTCTGAACCTTTTTAACCGCAATCAAATTCATTTTGTCTCGTGATATTTTACTTGTCCAAGATTCGATCACTTGGTATCATCCATACTTCATTTAATCTCGTTTCCAACAAATACCCTTTTTCTCGTTCCGATGATATAACATTCTAGTGATCAAATCATTTACTTGCAAGCTATGTCAATGTGATATCACCAGGAGGGCCCTAAGTATATATGTCTCTCGTCTGGATGGACAAATACCACGCTTCATCCACAAGCCTCAACTAACACTTTCCATGTACCCGACGACACCTTTTTTTGTGACCCAGCATACCACTTCATGATGTAGTACACTATAGTCGGTTACATAACACCAATGAAACACTGTTCACTAGTATTACATCCCTCAAAGTGGTACAATAGAAACACAGCAGGTCCAAGACAATACTATAGATTAAACTCGACTCTTTACAAAAGATCGAAAGAACACTATAGGTTAAAGAGAGAAGAAGAAATCAACTTGTTACAAAGAAAAACCAGAAATAACATCCCAGAACTGTCTGGTGACTAATATAGCATATGAACTAATTGTCTTGCAATAGCTTCTAGTGCAATGCTCTACAGAAGTAGGTGTTATGGCTAGAGTATCTACTCCTATATGATCAAGTTATGTGCCTTTGCTTCGGTTGATGTATATGTTGACTTCATTGAATTTATTGAGGAACTTGAGCTGCAGATGATGGTTTCTTGAGCAGAAATTAATGTTGACATCGTCTTCAACGGCTTAGAACCTAGCAAGGGTTAAGAAGGTATGGTTGAGTATGAGCGTACTCAACAAGTTCACTAAAAAGGAGTGTATGATGCACTATCTCTACATCCATAGACCAAAGGTCGTAGGTAATGCAGGTTTTCGTAAACGTTTCTTCAAAGGTTGCTTTTATTCTAAAAACTATGTCCGACAGCCTTCACAGGTTGACCAGAACCTTCATGGGGTTCCTTTCCTACCGCGTTCGTAGCTCCTTCCCGGAACATGGACTAGCATGTCACAGTTCTTACACTCTATAGAGGTGCGTTGCTTTACCCATGAGAGACCAACTCCATGTTGCACAGCCGGGTGATCTTTCCCGTCCACACTTCCTTTGGTGTGGGGCCCAGTAGATGATCCAAGCCAATCACTACCCTTCTTTGCGACCCCGCATGAAGACACGACCTCCCCAAGCAGATGTACCCCCATGAACCCCCATATAGGCAGATATAACCCTGGCAACCCCTTGGAGACTCTAGTGAGTAGATCATGTCCCTAACAACCCCCATATAGGCAGATATACCTCCGACAGCCCCTCATGGAAAGTCTAGACACCAATATCACGGGGAACTTGGAGTCCCACCCATCTGCTAGATTCTCCACGAGAAATCTACAGCCTCACGATAAGGTCATCCGTCCATGCGAAAGGAAGAAGATCCCGTTGACTTATCGGTCCCATTACAAATCTCATGGTTAACGCGTAATATACGGTGCTAGAATCACTAGCGACATTGGTTGATTAAATCCTAGATATTATGTTCCTTTACCACTGGAACTTTATCAATAGATTATTACCATTCGGTAACTAATCCATAATCATATTATTATGAAAATAGTATTTTCTGCCCTTTTTGAAATGTAGGTGGTGACAATATTGAGTTACAAGAATTTGACATAAATTAATCAAAGGACATGAGCAAGTGTGAACTTGCCTTTTGTGATTGCAATACTATGCAATCACGGTCTTCAAGATACTAGAAGATCCAAATTCTATAAATATCATCATTGGTCTGGTAAGGACAAATGTTTAAAGAAGCAGGATGCAATTATGCATAAGTAATATAATTCAATTGGATAAACGTGAACCCCCGGAATAATCATATCTGATTTAGGGTTTGGAAACTAGGAATGGATTCTTTAGAATGTGTTTCACTTTTATCTCAACTTCACATTTGTGCTTCTTATTAAGGCATGTGAGAGTGTGTGAAACGATATGTAAATACAACAAGTAGCATACAATAGTAAAGCACTCAAGTGTTGAATGGTATCTAAAGACTTCTTAAAATCATAGAATTATTATATTTAATATTTTTGTGATAACAAACAATATTCTAGGAGTTCAAAAAATAATTTTATTTAATTTTAGCTCTTCTTAATATTTTCTTAAAATTATATGAAGGAAGTGAGATTTTATTTTTATGCAAACTTACTTTACTCAACTAAAATACAAGTTTGTATTTTTATAACTTATTATATCCATTTTGGATATTTAAAAGTGAATTTTATTCAATTTTAAATATTTTATTTATTTTATAAAAATCTATGTAGGAATATACATAATTTCTATACTAGATCTTAATATAATTACTTAAAATTATTACTTATTATTTTTATTGGGTAAAGGATATTTTTGTGATTTCATAGATATATTATTTATATTTTTATGACTTTTATTTATTTTTCTAGAGATCATCTAGTTCTAGGGGTATATTTGTAATATGTATTCTACATAAGTCCTTTTAAAAATCACGGGCCTAGCCCACTAGGCTAGATCGGCCTGACCCAACCCATCTGGGTTGGGTCAACACCCTTGGCTCATCCGGTAATAGCCCAGACCGGCCCAGTACGCCTCTCTCTTCCTCGCGCACTCATGTTCTCCCCTTGGTCATTCCCCTCCGTGGCAATGTGGTGCCGCCGCCGTCGCCGTACGATTCCGGCCATTCTAGGACCTCCTGGCCACCACCGTGACGCGAGATGGGTCAGTCAATGATGCTTTGTGACTAGCACAATGCGATTTGGCACCCGAGCGCTCCCCTGACCATGTCGCCTACACCCCGACACCTAGGGTTCGGGTGTTGCCGGTGATCTGGAGCTCCGCTGCTTCCATGTTGTTTCTCTGGTCCCCGACTGGCTATGTGGTGCTTCCACCGCCTTCGTGATCTTGTGGCTGACGTGTTTGTGGCCTGGCGCGGGTTGCAGCGCCTTCGGGTGCTCCCCGTGCCACCGTCAACACCACCGTCGGCCAAACTGCTTCCTCTTCTAAAACTTGCGAGGACCACCAGTGAGTTTGCCTTCTTTTCCCCTCTCTGTTATCCATCTCACCTTGCTATCCTCCATGTGGTTGTTTATTGTGAACCCTAACTAGGATTCATCCCTGTGTGCTAGGGTTCTTCCCTAGGTATGTTAATTATTCTAGATGATGAAGCTGTTTTATGTGATTATCTACTAAATCTAGGTTATGTAGCACTCCTTGCTATACTGAGCTTGCGAATGATGACATTGGTTTCTGTTAGTGAACTATTGTCTAAACTTTTACTCACTGTCATGTACTTGCTTGGTGAGGCTATGGTTAGCATCTGGCTTAAGATTAATTCATTGGTTCTAATTGCTATGCTTTGGAATAAGATCATCAGTGTTGGATATTTGTTCTAAATGTTATCTGGTGACTTTATAGATGATAGAAATGATTCCTAACTATTGTTTTAGGAAAATGATTAAGTATTTCCTTGAGAAGATTTGGCTATGGATCCTATGTATCTGGATTACTTACTTAGTATGGGTGTTTGTGACACCTTCCATTGAATGGTACACAATTCCAGTCTAATTCTAAGTTTTTCCTAAATTGCGCTCTGTATTGGCTTCTATTGTAAGCATTGAAGAACTTATATCAAATACAATGTTTTACTTTTTTAATGTATTGGCCTATGATACTGGTTTGAGGCACTTCTAGGTAAAAACAAATGTTTTTACTTGTTGTCTCCCTTCCCATGTGTTCCATGCATTAGTTATGTAAATGATTCCTAAATCTTTTAGGGAGATGATTATGTGGGTTTAAGAAAATGAACTTGAGCTTACACTCAAGCAACATCGAATCTACTAGGTATAGAGGTACTACCCTCTGGGAATCTTCCATGTAGCCTAGCAGTTGTGTCTCTGATCAATCTAGTTGAAACTAGATGATAGGGTTGATGATGCTGGTCTGAAACCCTCTGCATAAGAACACATGTTTTATAGTGGTTATTAATTATATCCCATGATGAAGTATACACCCCACTTGGGTGTATCCCTGAGGATTCTTCTTATCAACAGATCTTTACTTTATGAATGGATAAGCACAAATAGAAAGCATGTGTTCTTTATGAATCACCAACCTATTAGTAATTGGTGAAGAGATGTGGTTGTTGCCTTGTCCTAGCCTTTCTGATGAGCTTGTAGATTAGCTTCTAGAATTTCTACTCCTCCTTGTCCTTGCTATACACTTCCTCAACCACCCGCATATAGGTCACCATCTTGTTGATGATCTGATTGGTTTTCTATGGTGAATGGTTGGTTTAACTCTTGGTGATCTGGCAAGATCTAAGGTGATGTTGGTTATGTTCTTGATAGCTTGTGATGATGTGAGACTGAGGTAAAAGCTAGCAACTATGTTATGGTTGTGTGACCTTTTTTATGTGTATTGGGTTGCTGCTAATGTGTTGACAACACACATAATGCATGCAGTGACCAAGCTGCTTACTCGTGGGCTCCACTGGACTCATGTTTCAATGGTTCAGATATTTGACTGTGGATTGGTTCAAATCCCAGTTGGTATTATCCTCAAACTATTCTTTTTTTCCTCTGTTGAAATGGTCAAGCTTGCCCCAGGCCAATGATGTTGTACTGAGGCTTAAACGTTGAAAAGAATAGAATCTACACTTGATGGGTTTTGTTCCTTTTTTAAAAGATTTGGCTTAGTGATGTTTGGAAAATAGTGCATTTACACTGCTAGAAACTGAGAGAAAAACTAACTCTAACCGTCTCTTTGTTTATTTCTTCTTATGTCTTATTTGAAGGTACAAGACCAAGTGATCAGGAGAAATATTTTTGGATTAGTTTAGGACTCGATAATTATTAGTTTAGGGCTTTATTTTATTTTCTTTTGTAATATGTTATTTCTACTCTTTGTAAAGATCAATGTAATATATATTCATTATTTAATAAAGCTCTTATTTCTTTGAGAATGTCTCTGTAATATTTTTACTTCAAACTGATTTGTATTTATTTAATACTTGTGGAATAAAGGAAAGAATTAAGAAGTACTATTTTAGTTATACTCTTATAATTGTTATCAATTTTTTTATAAATATGATATATTCAAACAATAATAATAACTAATTCTTTTTGGAAATCAAATAAATACTAATTACCTCTAATTTTATAACCTTATTCAAATGTTTCAAATTTTTGAATATGAAATCAATTTATTCACCCGAGAACATTATAATCCCTAAGGATCAAAGGTTAAGGGTTTATTTCTAACTAGGTAATTATAGTTGATGTCTCAACCCAGAGTGAGATATTTGATATAGCCTCTTACTGTGATCTTGATTAAAGATTTCTCCAGAATTCCTATCTTCAACACTTCACTAAGTTTGCATCCTAGTTAAGGAATTCCTTTCCTAAATATACTATATTTAAATCTCTCATCTGCTTCACTAAGATCTCTTCTGTCTAATTGATCTAGTCATCTGACTCCACCATATCCATAATCATATGATGACATGGTCATGTCACTTCTACAATATTCCTTCATTTTTCTCCTAGTATATATATACAACTTCCATTTATAAACTACCCTTAAGTAAGTCATTCATTTAGTTAGTTATAACTTCATTATTCCATTCCCCTAGCATTCTTCCTTTACTGCCTAACTTGCACTTCTTAACTATCCTCGATGAATCCATCAATGTAGTTATTTCTAACTCCATCCATAAACTCCTTTATAATAGCCTTGCATCTACTTCGAAGGCTTGGAAGATTTCAATCGTTTGTATATCATATGTGATATCAATCCCCTAGAATAGGCATGGTACTACTCCCCATAATACAAGTTGTTCTTCTATTAACTTGGGTTAAACTGCTATGTCTCCAACTACTCCATACAACTCATATTATATACTCCATCAAACTCTAGCTTGACTTCTCATAATCAAGCTAGACGATTTAGCTTACTAAGGTTTTTCCGAATTTGGTATACTCACAACTCTTCTTCATCAGCTGGTCATCTATTCTCAAGTGACTTGAGAATAATGAGCACCATCCTTTGATCAAGCAAAACTTAGGCTTCTAATTGTCTGACCAAGATCTATATTCAATTAAGTAGTAGACTTGTATTAGCCTCTCTATAGGATTTATCTTGTTAAGGAAGCTTACTTTATATTTATATCTACTTGGCTTAACATGATTATTATCTAATACTATAATACTATTATCTTTCTCATAACTTCATAAGTATTTAGTTATCCTTAGGTGTAGATACTTCTTCTAGTTAACTCATGAGTGAGTTAACTCCTCCAACATCAGATGGTTTGATCTCCACTAAGGATCACATTCCATTGATGATGGCACACTCTACTATATCCAGTTCCTTCTTATTAATTTACATAAGGTCTTTGGAAGGCCAATATAATAGGTCAAAGCTAAGAGTCAATAAGTGATGGGTCAAGAATTGATCACTCAACATTGATGATCAACTTGACACCAGGACTGGGTTAAATAGGAATGTCATCTATCAATATGACAATAAGGGTATGTGATGAATGGTCTTGACTTGACTTCCTTTCTAATCTTTTTGTGATTAGAGTTAATGTTTAAGAACTACCATGATACCAATGGTAGGTATAACTATGGCAAGAACGTGTATCAAGATTTAGTTATGGGGTTTCTTTTACTTGGAGTTATATACTTGATTGATTATTCAAGAGTGATTGTAATGAATACCATGATATGATCTCTATAAGATCATTTTTTTAGTGTGTTGTGGTCTTAGCTTGATTCTCTTTGATCTACCCATAGATCAAATTATATTACCAAGTGATAAGGTTTTAGCAAAGGTCATATTGAAACTTATCGCAATCAACTTGATGATCTACTTCAGTTCCACCAAGTTAAGAGAAGCTTCAAACACTTTGACAAGTTTTATTTAAAAGGAAGAAAATTATCCAGATTTTCTATGCATGGATGTAATGCACACACGTGAGCTCAGCTTATTACTAAGCTCTAATGTTCGAATGTTACAAACTCTCCCCCTTAAAATCAACTTCGTCCCCGAAGTTCGTACTCTCTTATGTTTCGGAATAAGGTGTTGACTTGTATTGATCATGGTATCTCTTAACTCCATTGTGATCATAATTGGGGTTAATTGTGGTATCCCGTCCCCAAACCTTTTTCCTTGAATTCTCTTCATACTTGACAATATCCACTATAGCTTCTAATATGTAGCATAACTCCTTCTACTACAATCCCTTGTGTTATGTCTTCACAGTCCTACTTAGAATTGGTTGTGGATACATTTTGTCCATTCCAATCAGATTTTCCTATTACACTACACTGGTCTATTTTGGAATACCCTCTTTACTCTTAAAGACAACTTACGAGTTGTTTTCTTTTTAAACTAGTCCACTGGGTTTAAGCGGTTATGTCTACTTCGATCATTCATCCGGACATACTCTTGAGAGTACTCTTATACAAATGACTTCTTATAACCTTATCAAGGCTTAATCTTACCATCTCCTAGTAAATCTTTTCCAACCTTTACTCAGAAAGTCAGATACAACACTTCAGCATTTATTGTTTACTATCCCCCTTGGAGTTTCCTAATGGTCTCTAAACTTCATATATAATACCCATTATTCAATAGTTAGGATATCGTTCTCTGTCTAGCTTATTCTCTACCTCTAGAAGGTCTCATGAAAGAATCTGTGGTATATCCACACAATTGTGGATCTCCAAAATGAATCTTCCAACATTACTTGTCTCACTCTTATCTTCTTAGACGTTATTTCTCACTGATAAACCCGATTTCACGAAACGTCTAGAAAGCCGTTCACTTTAATTTTCATACTTCTTTATGACTCTCTTAACTTAGGCCAAGTTTTATGCTCTTTAAATCATACAAAGATGACCTAATTAGCTAAACCGATAGGATACCAGATATGGATCCTTCTGTGTGGATGAATTAGTCTACGAGTTTTGTACTTCTTAATGGCATTCTCTCTCAGTTGTTAGAGCTTGAATACCACTTTTGTTCCAAAACTTCTTCTTTGCACTGACTCATGATACTCTCACGATCATGGGACAACTACTTCATTAGCTTCTGAGCAACAACACCTAACTTGAGTGAACTTAAGTTCATTCCTTCATGTTTCTCCACACCTTGTTTGCATTAGTATTCCTTCTTTTTGCGAGCTCATAGTGAGTTGGGATTAATCCATCCTCCAAAATAATGTTAATACTCCTTAGATTTAACTTTCTTCTTTATGTAGGTATTTATCTTGATCTTCGGACTCGTCACTCCCTTACACGAATTCCCTTTACTATATAGGTCTATAACATAAAGTCATAACTTGATGATGCAACATGCATTTGCACACCAAGTCGAACTTCATGTATAGATATAGTCAATCAAGAAAAACCAATAAAACCAAATAATACTCAAACATATACCATGTATTAAACATATTTCTTCGAAATATTACAACTCCCAACCACGGCATGACACTCCCTTTGTACACTACCTCCTTATATTACAAGAGCTCTCTTGCCCATGTGAGCATGTTCTCACTTATTTCAGCAAGCCTCTCAAATGCTACAATACGCATTACCCAATATAAACATTATTCAAGCACTCTTCTTTGTGGATCACTTCTATTCTTACTTTCCTCTCTCACTTTAGTGCTTCTGGTTTGTTGTCCATGATGGTGCGAAGTTCGACGGCTGCCTTCTGGTGCATAAGAACATCTAGTAGGTGTGTAATCTTTAGTATAAGTACCAAGGTGGAGATTAGCCATTGAAAAATAACTAACATACTCATGATCTTCTTAAGGATTCTTCTTTCTTCCTTCGAGCGCATCCTCAAATTAAGAGGTATTCCGTGCCTTTTCCGCAGTCCAGTCGTACATGTTGGTATAGTAACTACCAGGACACTCTTCCAGCTTAATGGGATTGTTAGTACCCCCATCTGGTCCATAAGATTATATAGGATTGTAACTGGTTTCTACTCCATTACCAGATCCACAAGGTATAGGTTTTCCCATGATTTTCATTGTAAGACTAGTCTTCCCATCCGGTATTACCTCTAACGGCATTATTGGAGTTGGGTGCATTCCAAATTCGTTATTCCTCCTCATATGTGGTCCACGGGTGATGAGGGGTAACCTCGGCAATGTCCATGGTGAAAGTCTTAGGGTTTCGCGGAAAAGAGAACGCTGGGGATTTCGTCGGATGTCAGGAAAACAATGCAGTCAAAGTCGCCTGAATATTGAGTAATTGCACAATTACAAGTTGCCTGGGAGATTTTCTGGTACCCTTGCTTGGGCTTCTCCCGTCCTATATATAATAGGCCGGGTCTCAAAGCCGTATGCGGATAGGTTTTACATATGCGTGATTACAATACCAACACATTGTCGGTTCAGAGATTATTTCCTAATACAATCAAAAGTATTTGTTGGTTGCTTCCTTGGGCTATCATCTGAAATCTTCATGGGTTGTAATCCTTTTACCTAGCATATGGCAGCAAATCATAAGCATCCGAGTAATTGTACCTATGCTAGTAGCCTCCAAGACTCTTCTTGAATTGTAGGTTCAGGTTGAGTCTTTAAGTTTCTCTTTCCTTATTTTCCTTTATTTTTATATATTTTTATGTTTAGAAGGATTTGGTACAACGAGTCCGATGCTTCCGAAGGATCGGGAATCAGTTAATTGCTCCTGGGAAAAACAAGGTTGTCCTACATTAAATTCATGTCATCAGGCCTGAATTCAAAATTTACTACTGGCATAATTCAGTTCAGGCCGCTAAGAACTTATCGAATACTGAATTTCAGCTTTTATTTTATCAGGTACCCAACACGTCCGTCGGTATAATTCATCGTATCATCGATACGGATATTTTACCGGTAGAGCGCATTCTTGTGCGATTACCAGGCCACACAGGACGAATCCTGGGTCTTACCTTCATGTTTTTGAACATGGCATTCGGATTTTTGTCGCATTTGGGCACGATCCGAGATCTTTTGTTTTCTAGCGGTTGGCTTGATGAGCTTCCAATTTTTCTGACTTTTATCAGATAGTTTTAATGCTTTATGCCGGCTCCTGATGGGAGTAATCTTTTTGAAGATACCTATTGAGGATACATCAATGTAAAACTCATAGGTATGTTCAATAATGAACAGTCTTGTTTTAATAATACATAATTGGATTTCTATCGGGTGCGTGCCAGCGCTCCCGATGGGAGTAGCCCCCAAGGCTATGTTCGGATGCCTGTATCTGGACATAGGCTCATAGTTATTGTTAGCTGGATAGAAAACATAGATCTCTTGAACGGACATAATTAATAAAGAACTTAAGGAAAGAAAAACATATCTTTTATACATAAGGCAAAAAACCGATGATACATTATTTTTGGCGGATGGTGCCTAGTCGTTGGCCTAGATATTCTGGCTTAAGAAGCCAAACCGTAAATCTTATCGTATTGCAAGTAATCTTATGCGTAAAAGCATCGTAGATGCGCTACATTCCATGGATTGGAGTATTTGACTCATGGCTTCTTACTTGTAGTGAATACGCTCCTCCGAGGATAACTTCTGTGACGATGTATGGTCCTTCCCATGGCGATTCTAACTTTTGGTTCCCATCTTGCTTGAGGCGAAGAACTAGGTCCCCTACTGCGAAGGACCTAGGTCGCAATCGTCGGTTGTGATAATTGCGTAAGTTTTGCTGGTACATAGTTGCTCTTTGTAGGGCTTCATCTCGAGATTCATTAAGTGCATCCACATCACCTTCAAGTGCTTCTTTTGATTCCTCTTCATCATATGCAGCTACTCTTGAGGACTCATGTGACACCTCAAGAGGAAGCATAGCTTTTGCACCGTGGACCAGAAAGAAAGGTGTCTCTTGTGTCAAATTATTTGTGGTTGTACGTAGAATCCATAAAATAGATGGTAATTCATCCACCCATGCTCCTTTTGCTCTGTCAAGTGGTGTTAGTAGTATTTTCTTGAGTCCAGCAGTAACTAGTCCATTGGATTTTTCTACTTGTCCATTTGTTTGCAGGTGAGCTACCGAGGCGTAGCATACCTTGATGCCCATCTCCTAGCAGTACTCCTTGAACTCATTGGAAGTGAAGTTATTCCCATTATATGTGATGATGTTGTTTGGTACGCCGAACCGAAATACTATGGATTTAATGAAATTTACAGCCGAAGTTCTATCTTGGGTGGTGATAGGCATTGCTTCTATCCATTTGGTAAATTTGTTGACTGCTACTAGCAGAAAGACGTGTCCTCCTGGTGATGATTTGTGTAGTTTTCTCACCATGTCGAGTCCCCACTAAGAAAAAGGTCAAGCCAGAGGTATAGGATTTAACTTAGTGGCGGGTGCTCTAGGCTTTGTTGCGAATCATTGGCATGCTTGACATGTTTTGAAGATATCTTTTGCATATTGAACTGTAGTCGGACAGTAAAATCCTGCCCTGGATGCTTTGGCAGAAATTGCTCGACTACTAGCATGGTGACCACAAACTCCTTCATGCATATCTTTGAGTATGACTTTTCCTTCTTTGGGTCTTACGCAACGCTGCAACACACCAGAAATACTTCTCTTATATAGCTCCCCATTAATTATTCTGAAGGCCTTTGATCTTCGAGTTATTCGCTGGGCTTTTATCACATCTTCGGGTAGTTTGCCCTTAGTCATGTATGCTACATACGGCTGCATCCATGTAGGCTCAATTAACATGACCTCTCCAATTTCTTGTTCTTCTTCTTTGATGGCCTCTTCTATACTCTTCGTTGCTGATGGATCCGAGTCTGCATCCGAGTCTTTTTGTAGGTGTCTCTTCTTTCTTTTTTTTGGTGCTACAACCTCAGAGACTCATTTTTTCTTTGATTGATCACTCTGTTATTTCTTCCCAAAAATACCCAGGTGGTATTGGTAAGCACAATGATCCAATGTTTGCTAGATTATCGGCTTCTTCATTGCTTGCTCTTCTTATGTGCGATACTTCGCATCCATCAATTTTAGCTTCCATAACACCATATAGATCGTGGTAAGCAATTATATTATCGCTGACGGTGTCGCACTTCTTTATTGCTTGCTATGCCACAAGATTGGAATCTCCAAAGATTTTGAGGCGAGTTGCACCGCATGCTTTGGCCATTCTCATGTCGTGCAACAAGGCATCGTATTCAGCTTCGTTATTGGATGCATTTGCAAAGCTCATCCAAAGTATATAGTGCATTTTGTGGCCTTGTGGTGATACTCGTATGACTCCTGCTCCTGCTCCTTCCGTTCTTTTTGATCCATCAAAGTACATTGTCTAGGCACTAGAAAGGTCAGCTGGACCCGCACATTGCAACTCTGTCCATTCTGTCATGAAATCTAGCAAAACTTGTGACTTGATTGCTTTGCGCTTCTCATAAGTGATATCTCAAGGGGATAATTCAATGCCCCATAGAGAGACACGGACAGTAGCTTCTGGATTGTTGAGGATGTTTGACAAAGGTGCTTCGTTAACCACTATGATCAGATGTCCCAAAAAATAATGCCATAGTTTTCCTGCTGTCATAAATACCCCATATGCTAGTTTTTGGTAATGTGGGTACCTTTGTTTGGATGGCAATAAGACCTCGCTTAGGAAGTAGACTATCCTCTGTACACCATGGGTTTTCCCTTCTTCGGGTTGCTCCACGACCAAGACCGTGCTGACCACCTGATTTGTGGCAGCCATATAAAGCAATAAAGGCTCTTTCCCTTTTAGCGACACACCGAAAGGAGATGTCAAAAGTTTCCTTTTAAGATCTTCGAAGGTGCGATGAGCTTCTTCCGCCCATTCGAATTTCTCTGATTTCCTCATGAGGGCGTAAAATGGCAACGCTTTTTCTCCCAACCTTGCAATGAAATGACTCAGTGTCGCTACTCGCCCTGCCAGCTGTTGTATGCCACGTAGCTTTGTTGGCTTTTTGTTTGTTAAAATTTCTTGTATTATATCGGGATTAGCCTCGATTCCTCTTGCTAATACCAAATATCCGAGGAGTTGCCCTGCCAGGACTCCAAAGGAACATTTCTTCGGGTTTAGTTTGATGTTAAACTTGTCAAGATTTTTGAATGTTTCTTCGAGGTCCTTGATGAGTGCAGATCCTTGTTTTGATGTAACTATCACGTCATTGATGTATACTTGTACGTTTGTGCCTATTTGGCTTCCCAAACATTTCTGCATCATCTGCTGATATGTTGCTCCGGCGTTCTTGAGGCCAAAGGGCATTAGCAAAATACACCATAGGGCGTGATAAACGCCGTTTTCTCGTGATCTTCTTCCTTCATCCTAATCTGGTGGTATCCTGAGTAAGCATCCAAGAAATCAAGATGTTCGCATCTCGCAGTTGCATTGATTATTTGGTTGATTCGTGGCAATGGGAAGTGATCTTTTGGACAATGTTTATTCAGTGCAGTAAAGTCGATGCACATCCGAAGTTCTGTAGTATTTTACTTTGGAATGCATACTGGATTTGCGACCCACTCTGCTTTTGTTAGTTCTTTGACAAAGTTGGCATTAGTAAGGTGATGGAGCTCCTTTCCAATAGCTTTACGCTTTGGTTCTACGAAGCGACGAAGCGATTGTTTTACTGGCTTCGCCTTTGGATCTAAATTTATTCCATGCTCAGCGAGTTCCCTGGGAATTCCCGGCATGTCAGAAGGTAGCCATGCGAAGATCTCCTAGTGCTCATGGAGGAACTCGATGAGCATGCTTTCCTATGTGGGACCAAGATTGGAAGCTAGAAATGTTGTTTTCGTCGGGTCGACGGGGTGGAACTGCACTTCTTTTGTGTCCTTTGCCATGACAAAAGCCTGATCGATATTGACACGCGCTACTTCCAGTCGTTTTGCAATTGCCGAAGTTTTGAGTTGTTCGAACTCCGTTGCCATCCCGAAAGATTAAGAAATTTTGTTGAACTCCCAATCGCAATTGTAGGCACATGTGAAGCTTCCTTTTACCGTGATGATTCCCTTTTGTGCTGGAATTTTCATGACTAGGTACGCATAATGCAACACTGCCATAAATCATGCCTAAGCTGGTCGTCCCAGGATTGCATTATATTGTGATGGCCAGTCCATGACTTTGAATTCAAGTTTTTCTCGCCTGAAATTTACTTTGGAACCAAAAACTATATCAAGAAATACTTTCTTAAAGGAATTTCGGCTTTACCTAGTACTATTCTATGGAAAGATGTTTCTGTTGGCACGAGATTGTCCAGGGGTACTCCATTGTCGTTAGTGTTTTTGCGTAGATCAGATTTATGCTACTTCTTGTGTCCATGAATACCTTGCTCATATCGATCGTACCAATTTGTGCTTCGACTATCAAGGCTGAGTGACCCGGTCGTGGTACCTGAAGCGGGTGATCAGCTTTGCTGAATGTAATTTCTTGCCCTAACCAGTGGAGATATTCAGGTGTAGTTGATGTTGTTGTTTCTACCATATTGATTTGTCTTGTGATGAACTTCTGGGTTCTGTTGGATGGACGCCCTTTCTGAATCATGGACATTGCACCTTTTGACCTGGGGTATTCATTGCTTTGGTTAGTTATGTTTTGTGGTTGTACTGTTGGTGATGGTTGTTGTGGTGCACCGATGGCTAATGTACCAGGCGTAGATGTGTATCCTCGGTTTGTCGCTTCGGTTTATTTTGCATTACATAGGTCCTGCATCTTCAAGAATGTTCGGCAGTCTTTCATGAGGTGGTTAGATTGTCGTCTGCCTGCTGAGTCGATGTAAAAATGCATATTACAGGGTCCTTCCAGCATTTGCATCACGGATATGGGTGGGTCTCGTGCTATTGGCTGATATCGCTGTGGTGACTGGCTTCCTCCAATGTCGTCCTAGTTCTGGCGGTATCCGTCGCTGTAGTCATTGCTTCTGTTGTTACCTTCACCCGAGAAACCGGCTGCGATTTTACTTGGTCCCGTGTTTCCATCGTTGTTCCTTCTTCTTCTATCGTTGTCGCGCTTATCCATGTCTTCTTTGGGTGATCGCGTACGCTTATTATGCAACACATCTTCCCAATCATCCTAGCGATTTGCTATTTTCATTAATTGTGAGATTGTTTTGGGTTTAACCCGTCCCATGTATTCTATGAATTCTCTGCAATGAAGACCGTCATTGAAGGCATCAATAGCCCTTTCATCGAATATGGACTCAACTGAGTTTTTTATGATATTACATCGTTGGATAAATGCTCTAATTGATTCCCCGGATTTTTGTTTCCATGCCCGTAACTGCTCTAGGATGCAGGTCATTTGAACGTAGATTGGAAGTGTCGGATGAACATGTCTTCCAGGTTGTTCTAGCTACCGATGGAATCTTCAGGTAACTGTCTGAACCATGATCTTGCGGTGCCGATGAGATGTAGTTGTAAGCTTTGCATTGCGGTAGTTGTGGAGCCGCCTTGTAATTTAACAGTGGCCAGATAATCTGCTAACCATGCTTCGGGTTCCTGGAGTCCATCGTACTTGTGGCGGTCGTCTGGAAGTTTGAAGTCCTTAGGTACTGATGTTTTGTGAATCTGCTGCGTGAAACAGCTGGCCCCGCATAGCTCGTAATCGTCTGCATTGTATCCATCATGGTATCGTCGGCTGCGGTTTTCATCACTTGATCCATCACTCATGTGTTGTGTGTTGTCGTTCCTTGTGTTGCTTCGCGGCTCGGGTCCTACGAGGTGTACCTGGTGTGGCGATCAAGATCGCCGTGTGTGTCCCACTTGCCGAGGGTTGCTGCGACGGCGTGTGGATCTATCGAGCTGTCGCATGGTTCCTTGCTCTGCTTCCACAAGAGAGCCTCCTACCATGCCAAGGTTCATCAGGGCAGAGCGATGGAGGGCCGCACGTGGATCGTTAGGTGTGGGATGAGTTGTAATCAGATATGTTTGTGCAGCCACAATGGCTGCCTGAGCCATTTTGCCTTGATGTTTCATGCTTGGTAAATCGACATGAACGATAGTTCGAGATCTCGGATGAGTCCACTTCTTTCTACTTCAGGGATATGCTGCAGTCGAGATGTTGCCCTTCTTGTGGTGCTCCTCCTATTACGCTCCCTGATCCTCGAGTAGAGCTTAAATGTGCCCGTCGTAAGCTGGATTCGTCGGCTAATCTCTTTCTTTCGTCGAGTTGCCTCTACATCATGAGTAGATCTCTCTTCTTGTGATGGAGCAGATACTAGTATGCTAATAGATCCTCATGTGAAGCATCCTATGTCATCGGAACTGCTCCCCAAATTTCTTCCCTTGCTTTTTGCCATGTTGATGCTGGTAACCAAAGACTTTGCCTCTATGCGGTTCTCTTCCTCTTCCTTGTACTATGCGGTTATCTGTCATCTCTCCTCCGTTTGTGTGGTCCCCTTCATTGTCGTGATTTCCTGCATTGTCATCTGATAAAATATCATTGGGGTAAAAGATAGGGTAAATGTTAGAGTCGCGTGGTGTTGAGGTATTCCCGTTGACCATGCACACTTGGTGACGTGTTATGTGTGGGACGATGACGTTATTTTCTTCTTCAAAGGATGTATTGATAATGTTCTGAGATTGTAGTTCTGGATAGATCTTCGCCATCCTTTCTTCGAAGTCGACATTTTCGCTTCTTTCTTCGGATCCTGAATTTGTCGAGTTTTCTTTGCATGGTGGTGTTGACTGAGGACTTGATCCGAGGGAGAGATTACCATGAAGGCCATCAAGTTCCCCTAGATCCGTCGAGATTTGCTCGCTTTCTTCGCTTGCTTCGATCTGCACTGTGGCACCCGTGGAATATCCGACGGAAGATGTTGGTACCATTGTGAGCGTAGGTTTTTCCACCGATGGTTCTGATGTGATCAGGGCCGAAGGGTGTGATTCTTCTGGGTCTTCTACTTGGAAGTGGAAGCTTCCGATGATTAGATCGGATCCTCCGTTGAAATCGGTGGGTACCAATATAGGGGTGGGCGGGTGTGGAACTGCTTTTGTCGGGTTGATGCTGGTGGAAAGCGTTCCGCCAAATCCATGGTTCTAGAATTCAGATTTCCCATAGACGGCGCCAATTGACTAGGGGTAACCTCGGCAATGTCCATAGTGAAGTACTTAGGGTTTTGCGGAAAAGAGAACGCTAGGGATTTCGTCGGATGTCAGGAACACAATGGAGTCAAAGTCGCCTGAATATTGAGTAATTCTACTATTATAGGTTGCCTGGGAGATTTTCTGGTACCCTTGCTTGGGCTTCTCCTGTCCTATATATAATAGGTTGGGTCTCAAAGCCGTATGCGGATAGGTTTTACATATGTGTGATTACAATACCAACACATTGTCGGTTCAGAGATTCTTTCCTAATACAATCAAAAGTCTTTGTCGGTTGCTTCCTTGGTCTATCATCTGAAATCTTCATGGGCCATAATCCTTTTACCCAGCATAGGGCAGCAAATCATAAGCATCCGAGTAATCGTACCTATGTAAACGGGTCTACTGGTTGCTGATGTTCAACTGGATAATAGGCATAGACTTTAGAGTGTGGGTCAATAAACTCCATTTCTTCAAACACCTCTCCTGAAAAGACTAGCTTCGGGTGCTTTGCTTCTTTAGCTAACTTCTTTCTATGTGGTATTGCCTTTGTGGGATCATTAAAATCCTCAATGACACTGTCCAACTCTTGAACTAGCACTTTATGAGTGTTATGGAATGTGTTTAGTAAAGACTTGTAACGATCCGTATACTCTACTGCCAGAGTAGGTTTAGTCCTTACCAGAGCAGAATGATCTAACTCTGGATCAATACTATGGGTTTCGTGAGGTATAGCATTATAGGTAGTACCTACCAGTGCATTGGAATTTTGTTCCCTTATCCTAGTTATGGCTGCTACTACTGCAATCTGATAGGCTGTTGACGTACATCTTGCTCCTGCCGATGGCATTTCTCCACACACTCCCAACTTCTTGGGTAGCATGATCAGGATACGGTACTTGGCCAGTATCTGCCCGTCATAGAAACTGTAAACCTTGACCAAAAGTCGAGACTCACAATCCAGATTCCATAGAAGTTGTCTTAGAGTGATTGTCCAGTCATCTTCATAATCATCTAAGGTCTTGTTCAATACTTGAACGTTCCGAGGTGGATACCTAGGTGTCATTCTTGTAATGTAGATAAGAAATTATCATCAGTCATCTTGAGTTAAAACTCATGGTACTTATTTAAAATTGCATCATAATAAAGAATCATCGCACTAGCAATATGACGAGATTATTCCCAATTGAATATCCATCATATTTCTAGAGAACTCTTTATTGTTTCTAACACCCTTCCCACAGGTTCTACCCATTTACTAGGTTTACCAACCTAAGGTCAAAGCATATGCTCTGATACCAGCTGCGGTGACCCAGCATACCACTACATGATTGTCGTTGTATTGGGAACGGCAGTACCTGAGAAGGTTAGATAGAGGTGTGGGGACTAGCAGGGAAGCTACCGACAGCGTCTGCAGGCGGGATTGGATACAACCAAGCGTAGCAGGATGCAGGAAGTACCCAGGTTCGGAGCCCTCGTGATGAGGTAAAACTCCTACTCCTGCCGGATCTGACTATGGAGGATATACGAACTACAAGTGCTCCTTGAGCTGTATTCTCTAGCTACTGCCTTAAATGCAATGAGACCAACCCTTTCTACTGAGGCCTTGCCTCTCCTTATATAGGCAGAGAGGCAACGGTCTCACTGGCCAGTCCGACTAGCGGGCCCCACAGGCCGGTCCCAGCCTACTGGTCATCTATACTACCCGGTACGGTATGTCCCATCGGAGTATGAGCGATATGGCTGTCGTAGGCACAGTGGACGCCGTGCGGCCTGTCGTCAGCATCGGGCCACTGTTCCTGCGTCATACCCGCAAAGTCTTCGGTATGGCCGAGTAGTTGTCGGTCTTGTCATCGTACAGGGTTTACCGTGCACTGATACACACGTCGTCCTGTCTCCTTGATTGGTTCCGGCTATGTCGCCGTAGCCGGCTGCTTCTTGTTGATCCGGCTACCGTGTAGCCGGCCTAGCTTGCTTTGTCCAGCTACATCTGGTCAGCCGGACGCGATCCGACTGCCCAGTTTCTTGTCCGGTTGGGGTATCTGGGGATCATCCCCCCGACAATGATGTAGTACACTATAGTCGTTGACATAACACCAATGATGCATTGTTCACTAGTATTACATCCCTCAGAGTGGTACAACAGAAACACAGCAGGTCCAAGACAATACTATAGATTACAACTCTACTCTTTACAAAAGATCCAAAGAACACTCTAGGTTAAATAGAGAAGAAGAAATCAACTTCTTACAAAGAAAAACCAGAAATAACATCCCAGAACTGTCTAAATATAGCATTTGAACTAATTGGCTTGGAATTGCTGCTAGTGCAATGCTCTACAGAATTAGGTGTTATGGATAGAGTATCTACTCCTATCTGATCAAGATTTGTGCCTTTTCTTCGGTTGATGTATATGTTGACTTCATTGAGGAACTTGAGCTGCCGATGATGGTTTCTTAAGCAAAAATTGATGTTGACGTCGTCTTCAATGGCTTAGAACCTAACAAGGGTTAAGAAGGTATGGTTAAGTACGAACGTACTTACCAAGTTCACTAAAAAGAAGTGTATGATGCACTATCTCTATAGACATATACCAAAGTTCTTAGGCAATGCAGGTTTTCGTAAATTCAAAGGTTGCTTTTATTCTGAAAAACTATATCCGATAGCCTTCACAGGTTGACCAGAACCTTCGTGGGGTTCCTTTCCTGCCACGTTCGTAGCTCCTTCCCAGAATTGGGAGTAATATGTCACAGTTCTTACACTCTGAAGAGGTGCATTGCTTTATCCATGAGAGACCAAATCCTTGTTGCACAACCGAGCGATCTTTCCCGTCCATACTTCCTTTGGTGTGGGGCCCAGTAGATGATCCAAGCCAATCACTGCCCTTCTCCATGACCCCGCATGAAGACACGACCTCTCCAAGCAGATATACCTCCATTAACCCCCATATTGGCAGATATAACCTTGGCAACCCCTTGGAGACTCCAGTGAGCAGATCATGTCCCTGGAAACCCCCATATAGGCAGATATACCTCTGACAGCGCCTCACAGAACGTCTAGACACCAATATCGTCGGGAACTAGGCGTCCCACCCATCTGTTGGATTCTCCACAAGAAATCTATAGCCTCACGATAAGGTCATCCGTCCATGCGAAAGGAAGAAGATCTAGCTGACTTCTCCATCCCATTCCAAATCTCATGTTTAACGCGTAATATACGGCACTAGAATCACTGGCGACATTGGTTGATTAAGTCCTAGATATTATGTTCATTTACCACTGGAACTATATCAATAGATTAGTACCATTTGGTAACTAATCCATAATCATATTATTATGAAAACTGTATTTTCTGACCTTTTTGAAATGCAGGTGGTTGACAACATTGAGTTACAAGCATTTGATAGAAAATAATCAAAGGACGTGAGCAAGTGTGAACTTGCCTCTTGTGATTGCAAGATTATGCACTCACGGTCTTCAAGATACTAGAAGATCCAAATTCTGTAAATAGCATCATTGGTCTGGTAAGGACGAATGTTTAAAGAAGCAGGATGCAATTATGCATAAGTAATGTAATGCAATTGGATAAACGTGAACCCCGGAATAATCATATCTGATTTAGGGTATGGAAACTAGGAATGGATTCTTTAGAATGTGTTTCACTTTTATATCAGCTTCACATTTGTGCTTCTTATTAAGGCTTGTGAGACTTGATGGCTCTGAAATATAGCCATCTATGTCCACATTTAAACTGGATATTAATCATATTCTTGTTGAAATATCTCTCTAAACCTTGCCACTGATGCTAATACTTAGAGGGGTATGCAATCCTTTCATTTATATTATTCTAGTGCAAATATTGTCGTTTAATGGAGGGAATCACTACATTAAAGTTAAAGATACGAGATTTCCAACAACCAGAAGAAACAGGAGCCGAACAACAGAGGCAGACACCTTAACGACCAACTATACGGCCAGAGCAAAAATTCCGACTGTATAGCTCTGGTCGTATAGTTGGCGCCGCCACTGTTAGGTCAAACAGAAAAACTTTCGTGAAGGGACCCCTATATAAAGAAGCCTAGGGTGATGAGAAAACAAGACAGACCTCAACAAAAAATCTCTGCCACAGACCTCCAGCGGCCTCCATATCTCCAAACCCTTCTCCATCTCCATAGCCATATTCCACCACTTGTAATAGTAGATCTCTTCTCCGATTGGCGACATTGTAAGACTATTGATATCAATCTTATGATTTTCATTGCAATGTTTGTGATTGTTGATCTCATCTCTATGTGTGAGTAATTCTCCTTGGGCTAAGGGCTTCGGCCTAGCCATGTAGAAATTATGCATGTGATTTATCATAGATGGGATCGTGTATTAGTTTGTACGACATGATGATTATTGTATCCTCTTTTGCCTGAATCCAAGGACTTGTCAGGTACCCAAGACCCTGAGTGTTGAGCTAGGTATAGGGAGTATGAGTGATGACTGATCTGCAGGTTGGGAACCCCAGTGACAGAAGGGGTAGTACGACTGTATGTGAGGGATTTGCTTGGGATTAACGGTGACATCACTATTCATATCATTAGTTCTCTTTCTTCTATGGATAAGACTAGTAGGTTCTTGCTATAAGAGGTTGCGGAGGAAATAGCGATTATGGATGCAGTGCCCACATATAATTTATCTTGCTCTAAACATACCCAGCACGACATCCGGCGCTTCCTAGGCTTCTTCACCATTTATGTGGAATAGACAACCGGTACGGTTGTGCGGGTTTCCTGGGACAAATCTCTTTCCAGGCTGGACACGATGCTGCTGTCGGGCAGGTGAAGTAACATTGGTGGTTGTGGCAAGCTTCTTGGGGCACTCGTTCGAGTAGTGACCCGTGACTCCGCATTCAAAGCAAGTGATCATTGACTTGTCCTCCCTGCGAAAAGCACAACATTGCTTCCAGTCCTTGGGGCAGTATTGTTGTTGTTGTTGTTGTTGGACCTTGGCAGTGCACGGTTGAAATTGTTGGGGTTTTGTGGGTTATTGTGGCCTCTGGGCCTTAGGTTTCCTCTACTACGATTGGGATAGTTTGGACGGGACATAGGGGGTCTATTGTTTCTGGGTGCATATCCTACAGACTGATTGGGGCGATACTGTGGGGTCTGGTGGGATCCAGGTTGGTGCATCATACGACGTTTGTGGTTCTCACTAGCTTGGTTGATCTTTCCTTCCATCTGGATAGCAGAATCCACTAAGGCTTCGAGGTCATCAAAGGCAATGTTGACTAGCACTGTCTGCATATCATCACGAAGACCATTCAAGAATCTCTCGTTCTTCTTCGCTTTAGTGTCAATCTCATCAGGGGCATACCTGGTGTTGGGGGGATACCCCCGGGTAGGGTCACGCCGGGGTATAAAGGCAGAGTTAGCCAAGGTTCGGCAAGGTCAAAGCAAATGCTGGCCGAGTCACCTCAAGGCAGGCCGAATCTCGGAGTAACCCGGACCAGGGACGTCCACCTTACTTGGTCTCAACCGACTTAAGCCGTATGTCAGTAAGATATATCTAACTTGTATGCAGGAACAGGTATGGCCGGATCAACTGTGCAGGATCTGCGTTATATCAAGCTTGCAAGAGAAGGAAGGTATCTCGCTGGTCAAAAGGTGGCTACTGTACGTGGAGCGTGAGCGAAGCGGAGAGAGGCCGGACCACCGAGGCGTGGCTGACAAAGGTAACGAAGCCAATGTCGGGTGACACAGGCACCGCAGGGGCTCACGTAGCCTCTGCATGGGTTACGTGGGGAAAAAGTAACCCGGTCGGCTTACTATTTTCGGAGGAGGCATATTCCCTAGCATATGCCTCCACGTATGCCCTAAGTGGAGACCTAGCCACCCCTATATAAGGAGGGCTAGGGCTTCTGTAGAAGGGGTTGATTCTTGACTGATTGATTTCTGGGAGATTGCTCTGAGGGCTAGGTAGTGGCAAGAGTAAGAGAGTTCTTTCTTCCTACTCTCCCCAATATAGCTCTAGGAGCATTTGTAATCTGTGAAGGAGAATCAAATACAAAGCTTCTGCGTGTGGAATCACCACACTATCCCTCCCTGGATTCCCCTAGTGCATTTAGTCCCCACATTTAGCCTATACATGGCATCTTCCGTGACACCACCACGACAGTTGGCGCCCACCTTGGGGCTAGCAGCGCTAGCAGGGGTGATGATCCGGACGGGAAACCTCATCGGCACCAGCGAACGCATCGTCTTAGGGCTTGTTCAGTGCTTTGGAGAGTTGGACTTTGTCAGCGACAATGCTAGCTGCTTCGACACGCGTCCTCTTCCGTGCAACGGCCTCTTCGTCAAGCTCGGCACGCACAAGGTCTACGTTGCTATCGATGTATCGTGCGTTCATCCGTGGCACGTCGTCAAAGGAGGCACGCCATCCCTTAGCGTGGTTCACGGGGCGCGTATCGCTCGCTCCCCGGACCGTGCAGAAGTGATGTTGACTGCGCCAAATGCAGGCACGAGCAAAGACCCGGCACCAGATCCGGAGGTAACACCTAAGGCACAGAGGAAAAGTAGAGGTCCTCCACTAGAGAGGCTTGAGAATGTACTACAGTAGGCGATGGATAGCTTGGCTAATCCAGTAGCAGTAGTAGTAGATCCGGCTCAGGCACAGGCCGAGCTAGAGGAAACTAGGCGAAAAATACTAGAGGGTGCAAAAAAGATAGCCGCGGCTCAGCAGTCGTTGAACATGACGCTGCGTGAGTACGCAAAGGCAAATAAAGTAGATGCTGTGAAAGTGAAGGGGAGAAATCTCATGAGTGAAATTAACAGAGAGGGTGATACTAGGATTGAGGAATCAGAGAACTGTCTGTCCGTTGGGCTACCAAAGTACAGTACCCCGGCAAAGAACCTCAGGGTAGCAGATGCAGCTGCATCCGAGTTAGAAGGTCTGACGGGTGAAGCCCGCCAAAGACAGCAAGATAGGGTTAACGAGTTGGTTCGGATCGCGAACAGGCAGAACGAGGAATTGCTCCGGGCTAACCCGGAGATAGCTGGGGCCTCCAAGATCGTTCATTCGGCGGTGGGTAACCCAGAGAAATCCGCTGGAGCCGCATCATCTCCTCATGGTGGTCCTAGGAGAGAAGAGGTAGTAACTTCGGCCAGGAGGAATAAACAGATAGTCCATATGACTCGGCAAGGGCAGGGAAAGGAAAAGAAGTGCAAATAAATGAGGATCGAAGGAGTGTGAGACGAGGTGAAGCGGGCCGAGGTAACCGCGACCAAGGCAATGCCGGTCAAAGGAATGTTGTAAACGGCAATGCCGGACAGCGTAATGCGGAAGGTGCAGGTCAACCACATCAGCGGAATATGCCATGGCAAGAGCGCAGTGCCAGCCAAGGTATGCAACAAAGGGTAGCTCCACCGGAGCAAGATAGATACAATGATGGTAATTCGGAGATGGTGAATGCTGGCTATCCTAGGTCGGACTATCATGTGATAGGATCAAGGTTGGGAAGCAAAGACTTAGTGCATGATGACGCCAGGTTAAAACTGGATCGGTTGTATAGGTCGGAGCAAATTGAGTGTCAAGGTCCTCCGGGTCCAGCATGTTTTGGGCCCCGGATCATGAAGGAACCTCCGATACATAACTTTCAGTTCCCTAGAGGCACAAAGACATATGACGGCAGCACTAAGCCGGAGGATTGGTTGATTAACTATGCTACTGCTGTAAAAATTGCCACAGGCAACTTGAGGTGGGCTGTGAGATATGTACCACAGATGTTGGAGGGGCCAGCAACGGTATGGCTAAACAATTTTCCACCCGGAAGTATTAACTATTGGATATATTTTGAGGAAATGTTTGTTAGCAATTTCTCAAGTACGTATCAGAGGCCCAACAGGCCACAAACCCTAGCAATGTGCAGGCAGAGACCGAATGAGACAAACCGGGAGTTCTTAACCCGTTGGTGCAATGTGCGAAACTCGTGTGAGGGCGTGATTGAATCACAGGCCATAGCTTGGTTTGCGCAAGGATTCAGATATGCGAGCATGCTATGGCAAAGGTTGCAAAGAGATATGCCAACTACATTGGCAGAAACGATCTGGGTTGCTGATTCATATGCTTTGGGTGATCCGACGAAACCTAAGATCACCTCGAACGAGTCAGGAGAGGAGTACTACCAGAGAGATGGAGTCGGGTCATCCCGGAGGAATTATTATCGAGGTAAAAGAAGAGATGATAGACCGTATTACCGGTACAGTTCGCAACAAGTTGTAGCTGTGAATCAAGATCAACCCGGAGCAGGAGGCTGTCAACATCAGAAAACTGGAGGACAGCAATGGACGCCACGGAATGATGGGAAGAAAACTTGGACGCCAGAGCAGAAAAAACAGTGGCAAGAGAAGAAGGACCGTCCGAGGTATACCTATGAAGCAATGCTAGATCAGCCATGTAAATTTGACACGCCTAATCCAAGTAACCCAGCAGGTCACACACCTAGGCAGTGTGAGTGGATGCGAAAGATAGAACAAAGTGGTTTGGGGAATGCTCAGGGACCTCGGAATGATCAACCTCGGCAGGAGTTACCCCGATAGCAATTGCTCTCCGGAGCAAACACGCAACAGTTAATGTTGCCTCCCCCTCCGCCGAGGTATGACAACCATAAGAGAAGGGATGCAGTGCATCAGGTGGAAAATCAAAACCAGCAGGATCAGAGATACCCCGGAAACGAGGGGAGAAATGAGTACAGAGAACACCATCAGAGTTACTGTGTGTTCACAACGGAAGAGGCAGACATGAAGAGCTTGCAGCGCCGACATATGGAAGTGAATGCGGTAATGCCAGCTGTGTCGAGGTACATCCCTTGGTCGGACCAGGAAATCACCTGGAGCATCAAAGATCATCCCAAGCTTATGCCTATTCTCGGCTCATATACACTGGTGTTGGACCCAACATTAATTGGGCCTAACATCAATGTAAGATTCTCCAAGTTACTGATTGACAATGGTAGCAGCACTAATATCATGTATGCGGATACGATGCGCAAATTGGGTATCTCGGAGAACATGCTCCAATCTACAAGGACAACTTTCCATGGCATTGTGCCAGGCATTTCTTGTGAGCCCATAGGCAAGGTCCGGGTTGACGTTTTGTTCAGCACAAGAGATAACTGCCGAACTGAGAATTTGGAGTTTGAGGTGGTGAACCTAGAAAGTGCGTATCACGCGTTACTCGGAAGACCGGCACTGAACAAGTTCATGGCAAGCTGCCACATCAGTTATCGGAAGATGAAGTTTCCTGGGCCAAATGGTGTGAACACTATAGCCGGAGATTTCCGACGTTCCATTGAGTGTGCGTCAGCCGGGTCAAACCTAGCCGAGTCACTCGTGATTGCGCAAGAAAAGAGAAAGAGCCAAGATGTGGTGGCATTAGCTCAGTTCGCACAGCAGTATATGCCGGCATTGAGTAACCCGCATGGAAGCGTCTCATTCCAAGCAACAAAAGATACCAAGAAGGTGCCTGTTGATGATATGTTCCCTCAGCGTACCGTAACAATTGGAGCCGGGTTAAATGACAAATAGGAAAGTGATCTCGTCAACTTCCTCCGTGAGAATCGGGATATTTTTGCTTGCTCCACTCAGGACTTGCAAGGTGTTCCGAGGGAGTTAGCCGCGCACTCTTTGAATGTGAGACCCGGAGCTAAGCCGGTGAAGCAACCTCTCCGCCGCTTCGCCGAAGACAGTTGAAAAGTCATAGGAGATGAGATAGCTCGGTTGTTGGCTGCAGGATTTATCATGGAAGTGCTTTACCCGGATTGGCTGTCTAATCCGGTGCTGGTGGAGAAGAAGAAAGATGATCCGAACGTGGCAGTTGTGTGGCGTATGTGTATCGATTACACGAACCTAAATAAGGCGTGTCCAAAAGATCCGTTCCCACTGCCAAGGATAGACCAGGTCATAGATTCCACTGCTGGGTGTGAGTTGTTGTCGTTCATTGATGCATATTCTGGTTTCCACCAGATACCTCTGAACACAAATGATCAAATAAAGACTGCGTTTATCACCCCGTATGGGGCTTATTGCTATCGCGCCATGCCTTTTGGTTTACGTAATGCTGGGGCAACGTACCAGAGATGTATGCAAAAATGTTTGCATGACCAAATTGGTAAAAATGTGCAGGTGTATGTGGATGATGTTGTGATAAATACCAAGGAAAGCAAAACGCTCCTTGATGATATCAGGCAGACGTTCGCAAACCTGAGGAGGTTTCGGATGAAGCTTAACCCGGAAAAATGTAGCATCGGTGTCCCGGCTGGAAAACTACTCGGATTCCTCGTCTCCAGCCGGGGTATTGAGGTCAATCCAACTAAAATCCAGGCCATTGAACGAACGGAATTGCCAAAGTGTCTTAACGATGTCCAGAAGTTCACTGGTTGCCTGGCATCATTGAGTCGGTTTGTATGTCGGTTGGGAGAAAAGGCACTGCCTCACTATCAACTCATGAAAAAGACGGATAAGTTCATTTGGACGCCGCAGGCCAATGAAGCCTTTGCTCACTTAAAGAAAATGTTAGCCACTGCACCAGTGTTAGCCTCTCCACTATCAAAGGAGCCAATGTTTCTCTATATAGCCGCAACCAACCGAGTTGTAAGTGCAGTAATTGTGGTAGAGCGCGACGAAGAGGGTAAGTCGGTACAAAGGCCAGTATATTATCTGAGCGAGGTATTATCAGCCTCAAAGCAAAATTATCCACACTATCAGAAAGTAGCGTATGGTGTGTACATGGCAGCAAAGAAGCTGAAGCACTATTTCGAGGAACACCCAATCAAGGTAATATGTGAAGCTCCCATATCCGAGATAATGAGCAACAAGGATGCGAGTGGTAGGATTGAAAAATGGGCAATTGAGCTAGCACCTTATGCGCCACAATATGACAGAAGAGAAGCGATTAAATCTCAAGCTGTGGCAGACTTTTTTGTGGATTGGGCCGAGGTGCAATACGTGCCACCATTGCCAGATCCGAACTACTGGAGAATGCACTTTGACGGATCAAAAACAAAAACCGGGTTAGGTGTCATAGTTGTGCTAACCTCGCCAAAGAAGGACCAGCTGAAATATGTGCTGCAGATCCACTTCACTTCATCAAACAATGTTGCAGAATACGAAGCACTTATACATGGGCTCAAAGTGGCAAAGGAGGTTGGTATACGTCGGATCGAGTGCTTCGGTGACTCGGATCTCGTAGTCCAGCAGTCCTACGGGCAATGGGATGCTTTGGACGCAAACATGGCGTTATACAGATTTCATGTGCGGAAAATATCTGGTTACTTTGAGGGATGTGAATTTCACCATATACCTCGGGTGGAGAATGAGGCTGGCGACAAAGTGTCGAAGCTCGGTTCAACCCGACAAGCAATTCCACCAGGCGTAGCATTGGAGCACCTCAGGAAACCATCCATCAGGCCATCCCCGGAGTCCGACTCAATTTTTATCCCAGAATCAGAGGCTGTGCCCATGGACATTGATAAAGGAAGTGGCTCGCGAAACCCTGGGACTGCCTTGGAAAACCCGGGGACTGCCACGACGAACCTGGGGACTGCACAGCATGATCCGGTAGAAAATATGCCGGTGGATCTAATGGAAATTGATGAGGAAATATTCCTAGTGAGAGTTGTACCAGCTTGGGCGTTGCCAATATTCCAATTCCTGAAAGATGGAACCTTACCCACTGAGGAGGTACTTTCTAGGAAAACTCAGAGGAGAGCGAAAGCATACACGATCATCAATTCCGAGTTATACAAAAGGAGTGTGACTAATGTCCTCCAGCGATGTGTTGACCCCGAAGAAGGACTTGACATCCTCCGAGATATACATCAAGGGGAATGTGGGCATCACGCCTCATCCAGAGCTTTGGTAGCAAAAGCTTTACGCCATAGGTTTTACTGGCCAAGTGCCTTAGAACAAGCGGAAGATCTGGTGAGAAAGTGCAATGGCTGTCAGAGATATGCGACAAAAACGCATATGCCAATGTCGGAGCTCAAGACCATACAAATTACATGGCCATTTGCTGTATGGTTCTTAGATATGGTTGCCCCGTTTAAACCAGCAAAAGGAAATATGACTCACATTTTGGTCATGGTGGACAAGTTTACAAAGTGGATTGAAGTGAAGCCAATAAGAAAATGTGATGGAGCTACGACCGTAACATTTCGCAAAGACATCATCTTGAGATACGGTTATCCTCACAGTATCATAACAGATAATGGCACAAACTTTGCTGAAGGAGCATTTGCACGTTTCTACCGGGATAAGAAGATCCGGTTGGACGTTGCCTCGGTAGCCCACACCGCATCGAACGGATAAGTGGAAATATCCAACGGATTACTATTATCCAGGGTAAAACCCCGGCTCATTGAGCCGCTGCAAAGATCAGCAGGGTGCTGGATAGAAGAACTACCAGCGGTATTGTGGAGTTTAAGAACAACTCCGAATCGATCAACAGGCTATACACCATTCTTTCTAGTATATGGGGCAGAAGCTGTATTACCAGCCGACATAGAGCATGATTCGCCGAGAGTCACCCAATACAAAGAAGCCGAAGTGCAAGAAGCCCGGCAAAATGATGTTGATCTGCTGGAAGAAGCGAGAGAATTGGTATTGTCCAGATCCACCATATATCAGCAAAATCTCCGACGCTATCATAGCCGGAAAGTAAGCCCCCGAGTTTTCCGGGAAGGCGATCTGGTACTCCGGTTGGTACAATGTACTGCTGGCATGCACAAGTTATCCCCCCCATGGGAAGGGCCATTCATTGTGAGCAAAGCATTGCACAATGATTCTTATTATTTTATCGATGCAAAGCCATAGGAAAAGAACAAGGCGGACAGGTCCGGCGAGGAATCTAAGCGTCCATGCAATGTAGCACTACTTCGTCCTTTCTACACTTAGCAGAGAAGTGTATGTATCTTAGTTCCTCATATGTCGGTATCTATGCCGGTACTGAGTCTATCAATGAAATCTTGGCACCTCGAGTAGTAACTCGAGGACTGCCTTAGTAATTATAGTTGTCTTATGCGTTTATTATTTTTACGTCGGCTGGTGTAAGTCACTTTTGCTTAGGTTGTATTAGTAATGTGTGAGCACCAAGAACCTAACTCTTCGACCTGCTGTTGTCCAACAAGATTTGGCTTCATGGCAAGCAAGAGAACAAGTTTGGAATTGCGTAGCACATTAAAAACGACTAAGGGAAAAAACTTAATCGAGCCGACGTTTGTTTTTCGAACTAACCATAGGTGTACTTTAAATTTATCATGCTGAATTATTTTGAGCTAATCCCAAAGTTTCCAAGTATTGTTAAGACAATTTTTGAAGCTCGGACTCGTAAGTCATAAAACCGCACCAAGGTAGACGCGAGCCGAGCCAAAAGATTGGAAGAACGAGAAAATGAAACTCGGGGACTATGCCCAAGTCAATCCAGAAAAAAAACTTAGTAGCAAAATATTACTTGTGCACTTGATACAACTACACCTAGCATACCGGGGATCTGATAAACTTTAAAGTTTTTTGCTCAAGGACCAGCAGGAGGAGGAAGTTCGGCGTCATCCTCGCTATCTTCGACGTCCGAGGAATCGTCCTCTTCGTCTTCATCTGAACCATCTTCTGCGTTTTCAGCATTTTCGGCATCAGCGGCACCAAAGAAGCTCGGACCCTCATTCCATTCATGAATGGGGGCATATTCGATGAGGCTATGGGCGCAGGCCTTGCGCCGAGCAATACACTCCGGGTCGCTGGACCATTTGGATCCGGTGCGCATGCGCGGGAGGTTGAGGTTGATCTTATCGTTCCACGTAAGCACGCAGTGGAGAAAAGTCTCAGCTCCGGCACGACTAGCGGATTCCCTCCAAAGGTCGAGCTGGGTCTCGCATTCCATCAATTTGTCGAGGAGAACTGCGGTCCCCTTCGGAGTATCTTCCTCAGGCCAAAAGACGTTGAAGATCTGAACGGCCACGTCAAGGATATCTTTGCCATAGTTCTTCACGATTTCGAAAAGACATGAGAAGCAACCCGGAGAAGTATGCCGGAAGAAGGAAAATAACTTACGGGAAATATGGATGTTGATCCAGGTTAACTCCTTGGTACAGTCATCACGCCTTTTGCGAAGTTGCACAAGTTCAGTGTTCACCGACTCGAGTTTGACGTCAGCCTCCTGGAGAAACTCTTGGTCCTTGGAAAACTGGAGGGTGAGGCGCTCCCACTCTTCAGTATAGTCCTGGCTAGCTTTTTGAACTTCGGCTTGGTGCTGTGCTTTTAGCTTCTTCATATCTGCCTTGAGCTTGCGAATCTCATCATCTTTAGCTCGGAGGAGGGCAAGCTCGTCGTCTTTCTTCTTAAGTTCGGCCTGATGCTGCCCTGCTTGTTCGAGAAAATGCAGCATCATATCAGGCACGGGCACACTATCTTCAAGAGATGTTGAAATAGTTTGTTGACCCGGCAAAGCCGAGGTATGAATGTTTTCCATGACACGGGGAAAAAGAGATAGAAAGCATATCAAAGTTGAGCAAAAATAACTTACCCTTGATCTGGTCCAAATTCTTCCTCATGAGGATATTCTCAGCCTCCACCCCAGCTGCGGAAACCGAATGATGGGTTAGCTCGGCAGAAAAAGACGAAGAAAAACGGGAAAATGCCAAGGAACTTACCCCTTTTCTCGTATTCAATGAGAAGTGCATTATGCTTTGGGTGCAGCATCTTGTGAGTGTCCAGCAGATGCTGAAACTCAGCGCTCCGGCGGTTGGTGGTCACCTAAAAGGAGTACAAAAAGGTAGCTTAGTCTTGTGCATATTCGAAGTGTACAAAATCCGGGACAAGTGGAACATAACCCGGCTCTAGGTGTGTACATATTCGAAGTGTACAAAATCCGGGCCAAGAGGAACTTAACCCGGCTCTAGGTGTGTACATATTCGAAGTGTACAAAATCCAGGACAAGAGGAACTTAACCCGGCTCTAGGTGTGTACATATTCGATGTGTACAAAATCCGGGCCAAGAGGAACTTAACCCGGCTCTAGGTGTGTGCATATTCGAAGTGTACAAAATCCGGGCCAAGTGGAACTTAACCCGGCTCTAGGTGTGTGCATATTCGAAGTGTACAAAGATCCGGGCCAAGAGGAGATTAACCCGGCTCTAGGTGTGTGCATATTCGAAGTGTACAAAATCCGGGCCAAGAGGAACTTAATCCGGCTCTAGGTGTGTGAATATTCGAAGTGTACAAAATCTGGGCCAAGTGGAACTTAACCGGGCTCTAGCTGTGTGCATATTCGAAGTGTACAAAGATCCAGGCCAAGAGGAGCTTAACCCGGCTCTAGGTGTGTGCATATTCGAAGTGTACAAAATCTGGGCCAAGTGGAACTTAACCCGGCTCTAGGTGTGTGCATATTCGAAGTGTACAAAGATCCGGGCCAAGTGGAACTTAACCCGGCTCTAGGTGTGTGCATATTCGAAGTTATCAAGGAGCTACGTTAGTTTTCTAAGGAGCATCCGGCCGAGTAACAAGTTACTCCCCCGGAGGCTCGGGGACTAATAGTTATATCGCTAATATCTACAACATCTTAAGGAACAGATGAAGTAACGTACCTCCATCATACGACCCGCAAGGTTGATGGCCTTGGTGGCAGTATTCATCTACGCAGAAAACTCGGTGGGACCGAACTTCTACGGGAGATCGTCGTTGTGGACGAACTCTGCCTTGTTCCGGTTCTTTACAAACTCGATCAAGGCCGGAGGGTATCGCTCGCCGCTGAGCATGTGCGGCGCCACCAAACCCTTGGCATGCGCCTCCCTCCTCTCAACCTAAGCAAGGGCCGGGCTGGTGTGGAAAACAAGTTGTTGCGCATTAGCTGGCTCGGTAGGGGCGCCCTTCGGTGGCGGAGTCTTCTTTGGGAGCATGGACGCGAGCGTGCGCTGTCTAGCCTCGATGGACGCTGCCCTAGTGGCGTCAGAGGTCTTTTTTCCCTTAGGCTGCTGCTGGGAAGTGGAAGTTGTTGCAGCAGATTTACCCTTGGGAGCAATTTTGGTGCTTTCTCGCCGAGACTGAGAAGACTCGGACGAGGCGGAGGGGCTTGGTTCTGCTGCTGTTGCTTTTGCTGCTGGTGCCAGAGTTGCTGCTGATACTGGTGCTGGTTGCTTCTTCGGTGGAGGTACTGAGGAAACCTCGGTGGTATCTCAGCCGAAGTAGTGGTGGTCGTTGCCTCAGCAGAGCCGGTCTCCGCCGCTCCAAGGTTGCCCTCTTCTTGACGAGGTGGGCTAGAACCCGGAGTAGCCGCTGAACCCTATAGGATTGGGCTCAGCGGGCGTGAATCCTCACCGCGAGGGGGAGAAGGGTTGTGTCGAAGTGGGGAGGCAATGCCGGATCCACTTTGTGGGACCTCCACCGTGGCCCTGCCAAATCAAACATTGTTGAATAAGAACATGTAATAAAAGAAGGACAAGTAAATAGTAAAGGAAGAAGAGGCTTACTCATCCGACATCAGGGGCTCCTTGGGCTTCCGAGCCCTCCGAGCTATGGCCTTGGTTGCAGGCTTGGTGGCAGTTTTGTCTCCGGACTTCTTTCGCCTTTTGGTGGGCTGAGAAGGTCCGGAGGAAGAGGTTGATGCGGCTCCCCTTTTCTTCTTCGGTGCAACCGGAACAGGATCACCCACGGCAAGGGGAGGATCTTCATGGATCTACCCACCGGGGTTAGCTGATGCCGGAAAAGTATAAGAAAGGGGGACAGCGTCAAATGCTTCCATCACCTCAACATCCGAATCATCCTCATCGTCGGGCCAATCTCTAATAGAAGAGAGTTTACCGGTGGGTCGCTTGGTCGCGTCCAACATTGGAAGGAACATCTCCTGATCAGGTTCTTCCTCGTCCGAGAGTCTTGGTCAGGCGCCCATTTGAGGGTACGGTTGGTGCCATCCTCGATGGTTTGCTGAAGAAACATCTAGGGAAAAGGAAAGGAAACAGGATTAAAATCTACAATAAAAAGACCGACATATGATTCAATTCGGAAGAGAGTTTAGAGTGGAGACTTACTGAAGGAGGAAGCCTATCCCGGAAAAAGTGTTCGATCCCCCACGTCCACTCAGAGGAGAAGTCCTTGTGGGTGGTGAACAGGGCCTTGACCCGGCGGTAGATCTTTGTATTGCTTAACTCAAAAGATAAGGTCAGGTTGGGGTTGCGGCCCCAGCTCATGTGGCACACTTCATGTGTGCATTTCTGGAGGGGGAGATCCGGTTGCGAACGAATGTGATCATGCCGTCCTCGTTGCGCAATCCGAGGTCCTTCAGCTCCTTGAACCTCTTGTTGACTTGGTTGGCCAACACTGTTGGCTTCTTATGGATAACGTCCCACAACTCCGGGTTAGGAGTACCCGGAGTATAGGGGCGTAGCCGGATCAGATCTTCGGTGGTGCTGTTCTAGACATAGAAGAAGGTCCGGGCCCATCCCTTGCAGGAGTCCACCCCAGTAACTCGGGGGAAGACGGACAGCCTCCGGGGAGAAATTGACGCAGCACCGAACTGCGTGAGTTGTTTGTCCTCCGGATCTAGTTCTACATTCGGAATTACATTCCGGTGGAGGCCAAAGAACCGGATCCATAGCTCCTTTGTGGGCCATAATCCGGCATAACCCTCGATGGTGGAGGCGAAGGCGGAGAGAGATGTGATGGCGTTGGCTGGAAGGTGATGCGGCTGGAGCTCATATGTGTTCAACCAGTCGTGGAAAAAATCGCTAACTAGCAAATCGAACCCCCGCTGGAAGTGTGATAGGAACACAACATACTCACCCGGATTGGGTGCGGGGGGCAAGCTCGGAGGAGGCAAGGCGCGCAGCGACGCCCTCAGGGATGTGCCTGGTCCGGTAGAGCCAGTCCAGGTCATCCTGGCAGACCCAGGAGCCTGCCCACGCGCTGCGGTCAGCGCTCGCAGCGTCTTCCTCCATCTCCTGCTCAGCGACGGCGAGCTCTTCTTCTGTCATCTCAAGGTCACTGCTCTCACTAGCACTAGCGGCGGTGGGTGGCAGCGGCCTGGACTGACGGGGACCCGTGGCAGAGGAGATGCGCAGAGGCGGCAGCGACGCAGGTGCGCGTGGAAGTAGAGCGGCAGCGGCGCAGCTACTCAAACGTGGTGGCGGCGGCGCTGTCGTAGGGAAAGATGAGGAAGAAGAAGGGGCAGAGAGGCACGGAAATGAGGAACGGCCCCAAGAGGCGCGCCCCTCCCCTATTTAACCGCTCCCTCAGGGGAGTAGTGGGATCGCGTTTGCGGGCAGGCCACACCGTGTAGCCGTGTACAATCCGGATTGACCAATCAGCATCGAGCCACAGGAAGGCCACAGAGCGCAGCGGATCCCATGACGTGACGTTATGATGCAGTTAACGAGGAGGCATGCACGATGTGACGTGCGCTACAGTGATAACTGACAATTACTGTGGCTGCCCTTAAAATGAGGCGATGTGATGATTAGCCTCCACATGGGGAAGCATACAAGAGAAGGAACAGAAACCCGGATGAGTATGTGGTAACCCGGCCAGCAAGTAAAAACTTGGAATGTGCCAAGGGAAAGTAAATCCATAGAATCCGAGATAAGAGGTAACTCGGAAAAGGAACACATCGTTCAGTGCAATTGAACCTGCTGTGGCCTTAGCGGCTAAGGCAGCTAAAACCGTACCAGCTTCGGGGACTAATGTTGGGGGGATACCCCCGGGTAGGGTCACGCCGGGGTATAAAGGCCGAGTTAGCCGAGGTTCGGCAAGGTCAAAGCAAATGCTGGCCGAGTCACCTCAAGGCAGGCCGGATCACGGAGTAACCCGGACCAGGGACGTCCACCTTACTTGGTCTCAACCGACTTAAGCCGTATGTTGGTAAGATATATATAACTTGTATGCAGGAACAGGTATGGACGGATCAACTATGCAGGATCCGGGTTATATCAAGCTTGCAAGAGAAGGAAGGTATCTCGCTGTTCAAAAGGTGGCTACTATACGCGGAGCATGAACGAAGCGGACAGAGGCTGGACCACCGAGGCGTGGCCGACAAAGGTGACGAAGCCAATGTCGGGTGACGCAGGCGCCGCAGAGGCTCACGTAGCCTCTACATGGGTGACGCGGGGGAAAAGTAACCCGGTCGGCTTACTATTTTGGGAGGAGGCATATTCCCTGGAATATGCCTCCACGTATGCCCTAAGTGGAGACCTAGCCACCCCTATATAAGGAGGGCTAGCGCTTCTGTAGAAGGGGTTGATTCTTGACTGACTGATTTCTGGGAGATTGCTCTGAGGGCTAGCTAGTGGCGAGACTAAGATAGTTCTTTCTTCCACCTCTCCCCAATACAGCTCTAGGAGCATTTGTAATATGTGAAGGAGAATCAAATACAAAGCTTCTGCGTGTGGAATCACCACACTATCCCTCCCTGGATTCCCCTAGTGCATTTAGTCCCCACATTTAGCCTATACATGGCATCTGCCATGACACCACCATGACACCTGGCTAGAGATAGGAATTTGTCACGGTATTCCACTACAGTTATTCTTCCCTGCTTTAGCTCCCTGAATTCATCTCTCATCCTCTTGATCAAACCCGGGGGAACATGGGTCCTGCTGAACTTGAGTTTGAATTCCTCCCAAGTCATCATCTGACCTTCGTTCATGCTACAGGTGTTGTTCCACCATGATCTTGCATAGCCTGCCAGATAGTGGGTGGAAAACAGTACCTTCTCATTAGCATCTACTCCTGCCACTACTAAGTTCTTTTCCATGGTCTGCAGCCAGTCATCAGCATCTAAGGGCTCTTTTGATTTACTAAACATGGGAGGGTTGGTGTTTTGGAAGTTCTTGAGTTTGGATCCATGGTGATTTTGGTTTCCATGGCCTTGATTGTTATGTGCCATCTAGGCTATCTATTGAAGAGTGGCTAGATTGTCTTGACGTTAAGCTCTACCGGCTTCACGGTCAGAAACTAACATCTGCAGAATCTCTAGCATTGGGTCCTAAGATGAGCTGCTTCCTTTGGGGTTTCCGTGAGTCATCTGAAGATTGAGATAGATAATGAGACAAGAGGGAAATTTTCTATGGTTTATTTTCATGGTTCAAAAGCTTTTAAAACCTTGAGCATGACTAAGGTTTTGAAACCAATAACATTTTCTCATTCATTCCAAACACACACCAGAACTAAGAAAGCAGATGGTTTTAGGAACCATTCTGTGAAGCTACAATACAATGGGACCGAATACAACTCACACCTACGATAGTGCTCAGGTGCGACTACTCATCATCAGGGGTATCGGGTTATCTTCATCAATGAAGTCGGCGTCATCCTGGTCAGTGTGGTCCTCCATGGCGACTTCCTACAGGTAGTTATCATCATCACTAAGGTAAGAGTGAATATCACCATGTATATCTTCACCTTCCTCCTCCTTATCCTCCAGCTAGATCTCCTGGTTGGGGATAGTCTCCTCCAAGGTGGCTATCTTCTGATGAAGACGGGCGATGATGTGATCCTTCTTGTCACGCTGGCTACGAAGTGACTTGCGCTCCTTGGAAAGAATGGCGAGGGTTTGCTTCCTCTTAGTGTCTTCAGGATGATTCTGGTTGGCATAGGCACGGGCGTTGTCCAACTCCTTCTGGGTCTCGTGCAACATGAAGGCCATGTGGTCCACATGATGCTTCAACTCTGGATGTGCCGGCATGGCCAAAGGCTGTCCCGTAGAGTCAAGTCTTGCATAGTGGGCAAAACGGGTGCCATTGATCTGGTTGATGTGTTGTGCACACAAACGAGCAAGTGCCTCCTGCATTCCCCTAGCTAGACCGTCTAACCAATTGTTCTCCCTCACGCTGAACTGAATCTTCTCCGAAAGAGGTGGCTCCATTTTGCCTCTCAGGTCCGCAACTATCAACCACTGTAGTTCCCCTCCTTGTTGGTCATTGAGCTGTGCTCCGAAGAACTCCGGGTGTGCGAGTCCAAGATACTCCGAGAGCTGATCCAAATCCCTCTCAAAGATGAGCTGTCCTCCGTTGCCCAGCTGGTAAAACTTGCTATATTTTACCTCCATCTATAAGAAATTAAGATGAGTAAGTTAGTGGCGTGATCAAGTGTGTCAATTTTTATATAGAATTGCAAGAGTTTTGAGGAACATGTGAACACCTTTTTGAAAGAATCTCAAGGGTAAGAATGACAATAGGTTTTCGTAAATACTCAATTCCTTTGTTTTGAAACTAGGTTTTTCAGACGTCCATTCTAACTAGGGTCTCCTATGGTCAGGATGGCTCTAATACCAACTTGTCAACACCCAGATTTTTAAGTCTAGATGCCTGTTATGCCATATATCGCAATCCCATGGATTACCATTTTTGCGAGACATAACAGAATTGGTACCACAGTACATCATCTAAAGGTGGCACGGCAGATGCCATGGATAGGCTAATGGTGGGCCAATATACACTAGAGGAATCCAGGGAGGGATAGTGTGGTGATTCCACACGTAGCTTCTTTGTATTCACTAGGTTCCCAAGGTTTACAAATGCTCCTTGAGATGTATTGGGGAGAGGAGGAAGAAGGAGCTCTCTTACTCTCACCACTACATATCTCCAAAGAACCAACTACTCAAATGCCAACCCCTTATACAGAGGCCCTAGCGCTCCTTATAAAGGGGAGGCTAGGTCTCCAATTAGGGCATACGTGGAGGCATATTCCTGGGAATATGCCTCTTCCTAAAATAGCAAACCGACCGGATCACTTTTTGCTATCGTAAGCCATGCAGAGGCTACATAAGCCTCTGCGGCGCCAGCGTCATCTGACACAGGGCGCGTCACCCTTGTCGGCCATGCCTCGGTGGTCCTTCTCTCGGTCCGCTTTGCTCATGCTCTAGCATACAGTGACCACCTTTTGACCAGCGAGATACCTTCCTTCTCTTGCAAGCCTGATATAACCCAGATCATACCTAGTTAACGCGGCCATGCAGGTACCTGCATACAAGTTGCACAAATCCTGTCGGCATATGACATACGTCGTCCAGGACTCAGTCAGGTGGACATCCTCCGGTCCCGGTTACACCGTGATTCGGCCAGCCTTGAAGTGACTCGGCCAGCATTCACTCTTACCTTGCCGTACCTCGGCTAACTTGGCCTTTATACCCCGGCGTGACCCTACCCGGGGGTATCCCCCAACACGCAGTACATCATCCATTACAAACCATAATAGTCTTACAAATAGTTAATCTCATGATCAAGTCTTAATATAAATCAGAGCAGCGGAAATATAACGTAGTAGACTCCATCTTCAAGGTCACAGGCAATGCTGATGATGGGAGATGATCCTAGTTATCATACACCTCCTGCTGTCCATCTTCTGGGTAGTCCTCCTCATAGTCTGGCCATGGGAATAACCAAGGACAAAGCCATCAGTACTCTTTAAGTACTCGCAAACTATCACTAATATAAGTAAGGTAATACTAGTAGGAATCTTAAGCTCTAGGTTTGTTTGCAAAAAGAAAGGTTTATTCCAAAAAGGATATGAAGAGTAAAGACCTAATTTAGTTCTCTACATTGCTTAAGTGGGAACTTAGTTTTCACGTCCACAACTCTGTTGTGGTCAAGTCAAAGTCATTGTTCAAGTCACAAGTTATTTTGAAAACATCTGACAACGGAACAGTATGACCACTCCAGCTGTCCATAAACGGACGCGGCTATTCAAATAGTTTGACACTCTCTAGAGGTGGTACACTTTCACCACAAGATTCGATCCGTCAGGGATATCCCTGAATCATCAGACTTGGTATGCGGATAATCAATCCTTGTTGGTCCACGCAGAGATAAACAAAACTTTTTCCCTAACGCGGAACTCCCAAGAGCCAGCTCGGGTTATAGGCCACGAGATTACCGCTAGATGCGCAGATGCGGAAGTTGATGTAGCGCATTGAAGCAGTGTCAAACGATCCCCGGACAGCCCTTCCGAATCCCACGAACTCCTTCGTCAGATCCCCGTGAGCTTCCCCGTCTCCAGCGCCGCACGTGCAACGCCTCTACCGGTATCCACACATATAGGAAGGAGGTTCGGACAGAGGACTGCTAGATCCTATCTAGCCCGAAATGGAAGTGGAGAAAGTGACGCCTAGGTCAGGGACTATCCCTTGTCACTGCACTTATATACACTCCTCGTTGGGCTCAATGCTTGAGGCCCATCTAGGCCGTATTCCAATCTCGACATGGGCTCCTTACCCTTAAGTGTGTGACCCTGTAGGTTCACGTACACCTGGACACAACATGAGCTACTCCTCCAAGTATCCGGTCATGGCTTTGAGTCCAACTCACTTCCATCAACACCCGGTCTCAAGTCGATAGATGGTAGCGGCCTCTAGCAAGACGTGCCAACTCCCAAGTGCCGTAAAGTGAGAAGACGAACTTTCAATGTGACTTCCGTCCAAGTCCCTTTGCCACACGATATATCTGTTAAGCTATAGGCGAGTAGTTGCCATCCCTTAAATAGCTTAACTCTCTTCTCCTACCATGATATGCGATTCACTGGACTAACTCTTAGTCCGAGTCCTCAGTTAACACTTAACTAAGTAGCGCATGGCCATGCTTCCGAATCATATCACACGAGAGGGCCCAGAGAATATCTCTCTATTATGGAGGGCAAATCCCATCTTGGTAATCCACGTCATGCAGCTTGCTTCATAACCAACCCAAACTCTACCTTTATAACTGCCCATTTACGGAATAGCGTTTGATAGAACCTAACTTGGCGATCCACAACTTGGATCATGCAATCACCTCAGGTCAAAGGATTCCATTGCTTGAGACTGCAAATGACAACATGCTCGTTCCATCTCAACTGTGGGTCGGTCCGACTCGCTAAACTCTTTAGCCGAATCAGTGTAAGTTGGAATAGCATCACCATGCCCATGACAAGTGGAACCGTGTCATCATCCGACTTGCACATTGGTATAAGTTGTGTGTCCAGCACAACCTCAACGACCAAGGACAATCTAGTATGAACAATCATGAATATATAGTTCCACAACTGAATCGCGTATTCAGTGATACATATCTGATGTTCATACATGGACAACTTTACTTTATGAATACTTTGGGAAATATCATCAACCATGATTGCCTCTAGGGCATATTCCCAATAGTCTCCCACTTGCATTAGAGTCAATCAACCCGACATCACTTGTCTATGCATCTAATTCCCATGGCTCTTACGTGCGCCTCATGCTTAGGTTGTGGAAGTGGCTTTGTCAACGGATCTGCAACGTTTGCATCCGTGTGTACCTTGCATAGCTTGATATCACCTTGATCCACGAACTGGCGAATCAGGTGGTATCGCATGAGTATATGTTTGTTCTTCTGGTGTTGTCTAGGTTCCTTGGCTTGTGCAATAGCACCATTGTTGTCACAATACACGTCTAACGGATTGGACGAGCCCTGATAGACACCAAGATCAATCAGGAAATTCCTGATCCAAAAAGCTTCCTTTGCCGCCTCCGAGGCAGCAATATACTCAGCTTTTGTTGTAGATGCAGACACATTCTCTTGCTTGGAACTCTTCCAGCTCACAGCCCCTCCGTTCATTACGAACACGTACCCAGAGTTAGTAAGGTAACTTGCATCCGTGTAACCCTTACACTGAGTTCTACCTCACATCCATAAACTAGGAACACATCCTTAGTCCTTCTCAAGTACTTAAGAATGTTCTTAACTGCTGCCTAGTGGATTTCTCCAGGGTCAGCCTGGTATCTACTCACAACACTTAGAGCATAGGAAACATCTGGCCTAGTACAAATCATGGCATACATGATGGATCCGACTGCCAAATGTGGGGTCCCTGGATTAATCCTTTGAGAATCCCTGTTATGCATACAACCACGATCCCATGATCAGTTAGTCGTGGCACATAACCGACAAGTATCAAAGTAAACATCCAATACATAATGAATACATGTCATACCTTAGTGCCATTATGGCTTCATCAATCAACATCAGCGGAACTTCATTAAGCGGAGAGCCCGAGCCATGCCTTAGCCTACAGGCAACTGACTGGGAGAACGTCCTAGCTAGCTTAGCCATCAACTTCATACTCTTCTTGATATCTGACCAAGTTAATAGCCAGGGACAATGCCAGTGAGTACTTTGAATGTACTCGCGAACCACCTCAAGAAAATAATAATAACAAGAACATATGCAATATGGCTGTGGTAGTAGGAGGGCTTCAAGAGAGGTTCTTTTCTCAAATAGTTTCTCCTATAGATATAGCATCCACATATCTTTGTTCAAAACTTTTGTAAACCATTTTGGAAAACTTATGGAAAGTTTTGTAAACACTAGAATTGGGGTACCCATTTGTCCCGTATTTAGGTCGTCCCACGACCAAAATCCTTTCTCCTCCTTCCGACCATCCCATGGTCAAAACCTTTCTCCTTTACGACCATCCCATGGTCAAAATATTTCCAAAGCCATTTCTTTTCCGAAATCCTTTTTGAAAACAAAACCAGCACCGCTCTACAGCAACCTTCCCAACCGTCCATGAACGTGGACACGGCTATTCGAATAGATTTACACTCTGTAGAGGTTGCACACTTTACCCACACCATCCAGGTACACTACCCTGATCTACACCGATCGTGGGTCGAGTAACCGATCAAGACTCTCCGGATGCCCACTCCAATATAAGTGCCTACCATATGAGTGTTGTTCCCCTCAACACCGGGACATCGGGTACCGAGGACCGACCAGAGCGCATTTTTCCACTTCCCAAGTGTGCGCTTTCAATGAGGGGCTCATAGTAATGCGTGGAGGCTCGCAGACCCTTCGTTCCTTCTCCAGGTCGATGTCCCACATGGACCCTTATGTGAGAAGGCCCACCCTCCAGGGATTTTTATCCCCTGTAGTTGTTGCGAGCAAGCTTATACCAGAATAGACAAACATCAAATCCAGCCATGTCCCATTCCATAGTAATGTGGTTGCACAGGGTTAATTGTTCTAGCAAAACTGCAAAGAACCGGGTGTGTTTTCGTAAACCCTTTTTCCTCCATATTTTCTTCATCATTTTGTAACACAAAACCTTTTTCTTTCTCAACATCTCTTGGGAGGTCCCACCTCACCAAGGTTTTATCATAAAACATTTGGTTAAACTTTTCCAAGTGTCTTCCCATCCTCTAGTTTTGCTTCGGCTAAAACGGGGTCTCCAAAAGGGGTATTGTGTATCACACCATCTACCATACTAGGGACAAGTAGGTGTCGTCAAGGGGGTGGTACTTAGTAGTACCAAAGTGTAATAGTTTGGAGGAGCCAAACCACTACCATATATACATCAACATATAGTAAAACGGTGCAGTTTTAATAAACAGTAGATAAAACATGCATAAGTAAAACAGTAGGACAAGGCTTATTAGCAAGAATGTGGCTTGCCTGATGATCAGCAATATGGCAATATGTCCCTGGACTTCTTCTTATAATTCCATAATAAACCAATAAGAATTACAACTTCTTCTGCTCTCTGATTTCATCACAACTATCATCGTGCAGACAACACATGCAAACAAAACAAGCCACAATCAACGCAAGGCATATAATAACCAATACAATATAGCAAGCAATTGAATAATACCAGATTAATATTTAGATGGTTTTGAGAGGACTGGATTTAGGAGATTGAGATGGCCTTGGAGAAGGGGATGAACACCCATTGGGGTTTATTATCGAGGAACTACCTAAGAGGGGGTTTTGGAACAATGACCTATTCAGTATGATACCATTGTGAAAAAATGGTACCAACAGATAGTGGTGATAAAATGAAACCAACAAAAGTAGTTTCACTATTTTATCACTTTTCTTTAATTTCTTATGAATATTCTAGTGATAAAAGCTCTAGGTTTAGGAAATAATTCACCAGAAAAGTTCGGGAGCTCCAAAAATTATTTCCTTGGATGGTTAGGTAGAGTTTGATGTACTGAATAGCTGAGAGTTGGAATCACTCCAAAATAATTACTAGAATGGCCTCAAGAAATTCACAAAGGTAGTTCTTTAGTTGTTTTGTCTTTTTTCAGTAGATTTAATATACAGAAGCTATTGATATGTATAAATTAGAATCAACGTTTTTGGAGTTGCAGAGCTAATGTAGTGATTTATCTAGTGATAAAGTCACCTGCAGAAGTGTTTAATTCACTATAAATCTACAGAAGCTTGACAATTTGTGGTCTCCTAGGGTTGGGTAGATATGAATGTAGCTCATCCAGGAGGGTTGGATTTGGTTAAATTGGGCTCAAGGTTTGGTCTAGGGAATTTCCTAAAGGCAGAAAAGTACTGTTTTTGTTATTTATACTGAGGTAAAAATAGGTTTCACCTTGACATGATACAAGGTCTACTGGGTAGGTACATAACATACCTTTCAGTACTGAGTTGATTCACACCGATTGGAATTACCAAACAACCAGAGAGAAATAAATAGTGGAAGGGACAGATCTTAGTAGAATAATTCCCAAAAAATCATCAAAATGATTTTGGGCCTAAGACTTGTTCTGCATGATAGGAAAAACATATAGGAACATGGTAAAATTTATACCTAGAATATTTAATCCATTTTCCATTTTGTTCTTGATTTAAAATATCAAGTGTTTTTGCAGAATCTAGATTTGGATTTAATAAAAGGAAAGGACGGAGATACTAGGCCGGATCTGACTGGACCACAGGAGCATAGTGCTAGGCCGGCCCATCTGCTGCTGACATGGGCGGGGTGGGATTCAAATCCCTGGCAACGGGGCCTAGGTGTCAGCGGGTGGAGGGGCGAAGGGGTATTGGGGGTTCTCCACCGTTGGATCTAAACGGAATCGATGACAAAGCATCGTCTTCCTGCTCTGTCCCAAAGGAGACGAGGCGAAATGCTAGGAGGGCTCGGGCGGCATGCGGGGAGCTCACCTGGGGCCGTCTCCGGCGACGGGGAAGGACGGAAGCAACGCGGTGGCTCACCACGAGTTCGGCGTGGGTGGGAGTGGCGGCTTCATCTCCCAGCGAGGTCTTGCGCGACGGTGTCGGGGAAGCACCCTCGGGAGCTCGTTGGGGAGGCTTCTAGAGACGCTGCATGTTGAGAAAAAGGGCAGGGTCAGCTGCAGAAGAGCAAGGGGAGTTCGAGGGAGTGCTAAGTAGAGGGATATGAGCAAGAGAGGGAGAGTTGTGCTTAGTTCTTGAGCAATGGCCAAAAGGCCATTCTTTTCTTCTCTCGGGCAGGAGAAGGCAGGGGAGGAGGGGGTGGAGTACAGGGGAGGTGAGAGGGGAGGAGTGGGGGAAAATGCGCCAGGGAAGGGGTGCGGGGTGGCCTCTAGCCTATGGTGCAGTTGGTCCATGGAGGGGATGGGGAGGGAGCTGGCCTTCCATTGGGCAGCAGGGGTGGTGGAGAAAGGGTGGAGGTGTTATCTGAGGTCGTGCTTTGGGCAGAGGGACAGTGGGGCTGATGTCCTAGACTTATTTTTCCAAGGTAGGCAATAATATTTTGACCCTCTCTCTCTCCTTCCAAGTACTAATGGCAGGTGAGGGGTGTACTACTGGGGTTTCGACCAAGAGTGACATGGGTGCTAGAGAGAGGTGCTGGTCAAGCTTTTGATGAGGGTTGGAGGTGGTTTGAGTAGTGGATTTGATTAGTTGGCATAATTTGTCAATTTAATGGTTATGAAGGAAGTACAGGTATGTATTCTTTATTAAATTAGGGAGTGGTACTACTGGGTAGATACAATCAAGGTACCCCTCCTAAAATTAATTGAGATTATTCAAAGGAGTTTTAGTCCACTTAAATCCATTTATTCAAAAACTGCAGAAGTGAAGTATTGGAGCTCATTTGATATTTTTACATTGGACCTTGTTGGATTTTGATGTTAGGTGGTCCCAAATGTGAATACACACTTAAGCGAATTTTCCTGAGATTTATTGAGGATTAAAAGTATTTAAAACAATTATTATTCCAATTCAGCCATTTAAGAAGATGGGCAAAAAGAAATAATAAAGCTCTTCAAAAATATTTATTTTTGAAGTGGGAAGATCGGGTATGATATGTGGACGTCAGTTGAGCAAAAAGTTGGGGAAGTGTTTTCACGAAAACCAAACTTTCCTTTATGGAAGAAGTTTTGGAGATCTGGTCTATTAAAGAGATTAATTAGATTTGGAGCCATAATAATTATGGATAATGATAAATCTTGATGATCAAGGTAGATGATGTAGACAAGGTGTAAAAAGTATTTGCAACCTTGGGATTGGAGAATCCAAGTTGATTTTGGTGAAAACAAGAGATTTAAGGATCTTGGGTAAGATTGTTTTCATGCCACCAAAACCTTGTTGGATCTTGGATCTCAGAGCTCACCTTGATGCAAGGGATAGATGGATAGTTAGACAAAGTCATATATATGATCATGGCATAAGGAGTTTGGATTGGTTATATTTGAGGTGGTCTGGAAGTGATGGCAAACTTTGTTGAAAATAAGGCTGCCATACCAGATGAGTCATGATGCCTTATAAACCATGTGGGTTTAAGAAGCACAAAGATCTACTTGGAACGAGTGAAGTAGATGTTGATAAACCTATAAGAGTAGAACACAACCATGAAATATTTGGTCCATATAAGGTTGGATGATGGCGTGAGCTTCTGTCAAAGTAGGCATGTTGACTAGATTTGCAGGAGAAGTTATTTTCTTGCCTGCAAAACCATCAAGAACAAGTGTGTTGGAGGATGATCTAACCAAGGGCAAGAGTGGTACTTGGTATACCTTAGGATGGTTAACAAGATGGTTCAAATTCATTTTCAAAAATGCACAAGGGTAGAGAAAAGGGGCATTCAAAAAGGTGATGTTGAAACAGATTCCTGACTTAGTCAAATTTGGCAGTTTTAGGGATTTTGACTAGAGTAGAAGAATTGATGTTTTTAATTGGTTGCAAGGTTCCAAAGCATCATAAAGTGGATGATGTTGAAGTGTAGATTGGGTAGTATAGATCCATGCTTGATATTGGTCTTCATTGACTTGGAAGCTTCTAGAAGGGATATCTTCAGAATTGATCTGGTTAAGGGTTTTAGATGATCACCTAGTATCTAGAGATTAGATCCGGCTTTGTATTCTTGCTTAGGGTGTGGTGATTTGGAAACCTCTTGATCCTAGTGATGAGCTCCTAGAGTAGCTCATACTATCTCCTAAGCAGGCAAACCAAGCAGCAGATCAAGGCAATTCATTAGACAGCAAATCAAGGCAACTCATCTTATAAACTAAGAAAACCTACTACAATGGTTACCATCAAGCCTAGATCGAGTTAAGGATGGGTATTTTGAAAAGGTTGTGTGGTTTGGGTAAGATGAGAGTCCTTGGTATCTCTACCAAGAGTAGGATTCAAAAGCTTTAAAAGGAGGTTTTGGGAAACCTAGAGATAAGAATGGTTCTGTATATAAAACATAAGGAGATTATAATAGGTGCTATCCATAGTTTAGGGAAATAGAAGCTACTAAAATAGTTGGTTTGCGAAGGCTTCTTGGCTCAGGTTTTGAAATTCCAGAACATTTGAGAATATGGGAAATAAGCCAAGATAGATTTGGGAAGTAGCTTTTATCAACTTGTGTATCCTAAACATAGTCAAACAACAGGCAAACACTTGATCCCCAAACAAGAAAAAGTTTTTGTTCCCCCTGATTTTTGCATTCTGGGCAACTAATCAGGGTTAATGAAATTGGGATGTTACACCAAAGCATACAGAATCGCACTCATCCTACTTCGCTCATCAGTTGTCGAGGGACACTGAGTCTTGCTAAGTCTTATGCCATGGGACATCGGTAAGAACCCCTTCTTAGACGATTCCATGTTGAACTTCTTCAACACTTTGTCCAAATATGCACTTTCACTCAATCCAATGAGCTGCCTGGATCTATCTCTATAGATCCTGATTCCTAGTATGTAAGTTGCCTCACCCTAGTCCTTCATTGAGAAACTCCTTTCCAATGACTCCTTGGTTTCTTGCAACATCAGGACATCATTTCCAATCAATAATATGATATCCACATATAAGATCAGAAAGTTTACTTTGCTCCCACTAAACTTCTTGTATAAACAAGAATCATGATCACTCTTGATGAAGCCAAACAATTTGACTACCTCATCAAAGTGAATGTTCCAACTCCGAGATGCTTGCCTCAACCCATAAATGGATTTCTGAAGTTTGCATACCTTGTTAGCATTAGCCGGGTCAACAAAACCCTCGGGATGTATCATATACACATCCTCGGTTAATTTTCCATTAAGGAAAGCCGTTTGGACATCCATCTGCCATATCTCATAGTCGAAATAGGCTGCTATAGCTAACATGATCTGAACTGATTTAAGCATCGCTACAGGTGAGAAAGTCTCATCGTAGTCAACTCCTTGAACCTGTCGGAACCCCTTCGTGACAAGCCGTGCTTTATAGATAGAAACTTTTCCATCCATATCAGTTTTCTTCTTAAAGACACATTTGCACTCGACGGGTCTTGCACCGTCTAGCAGATCAACCAAGTTCCAAACTTGATTTTCATCCATGGATTTTAACTCGGATCTCATGGCTCCAAGCTATGACTCAGAATCAGAACCTACCATCTCTTCCGAATAAGTTGCCTGCTCATCACTATCTAACAGTAATATATCACGAACACTTCGCAATCTTGATGATCTTTGTAGTGTAGGTGTAGCTGCCGGCTCAGCTACCACGACTGGCTCAACCTCTTGAACTTCGCAGTGTAGGTTTTTGCCAAATCACTACTGACCGGTTCCTCTCGAACTTCGTCGAGCCGCACTGTACTCCCACTGACTTCCCGACTGAGAAACTCTTTCTCAAGGAAGACACCGTTCCGTGGGACAAACACTTTGCCCTCTTCTCGGTTGTAGAAGTAGCAACCCAAGGTTTCCCTTGGATACCCAACAAAAATGCACTTATCCGACTTGGCTGTAAGCTTGTCCGACTGAAGTCGCTTGACAAATGCTTCACAACCCCAAATCTTAAGAAAAGACAAACTTGGCTTCTTGCCTGTCCACATCTCATGTGGTGTCTTCTCTACCGATTTTGATGGTACTCTGTTTACTGTGAACGCTGCCATTTCTAGAAACTAACCCCAAAATGATAAAGGGAGATCTGTCCGACTCATCATTGATCGTACCATGTCCAACAAGGTCCGATTCCGCCGTTCCGACACACCGTTCCTCTGTGGTGTACCCGGCGGAGTGAGCTGAGGAACTATTCCACAACTCTTCAGATGGTCATCAAACTCATGGCTCATGTACTCGCCTCCTTGGTCCGACCGAAGAAACTTTATTTTCTTGCCAAGTTGATTCTTTACTTCATTCTGGAATTCTTTGAACTTTTCAAAGGCTTCCGACATGTGTTTCATGAAGTAGACATATCCATATCTACTCAAATCATCAGTGAAGGTAATGAAGTACTCATAACCACCCCTGGCTGTCGTGCCCATTGGACCACATACATCACTATGTACTAGTCCCAACAAGTCAGAAGCCCTTTCACAACTCCTTGAAAAAGGTGTCTTGGTCATCTTGCCCAGAAGGCAGGATTCGCATGTCTCGAATGACTCCAAGTCGAACGAAGTTAGGAGTCCATCATCATAGAGCTTCTTCATGCGTTTCCAACTTATATGACCAAGTCGACAGTGCCAAAAGTAAGTCATATGTAGATCATTTGGTTTTAACCTTTTCACATTTATGTTATAGACCGACCCACCATCAAGATTCAAAATAAATAACCCGTTCTCAACAGGTGCAAAGCCATGAAACATATCATTCAAATATAAAGAACAACCATTGTTCTTAATATTAGAGTCATAGCCTTGTCTCATCAAACATGAGGCAGAAATGATGTTTCGACTAAGCACTGGAACATAATAAAAATTATTTAGTTCCATTAAGAATCCTAAAGGTAAATGAAGTTGCATCGTGCCGACTTCCAACGCAGCAACTCTCGCTCTGTTGCCGACCCGAATGTCAACCTCTCCTCTTGCTACGCCCCTAGTTCTTACCAGTCCATGCAACGAGTTGCAGGTATGAATGACTAATCTGGTATCACATACCCAAGAACTACCAGGTGCATCAGCAAGATAAAGGTCTATAACATTGCAAACAAGTGTACCTGAGTTGGAAGTCACACCTCCACTCTTGGCTTTATCTGCCAAATACTTGCTGCAATTCCTCTTCCAATGGCCATCGGTCTTGCAATAGAAGCAAGCGGATACGGCTGAAGGAGATGACTTAGTCCCTGAGGAAACGCTTGGGATCTCACCCTGAGCATTACCTCCTGACTTAGCCTTCTTCTTCTTAGTCCAAGAACTCTTCTTAAACTTAGCCTTATTCTGTACCACCAACACTTGGCTAGTACCTTTCTTGAGATCAACCTCTACATGCTTAAGCATCCCATGTAATTCAGTGAGCTTCTTATCCATACCATGCATGTGGTAGTTCGATATGAACTGACCATACACACTAGGAAGAGAGTTCAGAATTATATCCGTAGTGAACTCTTCACTAATGGGGTAGGCAAGCCTTTCCAGAGATTGCACATAACCAACCATCTTGATTACATGCGGACTCAGTGGATCACCATCCTTAAGCTTACAACTCATCAAAGCTTGAGAGACTTGATAACTCTTGGTCTTTTCCTGAGCCTGGAACATGCTTTTGAGGCTTTCGATCATATGGAAGGCCTCAACATTCTCGAACTACTTCCGCAAGTCCGGTTCCATGGGAGCAAGCATAAGACAGCTAATTTCTGTAGACTCATCACATGTTCTACGGTAGGCATTGGTTACTGCGACACTCGCATTCTCATCCAGCACATCTGGAAGTGGGTTGTCCAGAACATGGTCCCTCTTTTCTTGTTTGAGAACAATTCTTAGATTACGATACCAGTTAGTGAAGTTTGTCCCATTAAGTTTATCTTTCTCTAGGATGGTCCTCAAAGCAAAACTGGATAACTGAGGGAGACTGCTACTAGGTGCCATTATCTACAACAGAAATATGCAAAACACTTACGACAAGTATTAATAAAAGAGCAGGCATATTAAACATTTTAATACTTATGCTCCCACTAGAACCAATATCCCTCCGATGGTTACTTAGTGATTCAGGACCCCAAATAACCAAGCCGACTAGTGAGCTTTAGCATCACCGTTAGCTGTCAAGTGATCTAGGTAGGCAACTCCTTGCCAATCGCATCTCATGCGACTCCTGTTGGTCAGGTGGCATCACATGCCCGGGCTCCTGACCGCCTTCTCCCCGAGCCTCACAACCATTGTAATAGACCCGTCTAGCTTACCAAGTGCTTCTGCTGTAAGAGTCTAACTCGAACCCATCTAGTCGAAAAGAATTGGTAGCACCTCAATATTATGAGCCCACTACCAAGAATGTCTAACTTGTGATGGTGCAGCACCGGTGGGGAGACCGACTACACCTTCTTTGAGGGATTAAAGTTTAACCACTATCTCATAGGGGTAAAACTAGAGAGAGAACAATCACACAAAATAATCCAATTATAATGTGAAATGGTATGGCTCTCTTCATGGTGATCTCCATTGCCATGAACCTGTTCGTCATGCCTTTGGCTGCAGTGTCCTTTCAAGTCCTCCAAACATGCTGTACTAGCACTAAGGAATATACAAGAATATAGCATCTCATGCCGACACGCAGGTCGTTATACAATAATAGTGACAGCACTTTGGCTCTAGCCGGCTGACAAACCCGTGATACACAAATAACGTATGGATTACACACATCACATGCACATAAGCCATACCATTCACAACTTCCTGCAAAAACAAGTTATGCATAGATACGATATCTACTAGTGTTGTGAACCTCGCAACGACATCTAATGCGCTACGACAGGGCGATGCCCGCGGTCCCGCTAGCCTGATAGCAGGCGGGGATCCTGATCTGATCCTTCATTGGATAAAACACTTTTACCCAAATCTGATCCCTATGCAGATCTGACCAATCTCATTGATCATTCGCGCCTGATCTTCCATGCACCCCCATGTGCGATTGATCCAATCAATCTTGCACAAAATCGATCTATCTCATAGATCGACCACCGAAACCCTAAGTGGATCTCATCCACCACCTCGTGCATATCACATATGCACAGATCAAGAGCCTAAAACCAGAAGCTTTTGCTCTGATACCACTATTGGGCCACGCATAGATAAACAAAACCTTTTCCCTAACGTGGAACTCCCAAGATCCAGCTCAGGTTATAGGCCATGAGATTACCGCTAGACACGCAGATGCGGAAGTTGATGTAACGCGTCGAAGCAGTGTCGAATGATCCCCGGACAGCCCTTCCGAATCCCACGAACTCCTTCATCAGATCCCCACGAGCTTCCCCGTCTCCAGCTTTACACGTGCAACGCCTCTACCGGTATCCAAACATACAAGAAGGAGCTTTAGACAGAGGACTGCTAGATCCTACCTGGCCTGAAATGGAAGTGGAGAAAGTGATGGCTAGGTCAGGGACTATCACTTGTCACTCCACTTATATACACTCCTAGTTGGGCTCAATGCTTGAGGCCCATCTAGCCCGTATTCCAATCTCCACATGTATCCAATTCACATGGGCTCCTTACCCTTAAGTGTGTGACCCTGTAGGTTCACGTACACCTGGACACGACATGAGCTACTCCTTCAAGTATCCTGTCATGGTTTGAGTCCAACTCACTTCCATGAACACTCGGTCTCAAGTCGACAGATGGTAGCGGCCTCTAGCAAGACGTGCCAACTCCCAAGTGTCGTAAAGTCAGAAGATGAACCTTCAATGTGACTTTCGTCCAAGTCCCTTTGCCACACGATATATCTGTTAAGCTATAGGTGAGTAGTTACCATCCCTTAAATAGCTTAACTCTCTTATCGTACCGTGATATGTGATTCACTAGACTAACTCTTAGTCCGACTCCTTAGTTAACACTTAACTGAGTAATGCATTGCCATGCTTCCGAATCATATCACACGAGAGGGCCCAGAGAATATCTCTCCATTACAGAGGGGCAAATCCAATCTTGGTAATCCACGTCACGCAGCTTGCTTCATAACCAACCCGAACTCTACCTTTATAACTGCCCATTTACGGAACAGCGTTTGATAGAACCTAAGTTGGAAATCCACAACTCGGATCATGCAATCACCTCAGGTCAAAGGATTCCATTGCTTGAGACTACAAATGAGAACATGCTCGTTGCATCTCAACTGTGGGTCAGCCCGACTCGCTAAACTCTTGAGCCAAATCAGTTTAAGTCAGAATAACATCACCATGCCCATGACAAGTGGAACCGTGTCATCAGCCGACTTGCACATTGGTCTAAGTTGTGTGTCCAGCACAACCTCAATGACCAAGGACAATCTAGTATGAACAATCATGAATATATAGTTCCACAACTGAATCACGTATTCCGTGATACATATCTGATGTTCATACAAGGACAACTTTACTTTATGAATACTTTGGGAAATATCATCAACCATGATTGCCTCTAGGGTATATTCCTAACAATCCTAACCTTTCAATTACACACCGTAGTATAGGCACCTCCCCTATGAGTTTGGCCTCCCAGCCATGGCCAACTGCTATCCCGGGAACTGCGTATGTGGACATTCATTCACGAGGTAGCCTCAGCTCAACCTCTTCCGCAAGGGAACCCATACTAAGACATATAAACTTCTAGTTAAGCCCTACCCAACTCAGGTAAGGTGGGTGTACGGTAAAATTGGAATGGTATCGCATCCAAACCTAACCATCAGTTTTTATCAAAGTCAAGGCTCATGCCTCCTTCAGTTTCATCATCAAACCATTGTGTTTCATAACACATGTCAAAACATTTCAATAGAATGAATCATCATTCCAAGGTTTTCATAATCCTTTTTTTAAGTATTCCCATCTAAGTGAACAAGTTTTAGCTTAGCACTAGCCACTAGTATTTAGGGTATCACTATGGAGGTGTGCTAATCAAGTATAAGTATCCAAGACTATTGAGGGGATCCATCCTATTTTCCATTAATCACAATTCATTAACTAAGTAAGAACCTTTAGTAAAAGGGAAAAGTAAAGCTTGCAAGTAAAACTTGGGATGGGTATAATCAAAGTTGCATAACCAAGCATTCCTAGTGCATCTTGCATTAGTTAGCTTGCATTGATAGCTTGCCTTGTTCGGTGTAGTTGTTGAAGTTCTCTTCTTATTCCTCGAAGTACTCCTCCTCCTCGTAGCCCAGGTTGGTACTAGCATCTATAAATATATACGAGGTACACAATCACCAAACGACACTTCACTATTTCTGTTTAGCACACAAGGGCTCACACTAGATGATCTAGCATCATCCTACTCATCACATGAATTAATGGCACATTCTTATTTATCTTATTTTGGGAAAATTAATTTCTATTCATTCAAAATACTTAAGATTTAATATTCTCCATTTAAAATATGGGATCATATTGACACATGTCATCACCACATATTCTAATACTTTGGAATGTGATTTAAACTGGTGGTCATATATTACAAGATTTACTATTACTATTTAATAATATTAAAGTGACTAGAAATGACTATATAGCATTCTTTTAATACAAATCTATGTTTAATATCTATAAAACCAAATCTTTTTACACATTCATGTAGATCATGGGAAATGTGATTTTTGAGAGTTGGAATCAACTCAAAAGCATTTATGGTTGATTTTATAAAAATGTTTGAAGTGGTATAACTCTCTGTCTTGTTATTTTTAGTATAGGTGAGCTATAATTTCAAATGGTTTGAATCCAATGGGAGTGATTAGATATTTTCAATACCTCTCTAAAAAAATTGGAATCATGCAATTTGGTTTAGTACAACTCTGTGAACTCAATTTTGAATACAGCTACTAAATAGGTTTTTTAACTAAATGGCAAAATTCTATTTGAATCGTTGGGCTCTGTGCGGGGAATGAAATGGGCCGGCCCAACTACACACCGCATGCAGTGGGCTACTGACAGGTTGGTCCCACGCATCAACAACTCTATCTAACCGAAGCGGTATCATCAAATCTCAGCACTACGATTAGAACAAGATCTACGACTGAGGTTCGTCATCTATGTCGCAGAGCTCCGGCGAGATTCTAAACCTAGCGGCACAGTGGGGGTCATGGGAGGCTTACCATGGCTCCAGCTAGGTCTGGCGATGGGGGCGAATGGGCTGGTAGACGAAGGCGAGTTGATTGGTGGTCGCGGCGGCTCCTAGGGTGGCTCCAATTGACGGGCCCCTTCCTTCACAGCAGCGGGGGGCTCCGGACAAGTTCAGGTGTCGTGGTGATCGCCGTGCTCTGGGGAAGGGTCGGTGAGGTTTCTAAGAGAGTGGAGAGTGAAACGCTGTGCTGTTTGAGGTCTAGGGTGGCTCCTATTTATACACCGGCGTTGGAGGCAGCGCGACATGGTCGGGCTCATCGGCGCCGCTGCTACAGGTCGAGCTAGGCATGGCGGATGGCGTGGGTCGACGCGGTGGACTACGGCAATCATCACGCACATAGTGGCGTGGCAAGGGGCGGTCTCAGTCGGTCAGGCGATGTCGGCGCTCTGTTTAGGTACGGAGGTGTTCATCATTGAATACAGTGGTCACGGGGCGTGCAGCGGCAAATCACCGTGTTTGGGTGGTGGCTGGTGACGCGGTGGGTGCGGGTACGTGCGGAGAGGGCGAGGTGCGGCGTGTGTGTGCGAGGCGGCTTCGGCACTCCGTCGTTCTCTCAGCATGGCAGAGACATAAATGGGCGCGGCTGCTTTGGCTGTCCACTCCTAGCCGTTTGTTAAGGGGTGGACAAAGAGGGGCAATGAGGTCACGGCTATCAGCTAGGCATCATGGGAGAGGGCGGCGCGGCGTGTGGCGACTGGTCCATGGTCGCCCGGCATGGCATGCTCGGTACGGTCATGACACTGGTCACTGCAGCGAGTGAGGTTCCTCCACTACACGGCCAAGTACTAGGGATGGTCGTGGGTGATTTATTGGGTTGATTGTAGTACAAGCATGAGCACAAGTTTGATTTCAAATAGTAGATAGTTGTTGAACTTATACTCTATCTGCTAAGTGTTCGACTAAATGGCCGCATGAACTTAACCTTGGAATTTTTCCATGATTTTTGGTGAGTGAGCTGGTCACTTTCTTGGTATTCTCTAGTTTCTAGGGATTGTCAAATGGTGGAGGTTTGAGTAGTTTTCGGAAAATGATGATCTATGCATCTATACTTGAATCAATTTTGAATTGCGTCTCAAATAGATTTAAACTTGGTTTCTGTGGATTTTTAAAGTTTGCTTGGGTTCATTTTTACTTAGTATAGCAAGGGGTGAAAAGAACTAGAATTGTTTCTGTTGGAAATCTTTTACTAGAGATGCCCAAACTGGGCTAGTGGTTAACTTTGGCAAAAGTGACCATATGATCGTATGCCTCATATTTGATTTTATTTTTATTTGATTTTTTTTGGAATTGACCTAGATGATGTGGTATTCATCTTTAAACCAATCCTTATCATTTGTAGCAATCAATCATGGCAAAGACAAGCATTCATGCATTAATATAAATCACACATGCACTCATATGGGTTTAGGTGTAAAGGTTTTTGTTAACCCTAATCTTGAGTTATTAGAACTTGATAAGCTTGTTTAATATTTTTGAGATGTTACACTTATTTTCCTTTATTTTTATCTCTTTTTATGTTTTATAGGGATTTGGTACAACGAGTCTGATGCTTTCGATGGATCGGGAATCAGTTAATTGCTCCTGGGAAAAATCAAGGTTGTCCTACATTAATTCAAGTCATCAGGCCTGAATGCGGAATTTACTACTAGCGTAATTCAGTTCGGGCCGCTGAGGCCTTATCCAATACTAAATTCCAGCTTTTATTTTATCAGGTACCCAACGCCTCTATCAGGATTTTTTTATCGTATCGTTGATACGGATATTTTACTGGCAGAGCACATTCTTGTGCAATTACCAGGCCACATAGGACGAATCCTAGGGTCTTACCTTCATGTTTCTGAACATGGCATTCGGATTTTTGTTGCGTTTGGGCGCGATCCGAGATTTTTTGGTTTTCTGGCGGTTGGCTTGGTGAGCTACCAATTTTTCTAACTTTTATCAGATAGTTTTAATGCTTTATGCCGGCTCCCGATGGGAGTAATATTTTTGAAGATACCTATTGAGGATACATCAATGTAAAACTCATAGGTATTTTCAACCATGAACAGTGTTGTTATAATCATACATAATTGGATTTCTATAGGGTGCACGCCAGCGCTCCCAATGGGAGTAGCCCCCGAGGCTATGTTCGAATGCCTGTATCTGGATATAGGGTCATAGTTATTGTTAACTTGATGGAAAACATAGATCTTTTGAACGGACATAATTAATAAATAACTTAAGGTAGGAAAAAACTTATCTTTTATACATAAGGCGAAAAACCGATGATACATTATTTTTGGCGGATGGCGCCTAGCCGTTGGCCTGGATATTTTGGCTTAAGAAGTCGAACCGTAAATCTTATCGTATTGCAAGTAATCTGATGCGTAAAAGCGTCGTAGTTGTGCTGCGTTTCAATGGATTGGAGTATTTGACTCCTGTCTTCTTGCTTGTAGTCGATATGCTCCTCCAGGGATAACTTCTATGACGATGTATGGTCCTTCCCATGGAGATTCTAATTTTTGGTGTCCATCTTGCTTGAGGCGAAGAACTAGGTCCCCTACTGTGAAGGACCTAGGCCGCAATCGTCGGCTGTGGTAATTGCGTAAGTTTTGCTGGTACATAGTTGCTCTTTGAGGGCTTCATCTTGAGATTCATCAAGTGCATCCACATCATCTTCAAGTGCTTCTCTTGATTCCTCTTCATCATATGCAGCTACTCTTGGGGACTCATGTGACACCTCAACAGGAAGCATGGCTTATGCGTCATGGACCAGAAAGAAAGGTGTCTCTTGTGTCGAATTATTTGGGGTTGTACGTAGACTCCATAAAACAGATGATAATTCATCAACACCTGCTCCTTTTGCTCTATCAAGTGGTGCTAGTAGTCTTTTCTTGAGTCCAGTAGTAACTGGTCCATTGGCTTTTTCTACTTGTCCATTTTTTTGCGTAAGTTTTGTCCAATAGGATTTAACAAAGCGGCGGGTGCTCTAGGCTTTGTTGCGAATCATTGGCATGCTTCACATGTTCTAACGATATCTTTTGCATCTTGAACTACAGTCAGCTAGTAAAATCCTGCCTTGAATGCTTTGGCAGCAATTTCTCGACTACTAGCATGGTGACCAAAAACTCCTTCATGTATATCTTTGAGTATGACTTTACCTTCTTCGGGTTTTACGCAACGCTACAACAAACCTGAAATACTTCTCTTATATAGCTCCCCTTTAATTATTCTGAAGGCCTTCAATCTTCGAGTTATTCGCCAGGATTTTATCACATCTTTGGGTAGCTCGCCCTTTTCATGTATGCTACATACGGCTGCATCCATGTAGGCTCAATTAACATGACCTCTTTGATTTCTTGTTCTTCTTCTTCGATGGCCTCTTCTATACTCTTGGTTGCTGATGGAGCCCCCGAGTCTTTTTGCGGGTGTCTCTTCTTTCATGTTTTTGGTGCTACAACCTCGGAGACTCTTTTTTGCTTTGATTGATCACTCCGTTATTTCTTCCCAAAAAATAGGTGGTATTGGTAAGCACAATGATCCGATGTTTGCTAGATTGTCGGCTTCTTCATTGCTTGCTCTTCCTATGTGCGATACTTCGCATCCATCAATTTGAGCTTCCATAACACCATATAGATCATGGTGAGCAATCATATTATCGCTGACGGTATCGCACTTGTTCATTGCTTCTTGTGCCACAAGATTTGGAATCCCCATAGGTTTTGAGGCGAGTTGCACCGCAAGCTTTGGCCATCCACATGATGTGCAACAAAGCCTCGTATTCAGCTTCTTTATTGCATGCATTTGCAAAGCTCATCCGAAGTATATAGTGAATTTCGTCGCCTTGTGGTGATACTAGTATGACTCCTGCTCCTGCTCCTTCCTTTCTTTTTGATCCATCAAAGTACATTGTCCAGGCACTAGAAATGTTAGGTGGACCCGCACATTGCAACTCTTTCCATTCTGTGATGAAATCTGGCAAAACATGTGACTTGATTGCTTTGCGCTTCTCATAAGTGATATCTCAAGGGGATAATTCAATGCCCCATAGAGATACACGCCTAGTTGCTTCTAGATTGTTAAGGATGTTTCACAAAGATGCTTCATTGACCACTATGAACGTATGTGCTGAAAAATAATGCCGTAGTTTTCGTGCTGTCATAAATACCGCATATGCTAGTTTTTTGTAATGTGGGTACCTTTGTTTGGATGGCGATAAGACCTCGCTTAGGATGTAGACTGGCCTCTGCACACCATGGGTTTTCCCTTCTTCGGGTTGCTCCACGACCAAGACCGTGCTGACCACCTGATTTGTGGCAGCGATTTAAAGAAATAAAGGCTCTTTCTCTTTTGGTGACACGACGACATGAGATGTCAAAAGTGTCCTTTTAAGATCTTCGAAGGCGCACTGAGCTTCTTCTGTCCATTCGAATTTCTCCAATTTCCTCATGAGGGCGTAAACTGGCAACACTTTTTCTCCCAACCTTGCAATGAAATGACTGAGGGCCGCTACTTGCCCTGCCAGCTGTTGTATGCCACGTAGATTTGTTGGCTTTTTCATTGTTAAAATTGCTTGTATTATATCCGGATTAGCCTCGATTCCTCTTGCTGATACCAAATATCCGAGGAGTTTCCCTGCCGGGACTCCAAAGGAACATTTCTTCGTGTTCAGTTTGATGCTAAACTTGTCGAGATTTTTGAATGTTTCTTCGAGGTCCTTGATGAGTGCAGATCCTTGTTTTGATGTAACTATAATGTCATTGATGTATACTTGTACGTTTGTGCCTATTTGGCTTCCCAAACATTTCTGCATCATCCGTTGATATGTTGCTCCGGTTTTCTTGAGGCCAAAGGGCATTAGCAAAATACACCATAGGGCGTGATTTACATTGTTTTCTCCTGATCTTCTTGCTTCATCCTAATCTGGTGGTTTCTGATACGTTGTAAACGTATCTATAATTTTTTATGTTCCATGCTTGTTTAGTATCTACTTTCTTATGTTTTGTTCATACTTTGAGGTATTTTTATACATTTTCTAGAACTAACCTATTAACATGATGCCGCAGTGCCAGTTGCCTATTTTCTGCTATTTTTGGTTTCAGAAAAGCTAGAAAAGACATATTCTCGGAGTTGGATGAAACGAAAGACAAACCTCCTATTTTTCGCGACATGGAGACGGAGTCCAAAGCAGAGACGGAGGAGGGACAGGGGCTGGCCACACCACCTGGTGGCACGGGCTAGGCTAGGCCGCGCCAGGGGGTGGTGTGGGCCCCTCAGGCCTCCACCTACCTTTCCCCTTCACCTATATATTCCCCCAGGACGAAAACACTAGATACCAGATCAGAATTCCATGAAAAGTTCTGTAGCGCCACCGCCACCAAAGAGGAGATTCGGGGGATAGAAGTCTCTGTTCCTGCATCCTAACGGGACGGGGAAGTGCCCCTAGAGCCATCTCCATCGACTCCACTGATACATTGCAAATGTATCTATAATTTTTGATGTTCCATGCTTGGTTTTATCCACTTTCTTGTGTTTTGTTCCAACTTTGGAGTACTTTTCATATGATTTCTTGGACTAACCTATTAACAAGAGCCACAGTGCCAGCTGCCTGTTTTTTGTTGTTTTTGGTTCCAGGAAAGTCAGAAAATGAATATTCTCGGAATTGGACGGGACAAAAGCCAAAGTGCCTATTTCTCCAGAAGTGATCAAGTGCCAGAATACGAGACGGAGAAGGGCCAAGGATCCACCACACCACCTGGCCGCGCGGCCAGGCCTGACCCGCGCCAGGGGGTGGTGTGGCCGCTCCCGGCACCCCCTCGGCCTCTCCTTCCGCCTATATATTGCCCTCGGGACGAAAACCCTAAGTACCCGATCAAAAATCCACAAAAGAGTGTGTAGCCGCCGTCATCTCGATCCCTAGATCGGGAGGGATCTGATGCTCTTCCCGACACCCTGTCGGAGAGGGGAATTCACCCTGGAGGCCTTCTTCATCACCATGCAAGCCTCCGGTGTGATGTGTGAGTAGTTCATCCTTGGACTACGGATCCATGTAGTAGCTAGATGGTTGGTTCTCCTCCTTTGTGCTTTCAAGTTTAGATCTTGTGAGCTCCGTTCATGATCAAGATCATCTATTTGTAATTCATACATGGTGTGTTTGCGGGGATCCGTAGGATATTGACATGCTATTTCAGATTGATTATTGATTCTATCATGTCTTTGTTATTTGAGATCTTGCATGCTTTCCGTTGTTAGTAGCTATCTTGGCCAAGTAGATGCTAGCAACTCCAAGAGTTAGTATTTATGCTCGATAGTGGGTTCATGCCACTGGTAATATGGGGAAGTGACAGAAATCTCTAAGGTGCTAGATGTGTTGTTTCTACTAGGGAGAAAACAACAATCCTTTGTTCATCGAACAATCGTATTGTTTACTTTACACGCAGTTCGTAAAGCAATAATCTGTTGCTTGCAACTTAATACTGGAGGGGGTTCGGATGATAACCTGAAGGTGGATTATTAGTCATAGATGCAGTTGGATGGCGGTCTATGATTAGTATATGCATGTATTGCTTTCTCGGTGTTTGTCAATTACCCCGCTGTAATTTGTTCACCTAGAATGTTATCTATCTTAAGGAGAGCCACCTCTAGTGAACTATGGATCCCGGTCCTTGTCTGTTACATACAATCTACAATCTTTTACTGCTTTGTGTTTACTTTCTGCAGACTTTTACTTCTTTCCATTCGATACGTTTAATCCTTTGTTTTCCGCAAAACATGGTGAGATTGACAACCTCATCGCAAGTTGGGCACAAAGTTTTGTGGTTGTGTTGTGCAGGTCTCCATGTTGCTACTAGCACCGGTAGTGCACCCTGCCAAAGCTCAGCTAGTAACACCTTTGGGGTGTTTCCTTGCTCCTACTGGTTCGATTAAACCTTGGTTTCATAACTGAGGGAAAACATACTGTTGTGCTCATCATACCTTCCTCTTGGGGTTCCCAGCGAGCTCTACGTCGAAAGTCGAGCGCATCAAGATATTTTATGGCGCCGCTGCCGAGGAGTCAAGGACATCTTCACAAGGGGAGTCCCTCATAACCAATATCTTTACTTTGTTGTTTTTGTTTTGCTTAGTTTTCTTTTTGCTTTGTTTGCTTGTTTTATTCTTTAAAAACACAATAAAAATTACTTTTACTTGTTTGCTTTCTAATTTGAAAACCCAAAAAAATGACTACTCTTGAAAACACTAAGTTGTGTGACTTCACTAGCACCAACAACAATGATTTTATGAGCACACCTATTGCTCCACCTATGGCTGAAAATACTTTCTTTGAGATAAAACCTGTTTACTCAATCTTGTTATGAGAGAGCAATTTTCTGGTATTGGTAACGAAGATGCTGCTTCCCATCTAAATTACTTTGTTGAACTTTGTGAGATGCAAAAGCATAGGGATATAGATGGTGATATTATTAAGCTGAAATTATTTCCTTTCTCTTTGAGAGGAAAAGCTAAAGAATGGTTGAATTCCTTAACTAGGAATAGTATTGATTCTTGGACTAAGTGCAAAGATGCTTTTATTGGAAAATACTATCCTCCTACTAAGATTATATCCATGAGAAGTGAAATAATGAAGTTTAAACAACTTGATAATGAGCATGTTGCTCAAGCTTGGGAAAGAATGAAATCTTTGGTAAAGAATTGCCCCACTCATGGACTGACTGCTTGGATGACCATCCAAACTTTTTATGTAGGATTGAACTATTCTTCAAGGAACCTATTGGATTCAGCTGCTGGAGGTACCTTTATGACCATGACTTTGGGTGCTGCAACAAAACTTATGGACAATATGATTGTTAATTATTCTGAATGGCATACTGAGAGAGCTCCACAAGGTAAGAAGGTAAATTCTACTGAGGAAACCTCCTCCTTGAGTGATAAAATTCATATTATTATGTCCATGCTTGTTAATGGGGAATCCCATATTGATCCAAATAATGTTCCTTTAGCCTCTTTGGTTGCTCAAGAAGAGCAAGTTGATGTGAACTTCATAAGAAATAACAATTTTGGCAACAATGCTTATAGGAACAATTTTGGTAACAACAATTATAAGCCATATCCTCCCAACAATGGTAATGCTTATGGAAATTCTTACAACAATAATAAGAGTGGTCCCTCTGAACTTGAAGTTTGCTTAAAGAGTTTATTAGTAAACAAACTACTTTCAATAAAACTATTGAGGAAAAACTCTCTAATGCTGAAAGAAATATAGCATCTTTGGCTGAAGCTCAATCTACTTTGAATAAAATGGCTGCTAAACCTGAAACTAATGAGAATCCCTTTGCAGCTACTAATGTTCTACAAGTAAGAATTGATGAAAATGTTAGACTATTAGCTGAATTACATGCTAAGTGGGAAAGAGAAGATGAAATTGCTAGAAACATTAGTGTTTCTACTATCACCACCACTAGTGTTGAGGCTAATAATAGTACTACTACTTTAGAGGATAAAGTTGATTTTGATCTTGATGGTTGCAATATCTCTGAAGTTATTAAGTTCCTACAAAAGCTTGCTAAAAGTCCTAATGCTAGTGCTATGAACATGGCTTTTACAAAACACATTACTGATGCTCTCATAAAGATTAAAGAAGAAAAGATGAACCATAAAGCTTCTATTCCTATAAAGCAAGAAGATGGTTTGAACCCATCATTAATATGAAAGTGAATGACTTTGATTTCAAGGCTTTGTGTGATCTTAATAGTAGTGTTTCTATTATGCCTAGAAGGATTTATGATATGCTTGATTTGCCTCCTCTTGAAGATTGTTATTTGAATGTCCCACTTGATGCTAATGCTAAAAATAAACTCATGGGGAGTCTTAATGATGTTCTTATTATGGTTAATGATTCCTATGTCCCCATTGATTTCTATGTTTTGGATGTTGAATACAATGCTTCTTGTCCTATTACTTTGGGAAGACCTTTTCTTAGAACTGTTGGTGCCATCATTGATATGAAAGAAGGCACAATTAAATATCAACTCCCACTCAAGAAAGGTATAGAACACTTCACTAAAAAGAGAAAGATTTCTTTTGCTTCTCCTATGAAAACAAAATTTGGTATTAATTCTTCTTCATTTGAGAACACTTGATTCTTTCTTTGCTTCTTATGCCTAACTTAAAGGCGTTAAAGAAAAGTACTTATTAGAAGATAACCCAAAAGTTTTAGATGAGTCTTGGAAGTTATTGCCTCTGTAAGAACCTCTCCTTATCCTTTTTATTTTCTTTTTGTGCCAAGAGTAACCTCTAATGAGAGAGAAGTAATGATTGGGAAAGTTGCTGTCCCGAAACAGATTTTTGTGCTTCACCGTAAAAATTTGTGAGAGAACTCTGTATGTCGGATTGAGCTGTAATTTATTGTGCTTCTGCCCCAGGTTGTTATCTAACTTTCGATAGTTCAAAACTTTTTGATTTGAGCAACATAAGGTCTTCAAAAAAATTCGTCTTTACCTGCTGGTCTGTTTTGACAGATTTCTGGCATTTTCTACATTTGCTTCTTGTTAGTTCCTTCTTGAGTTATTTTGGGGAATTGAGCTTTTTGAGGGAAGTGCTACAGTATCTAGTGTTCGAATGGAAGTTTATTTGGTGTTAGAACTGAACCTTGAGACTTATTTATCTTAAGTGCACTAATGTTGCTAATGAGATTGTGTGAAGTTTTGTATGAAGGAAAAAATTTCAGGTGTATGGAAGGAATGAGTAATGAGATGAAGGATGGACTAAAGCTCAAGCTTGGGGATGCCACGCGTGTCACTCTAAGAAATATCCAAGAAGTACAAGCATCAAAGCTTGGGGATGCCCAAGGCATCCCCTTCTTCATCAATAAAAATCCCAGGCTTCTTCCAAACGCTTCATTTTTATTGTTTCATGCACAGTTGTGTTTTTCTTGGAGCGTCTTCTTTTTTGTTTTCATTTTGGTTTTTTTTTTCTTTGGTTTGCTTAGTTTTCTGAATAAATTGGTTGGACCCCCTCTTTCATACTTTGGTTTGCAAATAGTTTGGTTTGGTTTGGAAAAGAGTAGGAAAGTTCATGCTTATGTGGTAAAAAGAGTTTGTTTTTGACTATGGCATATGCTTTGTCATGCCATGCTTGATATTGTTTTGGACTGATGCTTAGTATTCTTTGCTGTAGCATGACTTGTTATAAACAATTGAGATTGCTTAATGTGCCTTAGATGAATCATGTGTTGTTTTAGCATATTAAAGCATAGTATAGTGGTATTCTCCTTTGATGCTTTATTTGGGTTGACTTGGCACATGCTCACACCATGTTATGACTATCTCAAGTCACCATAGCCTATATGATCCTTTACTTTTCAACTTGTAGTATCACTTTATGCTTTGATCAATGATGTTTTGTCACTATGCATGATTATGGCCATTATTGCTCTCTTAGTTTGTCGCTCCCAGTCTTTTGCTAGCCTCCACAACAAAGTATGAGTTCCACTCATGCATCCAACTCCCTAAACCAAGTTATTCCAAAGAGTCCACCATACCTACCTACTAGCTTATGCTATTCCAAGTACATTCATGCTTTTGTTTACCTTCCACTTGTTATGAGAAAACTAGTGATTAAAGCTCTCACGAACTTGATGGCACACTTTACTTTACTTGCCCTTAATAAACTTGAACCATTGTGTCTTCTATGTTGTATATGCTTGCACTTATTTGTTGGGAATTAGCAGAACCATGCTTTCATGCGGAACGCTTTCAACATTGCACTTGGTACTTGTACCTAGTTGATATCATGCTCTTTTGTATATGGATGTCGTCAGTGTGAAATGAAAGGGGAGCTTGTAAGTCCATGGAGTTATGTATATGTGTTACAGAAACGCTTGGGCCGCTGGTCTAATCCATGCTGACATGGTAGAAACCTGCAGCGTAACCATAATGAGCTGTCTATGAAGCATTCTTCTTCTGAAAAAAGAGTCCTATTGAAAAAAAAAGAGAAAAGAAAAATAAAAAAAGAGATACTATGAAAAGAGGAAAGAGAGAAAAAATGCACCATATACCCATGGTAAATAAGAAGAATGCTGAGATGCTCGTTGTCTGCTTGCCTTGTCATTTTGATATGGGGATTCTTCTGTATCATCGGGCAAGGGGTACCCCGTTGGCGGTTCTCTATGATACACATGTACTTATGATGACAAGAACTTACCGGTGACTAACCTTGAGTAGCATGAGGAGCGGCCCTAGTATACAAGGGATATGAGATTTCTGACTTATACTTCGTCAAGCATGTACACCATAGTTTGTTCACTTTAACCTTAATCACTTCAAGATGCTTATGATAGGGCCAATGAGAGCTGAAAGCTATAATTACCATAATTTTTGGAAGATCTTTATGAGACTTGAATCCCTACTTCCTTTTACAAAAGGCTTTTCTTCCACCATTATATCGAGTCTCCACCTTCTATCTTTATGCACCTACTTTGAGAGCATAGTGGGCATTCTTAGTTCTATGTGCATTGTCCCGAGACTAGTTGATTGATGCATAACTTGTTATTTCTTGTTTTAAACTATTGTATCTAGTCACTCTTATGAACTTTGAAGGTGTCCTATGCATTTATATTTGCTACACTATTGAGGGACATGTTGAATACTATTATGCTATGTTTTCTTTATTTGAAACAAACAAACGTCTTGCAAAGAATTATTATTCATGAATCTTTTTGTTTGTGCCTTTTCATGTTGCATCATAGTTTCTTTTGCTTATTACTAGAACTTTGTCTTTCATGTTATGATTGAAGTACTATGATCCCAGCTTTGAATGTTTTGCAAATACTTTGATCAAGTCTTTGATGGTGCATGTCACCTCAAAAATTATTCTTTCTTTTTATCACTTACCTACTCGAGGACGAGCAGGAGTTAAGCTTGGGGATGTTGATACATTGCAAATGTATCTATAATTTTTGATGTTCCATGCTTGGTTTTTTCCACTTTCTTGTGTTTTGTTCCAACTTTGGAGTACTTTTTATATGATTTCTTGCACTAACCTATTAACAAGAGCCACAATGCCAGCTGCCTGTTTTCTGCTGTTTTTGGTTCCAGGAAAGTCAGAAAATGAATATTCTCGGAATTCGACGGGACAAAAGCCAAAGTGCCTATTTTTCCGGAAGTGATCAAGTGCCAGAATACGAGACAGAGAAGGGCCAGGGAGCCACCACACCACGTGGCCGCGCGACTAGGCCTGGCCCGCGCCAGGGGGTGGTGTGGCCGCTCCCGGCACCCCCTCGTCCTCTCCTTCCGCCTATATATTACCCTCGGGACGAAAACCCTAAGTACCAGATCAAAAATCCACGAAAGAGTATGTAGCCACCGTCATGTCCATCCCTAGACCGGGAGGGATCTGAAGCTATTCTCGACAACCTGTCGGAGAGGGGAATTCACCCTAGAGGCCTTCTTCATCACCATGCAAGCCTCCGGTGTGATACGTGAGTAGTTCATCCATGGACTACGGATCCATGTAGTTGCTAGATGGCTAGTTCTCCTCCTTTGTGCTTTCATGTTTATATCTTGTGAGCTCCGTTCATGATCAAGATCATCTATTTGTAATTCATACATGTTGTGTTTCCGGGGATCCGATGGATATTGAGATGCTATTTCAGATTGATTATTGATTCTATCATGTCTTTGTTATTTGAGATCTTGCATGCTTTCCGTTGTTAGTAGCTATCTTGGCCAAGTAGATGCTAGCAACTCCAAGAGTTAGTATTTATGCTCGATAGTGGGTTCATGCCACTGGTAATCTGGGAAGTGACAGAAATCTCTAAGGTACTAGATGTGATGTTGCTACTAGGGAGAAAACAACAATCCTTTGTTCATAGAACAATCGTATTGTTTACTTTACACGCAGTTCGTAAAGCAATAATCTGTTGCTTGCAACTTAATACTTTAGGGGGTTCGGATGATAACCTAAAGGTGGATTATTAGTCATAGATGCAGTTGGATGGCGGTCTATGTATTAGGTTGTAATGCCCAATCAAGTCTCAAATGAGTCAAGATGATTAGTATATGCATGTATTGCTTTCTCGGTGTTTGTCAATTGCCGCGCTGTAATTTGTTCGCCCAACATGTTATCTACCTTAAGGAGAGCCACCTCTAGTGAACTATGGATCCCGATCCTTGTCTTTTACATACAATCTACAATCTTTTACTGCTTTGTGTTTACTTTCTGCAAATTTTACTTCTTTCCATTCAATACGTTTAATCCTTTGATTTCTGCAAAACACGATGAGATTGGCATCCTCATCGCAAGTTGGGGACAAAGTTTTGTGGTTGTGTTGTGCAGGTCTCCACGTTGCTACTAGCACCGGTAGTGTGCCCTGTCAAAGCTCAGCTAGTAACACCTTTGGGGTGTTTCCTTGCTCATATTGGTTCGATTAAACCTTGGTTTCATAACTGAGGGAAAACTTACTGCTGTGCTCATCATACCTTCCTCTTGGGGTTCCCAACGAGCTCTACGTCGAAAGTCGAGCACATCATCCACCGCCATCTCCATCGCTGTTGCTGACTCCCATGATGAGGAGGGAGTAGTTCTCTCTCGAGGCTAAGGGCTCTACCGGTAGCTATGTGTTCATCTCTCTATATGCGTGATCTTATGAGATCATGAGCTTTATAATCTATAGATCTATTCTGCTACTCAAGTGCTTTAATGAATCTCTACTCATCCCCACGTGTGTGAAGTTGACAGTGTGCACACCGTGTGGCACTTTGGCTAAGGTTACATAAATACTTATCATGAGTATAATTTGAGTTGGATGTCTCTATGAGATTGTGGTGTTTGTTGGAACTATCTAGCGCTCAAGGTGAAAGTGAGGGGTTATCTAGATGGGGAATGCGAACTTTAAGGTGTGTTGTTATAGCCCTACATCGTCCAACCGGAGAGTAGTTCAGGGTAGCATCATGAAGATAAGATATTTAAATGAGAGTGTCCACTAGTGAAAGTATGATCCCTAGGCCTTATTTCTAAGCATTGAAACAGCATTTACAATAAGTTCTGTTACATGTTTCCTTGCTACCACTCTTATTTCAGATTGCAATTACCACTTATAATCATCCATATTACTTGTATTTCGCTATCTCTTCGCCGAACTAGTGCACCTATACACCTGACAAGTGTATTGGGTGTGTTGGGGACACAAGAGACTTATTGTATCTTGATTGCAGGGTTGCTTGAGAGGGATACCTTTGACCGCTTCCTCCCTAAGTTCGACAAACCTTGGGTGTTCCACTTAAGGGAAACGTGTTGCTGTTCTACAAACCTCTACACTTGGAGGCCCAACACTGTCTACAATAATAGAAGCGTGCGTAGACATCAAGCTATTTTCTGGCGCCGTTGCCGAGGAGGTAAGGTAAACGGTAGTTACTGATACATTGCAAATGTATCTATAATTCTTGATGTTCCATGCTTGGTTTTATCCACTTTCATGTGTTTTGTCCACACTTTGGAGTACTTTTCATATGACTTCTTGGACTAACCTATTAACAAGAGCCACAGTGCTAGCTTCCTATTTTCTGTTGTTTTTGGTTCTAGGAAAGTCAGAAAATGAATATTCTCGGAATTGGACGGGACAAAAGCCAAAGTGCCTATTTTTTCGGAAGTCATCAGATGCCAGAATACGAGACGGAGAAGGGCAGGGGGCTGGCCGCACCACCTGGCCATGCGGCTAGGCCTGGCCCATGCCAGGGGGTGGTCTGGCTGACCCCAGTACCCCTCGGCCTCTCCTTCCGACTATAAGAAGCCCTCGGGACGAAAACTCTAAGCCCCGATCAAAAATCCACGAAAGAGTCTGTAGTCGCCGTCATCTCCATCCCTAGATCGGGAGGGATCTGGAGCTCTTCCCGGCACCCTGCCGGAGAGGGGAATTCACCCTGGAGGCCTTCTTCATCACCATACAAGCTTCCGGTGTGATGCGTGAGTAGTTCATCCTTGGACTACATATCCATGTAGTAGCTATATGGCTGGTTCTCCTCCTTTGTGCTTTCATGTCTAGATCTTTTGAGCTCCGTTCATGATCAAGATCATCTATTTGTAATTCTGCATGTTGTGTTTGCGGGGATCCGATGGATATTGAGATGTTATTTCAGATTGATTATTGATTCGATCATGTCTTTGTTATTTGTGATCTTGCATGCTTTCCGTTGTTAGTAGCAATCTTGGCCAAGTAGATGCTAGCAACTCCAAGAGTTAGTATTTATACTCGATAGTGGGTTCATGCCTCTGGTAATCTGGGGAAGTGACAGAAATATCTAAGGTACTAGATGTGTTGTTGCTACTAGGGAGAAAACAACAATCATTTGTTCATAGAACAATCGTATTCTTTACTTTACACGCAGTTCGTAAAGCAATAATCTGTTGCTTGCAAGTTAATACTGGAGGGGATTCGGATGATAGCCTAAAGGTGGATTATTAGTCATAGATGCAGTTTAATGGCGGTCTATGTATAATGTTGTAATGCCCAATCGAATCTCAAAGGAGTCAATATGATTAGTATATGCATGTATTGATTTCTCGATGTTTGTCAACTGCCCTGCTGTAATTTGTTCACCCAGCATGTTATCTACCATAAGGAGAGCCACCTCTAGTGAACTATGGATCCCGGTCCTTGTCTTTTACATTCAATCTACAATCTTTTACTACTTTGTGTTTACTTTCTGCAAACTTTTATTTCTTTCAATTCGATATGTTTAATCCTTTGTTTTCCGCAAAACACGGTGAGATTGACAACCTCATCGCAAGTTGGGGACAAAGTTCTATGGTTGTGTTGTGCAGGTCTCCACGTTGCTACTAGCACCTATAGTGCGCCCTGCCAAGGCTTAGCTAGCAACACCTTTGGGATGTTTCCTTGCTCCTACTGGTTCCATTAAACCTTGGTTTCATAACTGAGGGAAACTTGATGCTGTGCTCATCATACCTTCCTCTTGGGGTTCCCAACGAGCTCTACATCAACACCGCACCAGCATTTTTCTGGCGCCGACACTGAGCCATCAAGCACTTTTCTGGCGCCGTTGATGGGGAGTCAAGGATATCTTCACAAGGGGAGTCCCTCATAACCAATCTGTTTACTTTGTTATTTTTTTTTGATTAGTTTCTTTTTGTTTTGTTTGCTTGCTTGTTTATCAAAAACACACAAAAAATAGTTTTACTAGTTTGCTTTCTTATTTCAAAAACACACAAAAAATAGTTCCTACTATAGTTGTTATTTTTGTTGGTACTGTATTGTCTTGCTTTATCATGCTTTCTATCAATGGTTGGTTTCTTTGAAACTGAATCTTATTGGCAAGGTGGGTTCATGGAAGAACAAAAATATTATTATAAGGAACACCGCTTGTCACAAAAAGGGAAACGCTTATGGGAACAAATTGATAAATTGTATACCATTGCTATAATCGTGTGCTCTACTTATAATGTTACTTATTGCTTTGATAAATCTTGTTGTTGTAGGAGGTATAAACACCTCCCTTTTCAATATGAGTATAATGATAATGTTACCATATATTCTTACGTTAAAAGGAATTATGACTTTTATGATGTGGAACAAATTGAAGAATTTATTGCTTGGAAGGGTGCATTTGAACTTGCTAGTTTGCGTGAAAATACTGATGATTCACCTTATAAATATGAGTTTTATGATATACTTAAATTTTTCTTTGATAATTACAAGGTAGAAAATGGCTATATTCTTGAATATCTTAATAGATGTTCTCCACCAATGGAAGAGACTAATGCCTTGCAGGAGCCTATGGAAGAAGAAATTGCTGAAACTGGAAGCTAATAGGATGAAAAAGAGTAGGAGAGTGATGATCAAGAGGATGAAGATGGATCTACCCATCCCCACCTTCTAATGAGAGTAACTCTTTACCCCTTTACATTATTTGATTGTCCCCCATGCTTACCAAAGGAGTACGGATGTCATGTTCCTGGGGATTCTTTTGAAAATGTTTATAATAAAGCTCTAGTGTTTGTAGATCATGAAAAGCATGCTTTATGTGATAGTTATATTGTTGAGTTTATTCATGAGGCTACTAAAAATTATTATGAGAGAGGAAAATATGGTTGTAGAAGTTTTCATGGTATTGAAACACCTCTCTATATGCTGAAAGTTTTGAAGTTATTCTCGTTTTATCTTCCTATGCATGTCACTTTGTTCTTTGTGAATTTATTTGCATACGAGATTCCTATGCATAGGAAGTGGGTTAGACTTAAATGTGTTTTGAATTTGCTTCCTGATGCTCTCTTTTACTTCAATTCATATTTTTTATGTGAGCATCTTCTCAAACTATCATGCCTAACTTAAAAGAGTTAAAGAAAAGTACTTATTGGAAGATAACCCAAAAGTTTTAGATGAGTCTTGGTAGTTATTACCTCTGTAATAACCTCTCATTATCCTTTTTATTTGCTTTTTGTGCCAAGAGTAACCTCTAATGAGAGAGAAGTAATGATTGGGAAAGTTCCTGTCGAGAAATAGATTTCTGTGTTTCACCGTAAAAATTCGTGTAAAATCTCTGAACGTCTTTTTGAGGCGTGAATTTTTGTGCTTCTGCCCCAGTTTGTTATCTAACTTTAGTCAGTTCAGCACTTTTTGATTTGAGCAACAGAAGGGCTTCGAATAAATTTGTCTTTACCTGCTGGTCTGTTTTGACAGATTTCTGCCATTTTCTGCATTTGCTTCTTGTTGGTTCCTTTTTGAGTTCTTTTGGGGAATTGAGATTTTTTAGGGAAGTGCTACTGTATCTAGTGTGTAATGGAAGTTTATTTGTTGTTAGAACTGAATCTTAAGACTTATTTATCTTGAGTGCACTAATTTTGCTAATAAAAATTGTGTGAAGTTTTGTATGAAGGAAAAATTTCAGGTGTATGGAAGGAATGAGGAATGAGATGAAGGATGGACTAAAGCTCAAGCTTGGGGATGCCACGCATGTAACCCCAAAAAATATCCAAGAAGTACAAGCGTCAAAGCTTGGGGATGCCCAAGGCATCCCCTTCTTCATCAATAAAAATCCCAGGTTTCTTCCAAGCGCTTCATTTTTATTGTTTCATGCACAATTGTGTTGTTCTTGGAGCGTCTTATTTTTCGTTTTCGTTTGCTTGGTTTTCTTAGTTTGCTGAATAAATTGGTTGGACCCCCTCTTTCATACTTCGGTTTGCAAATAGTTTGGTTTGGTTTGGAAAAGAGTAGGAAAGTTCATACTTATGTGGTAAAAAGAGCTCGTTTTTGACTGTGGTCTATGCTTTGGCATGCCATGCTTGATATTGTTTTGGCTTTATGCTTAGTATTCTTTGTTCTATCATGACTTGTTATAAGCAATTGAGATTTCTTAATGTGCCTTGGATGAATCATGCGTTGTTTTAGCATATTAAAGCATAGTATAGTGGTATTCTCCTTTGATGCTTTATTTCGGTTGACTTGGCGCATGCTCACACCATGTTATGACTATCTCAAGTCACCATAGACTTTATGATCCTTTAGTTTTCAACTTTTAATTTCACATTATGCTCTGATCAATGATGTTTTGTCGATCTGCATGATTATGGCCATTATTGCTTAGTTTCTCGTTCCTAGTCTTTTGGTAGCTTCCACAACCAAGTATGAGTTCCACTCATGCATCCAACTCCCTAAACCAAGTTATTCCAAAGAGTCCACCATACCTACCTAATAGCTGATGCTATTCCAAGTATATTCATGTTTTTGTTTATTATGAGAAAACTAGTGATTAAAGCTCTCAGGAACTTGATGGCACACTTTACTTTTCTTGCCCTTAATAAACTTGAACCATTGTGTCGTCTATGTTGTATATGCTTGCACTTATTTGGTGGGAATTAGCAGAACCATGTTGTCATGGGGAACGCTTTCAACATTGCACTTGGTACTTGTACCTAGGTTATATCATGCTCTTTTGTATATGGATGTCGTCAGTGTGAAATGAAATAGGAGCTTGTAAGTCCATGCAGTTATGTATATGTTTTAGAGAAACGCCTGGGCCGCTGGTCTAATCCATGCTGACATGGTGGAAACCTGCAGCGTAACCATAATGAGCTGTCTATGAAGCATTCTTCTTATAAAAAAAGAGTCCTATATTGAGAAAAAAGAGAAAAAGGAAAAAAGAGATTATGAAAAGAGGAAAGAGAGAAAAAAGCACCATATTCCCATGGTAAATAAGAAGATTGCTGAGATGCTCGTTGTCTGCTTGCCTTGTCATTTTTATATGGGGATGCTTCCGTATCATCGGGCAAGGGGTACCCCGTTGGCGGTTCTCTATGATACACATATACTTACAATGACAAGAACTTACTGGTAACTAAACTTGAGTAGCATGAGGAGCGGCCCTTGTATACAAGGGACATGAGATTTCTAATTTATACTTCGTCAAGCATGTACACCATAGTTTGTTCACTTTAACCTTAATCACTTGAAGATGCTTATGAAAGGGGCAATGAGAGCTGAAAGCTACAAGTACCATAATTTTTTGAAGCTCTTTGTGAGACCTGAATCCCTACTTCCATCTGTGAAGGCCTTTCTTCCACCATTATATTGAGTCTCCACCTTCTACCTTTATGCACCTACTTTGAGAGCATAGTGGCCATTATTAGTTCTATGTGCATTGTCCCAAGAACAGTTGATTCATGCATAACTTGATATTGCTTGTTTTAAACTATTTGTATCTAGTCACTCTTATGAACTTTGAAGGTGTCCTATGCATTTATATTTGCTACTCTATTGAGGGACAAGCTGAATACTATTATGCTATGTTTTCTTTATGTGAAACAAACAAACGTCTTGCAAAGCATTGTTATTCATGAATCTTTTGTTTGTGCCTTTTCATGTTGCAACATAGTTTCTTTGTCTTATTGCTAGAACTTCGTCTTTCATGTTATGATTGAAGTACTATGACCCTAGCTTTGAATGTTTTACAAATACTTTGATCAAGTCTTTGATGGTGCATGTCACCTCAAAAATTATTCTTTCTTTTTATCACTTAACTACTCGAGGACGAGCAGGAGTTAAGCTTGGGGATGTTGATACATTGCAAATGTATCTATAATTTTTGATGTTCCATGCTTGGTTGTATCCACTTTCTTGTGTTTCGTCCACACTTTGGAGTACTTTTCATATGATTTCTTGGACTAACCTATTAACAAGAGCCACAGTGCCAGCTGCCTATTTTCTGCTGTTTTTGGTTCCAGGAAAGTCAGAAAATGAAAATTCTCGGAATCAGACGGGACAAAAGCCAAAGTGCCTATTTTTCCGGAAGTCATCAGATGCCAGAATACGAGACGGAGAAGGGCTAGGGGCCGGCCACACCACCTGGCCGCGCCGCCAGGCCTGGCCCACGCCAGGGGGTGGTCTGGCCGACCCCAGCACCCCCTCGGCCTCTCCTTCCGACTTAGGATGCCCTATGAAAACCCTAAGCCCCAATCAAAAATCCAAGAAAGAGTTTGTAGCCGCCGTCATCTCCATCCCTAGATCGGGAGGGATCTAAAGCTCTTCCGGGCACCCTGCCGGAGAGGGGAATTCACCCTAGACGCCTTCTTCATCACAATGCAAGCCTCCGGTGTGATGCGTGAGTAGTTCATCCTTGGAGTATGGATCCATGTAATAGCTAGATGGCTGGTTCTCCTCCTTTGTGCTTTCATGTCTAGATCTCGTGAGCTCCGTTCATGATCAAGATCATCTATTTGTAATTCTGCATGTTGTGTTTGGGGGGATCCAATGGATATTGAGATACTATTTCAGATTGATTATTGATTCTATCATGTCTTTGTTATTTGTGATCTTGCATGCTTTCCGTTGTTAGTAGCTATCTTGGGCAAGTAGATGCTAGAAACTCCAAGAGTTACTATTTATGCTCGATAGTGGGTTCATGCCTCTGCTAATCTGGGGAAGTGACATAAATCTCTAAGGTACTAGATATGTTGTTGCTACTAGGGAGAAAACAACAATCCTTTGTTCATAGAACAATCGTATTGTTTACTTTACACGCGGTTCGTAAAGCAATAATCTATTGCTTGCAATTTAATACTGGAGGGGGTTCAGATGATAACCTGAAGGCGGATTATTAGTCATAGATGCAGTTGGATAGCGGTCTATGTAAAATGTTGTAATGCCCAATCGAATCTCAAAGGAGTCAATATGATTAGTATATGCATGTATTGCTTTCTCGATGTTTGTCAATTGCCCCGCTGTAATTTGTTCACCCAGCATGTTATCTATCTTAAGGAGAGCCACCTCTAGTGAGCTATGGATCCCTTGTCTTTTACATTCAATCTACAATCTTTTACTGCTTGGTGTTTACTTTCTGCAAACTTTTATTTCCTTCCATTCGATATGTTTAATCCTTTTTTTAGCAAAACACGGTGAGATTGACAACCTCATCACAAGTTGGGGACAAAGTTCTGTGGTTGTGTTGTGCAGGTCTCCACGCTGCTACTGCCACCGGTAGTGCGCCCTGCCAAGGCTTAGCTAGCAACACCTTTGGGGTGTTTCCTTGCTCCTACTGGTTCGATTAAACCTTGGTTTCATAACTGAGGGAAACTTGCTGCTGTGCTCATCATACCTTCCTCTTGGGGTTCCCAACGAGCTCTACATCAACACCGCACCAGCATTTTTCTGGCGCCGACACTGAGCCATCAGTCACATCTTCTGGATACTAAGCTATCTTCTAGTATTGTTGCTGGTGTGTGAGTGCTTGAAGTTATTTCCTTCAGATTCTGCTATTATATCTTTTTGTTTCTTGTTTTTATTTTCACTAGTTAGGCTTAATGGAAAACAACAACAAAATTAGAGAGCTTTTTAGTATTTTTCCTAAGGTAGAACATGAATGGTCTGAAAAGAAAATTAAAAAACCCATGCAACTTTCTTTGCATGCACATAGAAATGTTATTAGGATGAATTTTTTGAACACCTTTGTTACTAATGCTATGGAAACGTCTAAGCTTGGGGAAGTTAGTTTTTATGAAAATGATATTTTTAGTTCTCCAGCTTTAAAGGAGAAAATTTGCTCTGATGATACTTTATCTCCCATATGTGGTAATTCTAATGATACTTGCGATATTTTAAATCCACATACTAAAAGCGTCCCTTTTAAAATATATATGCAAATTGTTGAACATGAATAACTATTATTTTGGAGATGGAACTATCCATCCTGGCGATCATTTACTCTTAATACATGAATTATGCGAGTTGTTCAAGTGTGCAGGTATTTCAATGAACCAAGTTAAGAGGAAGCTATTCTCTTTATCACTTAAGGGCAAAGCAAGGGAGTGGTATAAGCTGCTAGATGATCCTCATCATTTGGAGTAGAAGGAACTTGAATATCTCTTTTACTCTAAATTTTATCCTCCTCATGAAATTCATAAAGATAGGAATTACATTTATAATTTTCATACTCATGATGGACAAAGTATTGCCCAAGCATGGGGGAGATTGAAGTCACTAATGCTCAAATGTCCCATTCGTGAGCTCCCCAATAATATTATTATTAATAATTTTTATCAAGGCTTTTGGGACATTACAAGGACTATCTAGATACACGTTTAGAGGGATCCTTAACAAGTACAGATGTCAAAGCTAAGTGGGATCTTCTTGAAACAATACCGAAGATTGGGATAACGATAAAGGTAAGGAACCAGGTATAAACTATGAGTATGATTTCATTAATTCTTCGATGAAACTGCTGATTTTCAAGAGCTTAGTGCTAAATATGGTCTTGATCCTCAAGTTCTTGTTGATTGTTGTAGAGCCTTTGCTGCTCATATTAATGCTCCTAAAGGGAAATGGGACATGTATCATGAGCCTTTTAAAGACACTTGCATGGAAAATAAAATGATTATTAATGATAGCAATAAACATGCTCAAACCTCTGAAAGTACTATTTCTTATAAGCATGTTAATTTTTGTGGAATACATAGACCTTGTGGAAAGAATCAAATTGAAGAAGAATATTGTATCACCCACATGAATGAAAAAACTAGAACGTGGTATAGGGCTCTAAATGATCTTGTAAAAAAGATTGTGCCCTCTATCCTTTTATTTTTGAACTTTCCTTTGAAGTGGGTCATTTCAATTTTCAATGCTCAGGCCATAATAATAGCCCTTCTAATCAGCATCATGAACTTACATTATTTTTGGGGTGTGAAGAGTTATCAGAAAAACCTCTTTGGTAGGTATGAGTGCTTTTGATATGAATAGCGTCCTGCATGGTTGTCACCTTTATTGTGTTGATAATTACCACACAAATAATTACATACAAAATATTATAAAAGATGAGATTTTACCAAAATATAACAGGACTAATATGTGTTTTGATCTTATTAATGAAAAGAAGGAATCCTCCAAAGTTTCTTCTATTGTGTCTAACAATAAACCAGGGTATATGGAGAAGCTTCCTTTCAAGCCTCTCCCTCCTAAAGAGGAGAAGAAAAAGAAGAAGAGGAGGAGTAAAAGGAGGGAGGAAATAGTATTTTACACTAAGCATGTTGCTCCTATTATAGTTTTTGATGAGTCTGAACTCGATGATGTTCCTATGCCTGTTATCTATAGTAGTGATCATGATTCGGAAAAGCACACTTCTTTTGATATTGAAAATCTCTTTGGTACCAATTACCAAAATGATGATATTAATAATTTTTGTATTATTAGTGCTATACATTTTCCTTCCAATGATGATATGTTTACAAATGAACACACTTTGGAAGATAACTATTATATTGCTTATGATGATACTATACCTACAATATATGATGATTGCAATGATGAATATGATATTTTTAGTCCACATACTATTTAGGAGAAAATTAATTATGATTACAATATGCTCCTATATTTGATAATTATGGTGATGAGAATAATAATGATAGCTATTTTGTTGAATTTTCTCCCACTACAATTAATAAGAATGACTATGTTTATGTGGAGAGTATTAATTCTTTTATGCATGTGGCTCATGATAAGAATGTTTTATGTGATAGTTATATTGTTAATTTTATTCATGATGCTAATGAAAGTTATTATGAGAAAGGGAATCATGGTTTTATGTATCTCAACAATATTAAGCCTCCCCTCATTATTTTGAAAATTTTGAAGTTACACTTGTTTTGCTTTCCTATGCTTGTTGCTTTGTGCTTTCATGAATTGTTCATTTACAAGATTATTTTTCATAGGAAGTGGGTTAGACTTAAATTTGTACCATATTTGCTTCTTGATGCTATCTTTTTCTTTAATTCATATTTCTTATGTGAGCATCATCAAAATTATCAAGCCTTTCTTAATGGCTATAAAGAAAGAGCTTTTGGGAGACAACCCATTTTATTTTTACTTTCAGTTTATTTTTTGGTTTGTTGAGTCTTGGAAGTCATTGCCTCTGTAATAACCTATAATTATCATTTTTGTGTGGTTTTTGTTCCAAGAATAACCGCTAATAAGAGATAAATAATGCTTGGGAAAGTTGCTGTCCCAAAACAGATTTTTGTGTTTCGTTGTAAAAATTCGAGAAAAATCTCTATATGTCGGATTAAGCTGTAATTGTTTGTGCTTCTGCCCCATGTTGTTATCTAACTTTCGTTAGATTAACACTTTTCAATTTGAGCAGCAGAAGGTCTTCGGAAAAATCGGTCTTTACCTGCTGGTCTGTTTTGACAGATTTCTGCCATTATTTACATTTGCCTCTTAATCTCTTTCTCTTTTAGTTCTCCTTGATTATTTGAACTTTTAAAAGGAATTTCTACAGTAGCTTGTGTCTTTAGTGAAGGTTATGCTGTTTTAAACCTAAACCCCAAAGGTCTATTATCTTTTGAACATACTAATGTTGCTAATGAAGATTGTGTGAAGTTTTGTATGAAGGAAATTTTAAAGTGTAGGGAAGAACAATGTGATAAGATGAAGTATGGACAAAATCTCAAGCTTGGGGATGCCACCCGTGTCACCCCAAGAAATACTCAAGAATTACAAGCGTCAAATCTTGGGGATGCCCAAGGCATCCCCTTCTTCATCAATAAAAATCCCAGGTTTCTTCCAAACACTTCATTTTTATTGTTTCATGCACAATTGTGTTGTTGTTGGAGTGTCTTTGTTTTTGTTCTTAGTTTTCGTTTGCTTAGTTTGCTTAAATAAATTGGTTGGACCCCCGCATTCATACATAGTTTCAAATAAGTTGATATGGATTGGAAAAGAGTAGGAAAGTTCATGCTTATAAGTGGTATAAAAGGAACTTGTTTTTGACCGTGGCCTAGACTTTATCATGTCATGCTTGATATTTCTTTGACTTTATGCTTAGTGATTATTGTTGTAGCATGACTTGTTATAAACAATTGAGATTGCTTAATGTGCCTTGAAAGAATCACGTGTTGTTCTAGCATATAAAAGCATAATATTGTGGTATTCTCCTTTGATGCTTTATTTGGGTTGACTTGGCGCATGCTCACACCATGTTAAGACTATACCAAGTCACCATAGCCTCTATGATCATTTAGTTTTCAACATGTAATATCACTTTATGCTTTAATTAATAATGTGTTGTCGCTTTGCATGATTATGGCCATTATTGCTCTCTTAGTCGATCGCTGCCAGTCTTTTGCTAGCCTCCACATGTACCAAGTATGAGTTCCGCTCATGCATCCAACTCCAAATAAAAACAAGTTATTCCAAAGAGTCCACCATACCTACCTATTAGCATTATTGCTATTCCAAGTATATTCATGTTTTTATCTACCTTCCAAATTAAACTTGTTATGTGAAAATTAGTGATTAAAGCTCTCACGAACTTGATGGCACACTTTACTTTCTTGCACTTAATAAACTTGAACCATTGTGCCCATCTATATTGCGTCTATGCTTGCGCTTTGTAAGTTGTGAATTAGCAGAACCATGTTATCATGGGAAACGCTTTCAACATTGCACTTTATTTAGTTGATATCATGTTCTTTTTCTTATGGATCCCAGCGGTGTGAAATGAAAGGGGAGCTTGTAAGGCTCATGGAGTTCATATATGTGTTAGAGAAACCCCTAGGCGGCTAGTCTAAGCCATTCCTAATCATGGTGGAAACGTGCAGCATAACCATAGTGAGCAATCTATGAAGCATCCTCAATAAAAAAACCTATGCAAATAGGAAATAAAAAAACTCTATGCAAATAGGAAAGAAAAAAGCCTATGCAAATATGAAATAAAAGGATCACTGAGATGCTCATTGTCTGCTTGCCTTGTCATTTTGATATGGGAAAGCTTCTGCATCATCGGGCAAGGGGTACCCCGTTGGTGGTTCTCTATGATACACATGTACTTGCAATGACAAGATCTTACCTGTGACTAAACTTGAGTAGCATGAGGTTCGGTACTCGTAAGTAAGGGGCATGAGATTTTCACCTTATAACTTGTTAGGCATATCCTCATATTTGCTCACTTTAACCTTAATCACCTAAAGATGCTTATGATTGGGGAAATGAGAGCTGAAAGATAATAGGTACCATAATTTTTGGAAGCTCTTTATGAGACTTGAATCCCTGCTTCCTTCTATGAAGGGCTTTTCTTTTACTTTTATGTTGAGTCTCCATCTTCTATCTTTATGCACCTATTGAGAGAGCATAATGGTCATTCTTAGTTTAATGTGTATTATCCCAAAACTTGTTGATTGATTCATAACTTTGATATTGCTTGTTCTTAAACTATTTGTATCTAGTCACCCTTATGAACTTTGAAGGTGTCATATGTATTTGTGTTTTGCTACACTATGAGGGACAAGCTGAATACCATTCTCATTATTTTTTCTATATGTGAAACAAACAAACGTCTTTCAAAGCATTGTTATACATGAATCTTTTGTTTGTACCTTTTTCATGTTACAACATAGTTGCTATGTCTTATTGTTAGAACTATATCTTTCATGTCTATGTTAGAGTACTATGATCCTAGCTATCAACGTTTTACAAATACCTTGAGCAAGATTGTGATTGTGCATGTCACCTCAAAAATTATTCTTTTTCATCACTTACCTACTCGAGAACGAGCAGGAGTTAAGCTTGGGGATGTTGATACGTTGTAAATGGATCTATAATTTTTGATGTTCCATGCTTGTTTAGTATTTACTTTCTTATGTTTTGTTCATACTTTGAGGTATTTTTATACATTTTCTGAACCTATTAACAAGATGTCGCGGTGCCAGTTGCCTGTTTTCTGCTGTTTTTGGTTTCAGAAAAGCTAGAAAAGACATATTCTCGGAAATGGACAAAACGAAAGCCAAATCTCCTATTTTTTCCAACATGAAGATGGAGTCCAAAGCAGAGACGGAGGAGGGCCAGGGGCTGGTCACACCACCTGGTGGCGTGGGCGAAGCCAGGCCACGCCAGGGGGTGTTGTGGGCCCCTCAGGCCTCCACCGACCTTCCACCTTCGCATATATATTCCCGCCGGGATGAAAACCCTAGATACCAGATCACAATTCCATGAAAAGTTCCGCAGCGCTGCCACCACTGAAGAGGATATTCGGGGGACAGAAGTCTCTGTTCCGGCACCCTGCCGGGACGGGAAGTGCCCCCGGAACCATCTCCATCGACTACACAGCCATCTCCATCGTTGTTGCTGACTCACATGATGAGGAGGGAGTAGTTCTCTCTCGAGTCTAAGGGATCTACCGGTAGCTATGTGTTCATCTCTTTCTCTATGCGTGATCTTAAGAGATCATGAGCTTTGTAATCTATGGATCTATTCTGCTACTTAAATGCTTTAATGAATCTCTGCTTATCCCCACGTGTGTGAAGTTGACAGTGTGCACACCGTGTGACACATTGGCTAAGGTTACATAAATACTTATCATGAGTATAATTTGAGTTGGATGTCTCTATGAGATTGTGGTGTTTGTTGGAACTATCTAGCGCTCTATGTGATAGTGAGGAGTTATCCAGATGGGGAATGCGAACTTTAAGGTGTGCTGTTATAGCCCTACATCGTCCAACATGAGAGTAGTTCAGGGTAGCATCATGAAGATAAGATATTTATATGAGAGTGTCCACTAGTGAAAGTATGATCACTAGGCCTTGTTTCTAAGCATTAAAACACCGTTTACAATTAGTTTTGTTACATGTTTGCTTGCTGCCACTCTTATTTCAGATTGCATTTACCACTTATAATCATCCATATTACTTGTATTTCACTGTTTCTTCGCCAAACTAGTGCACCTATACACCTGACAAGTGCATTGGGTGTGTTGGGTACACAAGAGACTTCTTGTATATTGATTGCAGGGTTGCTTCAGAGGGATACCTTTGACCACTTCCTCCCTGAGTTCGATAAACCTTGGGTGATCCACTTAAGGGAAACTTGCTGTTGTTCTACAAACCTCTACACTTGGAGGCCCAACACTGTCTACAAGGATAGAAGCGTGCGTAGACATCAGTATGCTGAGTAAGCATACAAGAAAGAAAGACGTTCGCATCCCGTGGTTGCATCGATTATTTGGTCGATTCGCGGCAATGGGAAGTGATCTTTTGGACAATGTTTGTTCAGTGAAGTAAAGTCGATGCACATCCGAAGTTCCGTAGTACTTTTCTTTGGAACGCGTACTAGATTTGCGACCCACTCTGCTTTTGTTAGTTCTTTGATAAAGTTGGCGTCAATAAGGCGATGGAGCTCCTTTCCAATAGCTTTACGCTTTGGTTCTATGAAGCGACGAAGCGATTGTTTTACTGGCTTCGCCTTTGGATCCAAATTTAATGCGTGCTCAGCGAGTTCCCTGGGAATTCCCAGCATGTCAGAAGGTAGCCATGCGAAGATGGAGGAACTCGATGAGCACGCTTTCCTATGTGGGACCAAGATTGGAAGCCGCAAAGGTTGTTTTCGTCGGGTCGACGGGGTGGATCTGCACTTCTTTTGTGTCCTTTGCCATGTCAAAAACCTGATCGTGATTGACACGCGCTACTTCCAGTGGTTCTGCAATTGTCGAAGTTTTGAGTTGTTCAAAGTCCGTTGCCATCCCGAAAGATTTAGAAATTTTGTTGAACTCCCGATCGCAATTGTCAGCACGTGTGAAGCTTCCTTTTATCGTGATGATTCCCTTTGGTGCTAGCATTATCATGACTAGGTATGCATAATGCAGGACTACCATAAATCGTGCGAAAGCTGGTCATCCCAGGATGTGATGATATTGTGATGGCCAGTCCATGACATCGAATTCGAGTTTTTCTCGCCTGAAATTTACTTTGGAACCAAAAACAACATCAAGAAATACTTTTCCTAAAGGAATTTCGGATTTACCTGGTACTATTCCATGGAAAGATGTTTTTGTTGGTGCGAGATTGTATAGGCGGTAGCCCATTGTCCTTAGTGTTTTTGCGTATATCAGATTTATGTTGCTTCCTGTGTCCATGAAGACCTTGCTCATATCGAACACGCCGATTTGTGCTTCGACTATCAAGGCTAAGTCACCCGGTGGTGGTACCCGAAGCGGGTGATCAACTTTGTTGAATGTAATTTCTTGCTCTGACCAGTGGAGATATTCGGGTGTCGTCGATGTTGTTGTTTCCTCCATATTGATTTGTCTTGTGATGAGCTTCTGGGTTCTGTTGGATGGACGTCCTTTCTGAATCATGGACATTGCACCTTTTGACCTAGGGTATTCATTGCTTTGGTTAGTTACATTTTGTGGTTGTACTGTTGGTTGATGACCAACAAATATAGGGGGTGTATTGTAGTATTTTCGATAAGTAAGAGTGTCGAACCCAACGAGGAGCAGAAGATGCTGGCTAGTGGTATGGATTAGGAATTCTCTGCAAATACTTAGCAAACGGATTTTTAGGGTTTTTTGATAATGCAAGTAAATAAAGTATGAGTAAACAAAAGACAATAAGAATAAATGCAGAAAGTGGCCCAATCCCTTATTCAGCAAAGGAAAACCTGGTTGTATTACATAAGATGACCAAACGTTCTCGAGGACACATGGGAAGACTATCAAGTGCTTTTGGTTCATATAGTTGATTAATCTTCTTCAGCTTGCTAAGTGTTTTGTGGGTGAACATGTGCAAATGTACTGACCTTCCTAGGACTAATACATACTTGTGATTATACCCCTTGCAAACATCCGTAAGTACAAGAAAGTAATTAAGGTAGAAACCTAACCACAGCTTTAAACTCTAAGACCCTTAAATACCTTGTGCAATGGTTTCCTAACGAGGGTTCAGGTTTCTGTCACTCCGGCAACCCCTACGATTAGTAGCCAAATACACAATGCATTCCCCTAGGCCCATATAGGTTAAGTGTCATGTAGTCGACGTTCACATGACACCACTAGAAGCAGTACACCACAACTTAAATATCAAACTATTGAATCTTTCTCAACACAACTCCACTACTAACAACATGACTCCTCCCATGTCCTCAAGAAAAAAATGAACTACTCACAAGACATCATATGGATCATGATCAGAGTTGGAATAATGATGTATAACAATCTAAACATAAACAATAATTCCATGGTTCACTCAATAGCATCAACTACAAAGAGTAATCAACACTGGGAAAGTTTCCCCTAAGAACTATTCAAGATTCAACCCAATTGTTACAGGAATATGGAGATGGTGATGAGGGTGCTGATGGTGATGATGATGAGGATGATGATAATCCTGATGAAGTCCAGCTTGATGGTGGTGTTGATGGCGACGATCTCCCCTCTCCGGGAAGGAATTCCCCCGGCAGAAATCTATCTGCCGGAGAGATCTTTCTCTCTTGGTGTTTTCCACCCCGTAGAGGCAGCGAAATCCTTCTGTGGTCGCTCTCCGAGTCTTAGGGTTTCGGGAGGAATATATATGCTAGAGGGGAGAGCCAGACGTGGGCCAGGGTGCCACACCACCTAGTGGCGTGGCCTAGGGTGGCCCGCGCCAGGGGGTGGTGTGGGCCCACTGTGGCCCATCTCCACTCCTCCTTCTAGTAGCCTTCGTCTTCTGGAAAAATAGGATTTTCCGTATATTTTTCCGGATTTTTTGATCTTCGTGAATTTTGCCTCCAAACAGCACCTTTTCCATCAGAATCCTGACTACAGTGGTCCATGCTCCAAAAGTCATCAACCATGCAAAAGCAGATGAAATAACATAAGTATAACCTCTTAATATGAAATATATCAATGAATAATAGTGAATTATGACATAGAATAGTGATGCAAAATGGGCGTATCAACTCCCCCCAAGCTTAGACTTCGTTTGTCCCCAAGCGAAACTCAGGTTTATGGAGTGAAGAGTCGATAAAAAGAATACGGACAAGAAGCATCACATTCATCAATACATGGATCATAATAGAAGACAACTCACTATTATATAACTTAACTTGTAATAAGTAAAGGAAACACAATAAAGATACATAAAGTGAATCATAATTGGTAATGGAAAACTTAGCTCTTGGTCGAAGAATAGTTGATAATTTGCTGGAGTTCACAATTAACTGGTTTTTCAATGATAGTTTCAAAGTAGTAAACACCAAGATAAGAGCAAAGTGCAAAACAAGGAACATAAGAAACATGATTGAATAAATCAACATATGAATGAATGAAACACAACAACTCAAAATACTTGCTAAGATAGAAGGGAATAGGTTTACTGACTCAACTACAAAGTAAATGAAAGACCCTTCACAGAGGGAAGTAGGGATTTCAGGTTTCATAAAGAGCTCCCAAAAATTATGGTACTTATTAGCTTTCATCTCTCATTGTCCCTATCATAGGCATCTTTAGGTGATTAAGGTTAAAGTGATCAAATATGAGGATATGCTTGTCAAGTTGTAAATTGAGAATCTCATGTCCCTTCAATACGGGGGCCGCTCCTCATGCTACTCAAGTTTAGTCACCGGTAAGTTCTTGTCATCGTAAGCACATGTGTATCATAGAGAACCGCCAACGGGGTACCCCTTGCCCGATGATACGGAAGAATCCCCATATCAAAATGAAAAGGCAAGCAGACAACAAGCATCTCAGCAATCTTCTTATTTACCATGGGAATATGGTGCTTTTTTCTCTCTTTCCTATTTTCATAATATCTCCTTTTTTCTTTTTATCTTTTTCTCAATCTCCATTTCTTTTTTTATAAAAAGAATTCTTCATAGATGCTCGTTATGGTTACACTGCAGGTTTCCACCATGACAGCATGGATTAGACCAGCGGCCCAGGCGTTTCTCTAACACACATGCATAACTCCATGGACTTACAAGCTCCCCTTTCATTTCACACCGACGACATCCATAGACAAAAGAACATGATATCAACTAGGTACAAAGTACCAGTGCAATGTTGAAAGCGTTCCGCATGACAGCATGGTTCTGCTAATTCACAACTTACAAAGCGCAAGCATATACGCAACATATGTGAGCACAATGGTTCAAGTTTATTAAATGCAAGAAAGTAAAGTGTGCCATCAAGTTCGTGAGAGATTTAATCACTAATTTCACATAACAAGTTTAATTGTGAAGGTAGATAAAAACATGAATTTACTTGGAATAGCAATAGTGATAATAGGTAGGTTTGGTGGACACAAATGGCAAAGGGTTTGGTTTTAAGGAGTGGATGCATGAGAAGTAATCCCTCTCAGTACAGGTTTTTGGCTAGCAAGGCTAGATAGCAAGTATAAGGGTTGAAGGAAACAAACAAACATACAAGTAATAAAAACAAACATGCAATCTTCCTTGGAAGCACAAAAGATCTTAACTAGAGAATACTAAACTTATGAGAAAATCAAGAAAGAAAGATGATGAAATTATTTTTTATTTAGAGTACTTTTATCTTTTCATTCAACTCTCAAAAATAGTGTTGCTACTGAGCAAGCCAGGTTTGTCAAAACCAACTAAATTAACTCAATGATCCCAAAGTGATACCAATACTAACAACAAGATCAATCATATAACCATGAATTGAAAACTAATGTAAGATATGCAAAAGAGTAAATGATAGAACTTCTCATTAATATTCCATAACGGTAACTCACACCAAGGGATACATATCTAACGAGAGACGGGACACTTCCATAATGCAAACCATCCTACATGATAACTTCTCTATTCATGATATGACTCTACTAAAAAGGTAAAAAGATAAAAGATAGTGATATGATACTGCGGCACTCCCCCAAGCTTGGAACAAACCAAGTGGATGCCAAACCTGATGACAAATTACTCCTTTGGTGGTGGTGGTATCCTCTCGATGAGCTCTTTGATCAGTTTCCCCAAGTCCTCAATCTCGAAGGTGAGAGTACGAATCAACTCTGAGTTGTGCTCAATGCATTGCATGATCATGTCAGATTGTGGATCCCATCTCTTGTGATTCTTTTTTCGCTCTTCCCTCTTGGAGTCTTCTTTCCCTGCATGGCGTGGAGCTAAACAGTGGCACGGAGGTTTTCCTCCAGTTGACATCCGTGGAGTCCTCCTGGCCCTGCCAGATCTTGCCAACATTCCAATGCTTGCAATGGTTGTGCCGGTGTGCTTTGCCTCCTCTTCACCTTCGCTCTTGATCTCCTTCTCTTGCCCGGGGTCTTAGAGATCTTCCTCCATAGGCTCCTTTCCTTTATCCTTGGCGGACACCATTGTGCTTCTAATCTTTCAAAGATAGTTCCTAGCAGAAATAGATCAAAACAAAAACATGACGAAAACACGGTATACGAACCTCGGGGGATCCGGGGGGTTATATAATACGAAGTTTCACAACAAAAGGAAGGTACTGAGAGAAAACGGGTCGGAGACGGAGTCCGGAGTGGACACAGCGTCTGGTGGCGCGGCCAGGGGTGGGCCCGCGCCATAGGGTGGTGTGAGCCACCCTGGCTCCATTTCCGTCCCTCTTTCGCTTTGTAGCTTCCCTTATTGACTAAAAACTGCAAAAATATAGTTAGATAGTGTTTTCGCGGAACTTTTCTTACTAGAACTGTTACCTATTCAAAAATGGAGTCTGCAGGTCTCTGACTTTGGTCCTTGATAAAAATTTCTGGAGTTATAAATTTAAAGGCGTTAACATCTTCATTGTAAGAATCTCCATCAATATAGTGCTTGAGTCGCTGCCCATTCACTACTTGTGTAGTATTATCTTTTAAAGAAGAAATATTTATTGCTCCCGAACGGTACACTTCTTCAATAAAGAAGGGGCCTTCCCATTTTGACAGTAGCTTTCCTGCAAAAAATCTGAGACGGGACCTATACAATAGAACTTTCTCACCAACATGAAATTCTCTCTTAAGTATTCGCTTGTTGTAACATCCCAAAACTTTAATCCATGGTTATTAAGATCCAAATCATCAAAATTGGTGTTAACAAAAACTTTTCCAATTAAAAATATGAAGCATTCATGTGTGTGTGTGCATTTAAATTAGGAGTTGATTTGAATTGCCATGGTTTTGTGATCCATTGTTTGTAAAATGATTCTTAGGTGAAATAAACATCATGTAAATCATTCCCAAACATTTCCCAAAGAAAAACAACTCAAAATGAATAAATAAAGTGAATGGTCATTTGTGCCAAATTAACTATCATGCCTACTTTTGCTATTCCTAGTACTCAAAACCTAGCAGAAACAATCGTGGATCTTTGCACCCCTTGCTAGTACATATAATGATGTACCAAGGCCCACCTTGTGATCTGTCAAAAACATTCAAACACTAAATTTAATTGGCATTTGAAAATTGAATCTATTTCATATGGGACGATCCCACTATTTCAAAAACCACTCAAACAAGCTCAAATTTCAAAACCCAAGCACTCACAGAGTCTCAAGCTTAATACTAGCACACCCACCAAAAATCTTTTGAAAATTCAAAAATAAAGTTCTTTCGGCCATTTTCACAAACACCTTGTGGACAGAATTCAAAGAAAAACCAAATCCACTATTTGAAGAGTGTTCTGGCCAAACTTGTCCCCATTTGTCCTCAAAACACTCCCATTGTCCCTATATGATCAAACCATGCCATTATCACCCCATCCCCTACACCCTAGTGGCATTGCCATGCCATGCCGAGCACCTACTCGCCGGCCAACTTTGCCCTCCCCGAGCCATGTCTACGAGCTAGCCAGGACCTCACCGCCACTCTATGTGCCCTCCCCGAGCCAGGCCAAGCCGTGGACCACCGAGGAACCGCCGCGCACTGTCTGTCTGCGCCATGCCGAGCACGCGCCAGAGCGACGCGCCGTTGATCCCCGTTCTAATCCAATGACCCATATTGCCCCGTACCACTTCCCGCGTTAGGAGCTGCTGACCGGTGGACCCCCCTGTCAGTTAAGCCCCGCGTCGCGTAGTGTCACTGGGCCGGCCCGTTAGCGTTCCCGCGCAACCCAGTTAGTTTGAATTAGGATTTTTCTATTTAGTTTAAACCTAGTTTTGTCCCCTAGTTTGAAATTCAATTCAGAGAGATTTACAAATCCAAATGGAGTGATTCCAATTTTGTTTGAAAGCTACTGAAAAGATCTACCCAAGCCCGTTCGCCGCCCAATGCACCACAGCCACCGCTTGCCGTGGACACCGCCGTCTCTGCCGCTCAGAGCGCTAGCACTGCCCGACCGCATACCACCGCCCCTAGTCTCGCATTGATCATGTAGAGCACCACCAGGAGACCAACGACTGCCCCCTCGCTAGAGCCGCCTGCCCATCCCTCTCGGTTGTGTCGTCGTCCTATAAATATAGGCTTTCCCCAGCCATTTGCAGCACAGCACTCACCTCCCCTCACCTCACTGACCATTCCCCACCTCTAGCCGGAGCAAGGCGAGCAGCAGTTCGCCGGAATTGCACCGGAGCAGGCCGCCTCTGGAGGAGAAGGGTGCCGCTGATTGCGACCACCCCCGGAGCTACCTCGACCATCCCTGAGCTCGCCATCGACCACCAGTCCATTTGCCCGCCTCGCCGTCGTTGCTGGAGCCCTGGTACGCCCCTATGCACCCCCACCGAGCCGCTAGGGTTCGACCTCACCGGCGACCAGTTCGTCGTCGACGACGATCCCCAGCCGTTGATCCCTGTTCTAATCCAACGACCCATATCGCCCTGTACCGCTTCGCGCGTTAGGAGCCGTTGACCGGTGGACCCCCTGTCAGCTAAGCCCCACGCCGCGTAGTGTCACTAGGTCGGCCCGTTAGCGTTCCCGCGCAACCCAGTTAGTTTGAATTAGGATTTTTCTATTTAGTTTAAACCTAGTTCTGTCCCCTAGTTTGAAATTCAATTCAGAGAGATTTAAAAATCCAAATGGGTTGATTCCAATTTTGTTAGAAAGCTACTCAAAAGATCTACCCAAGCCCGTTGGATTTAATTCAATTAGAGTTAGAGATCTCTCCTAGTAAAAAAATAAAATAGAAGCATTTGCACCTTGCAACATTTTTATAAAATCAACCAAGTTAGCTTTTGAGTTGATTCCAACTCTCAAAAATCACATTTCACCATACCTATCTGAAGATGTAATAATATTAAGGTTTACATGCAGTGACTTGGGACTAGTACCAAAATAATGCTATATAGGAATTTCTAGTCACTTTAAATCATTAAATAATGGACTTAAACCAAAGTAATTAGGAACCAACCCTAAAATCACATTCCCACATGTTAGAATATGTGGTGATGACATGTGTCCACATGATCCCATATTTTAAGTGGTGAATATTAAATCTTAGTTATTTTTCAATGAGTAGAAATTACTTTTCTATAATAAAGAGAAGGAAACTAGTTAATAAAATTTGTGATGCTTGTGATGGTAATAGATCATCAATTGTGTGCATTAGAGTACTAATTAGACTAGTTAAGTATTGTTTGGTGATTGTGTACTCCGTATGTATTTATAGACGATAGTACCGACCAAGCTTTCGAGGAGGAGGAGTTCTACCAAGAAGAAGAAGAAGAAAAGTTCAACCACTGCACCAACCAAGGCAAGCTATTATGGGCAAGATAACACTTGCAACACTTATATTAGCAAACCCCCTCTAGCAATGCAAGCTAACCCTTGCAATCTAGATAACCAAAGCAAATATGCTTTAGGCATGATTTGGTTATACCACTTTGATTACTAGTTACCCCAAGTATTATTTGCAATCTTTACTTCCTTTACTTTACCCAAAGTTCTTTACTTGTTTTGAAAGTAGCATAAAGAGTATAAAACTTGGCCAATTTAGATAAGCTTTAGATGTCATTCTATGGCATGAGATTGATCCCATCATTTCCACCTTAGTGAACACTCTTAACTTGGTAGTTTAGAGTAGGTACAAACTTGAGTCACTTTAGATGGGAGCCCTTGGTGAAAATGAATTATGAAAACCTTGGAATGATGAGTCATTCTATTGAGATGTTTTGACATGTGTTGAGAAACACAAATGGTTTATGATGATGAAAATGTTGAGGCATGAGCCTTAACCCTTTTATAAAACTGATGGTTGGATTCAGATGCGATACCATTCCAAATTGACCGTACAACCACAATACCTGAATTGGGTAAGGCTTACCCAGAAGTTTATATGCATTAGTATTAGTTCCCTCGCGGGAGAGGTTTGAGCTGAGGCTACCTCTCAATGTTGTCCACCTATGCAGTGCCCAAGATGACAGATGGTCATGGTTGGGAGGCCATGCTCATAGGAGTGGTGCTTATACTAGGGTGTGTAAAGGGAAGGTTATGTTTGATTACCTGCATACTAAGTATGATGATTCAGGGTTATATCTGACAGATGTTTCGAATCTTGTGGTGAAAGTGTACCACCTCTGCGGAGTGTCAAACTATTCGAATAGCCGTGTCCGCGGTTATGGACTGTTGGAATGGCCATACTGTTTCGTTGTCAAATGTTTTCAAATTGACCTCTCAAAGGAATGATAAATTTTGACTTGACCACAACAGGGTTGTGTTTATGACAATAGCTTCCCAACTTAAGTGATTCTAGAACTTTATTTTATTTTTCTTTGCTTCTGAACTCATCTTAGTTTTCAAACTTAACTTTATAGTTAAACTTAGATTTAGCACTTTAACATAGCACTATACTACTTGTTAGTGGTAGTTTTCGAGTACTTAAAGAGTACACATGGCTTTTGTCCCTGGCTATTCTCATGGCCAGACTATGAAGGAGACTACCAAGATGAGGGTCAGTAGGACGGCTATGATCACTAGGACTATCTGCCATCGTCAGCATTGCCTGTGCCCCTGAAGATGGACCACACCGCTACGCTTATCTTTTATTTCCGCTGCTTGTCCTATTAAGACTGGATCATGAGATCCTTATTTGTGTAAGACCTTATGTATGGTTTGTAATGGATGATGTACTGTGATATCCAATCCGTTATGTCTCGCAAAAATGATAATCCTGGGATTGTGAGGTATGGCATAACGGGCATCTGGGATTAAAAATCCGAGTGTTGACACTTGTCATGCCATCTTTTAACTTTTTCTTTGAAGAGCCTAGCATTTTCATAGGCTTCGCTCCTCCATTCATCTAAGGAACTTAAATCAAATAATCTTTTCTCACCTGCGAGCTTACAATCTCTATTGAGTTCTTTAACTGCCCAGTAAGCTCTATGTTCTAATTCTAATGGTAGGTCACAAGCTTTCCCATAAACCATTTTATAAGGAGACATCCCCATAGGGTTTTTGTAGGCAGTTCTATAAGCCCATAAAGCATCATTCAAGTTTTTAGCCCAGTTTTTTCTAGATCTATTAACAGTCTTTTGCAAGATGGATTTAATTTCTCTATTTGATAACTCTACTTGCCCACTAGTTTGGGGGTGATAAGCTGAAGCAATTCTATGATTAACATCATATTTAGCAAGGATCTTTCTAAAACCACCATGAATGAAATGAGAACCCCCATCAGTCATGAGATACCTAGGCACTCCAAACCTAGGAAAGGTAACATCCTTAAGCATTTTTAGAGAAGTCTCCTCGTCAGCACTCTTCATAGGAATGGATTCTACCCACTTAGTAACATAATCAACGGCAACAAGAATATGAGTATAACCTTTCGAGGGAGGAAAAGGACCCATAAAGTCAAATCCCCAGCAATCAAAGGGTTCAATAACTCAAGAGTAGTTCATAGGCATTTCATTGCGTCTAGAAATATTACCAACACGCTGACATTCATCACAAGATAAAACAAATTTTCTTGCATCTTTAAAAAGGGTAGGCCAGTAGAAACCTGATTGTAGCACCTTTTACGCAGTCCTATCTCCTGCATGATGTCCTCCATAAGCACTACCATGAAATTTATGCAATATATCCTTTTGTTCATATTCTGGAACACATCTTCGCATAATACCATCCACTCCTTCTTTATATAAGTGTGGGTCATCCCAAAAATAATGCCTCAAATCATAAAAGGACTTCCTTCTTTGCTGAGTTGTAAAAGTTGGAGGCAAATAGTTGGATAAAGTAAAGTTAGCATAATCAGCGTACCAAGGACTCCTTCGCGAGCTTACCCCTACCGCAGCCAACTGTTCATTTGGGAAACTATCATTAACAGGCATAGGATCAAAAGAGATGTTTTCCAGTCAAGATAAATTATCAGCTACAGGGTTTTCAGCACCTTTCCTATCTACTATATGTAGATAAAACTCTTGTAAAAGAAGCACCCATCTAATAAGCCTAGGTTTAGCGTCATTCTTCGTCATAAGGTACTTAATAGCAGCATGATCAATATGAATGATGACTTTTGAGTCTACAATATAGGGTCTAAACTTATCACAAGCGAAGACGACAGCTAGAAATTCTTTTTCAGTAGTAGCATAATTCCTTTGAGCAGCGTCTAGAGTCTTACTAGCATAATGCATAACGTTTAGATTTTTATCAATTCGTTGCCCAAGGACAACACCTATAGAAAAATCACTAGCATCACACATTATTTCAAAGGGTAAACTCCAATCAGGTGGTTGAGCGATAGGAGCTATAGTTAAAGCCTTCTTAAGAGTTTCAAAAGCTTCCTTACAATCATCATCAAAAACAAAGGGTACATCTTTTTGAAGAAGATTAGTGAGGGGTTTTGATATCCGAGAAAAATATTTAATAAACCTTCTATAGAAACCAGCATGACCAAGGATACTACGAATACCTTTGATGTCTCTTGGACATGGCATTTTATCAATTGCCTCAACCTTAGCTCTATCAACTTCTATGCCTCTTTCAGAAACCTTATGCCCAAGGACAATCCCTTCATTAACCATGAAGTGGCATTTCTCCCAATTAAGAACAAGATTAGTTTCTTCACACCTCTGCAAAACTTTATCAAGGTTGTGCAGACAATTATCAAAAGAAGTTCCATACACAGAAAAGTCATCCATGAACACTTCCACAATTTCCTCACAAAAACCATGAAAGATAGCATACATGCATATTTGAAAAGTAGTAGGAGCATTACATAAACCAAAAGGTATACGTCTATAAGCCTAAGTTCCGTAAGGGCAAGTAAAAGTAGTTTTTTCTTGATCTTGTTGTTTAACAGCAATTTGAGAAATACCAGAATAACCATCAAGAAAACAAAAATGGGTCTTTTTAGACAACCTTTCCAACATTTGATCAATAAAAGGAAGCGGGTAGTGAGCTTTCTTAGTAACTTTGTTGACTTTCCTAAAATCAATGCACATCCTATAGCCTACTATTGTTCTTTGGGGAATAAGCTCATCATTATCATGAGGAACAACGGGTAATTCCTCCTTTTTTAGGAACACAATGAACAAGACTAACCCATTCACTATCAGCAATAGGGTAAATAATACCAGCATCAAGGAGTTTCAATACCTCATTTCTTACCACTTCCTTCATCTTAGGATTTAAACGTTGTTGGTGCTCTACTACTGGCTTTGCATTGGGTTCTATATTGATAGAATGCTGACATATAGTAGGTGAAATCACTTTTAAATCATCCAGAGTATAGCCCATAGCTCCTCGGTGTTTCTTCAAAACCTCCAATAACCTTTCTTCTTCCTTCCCTGAAAGTTTAGAGCTAATAATAACAGGATATATCTTTTTATCATCAATATAAGCATATTTAAGATCATCAGGGAGAGGTTTTAGATCGAAGACCGGATCCTTTTTAGGTGGCAACGTGGTACCCAAGTCTTCTATAGGCAAGTTATGCTTAAGCATCTTGGGTTAGCGACGGAGAATCTCACCAATCTCATTCGTTTCTTCTGTGAAGATCTCACTTTCTGAATCTTCCATAAATTGCTGCAAAGCATTGTTAGGAGCAAGAGAAATAGAAGCAAGTTTTTCAACTCTAAAATCCTCATTATGGGTTTCCTCTTCACAAGGTTCTTTAGTAAATTTCGAAAAATTAAACTCATAAGATTCCCCATCAAACTTAGTCAAGATTTTCTCCCTCTTGCAATCTATAATAGCTCCACAAGTACTCAAGAAAGGTCTACCAAAACTGATAGGATATGTTTTACTAGCAGCTGAACCTAGTACTGGAAAATCAGCAGGATACTTAATCTTACCATAAAGAACTTCCACATCTCGTACAATACCAATTGGAGAGATGGTCTCTCTATTAGCAAGGTGAATAACCACATCAATCTCTTCCAATTCGCAGGGACTGATTTCATGCATAATTTCTCTATAAAGCTCATAAGGAATAGCACTGGAACTTGCACCAATATCACATAAACCATAATAGGAATGATCACCAATTATAACGGAAAGCACGGGGACACTAGCCTTTCTAGTTCTATTAGGATGTGAAACAGTATTAGAAGCATCCTCACAAAAGACTATGTGTCCATCTTCTATGCTTTTAGTGACAAGGTCTTTCACAATTTTTACCACAGGTTCAATGTTTATTTCTTCATCAGGTTTTACTGTTCTCTTTTCACTTTTAGTGATTACACAAGTTATCATAGGATGACCCTTTACCTTATCTAGGAAGGGAATCTTCTCGATATAAGGTTCAGGTAAGATGTGATCAATAGTGCAATACTCAGCACTCCCAAAAGGAACACAGTCAACAATATCTTTATAAGGTGCATGGTACTTGTTCTATCCCTTTTTTGGAATTTCAATATAAGAAGCAAAAGCCTTAAAGCAATTTGTAATAACTTGTAAATCAAGACCATAAGCATGACTAATATTTTGAAAGTCATCAGTTCCCATAAAAGATTCAATGCATTCATAATCATAATTTATACCTGACTTTCTACCTTTTCCATTTTCCCAAGATTCAGCATTGTCTTGAATATGATCAGAAGATCCCATTTAGCATCTTCTTCCATGCGAGTGAATGATCCAGCACAAGAAGCATCCAATAAATCCTTATCATGAAGATCAAGCCTTGCATAAAACTTATTGATAATAATATTGTTGGGGAGCTCATGAATGGGACATTTGACCATTATAACTTCAATCTCCCCCAAGCTTGAGTTGTACTCTCTCCATCAAGAGGCCAAAAGTTGTATATTTGATTCTGATCTTTATGAATCTTAGTAGGAGGATAAAACTTTGAATAAAAGAGAGGCACTATGTCCTCCCATTACAGAGCTTGACCATTCTTCAGTAGCTTATACCATTCCTCAGTGATAATGAGAATAACTTCTTCTTAACTTGATCTATAGTAATACATGCACAATTGAACAACCCACATAATTCATGTATAAAGAGTAAATGATCACCGGGATGGACAGTTCCATCCCCAACATAGTAGTTATCCATAACACGATCAATAATTCTTGTAGGTATTTTAAAAGCATCATTCTCAGCAGGTGGTGGTTCATCTACTACCTTAGCAGTGGCAGTAGCATTACCAAATAAGAAACTCAGTGAATTATCCATAAAGAAAATAAAGCAACTAACAAAAGTAAACAATACTCACAGTAGAAGTTTCATTTACCAGTTCCACTCTCCAATAGCGCTTCACACCCCGGCAACGGTGCCAGAAAATAGTCTGGATGACCCACAAGTATAGGGGGTGTATCGCAGTATTTTTGATAAGTAAGAGTGTCGAACCCAACGAGGAGCACAAGGTGCTGGCTAGTGGTATGGATCAGGAATTCTCTGCAAATACTTATAAAACGGATTTTTAGGGGTTTTGATAATGCAAGTAAATAAAGTACGAGTAAACCAAAGACAATAAGAATAAATGCAGCAAGTGGCCCAATCCTTTATTTAGCAAAGGACAAGCCGGTTGTATTACTCAAGATGACCAAACGTTCTCGAGGACACATGGGAAGACAGTCAAGTGCTTTCACTTCATATAGTTGATTAATCTTCTTTAGCTTGCTAAGTGTTGTGTGGGTGAACCTGTGCTAATGTACCGACCTTCCTAGGACTAATACAAACTTGTGATTATACGCCTTGCAAACATCCGTAAGTACAAGAAAGTAATTAAGGTAGAAACCTAACCACAACTTTAAACTCTAAGACCCTTAAATACCTTGTGCAATGGTTTCCTAACGAGGGTTCAGGTTTCTGTCACTCCGGCAACCCCTACGATTAGTAGGCAAATACACAATGCATTCCCCTAGTCCCATATAGGTGAAGTGTCATGTAGTCGATGTTCACATGACACCACTAGAAGAAGTACACCACAACTTAAATATCAAACTATTGAATCTTTCTCAACACAACTCCACTACTAACAACATGACTTCTCCCATGTCCTCAAGAACAAAACGAACTACTCACAAGTTATCATATGGATCATGATCAGAGATGGAATAATGATGTATAACAATATGAACATAAACAATAATTCAATGGTTCACTCAATAGCATCAACTACAAAGAGTAATCAACACCAGGAAGTTTCCCCTAAGAACTATGCAAGATTCAACCCAAGTGTTACATCAATATGGATATGGTGATGAGGGTGCTGATGGTGATGATGATGATGATACCGTTGAAGTCCAGCTTGATGGTGGTGTTGATGGCGACGATCTCCCCTTCCCGGGAAGGAATTCCCCCGGCAGAAATCTTTCTACCGGAGAGATCTCTCTCTCAGTGTTTTCCGCCCTGCAGAGGCGACGGAATCTTTCTTTGGTCGCTCTCCGACTCTTAGGGTTTCGGGAGGAATATGTACGCTAGAGGGGAGAGCCAGATGTGGGCCAGGGTGGCCACACCACCTGCTGGTGTGGCCTAGGGTGGCCCTGGCCAGGGGGTGGTGTCGGCCCCCTGTGGCCCATCTCCACTCCTCCTTCTAGCAGCCTTTGTCTTCTAGAAAAATAGAATTTTCCGTATATTTTCCCGGATTTTCTGATCTTCACGAATTTTGCCTCCAAGCAGTACCTTTTCCATCAAAATCCTGACTGCAGCGGTCCATGCTCCCAAAGTCATCAACCATGCAAAAGCAGATGAAATAACATAAGTATCACCTCTTAATATGAAATATATCAATGAATAACAGTGAATTATGATATAGAATAGTGATGCAAAATGGGCGTATCATTGGTGATGGTGGTGGTGGTGCGCTGATGGCTAATGTGCTAGGCGTAGATGTGTATCCTGGGTTTGCCACTTCGGTTGCTTTTGCATTACATAGCTCCTGCATCTTCAAGAATGTTTGGCAGTCTTTCATGAGGTGGTTAGATTGTCGCCTTCCTACTAAGTCGACGTAAAAATGCATATTACAGGGTCCTTCCAGCATTTGCATCACAGACATGGGTGGGTCTCGTGCTCTTGGCTGATATCGCTGTGCTGACTGGCTTCCTCCGATGTCGTCTCTGTTCTGGCGGTATCCGTGGTTGTAGTCATTGCTTCTATTGTTACCTTCACCTAAGAAACCGGCTACGACGTAACTTGGTCCCGTGTTTCCATCGTTGTTCCTTCTTCTTCTATCGTTGCCGTGTTTATCCATGTCTTCTTCGGGTGATCGTGTACGCTTATTATGCAAAACATCTTCTCCATCAGCCCAACGATTTGCTATTTTCATTAATTGTGAGATTTTTTTGGGTTTAACCCGTCCCATCTCTTCTATGAATTCTCTGCGACGAAGACTATCATTGAAGGCATCGATAGCCCTTTAATCGGATATGGACTCAGCTGAGTCTTTTATGATATTCCATCGTTGGATAAATGCTCTTATTGATTCCCCAGATTTTTGTTTGCATGCCCGCAACTCCTCCAAGGATGCAGGCCGTTTTAACGTAGATTGGAAGTGTCGGATGAACTTGTCTTCTAGGTCGTTCCAGCTACCGATGGAATCTTTGGGTAATTGTTTGAACCATGATCTTGCGGCGCCGATGAGATGTAGTTGTAAGCTTTGCATTGTGGTAATTGTGGAGCCGCCTTGTAATATAACAGTGGCCAGATAATTTGCTAACCATGCTTCGGGTTCCTGGAGTCCATCGTACTTGTGGAGGTCATGCGGAAGTTTGACGTCCTTGGGTACTAAGGTTTTGTGAATCCGCTGCGTGAAATCGCTAGCCCCGCATAGCTCGTAATCGTCTTTGATGTATCCATCATGGTATCGTCGGCGTGTGTGTTCATCTCTTGATCCATCGCTCTTGTGCTGTGTGTTGTCATTCCTTGTGTTTCTTCGTAGCTCGTCTCCTATGAGGTGTACCTGGTGTGGCAATCGAGATCGTCAGGTGTGTCCCACTTGCCGATTGCTGCTGTGATAGCGTGGGGATCTATCGGGCTGTCGCGTGGTTCCTTGCTCTGCTTCCGCGAGAGAGGCTCCTACCATGCCAAGGTTCATCAGGGCGGAGCAGTGGAGGGACGCACGTGGATCGACAGGTGCGGGCTGAGTTTTAATCAGATATGTTTGTGCAGCCCCAATGGCTGCTTGAGATGTTTTTCCTTGATGTTTCCTACTTGGTAAATCGACATGAACAATAGGTCGAGATCTCAGATGAGTGCACTTCTTTCTGCTTCAGGGATATGATGTAGTCAAGATGTTGCCCTTCTTGGTGGTTCTCCTCCTGTTATGCTCTCTGATCCTCGGGTAGAGCTTAACTGTGTCCGTCGTAAGCTAGATTCGTCTGCTAATCTCTATCTTTCATCGAGTAGCCTCTGCATCCTGAGTAGATCTCTCTTCTTGTGATGGAGCAGATACTGGTATGGTAATAGATCCTCATGTGAACCATCCACTATCAGCGGAACTGCTCCCGAAATTGCTTCCCTTGATTTTTGCCATGCCGATGTTGGTAATCGAAGAGTTTGCCTCTCTCCTCCATGCGGTTTTCCGCCTCTTCCTTGGACTATGCGGTTATCTGCCGTCTCTCCTCCGTTTGCGTGGTCCCCTTCATTGTCGTGATTTCCTGCATTGTCATCTGATAAAATATCATTGGGGTCGAGGATAGGGTTACCGTTAGAGTCGCGTGGTGTTGAGGTATTCCCGTTGACCATGCACACTTGGTGACATGTTATGTGTGGGACAATGACCTTATTTTCTTCTTTAAAGGATGTACTGATAATGTTCTGAGATTGTAGTTCTGGATAGATCTTCGCCATCCTTTCTTTGAAGTCGACGTTTTCGCTGCTTTCTTCGGGTCCTGAATTTGCCGGGTTTGCTTCGCGTGGTGGTGTTGACTGAGGACTTGATCCGAGGGAAAGATTACCATGAAGGCCATCAAGGTCACCTAGATCTGTCTCGATTTGCTCGCTTTCTTCACCTACTTTGATAAGCACTGTGGCATCCATGGAATATCCGATGGAAGATGTTGGTACCACTGCGAGGGTAGGTTTTTCCACTGACGGTTCTGATGTGATCAGGGCCGAAGGGTGCGATTCTTGTGGGTATTCTGCTTGGAAGTGGAAGCTTCCGATGATTAGATCGGATCCGTCGTTGAAATCGGTGGGTACCAATACAGGGGTTGGCGGGTGTGGAACTACTTTTTTCGGGTTGATGCTTGGTGGAAAGCGTTCCTCCGAATCCATGGTTCTAGCATTCATATTTCCCACAGACGGCGCCAATTGACGAGGGGTAACCTCGACAATGTCCATGGTGAAGGACTTAGGGTTAAGCGGAAAAGAGAACACTGGGGATTTCGTCGGATGTCAGGAAAACAATGGAGTTAAAGTCGCCTAAATATTGAGTAATCGCACTATTACAAGTTGCCTGGGAGATTTTCTGGTACCCTTGCTTGGGCTTCTTGATGGGTTCGTAGCAGGGAAAACAAAAAATTTCTACCACAAGAATGCACAAAACCCAGATCTAATCTAGATAAAAGCCAAGATCTAATCTATTAGACATGTGCAACGAGATAGATCTGTACTAACCCTTGTAGATCCGAAAGCGTTACGAGATTGGATCTCGTGGTTGATGTAGTCGATCACTTGCCGATCTCAAGATCGAGTGGACGATCCTTCCGCCGCTGCGTTCCGACAGCGCTTCCGCAGTCGGTCACACGTGCGGAGTCGAAGCAGACCTTCCTCTCCTCGTTCCAGCGAGCAGTGGAGGTAGTAGATCTTCTCCATGGAATCCCAGCAGCATGACGGCGTGGTGGTGGTGGTGGAGTAGAGAATTCTGTAGGGCTTCGCCTAAGCCTGAGCAGAAGAAAGGAGGAGGAGAGAGGCGGCTAGGGCAAGAGTGGAGGGGGCAAGGGGGTGGCGCCTCCACCCCCTCTATTTATGGGAGGAAGGCGCCATGGGGAGGTGGAGTCCTTGTAGGACTCCCCTCTCCCTTGGCCGACGGATCAAGGAGGTGGGGGGAGAGTCCTACTCCCCCACGAATCCTTGTCTTACCCCACAAGGATTCCTTGATCCTTTCTTGGTTTTCAAGTAAACTCCAAGAAATCTTCTAGAACCTTCCAGAACATTCCGAAACCTTCTAGAATCCCCATACAAATACTCCGGAACATTTCCTAACTTAGAAAATGATCCCCAATATATGAATCTTATTCCCCGGACAATTTCGGATCTCCTCGTGATGTTCCGGATCCAACCCGAGACTCCGAACAACATTCGGTCTCCAACGCATATTCCATATCTACTTAAAACAACTTTGAACCTTAACTGTGTCACCCTATGGTTCGTGAATATGCAGACATGATGGAGACACCTCTCCGATCAATAACAATCAGCGGGATCTGGAGATCCATAACGGCTCCCACATACTCAACGATGACTTCGTGATCGATAGAACCATTAACACACGAAACCAATTCCCTTTGTCACGCGATACTCTACTTATCCGAGGTTTGATCGTCGGTATCTCCATACCTAGTTCTACCTCGTTACCGATAAGTACTCTTTACTCGTTCCATGTTATGTCATCCCTTGTGACCCAGTCACATGCTTGCAAGCTAATTAGATGACATTCCACCGAGAGGGCCCAGAGCATATCTATCCGTCATATGGATGGACAAATCCCAATCTTGGTCCATGTGCTTCAACACATACTTTCAGAATACCCAATGACACCTTTATGACCACCCAGTTACGAAGCGGTGTTTGATGTCATCAAAGTACCCATCCGGTGATGGTGATTAACATAACCTCATTGTCGAAGGATTAGGTTACTGTGTATTTTAAAGCTTATAGAAAACGAACTTAATGACTTGATCTTATGCTATGCTTACTACGGGTGTGTGTCCATCACATCATTATCCTAATGATATGATCTTGTTATTAACGACATCCAATGTCCATGATCAGGAAACCATGATCATCCATTAATCAACAAGCTAGTTTAACAAGAGGCTTACTAGGGACTCTTTTATGTTTACAAAACACACAAGTATTAATGTTTCCGGTTAATACAATTATAGCATGGGATGTAAACATTTATCATAAACATAAAGATATAATAGTAACCACTTTATTATTGCCTCTTGGGCATATCTCCAACAGTCTCCCACTTGCACTAGAGTCAATAATCTAGTTAAAAAACTTGTGCATTCAACACCTATGGCTTTCTGGTGTTGTATAGACACTATTGCTAGTGGTAAACATAATCTTCGGATCTGACACTTCCAGTTCCGTGTGTATTTGCATGTCCTTGCGTCTCTACGCATTACTCATTCTCTAATGAGATGGCATTGTATAAATTTGGTCCTTTGGTGAGAACTTTAGTTCCTTGGGATTAAATCATGTTGATACAATTCTCGTACAATGTATCTTCATAGTATTATCCCGCTATGAACCACGCCTCGTTTGATAACAAACTACTTAACACAAATGCCCTCCTTTGCTGCTACTATAGCAGTTATATACTTAGCCTTTAGTTGTAGTATCCGTCATAATATCTCAACTTTGGAACTCATCCAAATCCATCATGGAACATCCTTTCCATTATATTGTGCCACCCATAGTCTAAATTGAGATAAATTTAATTTGTATCTTGTGACAAAACTAGTATCAATGTAACACTTTACAATGAACTACCTTTAACTATTTGTCACTTATACATGATATATTCGTAGTTCTTCCAAAGCTCATAAGAATATCTTTACTATTGTCCAATGATCATCTTATGAATCATTCTGGTATATGCTCATAACATTTAGAGCATATGACATATCTGGATGTGTACATCTCAAAGAATGATTGATCAAAATATTCTTGTGATTTCACCAAGTGTCAAAACACTTGAATCTCGTGTCAACACACTTGAATCTTGATTTAGTCATTTCCGTGCGTCAAGAACCTTTCTTGTTGTTTCCATATTGAACTCATTCAACATCTTATCTATGTACATTTGGCAAAACCATATTAGCACCTCAATCTATTCATATAGACATTGATGCCTAATTCTTGAGTTATGCCTAAGTCTTTCATCGAAATGAAATTCTTAACCTATGTCAATAAAAGATATATTATTTCTAATCAACAATATGTCTTTCACATAATGTATTAGAAATATGTCTTAGCGCTCCTACTTAATTTCTTGCAAAATGCAAACATCTTCATCGTCTCTGATGAAATTAAACCTTTTAACGGTTTCATCACGGTGAAGATTCCAACTCCGCGATGCTCACTTCCACCATTGAAGTTTTGCATACTCTTTTAGCATCCTTTTAATTTAACAAAACCCTTTGGATCGTGCCATGTACACGTCCTAGGTAACCATTCTATTAGAAGAACTTGTTTTGTTTGTTCAACTACCATATATCAAAATATATGTAGTGGTTGCTACATTAATCCGTCGAGACTAAATATTGCTATGAAAGATCAAATCTTATCATAGTCAATTCCTTGAACATTGTCGTAAACTCTTTCCGACATGTCGACTATTTCATAGATTTGAAACATCCATGTCTATTTCTTTATAGATCCAAACACGACCGATAGGCTTCACGCCTTTCCGGAGGGTCTTCTAAGTTCAGAAACTTGATTTCTCGTGTATGGATACTATCATGGATTCTATGACTTCCAGTAATTTTATGGAGTCAGGGCCCATCACCGCTTCTTTGCATGTAGTCGGTTCATCATTGTCAAAACAATAATGACTTGCTTATCAAATCTTACTATTTGATTCTTACCGACCCACACGGTTCTATAGGAACTCTAATCTCCGAGATCACACCTTTTGTAATCACAAGAGCCATGAGCATTGTGGCCGCCACCGGGACACTTTCCGGCGCTGCGCTACTTAGCACATAAAGCTAAGGTTCAACAACCTTATCAAAGTTCTATTGTCCTCCCACTTAACTTTTCACGAAAAATTCCTTCTCAAGAAACTTGACGTTCCAAGCGACAAACTCTTTTGTCCTTGGCGTTATGGACAAATTCCCAACAAATTCTTTGGAATAACCTACAAAGACGTGCTTATCCGACTTTGGTTGTAAACATTTTACTTATGCATAGCATACCAAAATTTAAGAAAAGACAATTCGGGTTTTATCCCAAACCATAACTCATATGGTGTCATTTCAACGGATCACGATGGAGCTCTTTTCAGTGTAATAGCGGTAGTCACTAAAGCTTTAATCTTTAAAATATAATGGCAGTTTTATAAATGACACCTTTGATCTTACCATGTAAAACAAGGTTTCATTACATATCTCGAACACTCCATACTCCTATGGTGTTTTGGGAAATGTAAATCCATGGAACGATTCCTCAAATCTTAGGTGTTTTGCTAAACTTGTAACTCAAACATCTTTCTTTATGATCCAATCATAAACTCTTTTATTTTCTTGTTACAATGATTTTCCACTTCATCTTGAAAGTCTTTGAACATTTTTCAAATGTTTCATACTTCTTCCTTATTGAGTAAGTATATACATATAGTCACTCAAATCTTCGGAGAAAGCATATGAAGTTGAAATCCATCGCCCACGACTACACATAATGGACTATATACATCAATATGTACAAATTCCAATCAATTAGTCGTCCTTTCCTCTTTTTGCCTACGAACGGAGTTTTAATTATCTCCAGGAAAGTATCACAAGCGTCATTTGATCCAAATCAAAGACTCCAAAAATCCATCAACATGGAGTTTCTTCATATATCCTTTCAATATAATTTAAACGGCGATGTCACTTTGCAAGTGATCTTTCAATCATTTGTCTTGCGACATTTTAGCATTAGTTTTATGGTCGTTATTTCTCCTACCAGACTTGTATATTATCCATCTATTATGGAATACGGTAATTATTTGAACAACCTTTTGTCGTCATAATACCTGATCAAAATAAAAATTATTGAAACAAATCTTGAAGGCAAGCTTTGATGTTAACGAGCAACACAACAACCCTTTGTTTGTTTTCGATGAACATCATCACATTTTCTCTTGCTAGTTACTTAGGCCATTGTAGTCCATGAATTGTGTTGTCCTGTATGACACTTCATACCAACCAATTCGGTATCCAATACCGGTATCCAATACCTAAGAACCACATTGTTTAACAAGCAAGGAATACAACCATAACATTTATATCTTCTATATGCCTAAGTTGGACATCTCCAACCTTTTATTTTCTGCCAAATATTTTATAGATTCTCTTTCAGCAATTCCTTTTCTTTTAAAAGAATCTATCAACATCAACAGTGGTGTCATCAACATGACACATGGTACAAAGCGTATATAGTCAACTACTAATACCTTTGGACTTGCACTTTGAGGTGGATCACCATCATCAAATGTTTGGTGTTCTTTCAAAAATCCATTATTTAGTAATCTTTTAGTGTAGTAAACATTTTACTTACATCTTCTATTCATCCTTATCATGAAAACTTTCATGATCAAGCTGCTATAGCTTATAAAGGTGAATAGAGAGTATAATGTTTCTTTTTCAAAACCTTTTGGAGGATCCGGACGACTAACGTCTCCAACCTTCACAAATTCTCATCAAATATGAGGACGTATACTCTATCATGTTGTAACCAACACATTGTTTTAGATATCGCAATACCTTTCACATATGATGGTTTCTGAAACATTGCTTTCAGCTCTTAGATAAACTTGATATTAAAATAACCTTTTGAATATCAATAATCATGGAGGCAAACATGATACTTTAGATACTAACATTGGAATTCTTACTCTTGATTTAATACTACTTATTAAACTTCATGGAGTAAATAGAGTTTGCTGAAAGTTTGCAATAGGACTTATAAACTTTAAATTGACATTCAAAACAATACGATACCAGTTCGTAAAGTAAATATCTAGAATTTCTATAGTTCCACTATCTCAACTATAACTAAGCGTAAGGTGGTGAACGGATGCCAATGACTACAACAAACTATGCAAATTCACTTTGATTGTGTTTATGATAAATTGAGTTCGACTAATCCAAATTACAAATGAACTCCCACTCAAAACAACATCCCTCGAGTTGTTTTAGTGATTACACGAACCAAATCCACTGCACCAAGTCCGATCATCACGTGAGATGATGTAGCTTTAAAGGCGAACAATCAACATGTTCATCATATCATCCATATGACTCATGCTTTACCTTTCGGTATTCCGTGTTCTGAGACCATGTCTGTACATGCTAGCCTCGTCAAGGTTAACCTTAGTTTCCACATGTGCAAATCTGGCTTGCACCCGTTGTATGCACACGTAGAGTCTATCACACCCGAGCATCACGAGATGCTTCGAAACGACGAGTCTTAGCAACGGTGCCAACTAAGGACGAACACTTTATTACTTGATATTTAGTGAGAGGGACCATCTTATAATGCTACCGTCGCGATCTAAGCAATACAAGATGCATAAAGGATTAACATCACAGGCAATTCATAATTAGTGTGATATGATATGGCCCTTTCTTCTTGTGCCTTTGATCTCCATCTCCAAAGCACGGACATGATCTCCATCATCACCAGCATGGCGTCAAGGTCAGTGGCGTCGCTTCATGGTTGTCCATCATCACTAGAAACTATTACAACTACTTGGAACAAAGCTATTAGAAGATGAATAGACACACAGGTCTTAACAGAATTGAAGACAACCATTAGGCTCCTGCCGGTTGCCATATTACAACAAGGATCATTGCATACATCAAATATAATCACAATCACATGATGGCCATATCACATCACAAAACCCCTGCAAAAACAAGTTAGACGCCTCTAATTTTCTTTGCATGTTTTACGTGGCTTGAGGCTTTCGAATAAGAACGGATCTTACCTCGAAACTGAACCACAACGTTGATACAAGCGCTATCAAGTGCAAAGTGTAGATTGGATCTATACTATGGTGGGAGAGACAGACACCCGCAAAGCCACTTGTGCAAAGCAAGTTACACGTCAAGCGTGGAGCAAGTCTCATGTGAGATGACATGTAAGGTTACCCCGAGCCGCTTCATCCCACCATACCGCAAGATGCAAACTACACAAAGCAAAAGACGGCACGAGCACCAACGCCCACAAAACCATTGTGTTCTACTCGTGCAACAGATCTACGCAAAGACACGGCTCTGATACCACTGATGGGTTCGTAGCAGGGAAAACAAAAAAATTCTACCGCAAGAACGAACAAAACCTAGATATAATCTAGATAAAAGCCAAGATCTAATCTATTAGACATGTGCAACGAGATAGATCTGTACTAACCCTTGTAGATCCGAAAGCGTTACGAGATTGGATCTCGTGGTTGATGTAGTCGATCACTTGCCGATCTCAAGATCGAGTGGACGATCCTTCCGGCGCCGCGTTCCGGCAGCGCTTCCGCAGTCGGTCACACGTGCGGAGTCAAAGCAGACCTTCCTCTCCTTGTTCCAGCGAGCAGCGGAGGTAGTAGATCTTCTCCGCGGAATCCCAGCAGCACGACAGTGTGGTGGTGGTGGTGGAGTAGAGAATTCTGCAGGGCTTCGCCTAAGCCTGAGCAGAAGAAAGGAGGAGGAGAGAGCCGGCTAGGGAAAGAGTGGAGGGGGCAAGGGGGGTGGCGCCTCCACCCCCTCTATTTATGGGAGGGAGGCGCCATGGGGAGGTGGAGTCCTTGTAGGACTCCCCTCTCCCTTGGCCGGCGGATCAAGGAGGTGGGGGGAGAGTCCTACTCCCCCACGAATCCTTGTCTTACCCCACAAGGATTCCTTGATCCTTTCTTGGTTTTCAAGTAAACTCCAAGAAATCTTCCAGAACCTTCCGGAACATTCCGAAACCTTCTAGAATCCCCATACAAATACTCCGGAACATTTCCTAACTTAGAAAATGATCCCCAATATATGAATCTTATTCCCCGGACAATTCCGGATCTCCTCGTGATGTCCCGGATCCAATCCGAGACTCCGAACAACATTCGGTCTCCAACGCACATTCCATATCTACTTAAAACAACTTCGAACCTTAAGTGTGTCACCCTACGGTTCGTGAATATGCAGACATGATGGAGACACCTCTCCGATCAATAACCATCAGCGGGATCTGGAGATCCATAACGGCTCCCACATACTCAACGATGACTTCGTGATCGATAGAACCATTAACACACGAAACCAATTCCCTTTGTCACGCGATACTCTACTTATCCGAGGTTTGATCGTCGGTATCTCCATACCTAGTTCTACCTCGTTACCAATAAGTACTCTTTACTCGTTCCATGTTATGTCATCCCTTGTGACCCAGTCACATGCTTGCAAGCTAATTAGATGACATTCCACCGAGAGGTCCCAGAGCATATCTATCTGTCATATGGATGGACAAATCCCAATCTTGGTCCATGCGCTTCAACACATACTTTCAGAATACCCAATGACACCTTTATGACCACCCAGTTACGAAGCGGTGTTTGATGTCATCAAAGTACCCATCCGGTGATGGTGATTAACATAACCTCATGGTCGAAGGATTAGGTTACTATGTATTTTAAAGCTTATAGAAAACGAACTTAATGACTTGATCTTATGCTATGCTTACTACGGGTGTGTGTCCATCACATCATTCTCCTAATGATATGATCTTGTTATTAATGACATCCAATGTCCATGATCAGGAAACCATGATCATCCATTAATCAACAAGCTAGTTTAACAAGAGGCTTACTAGGGACTCTTTTATGTTTACAAAACACACAAGTATTAATGTTTCCGGTTAATACAATTATAGCATGGGATGTAAACATTTATCATAAACATAAAGATATAATAATAACCACTTTATTATTGCCTCTTGGGCATATCTCCAACACTTCTCCCGTCCTATATATAATAGGTCAGGTCTCAAAGTCGTATGCGGAGAGGTTTTACATACGCGTGATTACAATACCAACACATTGTTGGTTCAGAGATTCTTTACTAATACAATCAAAAGTATTTGTCGGTTGCTTCCTTGGGCTATCATCTAAAATCTCCATGGGTTGTAATCCTTTTACCCAGCATAGGTCAGAAAATCATAAGCATCCGAGTAATCGTACCTATGTCAACGGGTCTACTGGTTGCTGAGGTTCAACTGGATAATAGGCATAGACTTCAGAGTGTGGGTCATTAAACTCCATTTCTTCAAACACCTCTCCTGAAAAGACTGGCTTCGGGTGCTTTGCTTCTTTAGCTAACTTCTTTCTACGTGCCATTGCCTTTGCATGATCATTAAAATCCTCAATGACAATGTCCAACTCTTGAACTAGCACTTGATGAGTGTTATGGAATGTGTTTAGTAAAGACTTGTAACGATCCATATACTCTACTGCCAGAGTAGGTTTAGTCCTCACTAGAGTAGAATGATCTAACTCTAGATCAGTACTATGCGTTTCGTGAAGTATAGCGTTATAGGTAGTACCTACTAGTGCCATGGATTCTGTTCCCTTATCCTGGTTATGGCTGCTACTACTACAATATGATAGGTTGTTGCCATACATCTTGTTTCTCCCGATGGCATTTCTCCACGCACTCCCAACTTCTTGGGTAGCATGATTAGGATACGGTACTTGGCTAATATCTGCCCGTCATTGAAACTATAAACCTTGACCAAAAGTCGAGACTCACAATCCAGACTCCATAGAAGTTGTCTTAGAGTGATTGTCTAGTCATCTTCAAAATCATCTAAGGTCTTGTTCAATACTTGAACGTTCCGAGGTGGATACCTAGGTGCCATTCTTGTACTATAGATAAGAAATTATCATCAGTCATCTTGAGTTAAAACTCATGGTACTTATTTAAAATTGCATCATAATAAAGAATCATCGCACTAGCAATATGACAAGATTATTCCCAATTGAATATCCAGCATATTTCTAGAGAACTCTTTATTGTTGCTAACATCCTTCCCACAGGTTCTACCCATTTACTAGGTTTACCAACCTAAGGTCAAAGCAGATGTTCTGATACCAGCTGCGGTGACCCAGCATACCACTGCATGATGTAGTACACTATAGTCGTTGACATAACACCAATGAAACACTGTTCACTAGTATTACATCCCTCAGAGTGGTACAACAGAAACACAGCAGGTCCAATACAAGACTATAGATTACAACTTGACCCTTTACAAAAGGTCCAGAGAACACTCTAGGTTAAAGATAGAAGAAGAAATCAACTTCTTACAAAGAAAAACCAGAAATAGCATCCCAGAACTGTCTGGTAACTAATATAGCATATTAACTAATTGGCTTGCAATTGTTGCTAGTGCAATGCTCTACAGAAGTAGGTGTTATGGCTAGAGTATCTACTCATATCTGATCAAGATCTACACCTTTGCTTCGGTTGATGTATATGTTGACTTCATTGACTTTATTGAGGAACTTGAGCTGCCGATGATGGTTTCTTGAGCAGAAATTGATGTTGATGTCATCTTCAACGGCATAGAACCTACCAAGGGTTAAGAAGGTACGGTTAAGTACGAGCGTACTCAGCAAGTTCACTAAAAAGGAGTGTATGATGGACTATCCCTACAGCCATAGACCAAAGGTCATAGGCAATGAAGGTTTTTGTAAATGTTTCTTCAAAGGTTGCTTTTATTATGAAAACTATGTCCGATAGCCTTCATAGGTTGACCAGAACCTTGGTGGGGTTCCTTCCTGCCGCATTTGTAGCTCCTTCCTGGAACAGGGAGTAACATGTCATAGTTCTTACACTCTGCAGAGGTGCATTGCTTTACCCATGAGAGACTAACTCCTTGTTGCACAACTGGGTGATCTTTCCCATCCACACTTCCTTTGGTGTGGGGCCTAGTAGATGATCCAAGCCAATCACAGCCCTTCTCCGCAACCCCGCATGAAGACACGACCTCCCCAAGCAGATATACCTCCGTTAACCCCCCCCCCCCCCCCCCCCCATATAGGCAGATATAACCCTGGCAACCCCTTGGAGATTCCAGTGAGCAGATCATGTCCCTGGCAACCCCCATATAGGCAGATATACCTCCGATAGCCCCTCACGGAAAGTCTAGACACCAATATCATGGGGAACTAGGAGTCCCACCCATCTGCTAGATTCTCCATTAGAAATATACAGCCTCACGATAAGGTCATCCATCCATTTGAAAGGAAGAAGATCCAGCTGACTTATCCGGCCCATTCCAAATCTCATGGTTAACGCATAATATACGGCGCTAGAATCACTGGCGACATTGGTTGATTAAGTCCTAGATATTATGTTCCTTTACCACCGGAACTGTATCAATATATTATTACCATTTGGTAACTAATCTATAATCATATTATTATGAAAATAGTATTTTCTGACCTTTTTGAAATGTAGGTGGTGACAACATTGAGTTACAAGCATTTGATAGAAAATAATCAAAGGACATGAGCAAGTGTGAACTTGCCTTTTGTGATTGCAAGATTATGCACTCACGGTCTTCAGGATACTAGAAGATCCAAATTCTGTAAATAGCATCATTGGTCCGGTAAGGATGAATGTTTAAAGAAGTAGGATGCAATTATGCATAAGTAATGTAATGCAATTGGATAAACGTGAACCCCCAGAATAATCATATCTGATTTAGGGTTTGGAAATTGGGAATGGCTTCTTTAGAATGTGTTTCACTTTTATATCAGCTTCACATTTGTGCTTCTTATTAAGGCTTGTGAGAGTTGATGGCTCTAAAATATAGCCATCTGCGTCCACACTTAAACTGGATATTAATCATATTCTTGATGAAATATCTCTCTAAACCCTGCCACTAGTGCTAATATTCAGAGGGGTATGCGATCCTTTTGTTTATATTTTTCTAGCGTAGATAATGTCGTTTAAAGGAGGGAATCACTACATTAAAGTCAAAGATACGAGATTTCCAACAACCAGAAGAAACCAGGAGCCGAACAATGGAGGCAGACGCCTTAACGACCAACTATACGACCGGAGCAAAAATTCTAACTATATAGGTCCGGTCGTATAGTTGGCGCCGCCACCGTTAGGTCAAACAGAACAACTTTCATGAAGGGACCCCCTATATAAAGAAGCCTCGGGCGATAAGAAAACAAGCTAGACCTCGCCAAAAAGTCTCTGCCACAGATCTCCAGCCGCCTCTAGATCTCCAAACCCTTCTCCATCTCCATAGCCATATTCCACCACTTGTAATAGTAGATCTCTTCTCTGATTAGCGACATTGTAAGACTATTTCTATCAATTTTATGATTTTCATTACAATGTTTGTGATTGTTGATCTCATCTCTATGTGTGAGTAATTCTCCTTGGGCTAAGGGCTTCAGCCTAGCCATGTAGCAATTGTGCATGTGATTTATCATAGATGGGATCGTGTATTAGTTCGTATGACATGATGATTATTGTATCCTCTCTTGCCTTAATCCAAGGACTTGTCAGGTACCCAAGACCCCGAGGGTTGAGCCGGGTATAGGGAGTATGAGTGATGACTGATCTGCAGGTTGGGAACCCCAATGACAGAAGGGTTAGTACGGTTGTATGTGAGGGATTTTCTTGGTATTAACAGTGACATCACTATGCATATCATTAGTTCTCTTTCTTCTATGGATGAGACTAGTAGGTTATTGCTATAAGCGGTTGCGGAGGCAATAGCAATTATGGATGCACTGCCCACATATAATTTATCTTGCTCTAATGAGTACACACATACTTTATTTCTATCTTTTATTTCCATCAGATGTTTTGCAAATCTACAGGTGAAACCGAATGCCCTAGGCCCTCTCTCTCCATCATTGACAACAACAAAAGGACGCAAACTACTAGTACGGTAAAAACACAAAAGGAATTATAAAACTCCCGAAGGTCCATCAAAGTAACTTCAGTATGCATTCACTTCCCGTGGATTCGATAACCTAGGTCTACTAGGGAAAAAGAGCTATACTACATCCGTCATCCAAATTGAAGGTATCTACCCTGGTGAAGTTATTAGGAACCTTGCTAGTTTTAATTCTTGTTTTCATTTTGTTATTTTGCTTTCAGTCTTTATTTAATAAACCAAAAAATTAGTTAGTCTTTAAATTCTTACTTTTACTATTATAATTTTTAATCTAAGAAAACCCAAAAACATAGGAAGTATGGCTGAAAAGAAACTTGGGGAGTTTGCTACTCCTATTACTCAGCCAGCAATCGTTGCTGATGATTATGAAATTAAGCCCCGTTACTTAAGTTTGGTTCAACAAAATCAATTTGGAGCCTCTGTTGAAGACGCAGGTATGCACTTAAATAATTTCACTGAAATATGTGATATGATGCGTATAAAAGACATTGGCGCTGATGTGGTCAAATTGCGTCTATTTCCTTTCTCTCTAAGAGGGAGAGCTAAAGAATGGTTGCTATCTTTTCCTAAAAATACTATTACATCATGGGTGGGATGTACTTCTTTATTTATGACTAAAATTTTCCCACCTGCAAAGACTATGCAACTTCGATCTAATATTACTGGCTTTAGACAGGAAGAGCGTGATCCACTAGCGCTTGCATGGGAGAGGATGAAAGAACGCCTAAGAAACTATCCTAGTCATGGATGAAAGATTGGTTAATCCTCTATTTATTTTACAATGCTCTTAATCCTGTGTCTAAGTCTATGCTTGATACTGCAGCTGGAGGATCATATATGGGTAAACATATTACCGAAGCCAAGCAGCTTCTAGATAATATGCAAGACAACCATGCCCGATGGCATGTGTAAAGATCAAACACAAAGAAGGTGAACTCTGTCTCACCACAAGAGAACGAAGATCTCAATGCTAAGTTGGATGAGCTCATACTAGCCGTAAAAGGTAAGGAAACTCAGGTAAGAGCCAACCCCGAAACAAACATAGAAGAAATAGACTTCATAGCTCGTAATGATTACAATCCTGCTTGGAAAAAGAGTTACAATCCTAACTTTCAGAAACATTATGCTAGTATTGCAAGTAACTCTAATAATAATATGGGAACTAGTAATGGTAGTCTCCAAAAAATGCTTAAGTCTTTCATAGACTCACAAAATGAACAAAATAATATTCTAGTCAAAATTACGGAGAACCATGATGTTATGCTTGGTAAATTATCTAACTAAGTTGTTAGTTTGAGAAATGATTTGCAGGCCCTTTAAGAAAGGAAAAGGATCGTTGAGGCAGAGCTAGGTAAGATAACTGAGAGTCAAATTCTCATTCTAGCTAAATTTGCAGGTAAAGCTGAGCCTAATCCTGTTGAAAAACTCAAAATGATGAGGATCCAAAGGGAGGAGCGTAAAGAACTAGATTATAGTAATGCCCCTTCACCAAGCTACACCATCGAAGACCTCGTAAAGAGGATCAACGTCAAAATTCTAGTAAGTGAACATAATGATGAAGCCATCAACAATTTGTTGATCAAGTAGCAATTAAGGTATGTGAGCTTGAAGAAGAATACAAGAAAATCACTGAAAAGTTACCTGTTAAACTAGATGACATATTTGAGCCTACTATTAAGATAAAGATTGGAACCAATGAAATAGCTGCACTTTGTGATCTAGGTGCAAGCATCTCAACAATTCCAAAGAGTCTTTTTAACAAGTTAAATCTTGGCTCCTTTGAAATTACTGAGTTAAAATTGCATCTAGCAGATTGTACCTACAAACAAGCTATAGGTATTAAGGAGAACACTTTAGTTTATATCACAGGTTGTCCTGCTCTAATTGACTTCGTTATTGTTGACATGCCTGAAGACACTGTTGCTCCTATAATACTAGGTGGTACTTTCTTGAGAACTATAAAAGCTTTAATTAACCTTCATAAGGCAACGTCAAGTTTCAATTGGCTTCGCGGGATACTTTTGTTACTCATTTCCCTAGGAAGAAGAAATCCCAACATGATAAGAAGGAGGCCATCACTTTGAAGGCCAATTACTTTGGAGCGGGTGTTCCACTCATCTGGCTAAAGTGAATATCATCAAGGTGAAGCTATTGACCATAAAAGAGCGCTCCATGGGAGGAAACCAATGTTAAATAAAGGTTTGACTTAAGTTTTTAGTGTTAGTTTTAGTTCATGTTTAATAAAGAGTGCTAGAAAACTCCATTTGAGGGGAAGAAGTTCGGTAGTACTTGAAATTCTACTTTATTCATGCTATTGTTGGTCGAGAATATTTACTGTCCATTTTCTATCAAAAACTAGGTATATCGCTAAGTTACAGGAAAAGAAATAGTTTATGAAGAAATAGAAATTTTTTGATACACACAGAGAGTTTAACGACCAACTGTACGGTGGGAATAAAAATTCTGACCGTATAGTTCCAGTCGTATAGATATCTTTGCCATCGAAAAAAATTCTACAATATGTACTAAGAGTTTAACGCCCAACTATACAGCGGGAATAAAAATTCCGGCCGTATAGTTCCGGTCGTGTAGATATCAATGCCTCCGTACAATTTCTTTTCATATGTACTGAGAGTTTAACGACCAACTATATGGCGGGAATAAAAATCCGGCCGTATAGTTCCAGTCCTATAGATATCGATGCCTTTGCAAATTTTCTTTCACAGGGACAGACAGTTTAACGGCCAACTATGCGGCAGGAATAAAAATTCCGGTCGTATAGTTCCGGTCGTATAGATATCGATGCCTTTTCAAATATTCTTTCACAGGAACAGATAGTTTAATGAAGAACTATATGGCCGGAACATTTTTTTCTGCCTGTATAGTTGCGTCCGTATAGCTGCGCCGCCAGGAGGAAACCCTAATATTTTGATAGAACACCAACTATACGGCCGGAACACATGTTCCGCCCGTATAGTTGCGCCCGTATAGTTGCGTCTGACCACACAATCGCATGGGAAGGTACTCCCAACTCCAAAACTCCAATCCTTTTTCTTTCTTCTACCTCCAAACTCTCTCAAAACCTCAAGGGATCTCCATCTCTACTCAATTTCGTTTGATTTCCTCACGCACAAGTGATCTATGGTATGTTTCTCCTCCGATCCTCCAGTTCCTTTTGGCAAATTCATCTTTGATCTATTGTCATTGACAATCTAGGGTGAGACCTACTATGAACCAATTTCCATGATTTTCTTGCCTAGATTATTATCTTGAGGAGATTCTTTAGTGTGCTTAGATGAGGAATATATTATACTTACTGTTGTTTGATCAAAAAGTTTTATTTTTGCCTTTCTTCAATGTTTTAGATGATGAACACAAGGAGCCAAACTCGTGCTCGTGCCACCGCTAGAGGTTCTCGTGCTGCCGCTCAGGAATGCATGGGGATACGGTTCAGGGATGAGGCCCATCGTGATCGCTTCAATAGGATCAAGAACCGCGAAGTGAAGGCCACCAAATGGGATTGCCCCATTATATTGAACCAACTCGGTATTTCTGATGACTTTAATTTACTTTGCAATAGAGCTGGCCTGCAAAAGTTTGTGTACAATGATGTACCTATTTATCACCGCTTAACCATTGAATTCTTAAGTTTGTTGCAAAGCACCGTTAAACAATGGCAAGGAGAGGATACTATTTATTTCCGTCTGATGAACAACCACTACACTTTAACATTAGATGAATTGTGCGCATGCTTTAATTTTCCAAACAATGATGGTCATGCTTTACGCGCATCCTTTACTGGATTAAATCCTTCCCCTGATCAATACTATAATGGAATGAGTTTCACTAGTAGAGTGAACAAGGGGAAGAATATTCAACATCCTGCAATTCGCTATTTGTTCTATGTTATTGCTAACACCTTGCAGGCACATAATGAGTTAACAAGACTCAACGAGGAGGACATTCTAGTCCTTGCAAAGGCTACTTACATTAACTGAAACCTGTTACTCAACTTGGGCGCCATCCTTGTGCGCTACCTAGAGAACCAAGCCTCCCAAAGCCAAGGGCCAATCACAGGAGGAGGCATCATCACCATGCTTGCCACTACCCTAGACATCAATCTAGGTGAGTTGCAGCTTGTGGAATGCTCACTAGGAGGGGTGGTGTTTATTACCTGCATATTGCTGGACCTAGGCGTATCTACCCTGCTCCTATGCCTAATGGTCTTTTCTCTATCGAGGAAGGATGTTTGCTATATGATTCACAGGTTGAGCAACACCAACCCGAGGAAGAGATTCCTAAAGAGGACGAGTACCAAGAAGAGGAGCAAGAAGTTCCTTATCAAGAGGAGCAGTCACAAACCTGGTTTGCCAGATACCAAGATTTCCATGGACTTGGAGGGACTGTGGAGAGGATGTACAACCTCTCTTTGAACCTCCAAGAATCAATAAGTAACCTCTCAACTCAATTTGCGAACTGGAGTAACGACTTTTTCCTACCACCACAGTGATTTGAAGGGCTTGCAATAGCCTAAGCTGGGGGAAGTTTCCTCATGTATCTTTATTTGGCGTTTATTATCTTTTATTTATTTCGAGGTTGCGTTTTTATTTGAGTTTATAAGCACTCGTGTTGGTTTCCCCAACACTTTATCTTTAGTTCTTTCTATATTTTGCTTTCAAAATTTTCTAGCTGAGCTTTGCCGCCAATTTTCTATTCTTTGAATTCCCTCTCTTAAAAATAACAAAAATATTTCTCCATTTTCCTTATTTTCCCTCTTTCTTTTATTTATGCCTCGAGGTCTTCATATATTTGCAGGTGAGTGATTGACTTCGAGTTTCCAAGAAACAAATAAAAAAGGAAGAGAGAAGTGGAACCAAACATGAGAGGTATACCTTATGACTCCCCACTTTTGAAGTTTGAGAAACCCATGCTAGTTAGTAGTAAATGTTGAGATATTATATTGGTTGAGTGAGTCTTTGTATCATAGTAAGGTTGTCATTTGCATGGGTATTTAATTGGGCTCATTTTGTTCTAGCTCTCGTAATTAACCAAGTCTTGCCTAAAAATTGCTAAACAATTGTAATAAGAAAAAGTCTCACAATTGATGTCTTGGATGTTGTAGTGCTTAGTCTTGAAGGCTTGTTTCTAGAGACACTCGACACCACTGAGAATGTTAATTTACTTGATAGTCTCTTTAAAAGGATTTGTTTGATTGAATTAATTTTAGTAGTTTTTGTGAGCATGCCAAAGTTTGACTTGTTAATCATAAGAATGATATAGCTTTACGCGTCTCAAACTTCATGGGATGCCAACAACTCCACTAGCCTACGAATGATCTTCATGGAGGAAACTCCTAGATTTCGGCTATGAGTTGATTAAACACTTGTAGTAGTTATGCTATACTTGTTAAGATTCTTGGCACTCCCAGGTAGCTGTAATCATGACAGAATCACTCCTCTGGCTATTATGAGTAATCATTATGCAAAAGGAACAAAAACCTTAGTGATTCCACGAGTGTCCATCACATCCTGATAAACTAATAAAAATCTTTGGCATGCTCTCAATTACTTAAAAACTGAAATTCTTGAAGGACAATGAATAGAATTGTAGTGCTTACAAAGTCTTTATTAATTGATGTGGGAGAATTGAGATACTCTAGTATATATGCTTTTCATGACAACTCTCACACTCTTAATTTACATGATTATACTTTACTGTTCAAAGGCGAGCCTATGAGTTGATTACTTGACATGGAATAAAGTTTACTCATTTGAATCATCCATGTTTACAATAATTTTGTTGCGCTATAAGGATGCATGAAACTCGTATGATATGCTTGCCATTACTCTATCTATGCTGAAGTTTTTCAGATTTATTTAGTGGAGGAAACATGAGACTACTAATCATGAGTAAGACCACCATATCGTTATTTCAGTTTAAATGCTGAGTTCCTTTTTGATTTTGGTTTTCTTGCTCGGGACGGTTAAGTTTAAGCTTGGGGAGGTTGATGGCTCTGAAATATAGCTATCTACATCCACATTTAAACTGGATATTAATAATATTCTTGATGAAATATCTCTCTAAACCCTTCACTAATGCTAATATTTATAGGAGTTTGCAATCCTTGCTTTTATATTTTTCCTGCGCAGATAATGTCATTTAAAGGAGGGAATCACTATATTAAAGTCAAAGATACGAGATTTCCAACAACCAAAAGAAACAAGGAGCCAAATACCAGAGGCAGATGCCTTAACGACCAACTATACGGCCGGAGCAAAAATTTCGACCGTATAGCTCTGATCGTATAGTTGGAGCCGCCACCATTAGGTCAAACAGAACAACTTTCATGAAGGGACCCCTATATAAAGAAGCCTCAGGCGACGAGAAAACAAGCCAGACCTCACCAAAAAGTCTCTGCCACAGATCTCCAATCGCCTCCAGATCTTCAAACCCTTCTCCATCTCCATAGCTATATTCCACCACTTGTAATAGTAGATCTCTTCTCCGATTGGCGACATTGTAAGACTATTGCTATCAATCTTATGATTTCTATTACAATGTTTGTGATTGTTTATCTCATCTCTATGTGTGAGTAATTCTCCTTGGGCTAAGGGCTTTGGCCTAGCCATGTAGAAATTGTGCATGTGATTTATCATAGATGGGATCGTGTATTAGTTTGTATGACATGATGATTATTGTATCCTCTCTTTCCTCCATCCAAGGACTTGTCATGTACCCAAGACCCCGAGGGTTGAGCCAGGTATAGGGAGTATGAGTGATGACTGATCTACAGGTTGGGAACCCCAGTGATAGACGGGGTAGTATGGCTATATGTGATGGATTTGCTTGGGATTAATGGTGACATCACTATGCATATCATTAGTTCTCTTTGTTCTATGATGAGACTATTAGGTTATTGCTATAAGCGGCTGTGGGGGCAATAGCAATTATGGATGCACTGCCCACATATAATTTATCGTGCTCTAACGAGTACACGCATACTTTATTTCTATCTTTTATTTCCATTAGATGTTTTGCACAGCTACAGGTGAAACCGAACGTCCTAGGCCCTCTCTCTCTATCATCGACAAAAAAAAGACACAAGCTACTAGTCCGGTAAAAACACAAAAGGAATTCTAAAACTCCTGAAGGTCTATTAAAGTAACTTCACTACGCAATCACTTCCCGTGGATTCGATAACCTAGGTCTACTAGGGAAAAAGAGCTATACTACATCTCTAATCTGGATCGAAGGTATCAAGAGTGTGTGAAACAATATGTAAATACAATAAGTAGTATACAATACTAAAGCACTCAAGTGTGGAATGGTAGCCAAGGTCTTCTTAAAATCATAAAATTATTATATTTAATATTTTTGATAACAAATAATATTCGAGGAGTTCAAGAAATAATTTTATTTAATTTTAGCTCTTCTTAATATTTTATTAAAACTCTATGAAGCAAGTAAGATTTTATTTTTATGCAACTTACTTTACTCAACTAAAATACAAGTTAGTATTTTTATAACTTAGTATATCCATTTTGGATATTTAAAAGTGATTTTTATTCAATTTTAAGTATTTTATTTATTTTTATAAAATTCTATGGAGGAATATACATAATTTCTATACTAGATCTTAATTTAATTACTTGAAATTATTACTTATTATTTTTATTGGGTAGAGGATATTTTTGTGATTTCATAGATATATTATTTATATTTTTAGGATTTTTATTTATTTTTCTAGAGATCATCTAGTTCTAAGGGTATATTTGTAATTATGTATTCTACATAAGTCCTTTTAAAAATCCTGGGCCTGGCCCACTGGGCTAGATCAGCCTGAACCGACCCATCTAGGTTAGGTCAACCCCCTTGGCTCATCCAATACTAGCCCTGACTGGCCCAGTACCCTTCTCTCTTCCTCACGCACTCATGTTCTCCCCTTGGTCGTTCCCCTCTGTGGCTATGTGGTGCCACCGCCGTCATCGTGCGATTTCGGCCATTCCTAGACCTCCTGGCCACCGCTGTGATGCAAGATGGGTCAGACAAAGATGCTCTGTCGACTGGTCCAGCGCGATTTGGCTCCTAAGCGCTCCCCTGACCACGTCACCTACACCCCGACACCTAGGGTTCGGGTGTTGCCGGTGATCTAGAGGTCCGCCGCTTCCATGGTGTTGATCTCATCCATGAGTGCCTATGTGGTGCTTCTAGCACCTTCGTGATCTTGTGGCTGTCGTGTTTGTGGCCTGGCGCGGGTCACAGCGCCTTCGGGTGCTCAACGTGCCACCGTCAACACCACCATATTCAAATGTTTCAAATTATAATACTAATTACCTCTAATTTTCTAACCTTATTCAAATGTTTCAATTTTTTTAATATGAAATCAATTTATTCACCTGAGAACATTATAATCCCTAAGGATCAAAGGTTAAGGGTTTATTTCTAACTAGGTAATTATGGTTGATGTCTCAACCTAGAGTGAGATATTGATATAGCCTCTTACTATGATCTTGATTAAAGATTTCTCCAGAATTCCTATCCTCAACACTTCACTAAGTTTGTGTCCTAGTTAAGGAATTCCTTTCCTAAATATACTATATTTATATCTCTCATATGCTTCACTAAGATCTCTTCTGTCTAACTGATCTAGTCATCTGACTCCACCATATCCATCATCATATGATGACATGGTCATGTCACTTCTACAATATTCCTGCATTCTGCTCCTAGTATATATACAGCTTCCATTTATAAACTACCCTTAAATAAGTCATTCATCTAGTTAGTTATAACTTCATTATTCCATTCCCCTAGCATTCTTTCTTTACTGCCTAACTTGCACTTCTTAACTACCCTTGATGAATTCATCAATGTAGTTGTTTCTAACTCCATCCATAAAATCCTTTATAATAGCCTTGCATCTACTTCCAAGGCTTGCAAGATTTCAATCCTCTCTATATCATATGTGATATCAATCCCGTGGAATAGGTATGGTACTACTCCCCATAATACAAGTTATTCTTATATTAACTTGGGTTAAACTGCTATGTCTCCAACTACTCCATACAACTCATATTATATACTCTATCAAACTCTAGCTTGACTTCCCATAATCAAGCTAGACGATTCTGCTTACTAAGGTTTTGCCAAATTTGGTATACTCACAACTCTTCTTCATCAGCTGGTCATCTATTCTCAAGTGACTTGAGAACAATGACCACCATCCTTTGATCAAGCAAAACTTAGGCTTCTAATTGTCTGATCAAGATCTATATTCAATTAAGTACTAGACTTATATTAGCCTCTCTATAGGATTTATCTTGTTAAGGAAGCTCACTTTATATTTATATCTACTTGGCTTAATAGGATTATTATCTGATACTATAATACTACTAGCTTTCTCATATCTTCTCAAGTATTTAGTTATCCTTAGGTGTAGATACTTCTTCTAGTTAACTCATGAGTGAGTTAACTCCTCCAACATCAGATGGTTTGATCTCCACTAAGGATTAGATTCCATTGATGATGGCACACTCTAATATATCTATTTCCTTCTTCTTATAAATTTACTTAAGGTCTTTGGAAGGCCAATTGTCGTGGTGGTGGCACGACAGATGCCGTGGATAGGCTAAAGATGGGGCCAATGAGTGCTAGGGGAATCCAGGGAGGGAGAGCGTTGTGATTCCATGCACGGAAGTTCTTGTATATTCTCTATCAATGGTGTCTACAAGTGCTCCTAAGGCTCTCAACAAGAAGGAGACGATGTCTCTTGCTCCCTGTTCACTAGCCCTAGAGTTCTACCTTAGACAGAGAATGATTGATCTATTGGTCGTCCCCCTCTCTATGGAAGCCCCGATCCTCCTTATATAGGGGAGCTCGGGTTCTAGGGAACAGGTGGCAGCATATTCTTCGAATATGCTCCTTTCCTAAAGCAGATGATTCTTTATTCCTCTTTAACGGCTCGTCCGAGCTTTGGACGTAACCCATGGAGTAATCCTTGCCTTTTCCTGTCACTAGACACGGGCTACGTCATCCGGCCTTGCCCGCGTCACCTTGGTCGCCCCTAGCACGCTGGTCCTATTCTTTACTTTTCTTTGCACATGCTTCAACTAATAAAGCCACCTTTTGACCAGAGGGGGATTCCTTCTCTTGGAAGCTAAGATAATCCGGCTAGCATATAGCTAATCCGGCTTACCCATTTACCTGCAAAACAGATAGACATGACCGGCATAAATCTTATGTCGGCCGGACCATTGTCAAGGAAATGCCCCATGGGCCGGATCACACTGTGATTCGGCCTGCCTTGAGGTGAGTCGGTCAGCACTTTGCTTTGACCGCGACGTACCCCGGCTAACTCGGCCCTTATACCCCGGTGTTACCCTACCTAGGGGTATCCCCCCAACATTAGTCCCCGAAGCTGGTGCGGTCTTAGAAACTTTTAGTTGTTAAGGCCACGACATGCTCCCTTATCCGGATCTTTCGCTCCTTAGGCCGAGTTACCTCGTAACCCGGAGTTTCTCATCTTGCAACCCTTTTGCACTTTCCGAGTTATTCCTCGTTGGCCAGGTCTTTTGCTTGCTTATCCGGGTTACCTTTCCTTCTCTTGTATGCTTCTCCATATCCTACGTGGAGGGTAATTATCATTTTGCCTCATTTTCAGGGCCGCGCGCATTTAATGCGCCGGTTACTGTCGCAATGTCAGGAATAACTGCTGTAAACGTATCTTCACTACAGCGCCTCATTAACTGTAACGTTGCTTCACATCATGGGGTCATCTGCTCCTGTAACCCCTCATGTGGCCTTGCTCTGATTGGTTGTTCTGGTCTCATACACGGTAGTTGCGTGCGGTGCGTTGCCCGCAGTGGATCCCACTACGCGCGTGCAGCACGGCTAACTAGGAGGGGGGCGATTTCAGGGGATGTTCCTCCATTTCCCCCGCACTTCCCAGGCTTTCTCTCTTTCATAGCGACTCCGCCGCCGCCACTAGTTTTCTGCTCCACGAGCGCCACCGCGACCATGCTCCGATAGCATTTCGTGTCGTCACCACTGTTCCCAGTGTTAAGTTCCACCACGAGGCCTTGCACTTCCCGCTTCCCTTCTTCCGGCTACCTCTACTCCGATTACTCCTTGGAAGATCTTGAATCCACCATGTCTGAGGCAGAAGCAGCGGTGATGGCGCAACAAGAAGAAGGAGCGGAGGGCCACGAGCGCGGCGGTTGGGCCGGCTCCATCGTCCGCGAGGAGGACCTCGGTTGGCTCCGTGCCACGCAGTGCATCCCCGCTAGCGTCGCCTGCCGCCTCGCCTCCAGTGATGTCTTTCCTTCCCCCAAATCTGGGGAGTATGTATTTTTTCTATCGCATTTCCAGCGTGGCTTCGGCCTTCCCACTTCCGATTTCTTCTTTGATTTTGTTTCCGCGTACAAGTTGCAACCGCATCACCTCCCCGCAAATGCTATTACTTCTTTGTCCTCCTTTGCTTCTGGCATCGAGGGGTACATTGGCCTCTAGCCAACCAAAGAACTTTGGATCAAGTTCTTTGGCCTGCGGAGGAACGTGATTCCAGATAAGGAGCGGACCCCAGAAAACAAGTTGTTAACCCAGTGTGGCGCCGCCTCCATCTCACCCCGGAAACAGTCTGTGTTCCCCCGGATTACGAGACTCGAATCTTGCAAGTCTTGGGCCTGGACTTTCTTTTATGTCCGGAACACTAGCAGGGAGGACCTGATCCGGTTGCTCCTCTTCAAACTTGGCCCTCCTGACACCTCGCGTTGGGAGAGCATCCCGAAGCATCCCACGGCCCTGGCGAACCAAGTGGCGCGCCGGATCAAGGAGATTCTCTAGGAGAAACTCCGGGGGGAGGATATCATGATCACTTTCCTCCGCAGCCGGGTCTCCCCCCTCCAGAAGCGAGCCCACAAGATCTGCTATCTTAGCGGCCCTCTTGACCCTCACCGGACCTCTTCTTTCGAGCTGGATAACTCGACAGTTTACCACTGGGTTAAGTCCATATTCAACGTGGAGAAGGAGTTCTCCGAGGATTTGGAGTGGGGACTCGAGCCCTTCGCCCGTGCCAACCCTCCTCCAAAGGTAAATTAACCCTTCTTTGTTTTCCAAATCTTCTTCATATGTCGGTTTTCCTTTGTAACTTGGCAATTATTCTCTCAGAAATTTCTCTAGCAACCACTGGAGGATGCGAGGTGCTCGAAAGCAAATGGTTGGAGGACCGCACCGAGGAGGACGAGGTGGAGCCTGATCCAGAGGCCTTCCTGCCTACCCCGGACGTCATCAGACACAGCACTGGTAAGGCCTCTTCTCTAAGGGATTGGCCAGACGATAATGACTCGGACGTTGAGGTCCTTGAGGTACTTGATTCGGTTCTCATCCCTTACGCGCACCTGGCTATGTCTGAATCTTCAGCTAACCCGGACGATCAGGTCCACGAGGTTCCTCCCCTTGCAACTGGTGGCCCGGCTCCGGCTCCGTCCCAGAAGCGCATAGCTACCTCGGCTACAGCTTCGGAGGCGCTGCCGCCCAAGGAGAGGCAAAAGAAGTCCAGGGTTAAACCCTCGCCAAGCCTGCCGCCAAAAGCACGGTTCGGAGGGCGCCCCAGCCTCGGGCTCCTCCTACCGCGGATGAGTAAGTTCTCTGATTCTGCTCCTTTGGATTTTCTCCTTCGCTGCCTTTGTCTCTTACTACTTCTTCTTTTTAACTTGGTGCTTTTTCTTTCTCAGAGCTCCTAGGTACATCCCTTAGAGGGGCCCCGGCATTGCCTCCCCACTCCGGAGCAGCCTCTCCCCCCCCCCCCCCCCCCCCCCCCCGCAACGATGATTATTTCCTGCTCAGCCCTATTCAAGAGGGCTCCGCGGCTGCGCCTGACCAGAGCCCACCTCGCCAAGAGGAGGGCAGTGTCGGCACGGGGGGTAGTGGGCCGGATCTGGATACGGCGATGCCGGATCTCCCCAGTTCCTCGGTCTCAGTGCTAGATCCTGAGGTGCCCGCTTCATCAGCGCCGCCTCCAGCATCTCCAGTACCAGCACCAGCAGCAGCAATAGTAGCAACAGCACCAGCAGCAATAGCAGCAACAGCACCAGCAACAGCAACAGCAAGAGCCTCCAAGCCTCTAAAGGGAAAAGCTCCATCGGCTCCCTCCGAATCTACTCCTTCCATGGCCGACATCTTTCAGCCAATTCCCCCACCCTCGTCCAGCAAAGCCAAAGTAACTTCATCCGAGTCTACTGCCTCCGAATCAGAGGGCAGCCAACAACTAGTTTTGCACACCAGCCCCGCTGCAGCTCAATCCGCCAGGCGGGAGGTCCATGTGAAGGGCCTTGTGGCAGGCCATTCTCTGAGCGGCGAAAGCTACAGTCCACTACTCCTTGAGTATGTGAAGAACTAGAATAATGCCGAATTCGTCGACCCTCAAAACGATCTGCCAGAGAGGTTCGGCCCAGCCGAGTTCAGCGCCCAGATGAACTCCGCTACCAAGGCTATCTCTTTGGCTGGCCGGATGATGGAGGTAATGCTTTTTCAATGCTGCTGATGTTTTACACAACTGAATCATTATTGATATAGCCCCTAGTCCCCGAGCCTCCGAGGGAATAATTTGTTATTCGGTCGGATGCTTCTCATAGAGCTTAGCTTTTGTTCATAATGACATCAAATTTTTAGTAGATTTTGAGCCAGGTCTAGTTCCCTTGGCCCGTACCTAATTTACATCAAATATCCACACACCTAGAGTCAGGTTAAGTTCCACTTGGCTCGGGTCTTGCAGAGTTCGAATATCCACACACCTAGAGCCGGGTTAAGTTCCACTTGGCCCGGGTCTTGTAGACTTCAAATATCCACACACCTAGAGCCGGGTTAAGTTCCACTTGGCCCGGGTCTTGTAGACTTCGAATATCCACACATGTAGAGTCGGGTTAAGTTCCACTTGGCTTGGATCTTGTAGACTTCGAATATCCACACACCTAGAGCCGGGTTAAATTCCACTTGGCCCGGATCTTGTAGACTTCAAATTATTTCTACTTTGCCTCTGAACTTTTGTCTCTTCCTTGCTTATTTCAGATTACCACTAATCGTCGAACCGCTGAGTTCCAGCACCTGCTGGACTCCTACAAAGACATTCACGGGTGTTATGGTAAACTCCTGGTGGAGTACTAGAAGAGGGGTTAGTCTCCATTCCTTTTCTTCCTTGTTCATTCAAACTTCTCAGGATCTATATGAATGTCTTGTCCGAATCATGCAGGCGAGGTTGAAGGTGAGAACAAAATCATGAGAAAGAACCTTACGGAAATCAAACGTAAACTCATCTGATTCATATGATCATTGTATTTTCCTTGCTTTATCTGGTGGACACTCATATTTTGGGTCCTCTGGATCATTGTGTTGTTGTAGTTGCTCTCGAGGATAGTGTCACCATTCCTGAAATGAGGACCCACTGCCTCGAACAAGCAGGTAATTATGAGGCTGAATGGAAGAAGAAAGACGAGGAAATAGCTCGACTCAAGCAGCAGGACTCGGAGATCACTCGGCTGAACGCCAAAATCCAGAGGCTTAAGAGCCGCCATCAGTCCAAGTTGGAGAAGGGTAACCAGGAGTTTGCCGAGGACAAAGAGCGTTTAACCACGCAAATCTCCAAGGATAAAAGCCTGTTGGAGGAAGCCGACGTCAAGCTTATGTCGGTGACCACCAAATACGATAAACTCCAGGCCCATAGTGCCAATGTTGATTCCGAGCTTCAGCGACTCCTCTTCCAAACTGCGCGTAAGTTTCCCGCCCTTGCTTGATATGTTACTATTCGGATTTGGTCCATTTGCTCACTATTTATCTTCTTATCCTTAGGCAAATTTCCAGAGAGCGATACGCTTGCTGCCTCTGCCGTACGCCAGTCCCGCGAACAACGTGGAATTCCTGCTACCCCTGATGGCGAGCCAATCCCCTATACCACGGAAGATCTCCTGGCGAGTCTCACCACTCGCCTTGAGGTAGTAAAGAACCATGGCGCGGACATCATCCCGGCGGCAACACGGATGTTCGGCTGCCTCTGGCCTAGTGAAACCATTCCCAAAAAAGGCTCGTCTTTTATAGACAAACTCATGGAATGTGACACGCAGCTGCATTTGTGGTGCGAATCTGCCGCACGGGTTGGGGCTGACATTGCTCTAAAATTTGCGCTCTCATGGTACGAAGGAATTGACTTGGCATTGCTCACTCATATGTGCACCGGGTCTAAGTGGTGCGAGGATCCGGAGTGGATCGCGTGCCGCCAGGCCTGTGCCAACAAGCTCATCCAATACTCCTTCTGCCATGCTTGGAACGAGGGGACGAGTTATCTTGATACTGCTGATGAAGAAATTGTCTCTGGAGCTGAAGAGGAAGGGAGCGAGAGCGAGGGCTCCGAGCTAGGCGACGAGGCTGAAGACCCAGAGGACAACGAAGTTGACCCGGAGGATGAAGCCGAAGCTAGCGCTCTTCCCCCACACCCCGGAGTACCTTCCTCCTCGACAGATGATTCTTCTGCTGCTCCTACCCCTTGAAAAACACTTGTCACATTTATTAGATCCCTGGAATGCCGGGCGCAGATGTATTTAAATACTTTGGTTTGTTTGTGCTACAATTTTATGTTCTGAACTAACTTTTATTGCCGGATGATCGTGGGCGAAGTCCCCGAGTTTCATTTTCTTGTTCCCCCAATTTTTGACTCGGCTCGCGTCTACCTTGATTCGGTTTTTCGAATTACGAGTCCGAGGTTCAACAAATTGACTTAACAATACTTGAAACCTTGAGATTAGCTCAAAATGATTCGGCACTTTAGTGAAGAAAATAAACTATGGGTTAGCCAAAAAACCAATGTCGGCCCGCTTAAGTTCTTTTCCTTAGTCGTTTTTCGTGTGCTTTGCCATTCCAAACTTGTTCTCTTGCTTGCCATGAAGCCAATTCTTGTTGGATAACAGCAAAGTCGAAGATTTAGATTTTTGGTGCTCACACATTACTAATCCAACTAAGACATAAGCGACTTAACCCAGCCGACACAAAAATACGGAAACAAGAGACAAGTGTTATAGCAGTCCCCGAGTCTCTGCCCGAGGTGACGAAATTTTTATTGATAAGCTGATTGCCGACATACATACCGGCATACGAGTAGTTCGGATACATTCACCTCTTAGGTGTAGAAAGGACGAAGGAGTGCTACGTTCCATGGTCTTTTGGATTCTTCTCTAGACCTGTCCACCTTGTTCTTTTGCTGAGGTTGTGCATCAATAAGATAGTAGGAATCATTGCGCAAAGCTTTTCTCACAATGAAAGGTCCTTCCCATGGAGGGGATAACTTATGCATGCCCGCAGTGCGCTATATTAGCCTTAGCACCAAATCACCTTCCCAGAAAACTCGGGGGTTTACTTTCCGGCTATGATAGCGTCGGAGATTTTGCTGATATATGGCGAATCTGGACAAGGCCAGTTCTCTCGCTTCTTCCAGCAGATCAACATCATTTTGCCGGGCTTCTCGACTTTGGCTTCTGTGTATTGGGTGACCCTTGGCGAACCATGCTCTATGTCGGCTGATAATACAGCTTCTGCCCCATATACCAGAAAGAATGGTGTATAACCTGTTGATCGATTCGGAGTTGTTCTTAAACTCCAAAGTATCGCTGGTAGTTCTTCTATCTAGCACCCCGCTGATCTTTGCAACGGCTCTATGAGACGGGGTTTTATCCCGGACGGTACCAGTCCGTTGGATCTTTCCACTTGCCTGTTTGATGCAGGGTGGGCGACTGAAGTGACATCTAACCGGATCTTCTTTTCCTAGCAGAATCTCGCAAACGCTCCTTCAGCGAAATTCGTCCCATTATCAGTTATGATGCTATGGGGGTAGCCATACCTTAGGATGATATCCTTGAGGAATCTTACTACTATTGCCCCATCACATTTCTTAATAAGTTTCACTTCAATCCATTTGGTGAACTTGTGAACCATGACCAGAATATGGGTCATCCCTCCTTTGGCCGGCTTAAATGGTCCTACCATGTCTAGGCACCATAGAACAAATGGCCATGTAATGGGGATAGTTTTCAGCTCCGACATTGGTAGGTGAGTTTTCGTGGCGTATCTTTGACAACCATTACACTTTCTCACCAAATCCTCTGCCTACTCCAAAGCACTGGGACAATAAAATCCATGCCGGAAAGCTTTTGCTACTAAGGCCCTTGAAGAGGCATGGTGCCCACATTCCCCTTGGTGAATATCCCGGAGTATGTCACGTCCTTCCTCCGGATCGATGCACCGTTGTAGTACCGCAGTCACACTTCTTTTGTATAGTTTGGAGTTGATAATTGTATAGGCCTTTGCCCTTCTCTGAATTTGTCTTGAACTTATTTCATCATCCGGCAAGATTCCCTCTTTCAAGAAATCAAAAATTGGCTTTGCCCAAGTTGGTATAGCCCGGACGGGGAATGGTTCCTCATTAACCTCCATTGCATCCACCGACATAACTCCTGCCGGATCAAGCTGAACAATCCCCGGGTTGGCTAAAGCAGTCCCCGGGTTTGCTGAGGTGCTTCCCCATTCTATCTCCATAAGTACAGCTCCTGATCCGGAGAGTGCCGGGATGTAAATGGAATCTGATTCGGGTGATGGTGTGATCGACGGTTTTCTCAGGTGCTCCAAGGCAACATTTGGCGGGATTGGCTGCCGGGATGAGCCCAATTTGGACAATGTATCTGCTGCCTCGTTTTCGATCTGAGGTACGTGATGGAACTCACACCCTTCGAAAAACACGCTTATTTTCTGAACATGGAACCTATACAGGGCCATGTTAGCATCCAGAGCATCCCAATTTCCAGACACCTACTGCACCACCAAATCCGAATCTTCAAAGCATTATATCTGACGTATCCCCACTTCCTTTGCCACTTTGAGGCCATGTACCAATGCTTCATACTCCGCCACATTATTCGAGGCATTGAAGTGGATTTGAAGGACATACTTCAGTTGATCTTTCTAGGGCGAGGTAAGCACTACTCCAGCGCCTAATCCGTCTTTCAGTTTCGATCTGTCAAACTGCATTTGCCAATAATTGGAGTCCAGCAGGAGTGGCTCGTATTGCATTTCAGCCTAGTCCACAAAGAAATCTGCCACAGCTTGTGACTTTACCACATCCCTTATGTCGAACTGTGGTGCGTATGGAGGTAATTCGATAGCCCGCTTTGCTATTCGGCCGCTTGCGTCTTTGTTACTCATGATCTCTGAAATGGGTGCCTCACATATCACCTTGATGGGGTGTTCCTCAAAATAGTGTTTGAGTTTCTTGGCCGACATATATACACTGTATGCCATCTTCTAATAACAAGGATAATTCTGTTTTGAGGCTGATAATACTTCGCTTAGATAATACACCGGCCATTGCACTGACTTCCCTTCCTCCTCGCGCTCCACTACGATCAGTGCACTTATGACTCGGTTGGTCGCGGCTACGTAGAGCAACATTGGCTCCTTAGGTAGTGGTGCAGCTAGGATTGGCAAGGTAGATAACATCTTTTTCAATTCTTGAAATACAAGATCCGCCTGTGGTATCCATGTGAACTTATCTGCCTTTTCATTAGCTGATAGAGGGGCAAGGCCTTCTCTTCCAACCGACATACGAACCGACTTAACGATGCCAGACAACCAGTGAACCTCTAGACATCGTTAAGACACTTTGGCAGTTCCATTCTTTCTATGGCCCGGATTTCGTCGGGTTAGCTTCAATAACCGAGTAACTTTCCGGTGGGTACGCCAAAATTGCACTTCTCCGGGTTCAGTTTCATTCGGAACCTTCTCAAGTTCGCGAATGTCTGCCGGATATCCTCAAGGAGCATATTGCTTTCATTGGTTTTTATTACCACATCATCCATGTAAACTTGCACATTTCGACCTATCTGATCATGTAAGCATTTCTGCATGCATCTCTGGTACGTTGCTCCTACATTAGATAACCCAAACAGCATAGTTTGATAGCAATAAGCCCCGTACGGGGTAATAAATGTAGTCTTTATTTGATCATCCGGATTTAGGGGTATCTGATGGAAACCAGAATATGCGTCAATGAATGACAGTAGCTCACATCCGGCCGTTGAGTCTATGACCTGATCTATTATAGGGAGTGGGAATGGATCTTTTGGACACGCCTTATTCAGGTTCGTGTAGTCGATACACATGTGCCATACCACAGCCACGCTCGGATCATCTTTCTTTTTCTCCACCAACACCGAATTAGAGAGCCAATCCGGATAGAGTACCTCCATGATAAACCCGGCCACTAGTAATCTTGCTATCTCATCTCCAATAACTTTCCTTCTGTCTTCTGCGAAACGTCTGAGAGGCTGCTTTACCGGCTTAGCCTCGGGTCTTACATTCAATGAGTGCTCAGCCAACTCCCTCGGTACACCTTGCAGATCTTGCGTAGACCAAGCAAAGATATCCCGATTCTCACGGAGGAAGTTGACGAGCTCGCTTTCCTATTTGCTGCTTAACCCGGCACCAATGGTGACGGTGCGCTCTGGGAACTGATCATCGATTGGCACTTTCTTCGTGTCCTTAGTTTCTTGGAACGATACGCTCCCGTGTGGGTTGGTCAGGGCTGGCATATGTTGTTGCGCGGATTGATCAAAGCTTAGAGTCAATAAGTGCTGGGTCAAGAATTGATCACTCAACATTGAGGATCAACTTGACACCAGGACTTGGTTAAATAGGAATGTCATCTATTAATATGACAATAAGGATATGTGATGAATGGTCTTGACTTGACTTCCTTTCTACTCTTTTTGTGATAAGAGTTAATGTTTAAGAACTACCATGATACCCATGGTAGGAATAACTATGGCAAGCAAGTGTATGAAGATTTAGTTATGGGGTTTCTTTACTTGGCGTTATATACTTGTTTGAGTATTCAAGAGTGATTGTAATGAATGCCATGATATGAATACCATGATAAGATCTGTTTTTAGTGTGTTGTGGTTTTAGCTTGATTCTATTTGATCTACCCATAGATCAAATTATATTACTCAAGATAAGGTTTTAGCAAAGGTCATATTGAAAAGCGCGAAAATTACTTGATGATCTACTTCAGTTCCACCAAGTTAAGAGAAGCTTCAATCACTTTGACAAGTTTAATTTAAAAGCGCGAAAATTATCCAGATTTTCTATGCATGGATGCAATGCACACACCTGAGCTCATCTTATTTCTAAGCTCTAATGTGTTGGGAATATGCCCTAGAGGCAATCATGTATGATGTTATTCCCAATGTATTCATAAGGTTATGGTCCATGTATGAACTGTTGATATGTATCATCGAATATGTGATTTGATTGTGGAACTATATATTCATGTTGTTCATACTAATTGTCCTTGGTCATTGAGGTTGTGCTGGACACACAACTTAGACCAATGTGAAAGTCGGCCGATGACTAGATTCCACTTGTCATGGGCATGGAGATGCTATTCTGACTTACACGGATTCGGCTAAAGAGTTTCGCGAGTCGGACTGACCCATATTGAGATGCAACGAACAAGTCGTCATTTGCATATCTCAATCAATGTAATCCTTAGACCTGAGGTTATTGCACAATCCGAGTTGAGGATCACCGACTTAGGTTCTGTCAAACGTTGTTCCGTCACTGGGCAGTTATAAAGGCGGAGTTCGGGTCGACTGAGAATCAAGCTGCGTGATGTGAATAACCGAGATGGAATTTTTCCCCTCCATCTGGAGAGATATTCTCTAGGCCCTCTCGGAAGATATGATTCGGAAAGCATGGCCATGCGTGACTTGGTTAAGTGTTAACCGAGGCGACCAACTAAGAGTTAGTCGGATGAATCACTTATCTCGGATCGAGAAAGAGAGTCGGACTATTTAAGGGATGACGATCATTCGCCTATAGTCCGACAAGGTATATCGTGAGGCAAAAGGGACTCAGACGAAAGTCGCATTGAAAGGCATGTCGTCATGACTCTTTGGTACTTGGGTGTTGGCACGTTCTGCTAGGAGCCGCTACCAACTGATCGATCACGAGTGAGACTCGGAATCGTGTCCGGGTTACCATGAGCCTGTCGGGTCACACACTTAAGAGCGGGAGAAAGTTTGGGTTAGACCCAAACAGGAAATCTATTTGGGTTGGACCCAAATAGAGACATGGACTTAGTCAGCAAGTGAGACTTGCAGTGGCTAATATAGGCCTTTTAGTGAATGGGCCACAAGTGAGTGGAGCCCACTTTCACTCCCTATATAAGCTGGGGCGCAGGTGCTTAGAGTACACGGTTAGGTCACTCCATGAGTTGGAAACCCTAGCTCCAGTCCAGTCCTGTCGCCGCCGTACCGGACCTAGCAGTCCATCGCCGGCGCTCCTCCTCGTACATGTGGATACCGGCGGAGGTGATGTATGTTCAGCACTTCGACGATCGTGGAACCGGAACGGATCGTGAGGCGTGGAACAGGAACGGATCGTGAAGACTGCACTGCATCAAGCGACGTGCTTCATCGATTCCGCAACCGCGCGTCTAGTGGTAATTCTCGTGGCCTACTACCTCAGCTAGATCTTGGGTTCACCGTGTGGGAAAAAGTTTTGTTTTTCTCTACACGGCCCAACAGTGATATCAGAGCGTTAGCTTCTGGTTTTAGGCTCGAGATCATGCATATGTGATATGCGGTTGGCGTTAGATTGGATCTAATTGTAGTTGTGGTGGTCGATCTATGAGATAGATCGGTTTTGTACAAAGTTGATTGGATCAACTGTACTCGGGGGAATGGATGATCTGGTTTCCGTGATCTAACCGCTAAGGTCGTGGAACGACATACCCCTACCGGTCGGCTTCTGCCATCGGGGTAGACTATGACACGTAAACCCGGATGCGGTGATCGAAGATCAAAGAGTTTGGTCGAATCGGAGTCCTGTCGTAGCACCGGCTTCGCCCTGTCGTAGTGCCTTAGATGTTGTTGCGAGTTTCACGACGCCGGTAGATATCGTATCTATGCATAACTTGTTTGTGCGGGATGATGTTGTGAATGGTATGGCTTATATGCATGTGATGTGTGTAATCCATACGTGATCTACGTATCATGGTTTTTGTCAGCCGGCTGGAGCCTAGGTGCTGTCATTTTATTGTATAACGACCTGCGTGTCAGATTCTCTATGTAATTTACATTACTAGCTAGTGTAGCTGTTTGGAGAATCCGGAAGGCATGCAAGTCGATGTACAAGTCGGCTACATGGTGTAAGGCGGCACGTAACAAGAGTTGACACGAGTCGAATTACAAGCTTTCTGGAGATGGAGATCGCCATGAAGAGAGCCATACCATTTCACATTATAATTGCTTTATTTTGTGTTATTGTTATGTCTCTGTTTTACCTCTATTAGATAGTTGGTAGAAATTAATCCCTCAAAGAAGGTCTAGTCGGTTTCCCCGTGAGTGATGCACCATCACAAGTCGGAAATTTTTGGTAGTGGGCTCATAAAATTGAGGTGCTATCAATTCTTTCTGACTAGGTGGGTTCGAGTCGGACTCTTACCGTAGAAGCACTTGGTAATCTAGACGGGTCTATCACAACGGTTGTGGGACTCGGGGAAAAGTCGGATGGGAGCCGGGGCATGTGATGCCACCCATTCAACAGGAGTCATGTGAGATACGATTGACAAGGAGTTGTCTACCTAGATCACTTGACGGCTAGCGGTGATGCTAACGCTCACTACTCGACTTGCTTATTTAGGGTCCTGAATCACTAAGTAACTGTAACATCCCAAAACTTCAATACAAGCTTATCAAGATCAAATCAACCAAAATGGGGTTAACAAAAACTTTTCCAAATTTAAAATGAAAGCATTCGTATATGTGTGCATTTAAAAATAGGAGTTGTTTGAATTGCCATGATTGAGTGATCCAATGCTTGTCAAATGTTTCTTAGGTGATTTAAACATCATCTACATCCTTCCCAAACTTTTCCTAAACAAAATCAAATCAAAAAGAATTAAAAAGGAGGAATGGTCATTTTGGCCATTTTTATCCACTACACTACTTTGAGTGTTCCTACCACTCATTTCTTAACAGAAAAAATTCTTGATCTTTGTACCCCTTGCTAGTACACATAATGAGGTACCAAGGCCCACCTTTTGATCTGCTAAAAACATTCTTTAACTTATTTTAAATGACATTTGAAAATTGAATCTAACGCATATGCATAGATCACCCCTATTTCAAAACCCATCTTTTTGAGCTCCACTTGAAAAACCCATGCAACCAGAGACTACCTAGCACTAGTGGACATCACTCAAAAATTTTGAAACCAAAACTCAAAACTTTTTCTCTTGCGGCCATTTCATTAAACACTTGGTAGACAGATTTCAAACAAAACACTTTTTAATTTTTTCAAACAGTATTCTGGCCAAACTTGTCTCCCATTTGGTCCTCTTTACTCCCTTTGTCTCTCAACGATCTAGCAAAGCCTTTTAAACCCACTCCCCTACCCCCTAGCTAAACTGCCATGCCATGCCGAGCACCCTCTCGCCGGCCGACCGTGCACTCGCCGCAGCAGCCCTCTCCCGCCTCTCTCTCCATGTCTAGGAGGTAGCCCACACCTCACCACCACCCTCTGTCCCCTGCCCGAGCCCAGCCTTGTCGTGGACCACTGAGGAAAGCCCGTGCCCAGTGCCACCGCACCATGCCGGTGCTGCCCCCAGAGCGCGCTTTGTCCCCGCTTGCACAGACCGCCCCTTGGCCGCAGCCCGCGCCCGCCGCTCCGCCACGACCTGGAGAACACCCCCGCTGGCCGCCCAACGCCTCACAGCCACCGCTCGCCGTGGACACCGCCGCCTCTGCCGCTCAGAGCGCCACCTCGCCCAGACCGCATGCCACCGCCCCTACGGCCGCATTCAATGCCTAGAGCACCGCTAGGGCACCGCACGTCGATCGCCACCCGCAGCCATGCCTCTACCCCGTCGTAGCCATGTCGCCACCGTCGCCTGCCCCATCCCGCTCGGTCTCCCCATCGGGCCTATAAAAGGAGCCCTCCCCAGCCTCTTCTCTCCACGCCATTCCACTCCCCTCACCTCTCTGAGCCTCACCCACCTCTAGCTGGAGCAAGGCGAGCTCTGCCTCATCAGAATTGGAGCCGGAGCAGCCGCAGCAGGAGGAGAAGGGCGTCGCTGATTGCGACCACCCCAAGCTCCGCCGCAACCGCACCTCGCCTCGCCGGCGTCTTCTAGTTCATTTGCCCGCCTCGCCGACCCCGCTAGAGACCTGGTACATCCCCAGCAGACCCCCACCGAGCCGCTAGGGTTCGAGCTCGCTGGCGGCCTGTTCGTCGTCGACGACGACTCTCAGCCGTAGATTCCCCTTCTAATCCTACGGCCCATAGCGCGCGTACCGTTTCGCGTGTTAAGTGCCGCTGACAAGCGGGACCCCCTGTCAACTGAGACCCACGGTGCGGAGCGCCACTGGGCCGGCCCAAGTCGTTTCCCGCGCTAGCCCAACCGTTCAAATCTGGATTTTTATTTTTAGTTAAATCTAGTTTCTGTCCACTATTTTAAAATTCAATTATGGGAGTTTGCCAAATCCAAATTGCATAAAGCAAATTTTGTCTGAAAGGTATTGAGATGATCTATCCAAGCCCGTTGGATTTGATTCAATTAGAGTTATAGATCTCTCCTAATAAAAATAAGAAGACAGAAGCATTTGCAACTTGCAACATTTTTATAAAACCAACCAAGTTAGCTTTTGAGTTGAGTCCAACTCTCAAAAATCACATTTCATCATATCTATCTAAATATGTAATAATATTAAGGGTTACATGCAGTGACTTTGGACTAGTACCAAAATAATCCTATATAGGCATTTCTAGTCACTTTAAATCATTAAATAATGAACTTAAACCAAAGTAATATTGATCGAACCTTTAATTCTCATTCCCATGTGTTAAGATATGTGGTGATGGCATGTGTCAACATGATCCCATATCTTAAGTGGTGAATATTAAATCTTAGTTAATTTTTCAATGAGTAGAAATTACTTTTCTAAAATAAAAAGAATGAAACTATGGAATTAAACTTGTGATGCTTGTGATGATAATAGATCATCAAATGTGTGTCTTAGAATGCTACTTAGCCTAGTTAAGTATTGTTTGGTGATTGTGCAGTCCCTATGTATTTGTAGACGATAGTACCGACCAAGCTTTCGAGTAGGAGGAGTTCTACCAAGAAGAAGAAGAAGAAGAAGAAGAAGAAAAAAACTTCCACCACTGCACCAACCAAGGCAAGCTACTATTAGCAAGCTAGCACTATCCAAGATTAACCCTTGCAAGTTGTACTTGCAAGCCACCATTAACAGTGCAAGCTAACACTTGCAAGTTTAGTGCTTAGCAAGTTAGGATCAAACTAGATGGTTTAGCAAAGATGCCCTAAGCATGCCTTGATCACACTCCCTTTTGACTATTAGTACCCCCAGTCTTAGTTACAAGTTTTACTCCCTTAGTTTACACCAAGTTCTTTACTTAGTTTGAAGGTAGCATAAAAAGTATAAAACTTGACCTAATTAGAACCCTTTAGATGTCATTCTATGGCATGAGATTGAACCCATCCTTTCCACCTTAGTGAACACTCTTAACTTAGTAGTTAGAGTAGATCAAAAACTTGAGTCACTTTAGATGGGAACAATTGGTGAAAATGAATTATGAAAACCTTGGAATGATGAGTCATTCTATTGAGATGTTTTGACATGTGTTGAGAAAACACAAATGGTTGATGATGATGAAAATGTTGAGGCACGAGCCTTAACCCTTTTATAAAACTGATGGTTGGATTCGGATGCGATATCATTCCAAAGTTACCGTACAACCACACTACCTGAATTGGGTAAGGCTTAGCTGGAAATTTATATGCATTAGTATTAGTTCTCTCACGGGAGAGGTGTGAGCTGAGGCTACCTCTCATGATGTCCACCTATGCAGTGCCCAAGATGACTGATGGTCATGGTTGGGAGGCCATGCTCATAGGAGAGGTGCTTATACTAGGGTGTGTAAAGCAAAAGTTATGTTTGATTATCTGCATACTAAGTATGATGATTCAGGGTTATCCCTGACAGATGTATCGAATCTTGTGGTGAAAGTGTACCACCTCTGCAGAGTGTCAAACTATTCGAATAGCCGCATCCACGGTTATGGACAGTTGGAATGGCCATACTGTTTCGTTGTCATATGTTTTCTAAATACTTTGAAACGTATGATGAATCTTGACTTAACCACGACAGGGTTGGGTTATGACAATAGCTTCCCAACTTAAGTGATTCTAGGACTTTACTTTATCTTTCTTGGTTTCTGAACTCAGCTTAGGTTTCAAACTTAACTTTATAGTTAAACTTAGAGTTAGCACTTTAACTTAGCAGTTTATACTTGTTAGTGGTAGTTTGCGAGTACTTAAAGAGTACTCATGGCTTTTGTCCCTGGCTATTATCATGGCCAGACTATGAAGGAGACTATCAAGATGATGGCCAACAGGACGGCTATGATAACTAGGACTATCTGCCTTTGTCAGCATTGCATGTTACCTGAAGATGGAGCCCACCGCTACGCTTATCTTTTATTTCCGCTGCTTGTTGTATTAAGACTGGATCATGAGATACTTATCTGTGTAAGACCTTATGTATGGTTTGTAATGGATGATGTACTGTGATATCCAATCTGTTATGTCTCGCAAAAACGGTAATCCTGGGATTGCGAGGTATGGCATAACGGGCATCTGGGATTAAAAATCCGGGTGTTGACAAGTTGGTATCAGAGCCATCCTGACCATAGGAGACTCTAGTTAGAATGAACGTGAAACAAAAACATAGTTTCAAAACCAAAGTGAGTATTTCCGAAAAACTATCTCCTCTCTTACCCTTGTGGATTCTTACTCAAAAATTCATGTGCCTCAAAACTCTTACACTACTACTTAAAAATTGACACACTTGATCACTTCACTAAATTCCTCATCCTTAATTCTTGTAGATGGAGACTCAGTTCAGCAAGTTTTACCAGTTGGGAAACGGAGGTCAGCTGATCTTCGAGAGGGATCTGGATTCACTGTCGGAGTTACTGGGACGCCCACACCCTGAGTTTCTTGGAGCTCAACTTCCAGGACCCCCAGGAGGAGACCTGCAGTGGCTAGTCACTACAGATGTTAGAGGAAGCACTGAAGCACCAACTTCTGGAAGAATTCAGTTCTCCGTGAGAGAGAACAACTGGCTAGATGGATTAGCTAGGGCAATGCATGAAGCTCTCGCACATCTATGTGCCCTCAACGTCAACAAGACCCAAGGAACCCGTTTTGCCCACTATGCAAGACGTGATTTCATGGGAATGCCAATGGAGATGCCAGGCCACCCCGAGTTGAGGCGTCAAGTGGAGAAGCTTGACTTCTTGCTTCACGATAGACAGCAGGAACTGGACATTGCCAGGGAGTTAGCCAACCAGAACCGTGCCATTGCCGACCAGAAGGCCCAGACTTTCGCACTGCTTGTCCAAGACCGTCAGTCTCTTCGCCGCCAGCGTGCCAAGAAGGATCGCACCATCGCCCATCTTCGCAAGAAGGTGGCCGACCTCGAGAAGACCGTCCAGGAGCAGGAAGCTCAGCTTGCCGCCAAGGAAGAAGAAGATGAGGGTGAAGACATCCAGGGAGACATGCATTCTTACCTCAGCAATGATGATGATTTTCTAGCAGAGGATGCCGTGGACTTCTACACTGATGGTGAGGACTCCGACTTCATCGACGATGAGTAGATGCACTAGAGCACTGTCGTAGCATGAGATGTATCGATCTCATTGTATCTTAGCTTGCAGAATGGTTCTTGAAACCATCTGTTTCCCTTTGATTGTTGTGGTGTGTGTTGTATCGGGTGCTTGCTTGCATGAATGAAAATTAAGTTAGTCGAAAAACCTGAGTCTAACTCAAAGTTTTAGTTTTGAAAACCCCAAAACCATGAACCTTAGAAATTTCCCTCTTACCCCTATATCTCAATCTTCAGATGACTCGTGGAAACCAAGGAGGGAGCAGCTCGTCGCAAGACCCAATGCTGTAGATCTTGCAGAATCTCATCGCAGACCGTGAAGCAAGCCGGGCAGAACGCCAAGCCAACTTAGCAACACTTCAACAGATCGCCCAGATGGCTCTCAACAACCAAGGGCATGGAAATCAGGATCACCAGGGATCCAAACTCAAAAACTTTTAGAACACTAATCCCCCAATCTTCAATCAATCTGAGAACCCATTAGATGCTGATGACTCGTTACAGACCATGGAAAACAACTTAGAAGTTGCCCGAGTTGATGAAAATGAGAAAGTTCTCTTCTCCACCCACTATCTGGCAGGAGATGCAAGAGCTTGGTGGAACAGCATTCGCAATATGAACCATGGTCGAGTGATGACATGAGAAGCATTCAAAGTCAAGTTTAGTCGCACCCACGTGCCGCAAGGTCTAGTCAACAGAATGAGAGATGAGTTCCGCGAATTGAAGCAAGGAAGAATGACTGTGGTAGAGTACCATGACAAATTCCTGTCACTTGCCAGATATGCACCTGATGAGATCAACACGGAAGCCAAGAAGAAGGAGAGATTCTTGAACGGACTGCATGATGAGATGCAGACTGTCCTCGTCAATATCCGTTTCCAGGATCTCGAAGAGCTAGTTGACTCTGCCATTCAGATGGAAGGGAAGATAAACCAGGAAAACGACAACCGCAAGCATCGTATGATGCAGCAGTCTGGATCCAATAGTCACTAGAAGTACCGTCCCAACCCTTCACCAGGATATGCATCAAGGAACAACCGACCTCCAAATTCTCGCCCAAGCTACCCCAACCGTAGCGAAAGCAATGTGAAGTCCGGAGGAAACAATCACAACTCCGGTAATGCCAACAATTTCAACCGTGCACCTCCCAAGAACCACAACAATAACAACAACAACACTGCACCCAGAACTGGCAGCAATGCTGTACCTGTCGCAGTCAAGGACAGGTCTCAGATCACTTGTTTCGAGTGTGGAGTGAAAGGTCACTACTCCAATGAGTGTCCCAAGAAGACTGCAGGAGAAGCCCAGGAAGCGCCAGATGTAGTGCTGGGTATGTTTTCTGTCAACTCAGTTTTAGCAAGAGTATTGTTTGATTCAGGAGCATCGCATTCATTTGTCACCGAAGAATTTGCATGCACTAGTAAGATTCGTCTAACCAACCTGAAGCATGTCATGATAGTTCAAATCCCCGGTTCAACAACCAAGGCTAGAAAAATTTGCAAAGCTGTACCTATCAGAATACATGGAATAGATTTTTATGCCAACCTAATTGTACTTGGAACCAAAGGTTTGGAAGTAGTACTAGGTATGGACTGGATGTCAAGGAATAAAGGATTGATATACTGTGCTAAGAAAGCCATCACCATGACAAGTAGTTCTGGAGTCACAGTAGAGCATATCTCTGAAACCTTACCCCGACAATTCAAGTGCAACCAAAGTGTAACCTTGCCCACCATAGACCAAGTCAGAGTAGTCTATGAATACCCCGACGTATTCCCAGATGAATTGCCAGGTATTCCCCCGGATAGGGATATTGAGTTCATTATCGAACTAATCCCCGGAACCGGACCCATAGCCCAGAGACCCTATAGCATGAACCCCTCAAAACTAGTGGAACTGAAGAAACAGTTGGATGCTATGCTAGACAAAGGCTTGATTCAACCAAGTGCATCTCCATGGAGATCACCAGTGTTATTCGTCGACAAGAAAGATGGAGGCAACCGTCTGTGCATAGATTACAAAAAGTTGAATGATGTCACCATCAAGAACAAGTACCCCTTGCCAAAGATAGAGGATGTATTTGATTAGTTGACTGGAGCTCGGTATTCTCAAAGATTGATCTTAGGACTGGTTATCACCAACTTAAGATCCGTGCAATGGATATTCCGAAGACCGCCTTTACTACTCGCTATGGTTTATACGAGTATACGGTTATATCATTTGGATTAACCAATGCCCCCGCTTATTTCATGAATCTCATGAATAAGATCTTTATGAATTTCCTAGATAAGTTTGTAGTTGTGTTTATCGACGACATCCTTATCTACTCCAAGTCCGAAGAAGATCATGAGCAACATCTGAGAGTTATCCTAGAAACCCTGAGAGAGCATCAGTTATATGCCAAGTTCAGCAAATGTGAGTTTTGGCTGAAAGAGGTAGGATTCCTAGGACATATCGTGTCTGCTGGAGGAGTCTCTGTTGATCCCGCCAAGATCAAAGAAGTCGAGGAATGGGAAGCCCCAACCACTCAAACCCAAGTCCGTGCATTTCTCGGATTAGCGGGATATTACCGCAAGTTCGTAGAAGGATTCTCGAGCATAGCCCGACCAATGACCCAATTGTTGAAGAAGGACAAGAAGTTTGAATGGACAGACAAATGTGAAGCCAGTTTCCAGGAGTTGAAGAGGAGATTGATATCAGCCCCAATTTTGGTCATGCCAGACATCAAGAAGCCCTTTGATGTGTATTGCGACGCATCCAAGATTGGTCTAGGATGTGTATTGATGCAAGAAGGCAAGGTCATCGCTTATCTGTCTCGACAACTGAAGCAGCATGAGCAGAACTATCCGACCCATGATCTTGAACTGGCAGCTGTAGTTCTAGCACTGAAGACATGGCGTCATTATTTGATGGGTAATCGCTGTGAGATTTACTCAGATCATAAGAGCATGAAGTATATCTTTACTCAGAAGGAGCTGAATATGAGGCAAAGAAGATGGATATAGTTAATCAAGGATTATGACCTTGACATTCACTATCACCCCGGCAAAGCCAATGTGGTAGCGGATGCTCTTAGCAGATTGCCATGAAGGCTTAACACCATGATCAAGGAGAAGCAACCCAGTTTGTATGAAGAATTAGAGCAGTTCAGAACTGAATTTGTTAGCAAAGGATTCTTAGCTAGCATTGAACGTCAACCCACTTTGATTAGCCAAATCAAGGAAGCCCAGAAGGGAAATGAAAGTATCGACGGAATCAAACGTCGTATTGGTACCGGAAAAGTACCTGGATTTACTGAAGACAAAGAAGGAGTACTGTGGTACAAAGGGCGTATCTGTGTGCCAGCAGATTCGGAGTTGAAGGAGGTTATCATGAAGGAAGGTCATGATACTCTTTATTCTATCCACCCCGGAGGAACAAAGATGTATCAGGATTTGAAAGAGCGATTTTGGTGGCACAAGATGAAGAGAGAGATCGGAAGCTACATCGCCAAATGTGACATCTGCCAAAGAGTCAAAGCAGAGCATCAGAGACCTGCAGGACTGTTGCAAACATTGCAGATTCCGGAATGGAAATGGGATTCCGTCGGAATGGACTTTATCACCGGATTGCCTACGTCTAGTAGGGGAAATGACTCAATCTGGGTCATAGTTGATAGACTGTCCAAGGTAGCCCACTTTATACCTGTCAAGACCACTTACCAGAGTGCAAAGTTAGCAGACCTGTACATTGCTAGGATTGTTAGTTTGCATGGAACCCCCAAGACCATCGTATCAGATCGAGGAACCCAATTTACCTCGAGATTTTGGCAGAAAGTCCAAGAAGGATTAGGAACCAAGTTGAACTTCAGCACAGCATATCACTCGCAAACAGATAGACAGACTAAGAGAGTCAACCAGATCCTAGAGGATATGCTTAGAGCTTGTGTGTTGGAATATGGATCAAAATGGGAAGACTGCCTGCCTTTCACAGAATTCTCATATAACAACGGTTATCAAGCTAGTTTGCAAATGGCACAATTTTAATTCCTATATGGAAGAAAGTGTCGTACCCCTTTGAATTGGTCACAAGTAGGAGAGAGTCAGATCTTCGGACCCGACATTCTCCGTGAAGCAGAAGAGAAAGTTCACAAAGTCCGTGAGCACCTCAAGACCGCCCAGTCCAGACAGAAGAGTTAAACTGACAAGAGAAGAAGAGACCTGACTTTCAATGTCGGAGATTTTGTATATCTCAAGGTTTCACCATTGAAAGGAACTCAACGCTTTAGTCTAAAGGGAAAGTTAGCCCCCAGATATATCGGGCCCTTCAAGATTCTGAACCGTCGAGGAGAAATATCGTATCAACTAGAACTGCCTGAAGAGATGTCAACCATCCACAATGTGTTCCATATCTCGTTACTTCGCAAATGTTTGGAAGTGCCCGAGAAGACTGAAGTTTTCAAGAACATCGATCACAGAGCTATGGAAATCAACAATGACCTGACCTATCGAGAAGTACCTATCCGTATCTTAGAAGAAGCCTACAGAACCACCAGGACCAGGAGTATCAAGTTTCTCAAGATTCGGTGGAGCAACCATACCGAGGAAGAAGCTACTTGGGAGCGAGAAGATTACATTAGGACAGAGTTCCTAGATCTCTTTAGTTCCTAGTTTTCTTTGTAAATCTCGGGACGAGATTTTGTTTAAGGGGGGAGGTTTGTAACATCCCAAAACATCAATCCAAGCTTATCAAGATCAAATCAAACAAAAATGGGGTTAACAAAAACTTTTCCAAATTTAAAATGAAAGCATTCATATATGTGTGCATTTAAAAATAGGAGTTGTTTGAATTGCCATGATTGAGTGATCCAATGCTTGTAAAATGTTTCTTAGGTGATTTAAACATCATCTACATCCTTCCCAAACTTTTCCTAAAGAAAATCAAATCAAAAAGAATTAAAAAGGAGGAATGGTCATTTTGGCCATTTTTATCCACTACACTACTTTGAGTGTTCCTACCACTCATTTCTTAACAGAAAAAATTCTTGATCTTTGTACCCCTTGCTAGTACACATAATGAGGTACCAAGGCCCACCTTTTGATCTGCTAAAAACATTCTTTAACTTATTTTAAATGACATTTGAAAATTGAATCTAACGCATATGCATAGATCACCCCTATTTCAAAACCCATCTTTTTGAGCTCCACTTGAAAAACCCATGCAACCAGAGACTACCTAGCACTAGTGGACATCACTCAAAAATTTTGAAACCAAAACTCAAAACTTTTTCGCTTGCGGCCATTTCATTAAACACTTGGTAGACAGATTTCAAACAAAACACTTTTTAATTTTTTCAAACAGTATTCTGGCCAAACTTGTCTCCCATTTGGTCCTCTTTACTCCCTTTGTCTCTCAACGATCTAGCAAAGCCTTTTAAACCCACTCCCCTACCCCCTAGCTAAACTGCCATGCCATGCCGAGCACCCTCTCGCCGGCCGACCGTGCACTCGCCGCAGCAGCCCTCTCCCGCCTCTCTCTCCATGTCTAGGAGGTAGCCCACACCTCACCACCACCCTCTGTCCCCTGCCCGAGCCCAGCCTTGTCGTGGACCACTGAGGAAAGCCCGTGCCCAGTGCCACCGCACCATGCCGGTGCTGCCCCCAGAGCGCGCTTTGTCCCCGCTTGCACAGACCGCCCCTTGGCCGCAGCCCGCGCCCGCCGCTCCGCCACGACCTGGAGAACACCCCCGCTGGCCGCCCAACGCCTCACAGCCACCGCTCGCCGTGGACACCGCCGCCTCTGCCGCTCAGAGCGCCACCTCGCCCAGACCGCATGCCACCGCCCCTACGGCCGCATTCAATGCCTAGAGCACCGCTAGGGCACCGCACGTCGATCGCCACCCGCAGCCATGCCTCTACCCCGTCGTAGCCATGTCGCCACCGTCGCCTGCCCCATCCCGCTCGGTCTCCCCATCGGGCCTATAAAAGGAGCCCTCCCCAGCCTCTTCTCTCCACGCCATTCCACTCCCCTCACCTCTCTGAGCCTCACCCACCTCTAGCTGGAGCAAGGCGAGCTCTGCCTCATCAGAATTGGAGCCGGAGCAGCCGCAGCAGGAGGAGAAGGGCGTCGCTGATTGCGACCACCCCAAGCTCCGCCGCAACCGCACCTCGCCTCGCCGGCGTCTTCTAGTTCATTTGCCCGCCTCGCCGACCCCGCTAGAGACCTGGTACATCCCCAGCAGACCCCCACCGAGCCGCTAGGGTTCGAGCTCGCTGGCGGCCTGTTCGTCGTCGACGACGACTCTCAGCCGTAGATTCCCCTTCTAATCCTACGGCCCATAGCGCGCGTACCGTTTCGCGTGTTAAGTGCCGCTGACAAGCGGGACCCCCTGTCAACTGAGACCCACGGTGCGGAGCGCCACTGGGCCGGCCCAAGTCGTTTCCCGCGCTAGCCCAACCGTTCAAATCTGGATTTTTATTTTTAGTTAAATCTAGTTTCTGTCCACTATTTTAAAATTCAATTATGGGAGTTTGCCAAATCCAAATTGCATAAAGCAAATTTTGTCTGAAAGGTATTGAGATGATCTATCCAAGCCCGTTGGATTTGATTCAATTAGAGTTATAGATCTCTCCTAATAAAAATAAGAAGACAGAAGCATTTGCAACTTGCAACATTTTTATAAAACCAACCAAGTTAGCTTTTGAGTTGAGTCCAACTCTCAAAAATCACATTTCATCATATCTATCTAAATATGTAATAATATTAAGGGTTACATGCAGTGACTTTGGACTAGTACCAAAATAATCCTATATAGGCATTTCTAGTCACTTTAAATCATTAAATAATGAACTTAAACCAAAGTAATATTGATCGAACCTTTAATTCTCATTCCCATGTGTTAAGATATGTGGTGATGGCATGTGTCAACATGATCCCATATCTTAAGTGGTGAATATTAAATCTTAGTTAATTTTTCAATGAGTAGAAATTACTTTTCTAAAATAAAAAGAATGAAACTATGGAATTAAACTTGTGATGCTTGTGATGATAATAGATCATGAAATGTGTGTCTTAGAATGCTACTTAGCCTAGTTAAGTATTGTTTGGTGATTGTGCAGTCCCTATGTATTTGTAGACGATAGTACCGACCAAGCTTTCGAGTAGGAGGAGTTCTACCAAGAAGAAGAAGAAGAAGAAGAAAAAAACTTCAACCACTGCACCAACCAAGGCAAGCTACTATTAGCAAGCTAGCACTATCCAAGATTAACCCTTGCAAGTTGTACTTGCAAGCCACCATTAACAGTGCAAGCTAACACTTGCAAGTTTAGTACTTAGCAAGTTAGGATCAAACTAGATGGTTTAGCAAAGATGCCTTAAGCATGCCTTGATCACACTCCCTTTTGACTATTAGTACCCCCAGTCTTAGTTACAAGTTTTACTCCCTTAGTTTACACCAAGTTCTTTACTTAGTTTGAAGGTAGCATAAAAAGTATAAAACTTGACCTAATTAGAACCCTTTAGATGTCATTCTATGGCATGAGATTGAACCCATCCTTTCCACCTTAGTGAACACTCTTAACTTAGTAGTTAGAGTAGATCAAAAACTTGAGTCACTTTAGATGGGAACAATTGGTGAAAATGAATTATGAAAACCTTGGAATGATGAGTCATTCTATTGAGATGTTTTGACATGTGTTGAGAAAACACAAATGGTTGATGATGATGAAAATGTTGAGGCACGAGCCTTAACCCTTTTATAAAACTGATGGTTGGATTCGGATGCGATATCATTCCAAAGTTACCGTACAACCACACTACCTGAATTGGGTAAGGCTTAGCTGGAAATTTATATGCATTAGTATTAGTTCTCTCACGGGAGAGGTGTGAGCTGAGGCTACCTCTCATGATGTCCACCTATGCAGTGCCCAAGATGACTGATGGTCATGGTTGGGAGGCCATGCTCATAGGAGAGGTGCTTATACTAGGGTGTGTAAAGCAAAAGTTATGTTTGATTATCTGCATACTAAGTATGATGATTCAGGGTTATCCCTGACAGATGTATCGAATCTTGTGGTGAAAGTGTACCACCTCTACAGAGTGTTAAACTATTCGAATAGCCGCATCCACGGTTATGGACAGTTGGAATGGCCATACTGTTTCGTTGTCATATGTTTTCTAAATACTTTGAAACGTATGATGAATCTTGACTTAACCACGACAGGGTTGGGTTATGACAATAGCTTCCCAACTTAAGTGATTCTAGGACTTTACTTTATCTTTCTTGGTTTCTGAACTCAGCTTAGGTTTCAAACTTAACTTTATAGTTAAACTTAGAGTTAGCACTTTAACTTAGCAGTTTATACTTGTTAGTGGTAGTTTGCGAGTACTTAAAGAGTACTCATGGCTTTTGTCCCTGGCTATTATCATGGCCAGACTATGAAGGAGACTATCAAGATGATGGCCAACAGGACGGCTATGATAACTAGGACTATCTGCCTTTGTCAGCATTGCATGTTACCTGAAGATGGAGCCCACCGCTACGCTTATCTTTTATTTCCGCTGCTTGTTGTATTAAGACTGGATCATGAGATACTTATCTGTGTAAGACCTTATGTATGGTTTGTAATGGATGATGTACTGTGATATCCAATCTGTTATGTCTCGCAAAAATGGTAATCCTGGGATTGCGAGGTATGGCATAACGGGCATCTGGGATTAAAAATCCGGGTGTTGACAAGTTGGTATCAGAGCCATCCTGACCATAGGAGACTCTAGTTAGAATGAACGTGAAACAAAAACATAGTTTCAAAACCAAAGTGAGTATTTCCGAAAAACTATCTCCTCTCTTACCCTTGTGGATTCTTACTCAAAAATTCATGTGCCTCAAAACTCTTACACTACTACTTAAAAATTGACACACTTGATCACTTCACTAAATTCCTCATCCTTAATTCTTGTAGATGGAGACTCAGTTCAGCAAGTTTTACCAGTTGGGAAACGAAGGTCAGCTGATCTTCGAGAGGGATCTGGATTCACTGTCGGAGTTACTGGGACGCCCACACCCTGAGTTTCTTGGAGCTCAACTTCCAGGACCCCCAGGAGGAGACCTGCAGTGGCTAGTCACTACAGATGTTAGAGGAAGCACTGAAGCACCAACTTCTGGAAGAATTCAGTTCTCCGTGAGAGAGAACAACTGGCTAGATGGATTAGCTAGGGCAATGCATGAAGCTCTCGCACATCTATGTGCCCTCAACGTCAACAAGACCCAAGGAACCCGTTTTGCCCACTATGCAAGACGTGATTTCATGGGAATGCCAATGGAGATGCCAGGCCACCCCGAGTTGAGGCGTCAAGTGGAGAAGCTTGACTTCTTGCTTCACGATAGACAGCAGGAACTGGACATTGCCAGGGAGTTAGCCAACCAGAACCGTGCCATTGCCGACCAGAAGGCCCAGACTTTCGCACTGCTTGTCCAAGACCGTCAGTCTCTTCGCCGCCAGCGTGCCAAGAAGGATCGCACCATCGCCCATCTTCGCAAGAAGGTGGCCGACCTCGAGAAGACCGTCCAGGAGCAGGAAGCTCAGCTTGCCGCCAAGGAAGAAGAAGATGAGGGTGAAGACATCCAGGGAGACATGCATTCTTACCTCAGCAATGATGATGATTTTCTAGCAGAGGATGCCGTGGACTTCTACACTGATGGTGAGGACTCCGACTTCATCGACGATGCGTAGATGCACTAGAGCACTGTCGTAGCATGAGATGTATCGATCTCATTGTATCTTAGCTTGCAGAATGGTTCTTGAAACCATCTGTTTCCCTTTGATTGTTGTGGTGTGTGTTGTATCGGGTGCTTGCTTGCATGAATGAAAATTAAGTTAGTCGAAAAACCTGAGTCTAACTCAAAGTTTTAGTTTTGAAAACCCCAAAACCATGAACCTTAGAAATTTCCCTCTTACCCCTATATCTCAATCTTCAGATGACTCGTGGAAACCAAGGAGGGAGCAGCTCGTCGCAAGACCCAATGCTGTAGATCTTGCAGAATCTCATCGCAGACCGTGAAGCAAGCCGGGCAGAACGCCAAGCCAACTTAGCAACACTTCAACAGATCGCCCAGATGGCTCTCAACAACCAAGGGCATGGAAATCAGGATCACCAGGGATCCAAACTCAAAAACTTTTAGAACACTAATCCCCCAATCTTCAATCAATCTGAGAACCCATTAGATGCTGATGACTCGTTACAGACCATGGAAAACAACTTAGAAGTTGCCCGAGTTGATGAAAATGAGAAAGTTCTCTTCTCCACCCACTATCTGGCAGGAGATGCAAGAGCTTGGTGGAACAGCATTCGCAATATGAACCATGGTCGAGTGATGACATGAGAAGCATTCAAAGTCAAGTTTAGTCGCACCCACGTGCCGCAAGGTCTAGTCAACAGAATGAGAGATGAGTTCCGCGAATTGAAGCAAGGAAGAATGACTGTGGTAGAGTACCATGACAAATTCCTGTCACTTGCCAGATATGCACCTGATGAGATCAACACGGAAGCCAAGAAGAAGGAGAGATTCTTGAACGGACTGCATGATGAGATGCAGACTGTCCTCGTCAATATCCGTTTCCAGGATCTCGAAGAGCTAGTTGACTCTGCCATTCAGATGGAAGGGAAGATAAACCAGGAAAACGACAACCGCAAGCATCGTATGATGCAGCAGTCTGGATCCAATAGTCACTAGAAGTACCGTCCCAACCCTTCACCAGGATATGCATCAAGGAACAACCGACCTCCAAATTCTCGCCCAAGCTACCCCAACCGTAGCGAAAGCAATGTGAAGTCCGGAGGAAACAATCACAACTCCGGTAATGCCAACAATTTCAACCGTGCACCTCCCAAGAACCACAACAATAACAACAACAACACTGCACCCAGAACTGGCAGCAATGCTGTACCTGTCGCAGTCAAGGACAGGTCTCAGATCACTTGTTTCGAGTGTGGAGTGAAAGGTCACTACTCCAATGAGTGTCCCAAGAAGACTGCAGGAGAAGCCCAGGAAGCGCCAGATGTAGTGCTGGGTATGTTTTCTGTCAACTCAGTTTTAGCAAGAGTATTGTTTGATTCAGGAGCATCGCATTCATTTGTCACCGAAGAATTTGCATGCACTAGTAAGATTCGTCTAACCAACCTGAAGCATGTCATGATAGTTCAAATCCCCGGTTCAACAACCAAGGCTAGAAAAATTTGCAAAGCTGTACCTATCAGAATACATGGAATAGATTTTTATGCCAACCTAATTGCACTTGGAACCAAAGGTTTGGAAGTAGTACTAGGTATGGACTGGATGTCAAGGAATAAAGGATTGATATACTGTGCTAAGAAAGCCATCACCATGACAAGTAGTTCTGGAGTCACAGTAGAGCATATCTCTGAAACCTTACCCCGACAATTCAAGTGCAACCAAAGTGTAACCTTGCCCACCATAGACCAAGTCAGAGTAGTCTATGAATACCCCGACGTATTCCCAGATGAATTGCCAGGTATTCCCCCGGATAGGGATATTGAGTTCATTATCGAACTAATCCCCGGAACCGGACCCATAGCCCAGAGACCCTATAGCATGAACCCCTCAAAACTAGTGGAACTGAAGAAACAGTTGGATGCTATGCTAGACAAAGGCTTGATTCAACCAAGTGCATCTCCATGGAGATCACCAGTGTTATTCGTCGACAAGAAAGATGGAGGCAACCGTCTGTGCATAGATTACAAAAAGTTGAATGATGTCACCATCAAGAACAAGTACCCCTTGCCAAAGATAGAGGATGTATTTGATTAGTTGACTGGAGCTCGGTATTCTCAAAGATTGATCTTAGGACTGGTTATCACCAACTTAAGATCCGTGCAATGGATATTCCGAAGACCGCCTTTACTACTCGCTATGGTTTATACGAGTATACGGTTATATCATTTGGATTAACCAATGCCCCCGCTTATTTCATGAATCTCATGAATAAGATCTTTATGAATTTCCTAGATAAGTTTGTAGTTGTGTTTATCGACGACATCCTTATCTACTCCAAGTCCGAAGAAGATCATGAGCAACATCTGAGAGTTATCCTAGAAACCCTGAGAGAGCATCAGTTATATGCCAAGTTCAGCAAATGTGAGTTTTGGCTGAAAGAGGTAGGATTCCTAGGACATATCGTGTCTGCTGGAGGAGTCTCTGTTGATCCCGCCAAGATCAAAGAAGTCGAGGAATGGGAAGCCCCAACCACTCAAACCCAAGTCCGTGCATTTCTCGGATTAGCGGGATATTACCGCAAGTTCGTAGAAGGATTCTCGAGCATAGCCCGACCAATGACCCAATTGTTGAAGAAGGACAAGAAGTTTGAATGGACAGACAAATGTGAAGCCAGTTTCCAGGAGTTGAAGAGGAGATTGATATCAGCCCCAATTTTGGTCATGCCAGACATCAAGAAGCCCTTTGATGTGTATTGCGACGCATCCAAGATTGGTCTAGGATGTGTATTGATGCAAGAAGGCAAGGTCATCGCTTATCTGTCTCGACAACTGAAGCAGCATGAGCAGAACTATCCGACCCATGATCTTGAACTGGCAGCTGTAGTTCTAGCACTGAAGACATGGCGTCATTATTTGATGGGTAATCGCTGTGAGATTTACTCAGATCATAAGAGCATGAAGTATATCTTTACTCAGAAGGAGCTGAATATGAGGCAAAGAAGATGGATATAGTTAATCAAGGATTATGACCTTGACATTCACTATCACCCCGGCAAAGCCAATGTGGTAGCGGATGCTCTTAGCAGATTGCCATGAAGGCTTAACACCATGATCAAGGAGAAGCAACCCAGTTTGTATGAAGAATTAGAGCAGTTCAGAACTGAATTTGTTAGCAAAGGATTCTTAGCTAGCATTGAACGTCAACCCACTTTGATTAGCCAAATCAAGGAAGCCCAGAAGGGAAATGAAAGTATCGACGGAATCAAACGTCGTATTGGTACCGGAAAAGTACCTGGATTTACTGAAGACAAAGAAGGAGTACTGTGGTACAAAGGGCGTATCTGTGTGCCAGCAGATTCGGAGTTGAAGGAGGTTATCATGAAGGAAGGTCATGATACTCTTTATTCTATCCACCCCGGAGGAACAAAGATGTATCAGGATTTGAAAGAGCGATTTTGGTGGCACAAGATGAAGAGAGAGATCGGAAGCTACATCGCCAAATGTGACATCTGCCAAAGAGTCAAAGCAGAGCATCAGAGACCTGCAGGACTGTTGCAAACATTGCAGATTCCGGAATGGAAATGGGATTCCGTCGGAATGGACTTTATCACCGGATTGCCTACGTCTAGTAGGGGAAATGACTCAATCTGGGTCATAGTTGATAGACTGTCCAAGGTAGCCCACTTTATACCTGTCAAGACCACTTACCAGAGTGCAAAGTTAGCAGACCTGTACATTGCTAGGATTGTTAGTTTGCATGGAACCCCCAAGACCATCGTATCAGATCGAGGAACCCAATTTACCTCGAGATTTTGGCAGAAAGTCCAAGAAGGATTAGGAACCAAGTTGAACTTCAGCACAGCATATCACTCGCAAACAGATAGACAGACTAAGAGAGTCAACCAGATCCTAGAGGATATGCTTAGAGCTTGTGTGTTGGAATATGGATCAAAATGGGAAGACTGCCTGCCTTTCACAGAATTCTCATATAACAACGGTTATCAAGCTAGTTTGCAAATGGCACAATTTTAATTCCTATATGGAAGAAAGTGTCGTACCCCTTTGAATTGGTCACAAGTAGGAGAGAGTCAGATCTTCGGACCCGACATTCTCCGTGAAGCAGAAGAGAAAGTTCACAAAGTCCGTGAGCACCTCAAGACCGCCCAGTCCAGACAGAAGAGTTAAACTGACAAGAGAAGAAGAGACCTGACTTTCAATGTCGGAGATTTTGTATATCTCAAGGTTTCACCATTGAAAGGAACTCAACGCTTTAGTCTAAAGGGAAAGTTAGCCCCCAGATATATCGGGCCCTTCAAGATTCTGAACCGTCGAGGAGAAATATCGTATCAACTAGAACTGCCTGAAGAGATGTCAGCCATCCACAATGTGTTCCATATCTCGTTACTTCGCAAATGTTTGGAAGTGCCCGAGAAGACTGAAGTTTTCAAGAACATCGATCACAGAGCTATGGAAATCAACAATGACCTGACCTATCGAGAAGTACCTATCCGTATCTTAGAAGAAGCCTACAGAACCACCAGGACCAGGAGTATCAAGTTTCTCAAGATTCGGTGGAGCAACCATACCGAGGAAGAAGCTACTTGGGAGCGAGAAGATTACATTAGGACAGAGTTCCTAGATCTCTTTAGTTCCTAGTTTTCTTTGTAAATCTCGGGACGAGATTTTGTTTAAGGGGGGAGGTTTGTAACATCCCAAAACATCAATCCAAGCTTATCAAGATCAAATCAAACAAAAATGGGGTTAACAAAAACTTTTCCAAATTTAAAATGAAAGCATTCATATATGTGTGCATTTAAAAATAGGAGTTGTTTGAATTGCCATGATTGAGTGATCCAATGCTTGTAAAATGTTTCTTAGGTGATTTAAACATCATCTACATCCTTCCCAAACTTTTCCTAAAGAAAATCAAATCAAAAAGAATTAAAAAGGAGGAATGGTCATTTTGGCCATTTTTATCCACTACACTACTTTGAGTGTTCCTACCACTCATTTCTTAACAGAAAAAATTCTTGATCTTTGTACCCCTTGCTAGTACACATAATGAGGTACCAAGGCCCACCTTTTGATCTGCTAAAAACATTCTTTAACTTATTTTAAATGACATTTGAAAATTGAATCTAACGCATATGCATAGATCACCCCTATTTCAAAACCCATCTTTTTGAGCTCCACTTGAAAAACCCATGCAACCAGAGACTACCTAGCACTAGTGGACATCACTCAAAAATTTTGAAACCAAAACTCAAAACTTTTTCTCTTGCGGCCATTTCATTAAACACTTGGTAGACAGATTTCAAACAAAACACTTTTTAATTTTTTCAAACAGTATTCTGGCCAAACTTGTCTCCCATTTGGTCCTCTTTACTCCCTTTGTCTCTCAACGATCTAGCAAAGCCTTTTAAACCCACTCCCCTACCCCCTAGCTAAACTGCCATGCCATGCCGAGCACCCTCTCGCCGGCCGACCGTGCACTCGCCGCAGCAGCCCTCTCCCGCCTCTCTCTCCATGTCTAGGAGGTAGCCCACACCTCACCACCACCCTCTGTCCCCTGCCCGAGCCCAGCCTTGTCGTGGACCACTGAGGAAAGCCCGTGCCCAGTGCCACCGCACCATGCCGGTGCTGCCCCCAGAGCGCGCTTTGTCCCCGCTTGCACAGACCGCCCCTTGGCCGCAGCCCGCGCCCGCCGCTCCGCCACGACCTGGAGAACACCCCCGCTGGCCGCCCAACGCCTCACAGCCACCGCTCGCCGTGGACACCGCCGCCTCTGCCGCTCAGAGCGCCACCTCGCCCAGACCGCATGCCACCGCCCCTACGGCCGCATTCAATGCCTAGAGCACCGCTAGGGCACCGCACGTCGATCGCCACCCGCAGCCATGCCTCTACCCCGTCGTAGCCATGTCGCCACCGTCGCCTGCCCCATCCCGCTCGGTCTCCCCATCGGGCCTATAAAAGGAGCCCTCCCCAGCCTCTTCTCTCCACGCCATTCCACTCCCCTCACCTCTCTGAGCCTCACCCACCTCTAGCTGGAGCAAGGCGAGCTCTGCCTCATCAGAATTGGAGCCGGAGCAGCCGCAGCAGGAGGAGAAGGGCGTCGCTGATTGCGACCACCCCAAGCTCCGCCGCAACCGCACCTCGCCTCGCCGGCGTCTTCTAGTTCATTTGCCCGCCTCGCCGACCCCGCTAGAGACCTGGTACATCCCCAGCAGACCCCCACCGAGCCGCTAGGGTTCGAGCTCGCTGGCGGCCTGTTCGTCGTCGACGACGACTCTCAGCCGTAGATTCCCCTTCTAATCCTACGGCCCATAGCGCGCGTACCGTTTCGCGTGTTAAGTGCCGCTGACAAGCGGGACCCCCTGTCAACTGAGACCCACGGTGCGGAGCGCCACTGGGCCGGCCCAAGTCGTTTCCCGCGCTAGCCCAACCGTTCAAATCTGGATTTTTATTTTTAGTTAAATCTAGTTTCTGTCCACTATTTTAAAATTCAATTATGGGAGTTTGCCAAATCCAAATTGCATAAAGCAAATTTTGTCTGAAAGGTATTGAGATGATCTATCCAAGCCCGTTGGATTTGATTCAATTAGAGTTATAGATCTCTCCTAATAAAAATAAGAAGACAGAAGCATTTGCAACTTGCAACATTTTTATAAAACCAACCAAGTTAGCTTTTGAGTTGAGTCCAACTCTCAAAAATCACATTTCATCATATCTATCTAAATATGTAATAATATTAAGGGTTACATGCAGTGACTTTGGACTAGTACCAAAATAATCCTATATAGGCATTTCTAGTCACTTTAAATCATTAAATAATGAACTTAAACCAAAGTAATATTGATCGAACCTTTAATTCTCATTCCCATGTGTTAAGATATGTGGTGATGGCATGTGTCAACATGATCCCATATCTTAAGTGGTGAATATTAAATCTTAGTTAATTTTTCAATGAGTAGAAATTACTTTTCTAAAATAAAAAGAATGAAACTATGGAATTAAACTTGTGATGCTTGTGATGATAATAGATCATCAAATGTGTGTCTTAGAATGCTACTTAGCCTAGTTAAGTATTGTTTGGTGATTGTGCAGTCCCTATGTATTTGTAGACGATAGTACCGACCAAGCTTTCGAGTAGGAGGAGTTCTACCAAGAAGAAGAAGAAGAAGAAGAAGAAGAAAAAAAACTTCCACCACTGCACCAACCAAGGCAAGCTACTATTAGCAAGCTAGCACTATCCAAGATTAACCCTTGCAAGTTGTACTTGCAAGCCACCATTAACAGTGCAAGCTAACACTTGCAAGTTTAGTGCTTAGCAAGTTAGGATCAAACTAGATGGTTTAGCAAAGATGCCCTAAGCATGCCTTGATCACACTCCCTTTTGACTATTAGTACCCCCAGTCTTAGTTACAAGTTTTACTCCCTTAGTTTACACCAAGTTCTTTACTTAGTTTGAAGGTAGCATAAAAAGTATAAAACTTGACCTAATTAGAACCCTTTAGATGTCATTCTATGGCATGAGATTGAACCCATCCTTTCCACCTTAGTGAACACTCTTAACTTAGTAGTTAGAGTAGATCAAAAACTTGAGTCACTTTAGATGGGAACAATTGGTGAAAATGAATTATGAAAACCTTGGAATGATGAGTCATTCTATTGAGATGTTTTGACATGTGTTGAGAAAACACAAATGGTTGATGATGATGAAAATGTTGAGGCACGAGCCTTAACCCTTTTATAAAACTGATGGTTGGATTCGGATGCGATATCATTCCAAAGTTACCGTACAACCACACTACCTGAATTGGGTAAGGCTTAGCTGGAAATTTATATGCATTAGTATTAGTTCTCTCACGGGAGAGGTCTGAGCTGAGGCTACCTCTCATGATGTCCACCTATGCAGTGCCCAAGATGACTGATGGTCATGGTTGGGAGGCCATGCTCATAGGAGAGGTGCTTATACTAGGGTGTGTAAAGCAAAAGTTATGTTTGATTATCTGCATACTAAGTATGATGATTCAGGGTTATCCCTGACAGATGTATCGAATCTTGTGGTGAAAGTGTACCACCTCTGCAGAGTGTCAAACTATTCGAATAGCCGCATCCACGGTTATGGACAGTTGGAATGGCCATACTGTTTCGTTATCATATGTTTTCTAAATACTTTGAAACGTATGATGAATCTTGACTTAACCACGACAGGGTTGGGTTATGACAATAGCTTCCCAACTTAAGTGATTCTAGGACTTTACTTTATCTTTCTTGGTTTCTGAACTCAGCTTAGGTTTCAAACTTAACTTTATAGTTAAACTTAGAGTTAGCACTTTAACTTAGCAGTTTATACTTGTTAGTGGTAGTTTGCGAGTACTTAAAGAGTACTCATGGCTTTTGTCCCTGGCTTTTATCATGGCCACACTATGAAGGAGACTATCAAGATGATGGCCAACAGGACGGCTATGATAACTAGGACTATCTGCCTTCGTCAGCATTGCCTGTGCCCCTGAAGATGGACCCCACCGCTACGCTTATCTTTTATTTCCGCTTCTTGTTGTATTAAGACTGGATCATGCGATCCTTATCTGTGTAAGACCTTATGTATGGTTTGTAATGGATGATGTACTGTGATATCCAATCTGTTATGTCTCGCAAAAATGGTAATCCTGGGATTGCGAGGTATGGCATAACGGGCATCTGGGATTAAAAATCCGGGTGTTGACAGTAACCATCGGAGGGTTGTTGGTTCTAGTGGGAGCATAAATATTAAAATGTTTAATATGCTTGCTCTTTATGGATACATGTCTTAAGTGTTTTGCATATTTTCTGTTGTAGATCAATGGCACCTAGCACTCTTCCTTAGATTCCTGGTTTTGCTTTGAGAACCATCTTAGAGAAAGATAAGCAGAATGGAACTAATTTCACCAACTGGTATCGTAATCTGAGAATTGTTCTCAAACAAGAAAAAAGGGACCATGTCCTAGACAACCCACTTCCAGCTGAGCCGGATGAGAATGCGCTGTCGAAGCCACAAATGCCTACCGTTGGATTTGTGATGAATCCATGGAGATTAGCTGTCTTATGCTTGCTCACATGGAACTGGACTTGCAGCAGCAATTCAAGAATGTTGAGGCCTATGATATGATCGAAAGCCTCAAAAGTATGTTCCAGGCTCAGGCAAAGACTGAAAGGTATCAAGTCTCTCAGGCTTTGTTGAGCTGCAAGCTTAAGGATGGCGATCCACTGAGTCCGTATGTGATCAAGATGGTTGGTTACATGCAGTCTCTAGAAAGGCTTGGCTACCCCATTAGCGAAGAGTTCGCTACGGATATAATTCTGAACTCTCTTCCTAGTGCGTATGGTCAGTTCATATCGAACTACCACATGCATGGTATGGATAAGAAGCTCAGTGAATTGCATGGGATGCTCAAGAAGGCTGAGGCGGATCTCAAGAAAGGTGCCAGTCAAGTGTTGATGGTACAGAATAAGGCTAAGTTCAAGAAGAGTTCTTGGACTAAGAAGAAGAAGGCAAAGTCGGGAGGTAAGGCTGAGGACCCAGTCCAAAGCACTTCCTCAGGGACTAAGCCATCTCCTGCAGCCGGATCCACTTGCTTCTATTGCAAGTCGGATGGCCACTAGAAGAGGAATTGCAACAAGTATCTGGCTGACAAAGCCAAGAGCGGAGGTGTGACTTCTGACTTCAGGCACGCTTGTTTGCAATGTTATAGACATTTATCTTGCTGATGAACCTGGTAGTTCTTGGGTATATGATACCGGATCAGTCATTCACATATGCAACTCGTTGCAGGGACTGGTAAGAACTAGGAGCGTGGCAAGAGGCGAGGTTGACATTCGGGTAGGCAACAAAGCAAGAGTTGCTGCGTTGGAAGTCGGCACGATGCAACTTCATTTACCTTCCAGATTCTTAATGGAGCTGAATAATTGTTATTATGTTCTAGTGCTTAGTCGAAACATTATTTCCGCCTCATGTTTGATGAGACAAGGCTATGAGTCGAATATTAAGAATAATGGTTGTTCTTTATATTTGAATGATATGTTTCACCGCTTTGCACCTATCCAGGACGGATTATTTATTTTGAATCTTGAGCGTGAATCTGTCTTTAACATAAGTGTGAAAAGGTTAAAACCAAATGATCTGAATATGACTTACTTTTGGCATTGTCGGCTTGGTCATATAAGTTGGAAACACATGAAGAGGCTCCATGATGATGGACTCCTAACTTCGTTCGACTTAGAGTTGTTCGAGACATGTGAATCCTGCTTTCTTGGCAAGATGACCAAGACACCTTTTGCAAAGAGATTTTAAAGGGCGTCCGACTTATTGGGACTAGTACATAGTGATGTATGTGGCCCAATGAGCACGACAGCTAGAGGTGGTTATGAGTACTTCATTACCTTCACTAATGATTTGAGTAGATATGGATATATCTACTTGATGAAACATAAGTCGGAAGCCTTTGAAAAGTTCAAGGAATTCTAGAATGAGGTACAAAATCAACTTGGCAAGAAAATAAAGTTTCTTCGGTCAGACCGAGGAGGCGAATACATGAGCCATGAGTTTGATGACCATCTGAAGAGTTGTCGAATAGTTCCCCAGCTCACTCCTCCAGGAACGCCGCAGAGAAATGGTGTGTCGGAAAGGAGGAATCGGACCTTGTTGGACATGGTACGATCAATGATGAGTTGGACAAATCTGCCTTTATCATTTTGGGGTTATTGTCTAGAAACTGCAGCGTTCACACTAAACAGAGTACCATCAAAGTCGGTAGAGAAGACACCGCATGAGATGTGGACTGGCAAGAAGCCGACTTTATCTTTTCTTAAGGTTTGGGGTTGTGAAGCTTTTGTCAAGCGACTTCAGTCGGACAAGCTTACAGCTAAGTCGTATAAGTGCATTTTCGTAGGATATCCGAGGGAAACCTTGGGTTACTACTTCTACAATCGAGAAGAGGGCAAAGTGTTTGTCGCTCGGAACGGTGTCTTCCTTGAGAAAGAGTTTCTCAGTCGGGGAGTCAGTGGGAGCATGGTGCAACTCGAGGAAATTCGAGAGGTACCGGCCAGTAGCGAGTTGGGAAAATCCTTGGAGGTTGAGCCGGTCGTGGTACCTAAGCCGGAAACAGCACCGACACTGCGAAGATCGGCCAGATTGCGAAGTGTTCGTGATGTGTTACTGTTAGACAGTGATGAGCCGGCAACTTATTCGGAAGCGATGGTGGGTTCTGATTCTGAGTCATGGCTTGGAGCCATGAGATCCGAGTTAAAGTCCATGGATGAAAATCAAGTTTGAAACTTGGTTGATCTACCAGACCGTGCAAGACCCATCGAGTGCAACTGGGTCTTTAAGAAGAAAACTGATATGGATGGAAATGTTTCTGTCTATAAAGCACGGCTTGTCGCGAAGGGGTTCCGACAAGTTCAAGGAGTTGACTACGATGAGACTTTCTCTCTCGTGGTTATGCTTCAATCAGTTCGGATCATGTTAGCTATAGCAGCCTATTTCGACTATGAGATATGGCAGATGGATGTCAAGACGGCTTTCCTTAATGGAAATTTAACCGAGGACGTGTATATGATACAGCCCGAGGGTTTTGTCGATCAGGCTAATGCTGACAAGGTATGAAAACTTAGGAAATCCATTTATGGGTTGAAGCAAGCATCTCGGAGTTGGAACATTCGCTTTGATGAGGTAGTCAAATCGTTTGGCTGCATCAAGAGTGATCATGATTCTTGTTACCGGAAGTTTAGTGGGAGCAAAGTAAACTTTCTGATCTTATATGTGGATGACATATTACTGATTAGAAATGATGTCTAGATGTTGCAAGAGACCAAGGAATCATTGGAAAGGAGTTTTTCGATGAAAGATTTGGGTGAGGCAACATACATACTAGGAATCCGGATCTATACAGATAGATCAAAGCGGCTCACTGGATTGAGTCAAAGTATATATTTGGACAAAGTGTTGAAGAAGTTCAACATGGAATCATCTAAGAAGGGGTTCTTACCGATGTCCCATGGCATGAAACTTAGCAAGACTCAGTGTCCTTCGACAAATGATGAGTGAAGTCGGATGAGTGCGATTCCGTATGCTTCTGTAGTCGGATCCATCATGTACGCTATGATTTGTACTAGGCCGGATGTTTCCTATGCTCTAAGTGTTGTGAACAGGTACCAGGTTGACCCTGGAGAAATCCACTGGGCAGCGGCTAAAAATATCCTAAAGTACTTGAGAAGGACTAAGGATATCTTCCTGGTTTATGGAGGTGAGGATGAACTCAGTGTAAGGGGTTACACGGATGCGATTTATCTCACTGACTCGGATGATTCTCATTCGCAATCCGGATATGTGTTTGTAATAAACGGAGAGCCTGTGAGCTAGAAGAGTTCCAAGCAAGAGACGGTGTCTGCGTCTACGACAGAGTCTGAGTATATTGCTGCCTCGGAGGCGGCAAAAGAAGCCGTTTGGATGAGGAATTTCCTCATGGATCTTGGTGTGGTTCAGGGGTCGTCCAATCCGTTAGAAGTGTATTGTGACAACAATGGTGCTATTGCACAAGCCAAGGAACCTAGAAAACACCAGAAGAACAAATATATACTCATGCGGTACCACCTTATTCGCCAGTTTGTGGATCAAGGTGATATCAAGTTATGCAAGGTACACACGGATGCAAACATTGCGGATCCGTTGACAAAGCCACTTCCACAGCCAAAGCATGAGGCGCACCTGAGAGCTATGGGCATTAGATGCCTAGACATGTGATGTTAGATGATTGACTCTAGTGCAAGTGGGAGACTGTTGGGAATATGCCCTAGAGGCAATCATGTATGCTGTTATTCCCAATGTATTCATAAGGTTATGGTCCATGTATGAACTGCTGATATGTATCATCAAATATGTGATTTGATTGTGGAACTATATATTCATGTTGTTCATACTAATTGTCCTTGGTCATTGAGGTTGTGCTAGACACACAACTTAGACCAATGTGAAAGTCGGCAGATGACTAGGTTCCACTTGTCATGGGCATGGAGATGCTATTCCGACTTACACGGATTTAGCTAAAGAGTTTAGCGAGTCGGACTGACCCATATTGAGATGCAACGAACAAGTCTTCATTTGCATATCTCAATCAATGTAATCCTTAGACCTGAGGTTATTGCACAATTCGAGTTGAGGATCACCGACTTAGGTTCTGTCAAACGTTGTTCCGTCACTGGGCAGTTATAAAGGCGGAGTTCGGGTCGACTGAGAATCAAGTTGCATGATGTGAATAACCGAGATGGGATTTTGCCCCTCCATCTGGAGAGATATTCTATGGGCCCTCTCGGAAGATATGATTCGGAAAGCATGGCCATGCGTGACTCGGTTAAGTGTTAACCGAGGCGACCGACTAAGAGTTAGTCGGATGAATCACTTATCTCGGATCGAGAAAGAGTGTCGAACTATTTAAGGGATGATGATCATTCGCCTATAGTCCGACAAGGTATATCGTGAGGCAAAAGGGACTCAGACGAAAGTCGCATTGAAAGGCATGTCGTCATGACTCTTTGGTACTTGGGCGTTGGCACGTTCTGCTAGGAGCCTCTACCAACTAATCGATCACGAGTGAGACTCGGAATCGTGTCCGGGTTAACATGAGCCTGTCGGGTCACATACTTAAGAGCGGGAGCAAGTTTAGGTTATACCCAAACAGGAAATCTATTTGGGTTGGACCCAAATAGAGACATGGACTTAGTCAGCAAGTGAGACTTGCAGTGGCTAATATAGGCATTTTAGTGAACGGGCCACAAGTGAGTGGAGCCCATTTTCACTCCCTATATAAGTTGGGGCGCATCTGCTTAGAGCACACAGTTAGGTCACTCCATGAGTTGGAAACCCTAGCTCCAGTCCAGTCCTATCACCGGACCTAGCAGTCCATCGCCGGCGCTCCTCCTCGTACGTGTGGATACCGGCGGAGGTGCTGTACGTTCAGCACTTCGACGATCGTGGAACTGGAACAGATCGTGAGGCGTGGAACAGGAATGGATCGTGAGGACTGCAGTGCATCAAGCGACATGCTTCATCGATTCCGCTACCATGCGTCTAGTGGTAATTCTTGTGGCCTACTATCTTAGCTAGATCTTGGGATCACCGCATAGGAAAAAGTTTTGCTTTTCTCTGCACGGCCCAACATAATGCTGGGATGTTACACCTTTATAATCACCTCGTTACGAAGTGATGTTTGATGTAATCAAAGTACCTTTCCGATGAAAGTGATTGATGTGATCTCATGGTCTAAGGGCATTGAGTTACTACGAATGTGATAACAATATAAACTTGAGGACATGATTGTATTGGTACATCTACTTTGGGTGACTCTTCATCATATCATTCTCCAATGATATGACCATGTTATTAACAACATCTAATGTTCATGATCAGGAAACCTGTGATCATCAGTTAATCAAGAAGCTAGTATTAAGAGAGGCTTTACTAGGAATCTTTTCTGTTTATAAATCACACATGTATTAATGTTTCCTATTAACACAATTATAGCATGAAAAATAAACATCTCTACTACTATAATAGAGCAGTTTTGAATTGGTCCATAGCACCAGTCCTGACCGTGGGCTATTAGATCCAACGGTTCAGAGCTGCTAGATTCATGTTAAATAGTACCTAGAGCAAACTCCACCATGTTCTAGAACCATCATGTCACCACCCCCAAAATTTCATAGCACAGTAGGTTGTATTCTCAATATGTGTAGATAGTTATTATTAATAGACTTGATGTATGCATTTTTTTTCTCTAACAAGACTATTGGTTAATAACAACTCAATGTTTGTTAAATCACATTTCATACAGTACTAGTGTCTACTATTATAATGGAGCAGTTTTGAATTGGATACATATCACCAATCCTAACTGTTGGGATATAAGATCTAATGGTTCAGAGCAGCTAGATTCGTGTTGAACAATACGCAGGGCAAACTCCACCATGTTCTAGAACCATCATGTCACACCCCTCCCAAAAAAATCCATCGCACTGTAGGCTGTATTCTCAATATGTGTAGATAGTTTTTATTAATAGACTTAATGTATGCCTTTTTTTCTCTAACAAGACTATTGGTTAATAACAACTTAATGTTTATTAAATCATATTTCATACAGTATATACGTGTATCGCACGTGCCTTTTACTAGTCTTATCTTACCACTATATAGTGTATGAATAACTTTGAATATTGACCAATGGATCAAGACTCGTGAATCTGAAAATTCCAGCCGTTGGATCTTCTTTTCCATTCTAGCATCTAGAAGATTCTATTGATAGTCTTCAGTATAATTAATGCTATGCAAAAACCTCAAAACACACTTCTCCATCATACTAGAATCTTCTCACTCGTTTCTCTAGACCATGTTACCAAAAATTTCAAGTGTTAGGTAGCTAATAATCTTTGACTTCTACACATGATGATACAAAGGAGAAGAACCAAATATACACCCATACTTTATGTATGTTGATCAAATTTATATTTTTCTGCTTTACCTATCATAATTTTATATAGTGATTATTATCTAAGCCTCACGTGTAGAGCACGTGCAACTTACTAGTCTCTACTATAATAATAGAGCAGTTTTGAATTGGATCCATAGCACCAATCCTAACTATTGAGCTGTTAGATCCAATGGTTCAGAGCAACTAGATTCATGTTGAATAGTACCTAGAGCAAACTCCACCATGTTCTAGAACCATCATGTCACCACCTCCAGAATTTCATCACACAGTAGGCTGTATTGTCTCTACTACTATAATGGAGCAATTTTGAATTGGATCCATAGCATCAATCCTGATTGTTGGGCTGTTAGATCCAATGGTTCAAAGGAGTTGGATTCGTGTTGAATAGTACCTATAAAAAACTCCACCATGTTCTAGAACCATCATGTCACCACCCCCAAAATTTCATAGCACAGTAGGCTGTATTCTCAGTATGTGTAGATAGTTATTAAATGGAATTAATGTATGCATTTTTATCTAACAAAAGTATTGGTTAATAACAACTTAATGTTTGTTAAATCATATTATTTCATACAGTATATATTTGTGTGGAATGTGCCTTTTACTCTTCTGTTATAAACCTGAAATAGCATAATAACCACTTTATTATTGCCTCTCGGGCATATTCCTTTCGTTTTTTATTTCACATCTGAAACCATTTTAAGCAATTTGACCCGAAACAATTCTGGGATGATCGAAACAATTTCAGCTCTAACAAAACAATTCTCGGATATGTTTTATCCGCCACTTAGTGTCGGTGTGCCTTAAGTGTGTCACCCTACAGTTTGCAAATGATGCAGACATGATAGAGACTGCTCTCTTATTAATAATGAGAAGCGGGACCTGGAGATCCATACTGACTCCCACATATTCAACAAAGAATCTAGTGATCATGTGAACCGTTAACATCGTAACCAATTCATTTTGTCTCGCAATATTTTACTTTTCTAAGATTCGATCATAGGTATCAACTATACCCTAGTTAGATCTTCTTCCCGACAATTACTCTTTACTTGTTCCTTGATACAACATCCTTCTGATATAGTCACATGCTTCCAAACGGTGTTGATGTGATATCACCGAGAGGGTTTAGAGTATATCTCTCTGTCATCAAGATGGAAAAATCCCACTCTTGATCCATGAGCTTCTACATAACACTTTCAGAATACCTGAGCTCACATTTATAGTCACCCTATTATGGTGTGACGTTTGATGTTATCAAAGTACTCTTCTGGTGTTAGATATTGGCATGATCTCATGGTTTGAGGATTAGGTCTACTTTGTATATGTTTTATGTAGCAATGTAAACTTAATGAGTAGATCGAATTGCTAAATGCCTAAATCTACTTCGGGCGTATGTTCATCCTATCCTTCTTCTAATGATATGATCTTGTTATTAACAAAATCCAATGTTTATGATCAAGAAACCTTGATCATCTATTAATCAATGAGCTTGTATATATGAGAGGCATGTAGCATCCCATCTGTCTAACATCTGTAATTCTACATGGTCTAATAATAAAATACTACTTCCTACATATAATTGTTGCATCATAATTATATCATGCTCATGTCATCATGCCACATTGCATTTGAGCATCATATAAAACCCTTTTCTTTTGGTTCTTATCTCATATGCACTATTAATTGTATTTGCTTCTTGATATATTGTATTTGGTTCTTAATAAATGCTTGATGCCCAAGTTGAGTTGGGGGCATATCTTTTATTTAACTCTACCACCTTTTCTTGTCACCATTCCATTATTCCACCATTCAAATATATGTGAGCTTGGCATTTAATTGGGTTTACCTCTAGCTCATGTGGGTTGGGATGGATCCACTTCTAGTTACACATGCTTCCCTATATGCCTCATGTTTTTCTCACATTGTTGATATGTGGAGAACCACATGGCCACCTTTGCATGCATGTGGATATTTTCACTTGCTCTATCTTCCATATGGTTTGTTTTGGGAATATTTGAGCATTGTTTAAATATAATTGTGGCCAAATGATCTTCTAGTGGGACATACACACTAGCATGGCCTATTATATTCATTTATGCTTAAATCCACCCTTACCATAGTTTATCAAGCTTGTAGCTTATGTGGTGGTCTTTATTCAAGTATGGTTGTGCATGGGTGTAATAGGTGCCCATATGTATATGTAGTTGTTTTCACAACTAAGGAATGTGGCAATTATTCTTCATGCATGGCCCATGCAAGGCCTCTCTCTTATTCTTCTATTTTGGGTTTTTTGGAATATTTTGGGGAAGTTTGTTTGAACTCAATTGAAACCATTGAACCAATTAAATACTTCTTTCCACTTGTCTTCTACCTTGCCCCTCTTTTAGTGGTTTCCTCTTGCCAAGCATACATGAGATGTATATCTTGTTTTCACAAAATACTATCATATGCATGAGAGCATGCCACATGCAAGATCATTTATGTTTTTTCCTTCCCCCTCTCTCTCTCTCTCTTTTGGTCCTTTTGGTTTTACCCTTTGTCTTAATTCAAATTCCTTTTGGTGATTATATCCTTTCCAAGACTCTAGCTAAACCTAGCTATTTGTTTTCCCCTCTCTCTTTTTCTAGCCAAACCCTAGCTCACCCATCTATCTTTTCTCTCTCTCTCTCTTCTTCTAGCTAAAGCCCTAGCTACACTCATCTCCCCTTTTCCTCTCCCAAACCGAGGCCACACTTGGAGTTGGCTCGGCCAACACCTCCCTAACCTAACCCAGCCCGAGCCACCATGCCACCCCTCACCTAAACCCTAGCCGAGCCTCACCTCCCCCTCTGTTTTCTGTCTCACCAATAAGAAAGCCCCACCCGAGCAACTTTGCCTCGCTGCCACCTGGCCCCAGCTGGACAACCCCCCGGGTTCTCCTCGAGCCCCAGGTCCACCGGCCGAGAGAGAGAGGGAGGAGAAAAAGGTGATCGCCACCTTTTTACACCGAGCCCATGTGCTCTCCCTCTCCCTGCCCTTATCTACTTCCCTCTGCCTTGCGTTACCTCCCCAGATCCACCTAGGGATCTGCCCTTCCATCCCTTCCTCCCCACCTTCCGCTACCCCCTCTCTTCCATCTCTGTCGACCACCGTCGGCTTCGGTTCTCCACCACTGTAGCTAGGAGGCGGGTGGGTGTTGAGGCGTTGGGGAAGACCGAGGAGAGCCTCTGGAACGTCCCCGTATACAGCAGCGAGGAGGAGGGGGCCGGTACACACTGCACGACATCGACGCCGACAGGAAACCCTATCCTCGGGTCGCCTGCAATGTCACCGATCCGCTACGCCTCGACCCGATCCAACCCCGCCAACACACTCCCGGTGAGCAGCTGCATCTCCCGGACAACCTCCCTCTGCGCGTAACTTCCTGGGCGCGCCGATCTTTTCGTCGAACAACTTTTGTGCACCGCGCTCGCTGTTGTCGTTCCGTTGCCTCGCCTCAGTACACTTACCTAGCCACGCAGCGCTTACCCAGCAACAACCCCCGCTAGCCCAGTGGTCGTCGCCGCCGCGCGCGCTAGATCGCGCGTTCAATTCCCGGCCGTGCCTCTGTGTCCGTCGCGCGCGCGTCAGCAGTACCGTCAGAGAACGGAGAAGAGGAACAGGAACCCCTTCCCTTTTTGTAGCTGCCCCCCTGCCCTTTTGTTTTCCTTAACCCGTGGTCCATCTAGGCCCACGTGTCATGCGCTGTGTTTGTTTTACAAAAAGGTACCTAGGTTGTTGGTTCCTCAACCCGCAGTCCCCATCTCGGCCATGTGTCCGCTCCCTGTTTTTCGCGCCCGCGTGTGGGTCCGCACAAACGCGGGACCCGCTTGTCATCCTCCGGGGCTGGCTGGGCGCCCGGTGAGAAAAGTCGCTGCGTTGTTTCCTCGCCAGCTCAGCAGATGACCCCACCTGTCTGTGACTCGGGCTAGCTGCCTCTGGGTGCAAAAAGCCTCTGTTCTTTTCTATTTTATTAAAATCTTTTTCATAAATTGTTAAATATGTTTTAAATCCAAAAATTAATAACTTTTTATTAATAAATCCAAATAATACAAATGATATATGTTTTTGAATCAGAAAAATGTGAGAATTTCAAATATGGCATCCATTTTAATGTTTGACTAATTTAAACTTTCGAAATTGTTTAATTGCAATAAAAATGCCTTTTCTTAATTAATTAATAACTTTAAATCTATAACTCCAAATTTGACAAATAATATGTCTAAATCGATCAGCGCGACGAGCCCGTTCTAACTATGCATTCCATGTTCTGAATTGAAGCATGCATCATGTCATTATTAAAAATCAGAACTGTTTATGGCAATAAAACTTGACCAAATATTTAATAAAATGATTTATTCTTGTCCCCACACCTCACCATGCCATGCTACTTTATTGCCATGTAAATTGTGCATCATTCATCATGGCATGCTTGTTTGCTTGTTGCATTTTATTTATATGTTTGTGCACTTTATTTATGTTGGCCCTTGTTTGTTTGGTTCTTCTTTCGAATAGATGCCGAGTAGGGGAAATATCAGGAATCCCAGGAGTACTATCCAGATCCGTCTCTCGCTTCAACTGAACTGCCAGGCGAGCACTACCACATGCTTGCATAAATATAGTACCTATTTACTCTATCTTATTCTTGCATCATTGAGTCGCGTTTGCATTAAATTGAATCCCAAGTATTGCATAGCCTTACTTTTAAACCCCACCGAAGCTTGTTCCTCCATCCTATGAGCCATTACTACAGGAGTTGTTTGAGCCATGCGAGTCGTAGAACAGCATGTGTAGGGTATGTGAGTGTCTGATGGATAACGAGGTACCTAAACAACTTAACCTGAGTAGTAATGGGATAACTAATGAAAGAGGCACCGGTGAGCAATATCTGCTATTTGGTTTTTCATGCTCACTTGTGTCCCGTACGACCCCGAGTACTTGATTCCTGTTCCTTGACTATTCGCACTATCCACATACGGGAGGCCTTATGGACCCCCCTGAGCCAGAGCTTGATTCATTTCTATTTCTTGGGGCCACAAACTAGTTTGGGGTTTTATTTACTATCCTGTACTTATGCCATGTTACTGTTTTATTACGATTGTGCGTGGAGCACCTGTACTGTTTTTGATTGCAGAGTGTTTTCGCGGTATCGACAAGCCCAGTCACACTTTCGGGTTCCCAGTCGTTTACAGCCATTGGCGCAAACCTTGGGTCCGTCTCGGAGTCGGCCAACTTTGTTGCAGGTAGCTTAATGGGGTGGCCCCCTGAAATATTTTATGAATCCTGTAATCGCTTTGTTGTGAATGCCTTGTTCGGTTTTGAGTTGGTTTTTCCGAGGTTGATCGAGTGTGTGTTGCAATTTGTGCACCCCTGCAGGGTAAATCTTTCTAAAAGCCGTGTCAGCGGTTATGGACGACTTGGAGCACAGTTTCTCGATCATAGACAAGTATAACTAAAGTATCGCTTTTAATTTGACTAAATACCTGACTAGTAAATAGTGCAATACTCATGGAATGGTTAATAAAACTACCAACAGATGGGTTGTTTGTCCGCTTTCTCGTTGGTAAGCGAGAAGGAGGATGGATCTGTTACTTTATACTGTTATAACTGTGGTTTCTAATAAACGGACATCCGTCTATCTTTGGTTAGGCAGATGGTCAGCGAGTATCTATAGACTTGTTAGTTATTATCTTTTTGCTGCAATTGCGTCACCCCAGGTATATGTCCCCTTTAGAGGCATAAAGACTTGCTGAGTACCCCTAGGGTCTCACAAGATAAATTGTTTGATTCAGATGAACAGGTGGATTCGCAAGATGGATACTGGGTGGAGGAGACAAATGATGTTGGCAACGATCACTCGGTGTAGAGATTCCAAGGATGGGGATCCATGAGATCTGTGGGCGGGATGTGCTTACTTATGTGGCATCTTATGCCGATTTGCTTCTTGTCTGTACTCGGATCTTGTTTCCCGCTTCCGCTTGATACTCTGATGTTTGATGTATGAGGAGCTATCCTACACTATTATCTCTATCTAGGATATTTGGATCTTGCCGTATGGCGTTGCAATATTTGTATTTCTTTTAGATGGTATGGCTCTAAGAACTGTTGTAAGGTAGCTTGCATACATACTCACTTGTGTATGTATTTGATCTCTTCGCCTGTTGCCTACGCCGCTCGCTCTTGTCCTGATGTTCTGGAAGTGGTTAGGACGGTCGACGGGTCTACACGTGGGTGGCCCCTGGGTCCCCGTTGTACTATGTTAACCACTTTTGGTTCATCTAGGCTTGAACTTAGAGCGTAGGGTCCGAGGTCGTTACAATTGGTATCAGAGCCATCCCGCCCTTCAGGGTCTCAGCCAAATGGTTGTTGCCAGTCTAGCAAATATTTTGGTAGCTATGTATACTAGGGAAAAAACGTGAGAGTAGGACTGCTTCCATTTTTCTTCTTACCCACCCACCCACCCTTTTCTGGTAAGGAAGTGTAACGTTTTCAATCCTCTTCTATAATTCAAACTAGGATTCACGTGTTCTGGGTTCCGTAGTACCATAGGTTGTGTGTGTGTGTAATTCCTTGTCTATCTGTTGCATCCAATTGTTGTCGCTATCTGCCTTTTGGTTATCAACTGTCGGTACATTCCATACCGACAGGCTTTTGTAAACCGACGCGATCTATCTGATTCGTTGTAAACCGAAACGATCTGTCTTACTCTTTGTTATCCGACGCTATCTTGTTTGGGGTGTTTGTTTCCGTAGTTGCTAATCTTTAGGTTCATCTTAAGAAAGAAGGAAGTTGGGATATGTGTTTTACTTATTCATGTGCGGAGTAATGACTTGAGTGCGGGATGGAGTCGCGACCATACCACTACTTTTATCATTCGCTCTTGTATATTGAATTGGTAGAGTTACTAATCTGGATTCGTTAAGTGGTTTTGCGCATATAGTGGTATTTTAATGCCGAAATTTGCGGAAATTTTTTCTTTGATAACTTTGTGTACCACACTCCTTGTTTAGTCGTGTGCGATATGCTTAATATCTTCTAGGTGCTTTGAACTTTGTTGATATTTTAATATCATCTTAGTAATTTGTATCCTTTAATCTCGGTTAATTCCATTTTAGTACTATTTTGGATTATTATTATTCTCCATTATGGTACTGACTTGAGTTTTATATCAATCACATGATGGCACCACCACGCTGTTCTGAGGAGGACATACCACCTGAACTGGGGGCTGCGTTGTCAAGTATTGCTAATGCCTTGGGAACAATGCAACAGAACCAGCAACGCTTTGAAGAAAGTGTCAGGAGGAATGAGTTTGTTCCGCTACCTCCACCTCCCAAGCGAGGAGACATCAAGAGCTTTCTGAAGTTTAACCCGCGCCACTTTGAGGTGTCTGATCAGCCACTGGACGCTGATGATTGGCTGCGTGAGATGTCAAGGTTGCTGATGACTACTGATGTTCCTGAGCAAGAATGGGTAAAATGTGCCACTCACCTTCTGAAGGGAGACGCAGCTCTGTGGTGGGAGAATTACCTGAAGGCAAACCACTCTGGTTTTCAGCCTACTTGGGAGTAGTTCACTGGGCTTTCAAGGAGCAATACCTGTCAGAAATTGTCATGGAAAGGATGAAGAAAGTGCTTCTCAACCTCAAGAAGGGTAATGACAATGTCAATACCTATATCAGAAACTTCATGAATCTTTCTCGGTATGGTGGCGATGAGATCTCTGATGACAAGAAGAAGCAAAAGAGGTTCAGGCAAGGGCTCAATGCATCTATCAAATATGCAATCACTCATGCAAGGCCGGGGTCTTTTCTAGAACTCCAACATACAGCTCTACAGGAAGAAGCAAGTAGGAAAGTGTTTGAGGAGTCCAAGAAACACAGACGTGACACAGCAAGCTCTTCAGCTATGACAGCTCCTTCTAAGCGTCGCGTGTGGGTTCCTAATACCGCACTGCCGCTCCCGGCTCCACCAAGACCTTCAAGCTACGCGGCAAGGCCACCAAACTCCTTCATCGCGGCTCCTAGGGGCTACAACCACAACTACCCTGGAGCGCCTGGCGGAGTCCCTGGCTATGCTGCTCCACGTCCACCTGGTGCTTGTTACACTTGTGGGAACACTGGGCATCAACACTGGAGTTGTCCCATGAACAACAAAGCTCTTCCTCCACCACCTCCAAGACATGCAGCAAGTTCTTCTATGGTTCGTGCACCTCCACCGCGGGCTCTCAACATCAACACCAAGACCGGGTCCACTACTGCTCGTGCCAACTGTGTCAATGTCGCTCAAGCCGAGCATGCACCTGGAGTTGTGATGGGTATGCTTCCTATTAACTCAGTCCCTGCATGAGTTCTATTTGATTCTGGTGCATCGCATTCTTTTGTCTCTACAAGTTTTGCTGATGAGAATGGGTTACCTATGGATCCTCTCCCTAAACGTCTAATGGTCCTTTCTCCTGGAGAAACAATGGCATCTTCCAAAATCAGCCATGGTAATCAAATTGAGATTGGTGATTCTTCGTTCCCGGCTTCCTTAATTATTCTAGGCAATTCTGACATTGATGTTATCTTGGGCATGGATTGGTTAACAGCAAATGCAGCTATGATTGATTGTGCTGAATGCTCAGTTTCTCTGAAAATTCCTGAAGGCCATATAGTCTATTCTCGAAGTCTGACTCCCGCAATTCAGCTTTTCTCTTTGGCGGCTCTGAATGATGATGCTATGGATGCTATTCAGAGTGTTCTGGTGGTCCGTGAGTTCCCGGATGTTTTTCCTGAAGACTTGCCAGGTATGCCTCCTGATCGAGAGGTCGAGTTTGTGATTGAGCTTGAACCTGGAACCGCTCCTATCTCCAAGCGGCCTTATAAAATGGGTCCTCCTGAGTTGGCTGAACTTAAACGTCAGCTTGATGAACAAGAGAAGTTGGGTTTCATTCAGCACAGTACTTCTTCTTGGGGTAGCCCAACCATCTTTGTGAAGAAGCGATACAAGACTGATAGACTTTGTGTTGAATATCGGGCTCTCAATGCTAAAACCATCAAGAATAAATATCCCCTTCCGCGGATTAATGATCTCTTCGATCAGCTAGCTAGAGCTGTGGTATTCTCTAAGCTTGACTTGAGAAGTGGATATCATCAAATCAAGATCCGCAAGGAAGATGTTCCCAAAACAGCTTTCACCACCCGCTATGGCATGTATGAGTACACGGTCATGTCCTTCGGTCTCACCAATGCACCTGCCACCTTCTCGAGGCTTATGAACTCAGTTTTCATGGAGTATCTTGATAAGTTCGTCGTGGTCTATCTGGATGACATTCTAGTCTATTCTAAGTCAAAAGAAGAACATGAAGAACACCTTCGGTGTGTCCTAAACAAGCTTCGTGAGAATCGCCTGTATGCAAAGTTCTCCAAGTGCGAGTTCTGGCTGCCTGAAGTCACCTATCTGGGGCACGTCATCTCTGCTAAGGGCATTGCCGCCAACCCAGAAACTGTTCGGACAATTGTTGAGTGGCTTCCACCCAAAAATGTCAAAGAAGTCCGGAGTTTCCTTGGTTTAGCTAGTTACTGCCGTTGCTTCGTTCAGAATTTCTTGAAGATTGCGAAGCCCCTTACTGATCTCCTCAAGAAAGGCAAGAAATACCTTTGGTCTCCTGCATGTCAAGCAATATTTGAAACACTCAAAGAGAAGCTCACTTCCACACCAGTCTTGATTCCTCCAGATACATCAAAGCCTTTCCAGATATTCTGTGACGCCTCCTTGCAAGGATTGGGTGCGGTCCTTATGCAAGAAAAACAAGTTGTTGCTTATGCCTCTCGTCAGTTGAAGGCTCATGAGATCAACTATCCTACACATGACCTCGAACTCGCAGCAGTTGTCTTTTCTTTGAAAGTATGGAGGCACTACTTGCTTGGCAACCGTTGTGAGATCTTTTCTGATCACAAGAGTCTGAAGTATATCTTCACACAACCCGATCTCAACCTTCGTTAGAGGAGGTGGATTGAAGCAATTAATGATTTCGATCTAACCATCAACTACACTTCGGGCAAAGCTAATGTGATGGCCGATGCTCTCAGCCGAAAAGCTTATGTCAACAACCTCATGGTGGAAGAACAACAGCCTCTCTTGTGCGAGGAATTCCGCCAGCTCAACCTTGAAATTGTGGATCAAGGGTATCTTCTGAACCTTCTGGCAACCCCTCTCTTGGAATAAAAAGTTCGCTCCATTCAACTTGGTGATCCTTACACTAAAAAGATCATCTCCAACGTTCAGCTTCCGAAGTATGAGTCCTTCCACGTCGACCACCAAGGCACTCTATTCTTTGAACACCGGATGTGTGTTCCGAACTACCCGGGTTTGAGAGAGCAAGTTCTTAAATAATCTCATGATTATGTTCTTTCTATCCACCCTGGCAGCACTAAGATGTACATGGACTTGAAAACACAATATTGGTGGCCTGGGTTGAAACAATGTTGTGCCAAGTATGTCTCCGAGTGTGATGTCTGCCGCAGAGTTAAAGCTGTCCATCAGAAACCTTCCGGTCTTCTACAGCCATTGAAGCCTCCGGAATGGAAATGGGAGAAAGTAGAGATGGACTTCATAACTGGCTTTCCAAGGTCGCAGAAGGGCAACAATGCAATCTTTGTTGTCATCGACATGCTTTCTAAAGTGGCTCACTTCTTTCCCGTCAAGGAAACAATTTCTACAATTCAGTTGGCTGAGCTCTATATCAACAGAATTGTCTCTCTATATGGGGTTCCTCTTGAGATCAGTTCATACCGTGGAAGCATCTTCACTTCCAAGTTCTGGGGAAGTTTCCAAAATGCTTTGGTAACAAAGTTGAACTTCAGCACAACTTACCACCCTCAGTCGCAAGGACAAGTTGAAAGGATCAATCAGATTCTGGAAGATATGCTCCGTGCTTGCGTCATCTCTTTCGGCATGAAGTGGGAAGAATGTCTTCCTTATGCTTAGTTCTCTTACAACAACAGCTTCCAGAAGAGTCTAAAGATGGCACCATTTGAGGTTCTCTATGGCCGCAAATGCAGAACTCCGATTAGTTGGTCGGGTGCAGGTGAAAGAACATTGTTTAGCCCTGACATTGTGACTCAAGCGGAGGAGAAGGTTCACATCATTCTTGAAAACTTGAAGGTTGCTCAAAGTCGCCAGAAGAGCAACTATGACAGAAAGCACACGGACATGGAGTATGTCCCTAGTGATCTCGTTTACCTTCGTGTCACTCCCATGAGAGGCATGCACCGGTTTGGTATCAAAGGGAAGCTGGCTCCTAGATACATCGGTCCTTTCAAAGTTCGTGGAAGAAGAGGAGAAGTTGCTTATCCTCTTGAGCTCCCTGAAAAACTCAAGGTCCATGATGTTTTCCATATCTCTCAACTCAAGAAGTGCTTCAAGGATCCCGGCAGAACCGTGGACCATGAGCTTATCAATCTCCAAGAAGATCTGTCTTATCAAGAACACCCCACAAAAATCCTAGAAGTCGCATAAAGAAGGACTCGCAACAAGTCCATCAAGTTCTGCAAGGTGCAGTGGCTGCACCATTCCGTTGATGAAGCAACTTGGGAACGCAAGGATGAGCTCCGTGCCAAGTATCCTACCCTCTTCGTGTCTTCTTCTTCTTCCTAGAATCTCGGGGCGAAATTCCTGTTTAGTGGGGGAGAGTTGTAGCATCCCATCTGTCTAACATGTGTAATGCTACATGGTCTAATAATAAAATACTGCTTCCTACATATAATTGTTGCATCATAATTATATCATGCTCATGTCATCAAGCCACATTGCATTTGAGCATCATATAAAACCCTTTTTTGGTTCTTATCTCATATGCACTATTAATTGTATTTGCTTCTTGATATTATTGTATTTGGTTCTTGATAAATGCTTGATGCCCAAGTTGAGTTGGGGGCATATCTTTTATTTAACTCCACCACCTTTTCTTGTCACCATTCCATAATTCCACCATTCAACTATATGTGAGCTTGGCATTTAATTGGGTCTACCTCTAGCTCATGTGGGTTGGGATGGATCCACTTCTAGTTACACATGCTTCCCTATATGCCTCATGTTGGTATCACATTGTTAATATGTGGAGAACCACATGGCCACCTTTGCATGCATGTGGATATTTTCACTTGCTCTATCTTCCATATGGTTTGTTTTGGGAATATTTGAGCATTGTTTAAATATAATTGTGGCCAAATGATCTTCTAGTGGGACATACACACTAGCATGGCCTATTATATTCATTTATGCTTAAATCCACCCTTACCATAGTTTATCAAGCTTGTAGCTTATGTGGTGGTCTTTATTCAAGTATGGTTGTGCATGGGTGTAATAGGTGCCCATATGTATATGTAGTTGTTTTCACAACTAAGGAATGTGGCAATTATTCTTCATGCATGGCCCATGCAAGGCCTCTCTCTTATTCTTCTATTTTGGGTTTTTGGAATATTTTGGGGAAGTTTGTTTGAACTCAATTGAAACCAATGAATCAATTAAATACTTATTTCCACTTGTCTTCTACCTTGCCCCTCTTTTAGTGGTTTCCTCTTGCCAAGCATACATGAGATGTATATCTTGTTTTCACAAAATACTATCATATGCATGAGAGCATGCCACATGCAAGATCATTTTTTTCCTTCCCCCTCTCTCTCTCTTTTGGTCCTTTTGGTTTTACCCTTTGTCTTAATTCAAATTCCTTTTGGTGATTATATCCTTTCCAAGACTCTAGCTAAACCTAGCTATTTGTTTTTCCCCTCTCTCTTTTTCTAGCCAAACCCTAGCTCACCCATCTATCTTTTCTCTCTCTCTTCTTCTAGCTAAAGCCCTAGCTACACTCATCTCCCCTTTTCCTCTCCCAAACCGAGGCCACACTTGGAGTTGGCTCGGCCAACACCTCCCTAACCTAACCCAGCCCGAGCCACCATGCCACCCCTCACCTAAACCCTAGCCGAGCCTCACCTCCCCCTTTGTTTTCTCTCTCGCCAACAAGCAAGCCCCACCCGAGCCACTTTGCCTCGCTGCCACCTGGCCCCAGCGGGACAACCTCCCGGGTTCTCCTCGAGCCCCAGGTCCACCGGCCGAGAGAGAGAGGGAGGAGAAAAAGGTGATCGCCACCTTTTTACACCGAGCCCATGTGCTCTCCCTCTCCCTGCCCTTATCTACTTCCCTCTGCCTTGCGTTACCTCCCTAGATCCACCCAGGGCCCTGCCCTTCCACCCCTTCCTCCCCACCTACCACTACCCCCTCTCATCCATCTTTGTCGGCCACCGTCGGCTTCGGCTCTCCACCACCGTAGCTAGGAGGCGGGCGGGTGTTGAGGCGTTGGGGAAGACCGAGGAGAACCTCTAGAACGTCCCCGTACACAGCAGCGAGGAGGAGGCGGCCGGTACACGCGGCACGACATCGACGCCGACAGGAAACCCTAGCCTCGGGTCGCCTGCAACGTCACCGATCCGCTGCGCCCCGACCCGATCCCGGTGAGCAGTCGCATCTCCCGGACAACCTCCCTCTGCGCGTAGCTTCCTGGGCGCGCCGATCTTTTCGTCGAACGACTTTTGTGCACCGCGCTCACTGTTGTCGTTCCGTTGCCTCGCCTCAGTAGACTTACCTAGCCACGCAGCGCTTACCCAGCAACAACCCCCGCTAGCCCAGTGGTCGCCGCCGCCGCGCGCGCGCTAGATCGCGCGTTCGATTCCCGGCCGCGCCAATGTGTCTGTCGCGCGCGCGTCGTCAATACCGTCAGAGAACGGAGAAGAGGAACAGGAACCCCTTCCCTTTTTGCAGCTGCCCCCCCTGCCCTTTTGTTTTCCTTAACCCGCGGTCCATCCAGGGCCACGTGTCATGCGCTGTATTTGTTTTACAAAAAGGTACCTAGGTTGTTAGTTCCTCAACCCGCAGTCCCCGTCTTGGCCACGTGTCCGCTCCCTGTTCGCGCGCCCGTGTGTGGGTCCGCACAGACGTGGGTCCTGCTTGTCATCCTCCGGGGCTGGCTGGGCGCCCGGTGAGAAAAGCCGCTGCGTCGTTTCCTCGCCAGCTCAGCAGACGACCCCACCTGTCTGTGACTCGGGCTAGCTGCCTCTGGGTGCAAAAAGCCTCTGTTCTTTTCTGTTTTATTAAAATCTTTTTCAGAAATTGTTAAATATGTTTTAAATCCAGAAATTAATAACTTTTTATTAATAAATCCAAATAATACAAATGATATATGCTTTTGAATCAGAAAAATGTGAGAATTTCAAATCTGCCATCCATTTAATGTTTGACTAATTTAAATTTTCGAAATTGTTTAATTAAAATAAAAATGCTTTTTCTTAATTAATTAATAACTTTAAATCTATAACTCCAAATTTGACAAATAATATGTCTAAATCGATCAGCGCGACAAGCCCGTTCTAACTATGCATTCCATGTTCTGAATTGAAGCATGCATCATGTCATTATTAAAAATCAGAACTGTTTATGGCAATAAAACTTGACCAAATATTTAATAAAATGATTTATTCTTGTCCCCGCACCTCACCATGCCATGCTACTTTATTGCCATATAAATTGTGCATCATTCATCATGGCATGCTTGTTTGCTTGTCGCATTTTATTTATATGCTTCTGCACTTTATTTATGTTGGCCATTGTTTGTTTGGTTCTTCTTTCGAATAGACGCCGAGCAGGGGAAATATCAGGAATCCCAGGAGTACTACCCAGATCCGTCTCTCGCTTCAACTGAACCGCCAGGCGAGCACTACCACATGCTTGCATACATATAGTACCTATTTACTCTATATTATTCTTGCATCATTGAGTCGCGTTTGCATTAAATTGAATCCCAAGTACTACATAGCCTTACTTTTAAACCCCACCGAAGCTTGTTCCTGCATCCTATGAGCCATTACTACATGAGTTGTTTGAGCCATGCGAGTCGTAGAACAGCATGTGTAGGGTATGTGAGTGTCTGATGGATAACGAGGTACCTAAACAACTTAACCTGAGTAGTAATGGGATAACTAATGAAAGCAGCACCGGTGAGCAATATCTGCTATTTGGTTTTTCATGCTCACTTGTGTCTCGTAGGATCCCGAGTACTTGATTCATGTTCCTTTACTATTCGCACTATCCACATCCGGGAGGCCTTATGGACCCCCCTGAGCCAGAGCTTGATTCATTTCTATTTCTTGGGGCCACAAACTAGTTTGGGGTTTTATTTACTATCCTGTATTTATGCCATGTTACTGTTTTCTTATGACTGTGTTTGGAGGACCTGTACTGTTTTTGATTGCGGAGTGTTTTCGCGGTATCGACAAGCCCAGTCACACTTTCAGATTCCCAGTTGTTTACAGCCAGTGGCGCAAACCTTGGGTCCATCTCGGAGTCGGCCAACTTTGTTGCGGGTAGCTTAATGGGGTGGCCCCCTGAAATATTTTATGAATCCTGTAATCGCTTTGTCGTGAATGCCTCGTTGGGTTTTGAGTTGGTTTTTCCGAGGTTGATCGAGTGTGTGTTGCTATGTGTGCACCCCTGCAGGGTAAATCTTTCTAAAAGCCGTGTCAGCGGTTATGGACGACTTGGAGCACAGTTTCTCGATCATAGACAAGTATAACTAAAGTACCGCTTTTAATTTGACTAAATACCTGACTAGTAAATAGTGCAATACTCATGGAATGGTTAATAAAACTGCCAACAGATGGGGTGTTCGTCCACTTTCTCGTTGGTAAGCGAGAAGGAGGATGGATATGTTACTTTATACTGTTATGACTGTGGTTTGTAATAAACGGACATCCGTCTATCTTTGGTTAGGTGGATGGTTAGCGAGTATCTATAGACTTGTTAGTTATTATCTTTTTGCTGCAAATGCGTCACCCCAGGTATATGTCCCCTTTAGAGGCATAAAAACTTACTGAGTACCCCTAGGGCCTCACACGATAAATTGTTTGATTCAGATGAATAGGTGGATTCGCAAGATGGATACTGGGTGGAGGAGACAGATGATGTTGGCAACGATCACTCGGTGTAGAGATTCCGGGGATGGGGATCCGTGAGATCTGTGGGCGGGATGTGCTTACTTATGTGGCATCTTTTGCCGATTTGCTTCTTGTCCGTACTCGGCTCTTATTTCCCGCTTCCGCTTGATACTCCGATGTTTGATGTATGAGGAGCTATCCTACACTATTATCTCTATCTAGGATATTTGGATCTTGCCGTATGGCGTTGCAATATTTCTATTTCTTTTAGATGGTATGGCTCTGAGAACTGTTGTAAGGTAGCTTGCATGCATACTCACTTGTGTATGTATTTGATCTCTTCGCCTGTTGCCTATGCCGCTCGCTCTTGTCCCAATGTTCTGGAAGTGGTTAGGACGGCCGGCGGGTCTACACGTGGGTGGCCCCTGGCCCCCCGCTGTACTATTTTAACCACTTTTGGTTCATCCAGGCTTGAACTTAGAGCATAGGGTCCGAGGTTGTTACAAGGCATTACTAGGAACTTTCGTTTGTTTATTAAACACAAATGTATTAATTCTTCCTATTAATACAATTCTGGCATGATAAATAAACATCAATCATAAATTTGGAATAAGATATAATATTTTATTATTACCTCTCGGGCATATTCCTTTAGAGTCCTACTTGCACTAGTGTCAATAATCTAGATTACATAGTGATGAATCTAACACCCATTGAGTTCTGGTGTTGATCATGTTCTTCTCTAGGGAGATTTTTAGTCAATAGATCTGCGACATTCAGATCCGTGTGTACTTTGCAAATCTTAATATTGCCATCCTTGACATGTTAACGGATGGAGTGAAATCGATGCTTGATATGCTTGGAATGGTGAGAACTTGGCTCCTTGGCATTGGATATGGCACTATTGTTGTCACAATAGATGATCATTGGGTCTAACACCAAGTTCTATTATGAACTCCTTCATCCAAACCACTTTCTATAATGCTTCCGAAGAAGCAACATATTCTGCTTTTATCGATGATCCCGCCACCACGGGTTGCTTGGAACTCCTCCATCTTACTACTGCTCCATTCATGAGAACTACGTATCCAAACCGTGACTTAGAGCCATCTAGATTGGAGTTGAAGCTAGCATCGACGTAACACTTTGCGACAATCTCTTCTTCACCGCCATACACGAGAAAAATTTCTTTAGTCCTTCTTGTGTACTTAAAGATATTCTTGACCGCTATCTAGTGTTTCGAACCTGGATCAGATTGGTCCCTGCTATTCAAACTAATAACATGTGCCACATCCGAGCTTGTACATAGCATGGCATACATGATAGATCCTATGGCTGAGGCATAGGGAATCTTATTCATTATTTCTCTATCTTCTTCCATGTAACGGCCCTGAATCGGGTCTATGTAGATCTTAGCATTCCTGCCAAAATCCGCGTAGAAGCGATTCAAAGATATCCACCAAACACTTTCGTGTGGGTGTATTGTTTTACAATAGTTACATCAATGTAGTTTACAACAGAACCCACAAGAAACACATATATACAAAGACTCGACGAGTCAAGAATACAAATGATACAATACAAAGATACAAATCATGATGAAAGCAATATAGTATCCGAGTACGGATAAGAACCAAATGGGAGTAAGAGTCCTGAAGAATAACCAAGCGGCATCCATAACCCTGGCAGGCCAAGCCGGAAGGGTAACCTTACTAACGACGTCGAACACATACCTGTCAAAGCCAAAGGGTGCCGACAAAGGGAAAAGGAAAGCAGAAAGAAAAGCGGTCAGTATTGAGGCCAGTACACGTCAAGGCTAGAATTCAGCGGTCCTCGCCTACATAGGTATGGTGGGCTCAGTGGCAGCAAAGCTTGCACTATCTAGCTTATAGAGAAACGCTACAACTTTAGCTATTAGAGAGAGATAAGAGAGCGCTATAAGATAAGTATAATAAAACACCAAACATAGCCCATCCGAAGATTTCCCCTCGAAGAACAGTCGAGGAAGTCCTCTTGCGGGACACACACGATGGCAATTTTAATTAAGCAGGTGTTTAGTTGATAAGGATAATTACTAATTATATTAATAGAGACAAAACATTAGTGGTGTTTTCTATGATCAAGACATTGTACTCCTGAGGCGTCCATAACCGTGGACATACGGCTTCTCGAAAATATTTACCTGCAGGGGTGCACAACTGTACCCAAACGCATGTTCAACCTTTAGGTAATATGTTACGCGTGCCTTTCGAATCTCACAACAAGAACTGTTCCAAAATATTTTATTGCCTCTCGTAAATATTCCCTTCCACTGTTGCATCACAAGATCTATGGATATGGCACTTCTTCTTTGGCATGTCAGAATCAAACAATGGTATCAATGTGCTCCAGCGCCTCCGATGTTTGCTAGGCTTGCTGAAATAAATGCTCCTCGTATTAACTATGAGATCAACGACAATCCTTAGACATGGGTTATTATCTAGCTGATGTCATCTATCCTTACTGGTTCACCTTTGTGAAGACAATCCGTAACCACATAGATGAGAAATGTAAAAGATTTGCGAAAGAGTAAGAGGCTGCTAGGAATGATGTGGAGAGGATATTTGGTGTGCTTTAGTCATGGTGGACCATTGTTTGGTACCCTGCTATAACACAGAGCGCCAAGAGGATGTGATGTGTGATGACTGCTTGTGTGATCATGCACAACATGATCGTTGGGATCGAGTGTGATGACAACATCTATGATCAAGACTAGGATTTTTAGGGTGAGTTGACTAAGCCAAAGCCATGGCAAGCGTCGTGGGAGGACTTCGGAGCTACACATCATAATATGCGTGGTTGCACCATCCATGACATGCTTCAACACGATTTGATTGAGCATATGTGGGCTCACACGGGAACCTACAAGATTAATCCACTTATTCGTTCGATGTAATTTAAATTATGTTCGATTGGTTGTGTAAAACAATTTGATTGTGTGCACGCCAAATTATCGGAGAGAACATGATGGATTGCGTTGGTACGAACATGTCAGACCGTGACCTAAAATCTATCGGCAAAATCTATCCGCGGACCGACACATAAGAACATAATGGACCGGATGCGACGCTGGTTTGCGTCGGTCCGTTGGAGATGGACCCACCGGGCATTCCTAGACAAAGTCCAGTGCACCGTCGAACGGAAGTTGTGGACGACGCCCACGCGGTCAGCCACAGCCTGGCTTATCCAGCGACGACGTTGGTCCCAATGCGACCTTGCGCAACTGTCAGCGAGTGCCGCAGAGCTGCTCCAGTTTGTCTGTCCTCCCAGATTTCCATGTTCCATCTCCGCTCGGCCCTCTCCATCAGATGAACCGTTCGAGGTGAGGTGATGCGCTCTCCTTCCTCTTGTCCATCCTCATGAATCTGCTCCCTCTTTCTTTCGGCTAATTTTGTCCAATGGTTCCTGTAAGAACTCCTCAGTTTGGTCGATGTCTTCCAAGATAGTTCCAGCTTATAGATCTGTTGGATAATTTACTATAAGATCCGGTTTAGTGCTTGCCCGTCGAAACTACTATCGATCCACACTATGGATCGGAGGGAGTATGTAGTTTCCTACCCTAGGTTTGAGTTCTTGGATGGTTTCTCGCTGCCCTTGGTTTCTTCTTTAAGAGGGCTCCATTTGTTCACTGTGCCTTCTCTGAAGAAAATGGAGGTTAATTATTGTTTCTGTTATTTCGAGAAAAGGTTAGTTTGAACAATTAAGCAACCGCACCACCATTGTTGTATTGAACAGATGGTGTTAGTTCTATTGACCATTATGCGGAAGTGAAGGTTAAATGCATCCTTTTCATGATAAAAGTGCTAGGAGTAATGCCATCAGTCACCTACCGGGATCGCAGTTTATAATCTTGTATTTACATTACAGAAGTTCCATCTTTTTGGCATACGAATTATGGCCGACAGAAGCTACAGCTTTATTAAGGTCAGAGTGATGCACGCTCATTCTTATGGAACTTCCTGAAAATAAGTGGTGCTCTTATATTCTCAGTAACACAGCATATCTTTTCTTTGAAGCTAGTATAGTAAAAACGTGTTGACCATGTCGTATTAAATCTGATTATCACATGACATGCTATGTTAAAACTGATGATCTTTCATGTTCTTATGCTGCAGTTGACCATGCAGTGTCTGTGTCTCCTGTAAAAAAAAGAAGAAGTTGCAAACATGGCATCCCTTAGTGCTGACATTTTACATGACATACTGAAGCGTCTTGATGGTGCCGCACTAGCAAGAGCAGGATGTGCCTGCGCCGACCTCCGGGACATATCAAAGGAAGAAGAGTTATGGGAAAATGTGTGCCGATCTTTGTGGCCATCAACAAACCATGATGATGTTAGGAGCTTAATTAACTCTGTTGGTGGATTCAGGAAGTTCTATGCAGATTGCTCCACACTTATACTGAATAAAGATGTTCCTTCGGTTCAGTCCAATAAAACTAACCTCTTTGCTGAAGAATGGGATGAATCTGACTACTACCACTACTTCGATGGCACAGATGAGCTTGAAAAGGCCTTGCCTTCAGACTTTGTGTCGCTTATCGACATACAGTACAAAGACCGTGCACTTTACTCGAACATCATATCGGGAATTCCTAGCTCGGATGGCGCAAATGGCTGGTTCAACAACTGCCCGTTTCGAATAGACGTGTTTCACCACTCGTCTGAAAATAATGATAACAATGATGGGGAGGTATTCCTATCAACCATCAATGACTTACCATCGGTCCCCTCGTTGGAACAAGAAAGGAAAGATGGGAAACTCTGGAGGGATCTGAATGATGGTATAAAGTTAAGCTGGATCATGGTCAACCGAAAGATGAAGCTTGCTGTTAACCTGTCAAGTTGGCACCCACTAGGTGGGCAGAGGCACTGGCCAACAGATACTGATTTCGTCCTACGGTTCGGTTCTGTCCTTCCAGCGAAGGAGGTCCTGCCATGCCAGGTAGCAAAATGCATTCTGCTGATGAAGTTCCGTGTGACCAATACGGGGAGTGAAGAGACAGGGGAACCATCGACGCTTGCGTTGACTGAATTGAACATGCAGATAGAAGATATGGAAGGCGTCCACCTCAACGGGCACCGCAGCCTCCTCGTCCTAAAGGAGGCACTGAGCTGCCACCGGAGCAGGAACTATAGCGAGGTGCTGGACTCATGCCATTCGTACCTGAGGGTTCAGAGCGAGCTGAAAGAGGAGAAGATACGAAGCGAGTGCCGGTTCGACACACTCTGCCTTGTTGGTGGCATCACAGTATTTGCTGCCCTATGTGTCATGTGCTACAGAAAGTTTGACAAATCCTGACAATGTAGTCGCTGCTTTGCTAACATTTAGTTGGGGACGTTGCTGCATTTCAGAAGTGTTGCACTTTCTCGACACATCAAACATATATTGCTCTACTAGGTTATAGAATTCACTTTTGTCACCAAGATTAGCTGAAAAACAAGAAAGAAATATTAGTTGCATCCTATATGCACCTGCACGCTACATTTGTTAAAGATTATTCTATGAATTTCGTGCTAGTAGATTTGAATGGTACTACCTTTCGCTCTAAACTGTATGCTAGAAGGTTGGTCTAACCATGATACATTGAGAATGTGAATATGAGACTGCTATTATTACAGCATAGACAGTGAAAACTGAAGCTGGAGAGTCCTGATTCTGTCAGAGCATAGTGTTCGTACTCGGCACATTTCATATACTCCCTCGTCTAGAAATAACTAGATACATTCGAATCTACGCAAACCTAAGTAAGTTATTTCTGAAGGGAGGGAGTACTATTACTAGTGCACCAGAGTCCCCATTGACACATCCATTCAAATTGTAACTCAATCCCCACATGGAGAAACTGAAAGACAAACCCTGTTGATTGTAACTCAATCCCCACATGGAGAAACTGAAAGACAAACCCTGTTGACTTTGGCGAATAGCATGATAGGATGAAGCAAAATTCTGCACCCAATCGATGAACAATAGCAACAAGGCTTCAAGCATATAGCACTCATCTTCAGGAGTTCAGTCGTTTATAGAGTTTCTTTTAGGATCAACTGCTTCACTACTCCACTCACTCAGCATCCTCCCCTCCTCGTAGTCAATACCACTAATCCAAGTTATCGCTATTTTACAACGCCGGATCATTCCACGGCCAAAACAATACTGGCACGAACGTCCGTACTTACTAGGTAGCACAGTCAATCAAGCAAGTACAAGGAATCTGCTGGGTAGCTGGCTGAATGAGGACAATTGAAGAAAAGATAAAGTCCAAATCCACGTGGGAGCTTGTTTTCTACTACGGGCATATGAAATATGAGAAATGACTTTGTGTTTAACAAATCAAGAAAAATATTTTTTACCCGCAAAAAAAAAACATCTCTTTTGCAGATTATCCCGCAATCTGTATGTGATCTTTTTTACAGCCGAGGAGCGGCAGGCTACCGAGTATGGGTGCAGCCGTATCGAGACACGGTAGCACATGATTTGTTCAACAGTTTTGGCTGGCGGACCGTTTTTAGAGTTACATGTTGATGCATGGCCAGCATGTAATTTTTTTCTGTTTTCAAGTAGCTGATATATGTATCAATATTTTGTGATCCCACGTGTTAGTCTTATTCATGTCACCGGTTTGCTCACCAACTTGGAGAAGTGTTTGGTTGTTCCCATTAGGTGCATTGTTGTGCCACATTTTTCCAACAGTGTGGTATACCTGCCCCGTTCGCTACCTAGGCCCTCCATCCGTACACAGACTCAGAAGATCAGATCTGCAATACCTTGAAGACAAATTCCGGGCAAGATCCCAAGTTGGCATGGGAAGAAGATCGCAGCAGCCAACCACGCCATGTTGGTCAAATCGGTTCTTATCTCCCAGCTTGTATATCACCTCACACCACTTGTGCTTCCTCAAGGGCTGCCGCAGAATGCCGAGAAAACAATTATATGTCTTTTTTTGGGACCGGTTCAAAAAAGGCTTCAAGGAGGACAATGCAAAGTTTATTTCAAAATGGTTTGCCGACCGACAAATCTTGGATGATTGGGGTCCTCGATACTGCAAAATTCGTAAGAGCATTAAGGCTAAGATAGTCATGGCTTAAATAGAAGGATCCACCGACCATGGGTGGGCCACAGAAACCTATAGAGATGACATCGACATGGACCTCTTCTATGCGGCTACCACCATCACTACTAGAGGCGGGCACATGCGGTGACTACAATTTCTCAATCCCATGGACGCTTTACTAGGCACTAAAGCCAAACAGATCAAAATCCAAAATTCACGCATGCAAACCATTGGTGTCCATAATTGACATCACACAAGGACTAAGTGTCCATCTCATCCAACAGTTTTCTCTCTTTGTTACAAGATTCAACACAATCATCTCAATGACAACACGTCAAACACAATTTCATGGAACATCAATGTCTCATGACTACCCCTCATTTCCCTACAAGTTCCAACTTGTAGGATCCATTTCGGCCACTATGAAGCGGATGGTCTTGAATAGTTGGGATCCTCCAAAATGCAAGTTATTTGCGTGGCTAGCAATAGAAATAGAGTTCTGACACCAGGCCTCTTGCAACTTAGCGGGTAGCCAAATAGTAGGGTGTGCCAACTATGTAAAAGAGAACTGGAGATCACACCTCATCTTTTGTTCAACTGTTGCTACTTCATGTGAATTTGGAATACAATAAAGGCCTAGATAGGGCTACCCGATATTTATTGGATAATTGGTCAAACATTGACACAATCAAGGAATAGCGGGAAAGTGTTTCCATCTGTCATGGACATAGGAAGTAGGCGATGGCATCCCTCGTCATGCTCACAATTTTGGAATTTTGGAAAAAAATGCAGGAGTGTTCTAGAACACCTGTCATACCCAACGCCATAGTAGCCCAAATCATACAGGAGGCCCAACTTTGAGCGACCACATGGGATAAATGTCTAGATTGTATTATGCAGCAAAAATAGGCCTTTCTCTTAAAGTTTTTGCTTTTGGGTGACCCCAAATCTTGTTAAACTTCTTGACAAGGAAAAACCATTGCCTCCCTTTTGGGTCTCCAAATCCCTAGGTCTCCAAGTTTCTTAGGAACCTTACCATTGAAGGAATAATTAGCAAGCAAAGTGGAGATTTCTTCATTAGGTATCTTCCTTTTATTCGAGACAATATCCTTCATATACTTTGAGTAAGGAGGCAATTTAATAGCATCAGTCAAAGGAATTTGCAGGAATAAAGGCTTCATCCACTCACAAAACTTATTATAATGTTCATCTTCCTTTGACTTGTGTTTCTTACCAGGGAAAGGCGTAGGTTTTTGGACCCAAGGTTCTCTTTCACTACCATGTTTCTTAGCAATAAAATCTTCTTTGGTGTATTTAGTATTCTTAGTGTGGTTTTCAGGTTCTTCTTCAACTTTTTCTTCATTAGGAACTTCATTTTCTTCATTACCACTTTCAGTTTCAGCATCCGAGATAGATATGCTATTAGGATCTATAGCAGGTTCAGAGGGTTCTACAACAGTTTTATGTTTATTTTTCCTTTTCTTACGAGTAGAACCACTATTTTCAGCTTGTTGAGAATCCTGCTCAATTCTTTTGGGATGCCCCTCAGGATATAGAGGATCCTTGGTAGCAGCTCCACTTCTAGTTCTAATTTCATAAGCATGTTTTTCTTTAGCAGCATTAACTAGCAAGTCGTTTTGCACTTTAACGAGTTGATCTATTTGAGTTTGAACCATTTGAAAGTGTTTAACAATCATTTTAACATCATTAGAGGTTCTTTCCACAATATCTTTCAACTCAACAATAGCTCTAGTGTTTTCCATTAGATGATTTTGCACCCTTTTATTAAAGTTATCTTGCTTAACAATCAAGATATCCAATTCTTTTAAGCATTGATCAGGAGGTTTAGAGTAAGGGATATCACCTTAATCAAAGTGTTGGAGAGAGTGTACCTCGATATTATGGATGAGTAGGGAATAGGCTTACATAATTCTTCTATAGGAGGTAAATTCTTGACATCTGCAGCTTTAATTCCCTTCTCCTTAAAACATTTCTTAGCTTCTGTCATCACTTCATCATTTAATTCAATAACTCCCCTCTTCTTTGATGTTGGAATAGGCACCAGAATAGATGGTTTAGGTACAATTACTTCAGGTATAGCTTGTTCAGGAGGAGTCCAATCTTCATAATTCTTGCTTATTTTAGCCATTAATTCCTCAGCTTCCTTAGGATCCTATTCCTGAAAACACAATTAGCACAACTATCTAGGTATGTCCTAGATTCTTCGGTTAGTCCATTATAAAATATATCAAGAAGCTCATTCTTAGGTAATGGACTTCCAGCCTGTGCATGAATCAAAGCACAAAACCTTTCCCAAGATTCGGGCAATACCTCTTTTTCTCCCTGTTTAAAATCAAATAGTTCCTGCAAAATAGCATGTCTAGCACTAGGAGGAAAATATTTCTGCAGGAAAGTACTAATCAAGCACTCAGGGCTATCAATAGATCCAGGAGGTAAATTACTAAACCAAGTTTTAGCTTCTCCTTTTAGTGAAAAGGGAAAAATCTTAGCAACAAAGTAAGTACGCATCTTAATATCATCAGAAAACAAGCCACTCATGGTAGAAAGTTCATTCATATGTGCTACCGCACTTTCATTCTTAGTCCCACAAAAAGGTTCTTTCTCGAAAATAGCTATGTAAGATAGATCGAGAGAGAAATCATAATCTTCAACTATAATGTTTATGGGAGAAGCAGCAAACTTAGCATCAGGAGACAATTTGGGTCTAATAGTACACCTCTCAAGGAGACTCTTAACAGCGCTCCTATCATGGGTGTTTTTTACATTCTTTAATAAATTCATCGGTCATCTCAACATAACCATCTTCAATATCATAACTCTCACTAGACTCAGGTGAGCTAACAGGTGTGGTAGTGTCTTCATTAGGAGTTTCGGTAATTCCAACTATGGTTCTAGCAATCGTACCATCTAGGAAAGGACCTAATGAACCACTCTTATCAAGCACAGTAGAAGCAGCATCATAAGCATCAGAAGTTTCAGATTCAGCAGTAGTAGCAGTGTGTGTAGCATGTGTATGTGGTGGTGTAAGGAACTTACTCAAAACAGACGGTGAATCAAGAGCGGTAGAGGTGTTCAGAACCGTACCTCTTCTTGTAGTGGATGGTAAAATAGGAACCTTGCCATCACGAGACTTACCCATGATGGATGGATAGCAGCGAACAATAGAGAATCCAAGTGAACGTGAGAAATAAAGCTATGCTCCCCGGCAACGGCGCCAGAAAATAGTCTTGATGACCCACAAGTATAGGGGGTGTATCGCAGTATTTTCGAGGGAAGTAAAACCCAATTTATTGATTCGACACAAGGGGAGCCAAAGAATATTTATAAGCCTTAACAACTGAGTTGTCAATTCAGCTGCACCTGGAAACAATCTTGCTCACAGCAGTTTATCAGTAGCAACAGCTTTGTAGTAGGAATAGGAAAGTAGCAGAAGTAGTAAGTGAAGGCAGTACTAACAAAAGCAGTAAACAATGGGATTCGAGTGCGGTAGGCATAGGGATGGATGGACGAGCGTTGCATGGATAAGACAATTCACATAGCAATCAGAACATAGGGCAATTGCAGATAAATAAGATAAAGCATCCAAGTACTAGACAATCCTAGGCATGTGTTCCATATATAGTCATACGTGCTTGCAATGAGAACTTGCACAACGTCTTTTGTCCTGCCAGCCCGTTTGCAGCGGGACCTCTAGGGAACTACTGGCAATTAAGGTGCTCCTTTTAATAGAGCACCGGAGCAAAGCATTAACACTATGTGAACACATGTGATCCTCACATCAAAGCCATTCCCTTCCGGTTACCCCGATTTCTGTCACTTCGGGGCCATTGGTTCTGGACAACAACGTGTGTACACAACGTGTGTACACAACTTGTAGATAAGACCAAAAACAATAGTATCATAATGAATCAATAACTTGTTCAGATCTGAAATCATGGCACTCGGGCCCTAGTGACAAGCATTAAGCACAACAAGTCGCAACAAAGTCATAAAGCACTAATAAAAGATACTAGGCACCATGCCCTAACAATCTGATGCCATTACATGAACGATCTCATCCAATCCCTACCATCCCCATAGCCTACAGCGGGGGATTACTCACTCATAGATGGGGGAAACATGGATGGTCGATGGAGAAGCGATGGTGATGATGATGGCAATGATCTCCTCCAATTCCCCGTCCCAGCAGGGTGCCAGAACGGAGTTTCTGGTGCTGTTTCGTGGAATCTGGTGGTGACGGCGGAGCGGAACTCCTTCTGGAATAACGTCGACCCCCCCCGGAGTTTTTAGGTCAGAAGGCTCCTTATAGGCGAAGAGAGAGACCGAGGGGGTGCCTAGGGGGCCCACACCACCCCCTGGCGCGGCCTAGCCTAGCCCGCGCCAGCAGGTGGTGTGGCCACCCCCTGGCTCTTCTCTGTCTCATATTCTAGCTCCTGGAGTCTTCGGGTGAAATAGGATATTTGGCGTATTTTCCCGGATTTTTCCTGATAGCTGGTTTTCTGCACAAAAAGTAGACACCAAGGCAATTCTGCTGAAAATAGCGTCAGTTCGCATTAGTTGTATCCAAATCACACAAGTATAGAGGAGAAACAATAGCAAAAGTGTTTGGGAAAGTAGATACGTTTTGGACGTATCAACTCCCCCAAGCTTAGCTTATTGCTTGTCCTCAAGCAATTCAGTTGAAAACTGAGTGCGATAAAAGAACTTTCACGAACACATTTGCTTCGTAAGATGTAAATATTCTCAGCAATGTGATCAACTACTTAGACAGTTCATAATAAAGAGTATGCAACTGAGTCTACTTAATAGTCATTGCATGCTATGAAGAGATTCCAACTCAAGAATAATAAGTAGCATGATGCACAAACATAAGCAACATTGCAATGCTCATAGAAAGGTATGATAGTGGTATCTCGCTTGCCTTTGATTATGAATGTCAAGGCACCTCTGAAGTTCAGGTGATGACTAGAAGTAAATATATCAAGGATACAAGCATCAAAGTCATAACACAAATAATCAAGCAATGGGACAAACACAAAGAATGACAACTATGCTCTCAAGAAAGTGCTCAAAGAATATGTGGAGACTCAACAAGTAGAAGAAAAGGTTTTGAATAATTTGAAAGGCTTCCTATCGTGGTGGTGTCACGGCAGATGCCATGTATAGGCTAAAGGTGGGGACTAATACTCGCTAGGGGAATCCAGGGAGGGATAGTGAAGTGATTCTCCACACAAGAGCTTGTATTGATTTGCTTCCAAGGTTACAAGTGCTCCTAGAGCTGTATTGGCGAGAGGAGGAAGAAAAAGCTCTCTTACTCTCACCCACAGATCACACCTGAAACCCTAGCCCAAAACTGAATCGTCGAGAAATCAACCCCCCCTACAGAAGCCCTAGCCCCCCTTTTATAGAGGAGGCTCGGTTCCTGCCTAGGGCATATGTGGAGGCATATTCCTAAGAATATGCCTCCTCCCAAAGTGGCAAACCGACCGGGGTGCTTTTTCCCCCTCGTCAGCTATGCTTTAGCTACGTGAGCCACGCCCCACCCCTTGTCAGCTACGCTTTAGCTCGTCAGCTGACACAGGCGTCGTCACGCTTGTCGGCCACGCCCCGGTGGTCTAGTCCTTGCTCGCTTCGCTCAGGCAGTGCGTACCGGGGCTCCTTTTGACCAGCGAGATTCCTTCCTTCTCCTAGAAGGTTACTACGACCCGGACGATGGTTCATCCGGCCACACCCTTTTCCTGCATACAGGTTAGACATACACTTCCGACTTACTGCTTAAGTCGGATGAGACCTAGTTGGGCGAACGCCCCCAGGTCCGGATTACCCCGTGACTCGGCCTGCCTTGAGGTGACCCGGCCATCATCTGCTTTGGCCTTGCCGAACCTCGGCTAACTCGGCCTTTATACCTCGGCGTGACCCTACCCGGGGGTATCCCCCCAACATTAGTCCCCTAAGATGGTGCGGTCTTTGCTGCCTTGGCCGCTAAGACCACACCAGGTTCAATCTTGTGGCCCGGTCGTTATTGCCGAGTTACCTCTTTACCTCGGTTTGTATGGATTTACGTTCCCTTCGCACATTTCAAGTTTTCACTTGCCGGCCGGGTTACCATAGTTCCATCCGGGTCTTGCTTCCTTCTCTCATACTCTAACCCATGGAAATGGTAATCATTGTGTTGTCTTATTTTAAGGGATGGTACAGTAATCGCCGCAGTAACCGTCAGTCATCACTATACGCCGGTCACGTCACGCCTGCCCCCTCGTTTACCGCATCAGTGCGTCACGTCCCAGGATTCTTTCCGCCCTGAGGCCTTCCGTGTGGCTCCTTACTGATTGGTCCGGACGGGTAATACACGGCCACAGCGTGTGGTCGGTCCACAGGGTGCGATCCCACTCGCCGCTTACGTGGGGGTTAAATAGGGGAGGCGTGCGTTCCTTAGGATTTTTCCCCTCCGCATGCCTCTGCCTGCTGCTACTCTCCTTCGTCTTCCTCGCGACTGCGCTGCCGCCAGTACTGCCAAAAAACAGCGTCGCCGCCGCACTTCTCCGTTTCACCTCTATGTCTCCATCACTGCGACGTCAATCTCCCGCTACGGGTCCTCGCCAATCCAAGCCGCTGTCCCCCGCCGCCTCCAGCGCCAGCGAGGGCTTCGAGGAGCAGATGACTGAAGAAGAGCTCGCCATTGCTGAGCAAGACATGAAGGAGGATGCCGCCGCTGGGGGCTGCGGCGCATGGGCCGGCTCCTGGGTCTGCCAGGACGATCTGGATTGGCTCTACCGGACCAGACGCCTCCCTGCCGGCGTCGCCGCTCGCCTCGCCTCCGCCGAGCTAGCTCCTTCGCCCAACCCCGGGGAGTTTGTTGTGTTCCTGTCTCATTTTCAGCGGGGCTTCGGACTCCCGGTGAGTGACTTCTTCCACGATTGGCTCAGCACCTACCATCTCCAGCCGCACCATCTTCCGGCCAATGCCATTACTTCCCTCTTTGCTTTCATCTCTACGATTGAGGGCTACGCCGGATTATGGCCCACAAAGGAGCTGTGGATCAGGTTTTTCGCCCTTCGCCGCAACGTTATCCCCGACATTCATGCTGACCCGGAGGACAAGCAGCTCACGCAGTTCGGAGCAGCCTCCATCTCACCCCGGAGGTTTTCTGTTTTCCCTCGGGTCACAGGGCTAGAATCATGCAAAGGTTGGGCCCGGACGTTCTTTTATGTCCGGAACACAGGCACCGAAGATTTGATCTGGTTGCTTCCCTATACCCCGGGTCCGCCGAACCCGGATCTGTGGGACGCCGTTTCGAAGAAACCTACGGCCCTGGCCAACCAAGTGAGCAAGAGGTTCGTGGAGCTGAAGGAGCTCGGGTTGCGCAATGAGGATGCGATGATCACTTTCGTGCGCAACCGAATCTCCCCTCTCCAGAAGCGCACCCACAAGGTGTGCCATATGAGCTACGGCCGGGATCCCAATCAGACTTCATCTTTCGAGCTGAACAACACGGAGATCTTCCGCCGGGTTAAGGCTCTTTTCACCACTCAGAAGGATTTCTCCCCTGATTGGACTTGGGGGATTGAGCACTTCTGCCGTGACCGGCTTCCTCCCATGGTGAGTTTCATGTAGCAAACTTAACCTGGACCAGTTACTTGTCTATTATTGTTGCATTTCTGATTCGTCTGTTTATTCTTTTCCTCAGCCATTCCTTCAGCAAACGCTCGAGGACGGCACTGATCCAACCCTTAAGTGGGCACCGGACCGGGAGACTTCGGACGTGGAGGAGCCGGACCAAGAGATGTTTCTCCCCATGACTGACGCCACGAAACGACCCACGGGTAACTTCTCTTCTACCAGAGATTGGCCCGATGATGAAGATTACTCGGATATCGAGATAATTGAACCGTTTGAGGCTGTCCCCCTTTCTTTTGCTTTTCCGCCACCAGCTCACGCCGGTGGCCATATCCACGAGGATCCTCCTCTCGCCACGGGCGAGCCAGTTTTGGTGGCACCGAAGAAAAAGTGCGCGGCCTCCTCAAGCTCTTCCTCCGGACCTTCCGAGCCCGCTAAAAGGCGAAAGAAGGCCCCAGTACGTAGGGCTCGGAAACCCAGAGCAACCAAAACCTCGGATGCGTAAGTCCTTCTTTCTTCTGTAACTCGTTCTTCCTTACCTCGTCGTAACTTTCCTTCTGACGTTACCTGATCTCATAGGGCTCCGGTGGAGGTCCCTCAGAGTGGGTCCAGTATCTCATCGCCTCTCCGGGCCAGCCCCTCGCCTCGTCGCGATGACGAGCCACGTCCGCTGAGCCCCATTCCGGAAAGCTCTGCGGCCGCTCCGGATCAACCTGGGGCGAGGGAAACTGGCCCAACCAGAACAACGGCAGCCACTACCTCGGCGACGCCACAACCAGCAGCCTCCAAAGCTACTTCGACTCCAGCCTCTGTTCCAGTACCAGCAGCCAAAACAGCACCAACTCCAGCCTCGTCAGCAGCACCAACCCCGGTAGCAAAAACATCAGCGCCGGCACCAAGTCCAGCAATGAAAGTAGCAGCGCCCTGTTCCTCTGCATCTTCCGAGTCCTCCCAACCTCGGCGGGGGAAAACAGCTGCTACGGCTTCTTCTTCCCCGCAAGCCAAGGGTAAGAAGACTCAAGACGTTACCAAGCCCAGCATTGCCGAGCCTGGGCAACGTACCCTTGAGTCCATGCTCCCTAAGAAAACACCAGCGGCAAAGGACGCGCCTGCCGAGCCAACTGAGTCTTAGCAGTTGGTTCTGCATACCAGCCTGACCCTTGCCTTGGTGGAGAGGAAAGAAGCACACGCTAAGGGTTTGGTGACGCCACATATGCCCTCAGGCGAACGGTACCCCCCAAGCTTGATGGAGTTCGTCATGAACTGGAACAAGGCTGAGGTAATCCAGGAGTCTGATCAAGTGAATACCGCCGTCAAGGCCATTAACCTCGCTGGACGGATGATGGAGGTACGCTGTTTCTCCTTCGTAAATTGTAGATAATAACCATTAGTCCCCGAGCCTCTGGGGAGTAACTTGTTACTCGGCCGGATGCTCTTTTATAGAACTAACGTAGCTCCATGATAACTTCGAACATGCACACACCTAGAGCCGGGTTAAGTTCCACTTGGCCCGGATTTTAGTACACTTCGAATATGCACACACCTAGAGCCGGGTTAAGTTCCACTTGGCCCGGATTTTAGTACACTTCGAACATGCACACACCTAGAGCCGGGTTAAGTTCCACTTGGCCCGGATTTTAGTACACTTCGAATATGCACACACCTAGAGCCGGGTTAAGTTCCACTTGGCCCGGATTTTAGTACACTTCGAACATGCACACACCTAGAGCCGGGTTAAGTTCCACTTGGCCCGGATTTTAGTACACTTCGAACATGCACACACCTAGAGCCGGGTTAAGTTCCACTTGGCCCGGATTTTAGTACACTTCGAACATGCACACACCTAGAGCCGGGTTAAGTTCCACTTGGCCCGGATTTTAGTACACTTCGAATATGCACACACCTAGAGCCGGGTTAAGTTCCACTTGGCCCGGATGTTAGTACACTTCGAACATGCACACACCTAGAGCCGGGTTAAGTTCCACTTGGCCCGGATTTTAGTACACTTCGAACATGCACACACCTAGAGCCGGGTTAAGTTCCACTTGGCCCGGATTTTAGTACACTTCAAACATGCACACACCTAGAGTCGGGTTAAGTTCCACTTGGCCCGATTTTAGTACACTTCGAATATGCACACACCTATAGCCGGGGTAAGTTCCACTTGGCCCGGATTTTAGTACACTTCGAACATGCACACACCTAGAGCCGGGTTAAGTTCCACTTGGCCCGGATTTTAGTACACTTCGAATATGCACACACCTATAGCCGGGTTAAGTTCCACTTGGCCCGGATTTTAGTACACTTCGAACATGCACACACCTAGAGCCGGGTTAAGTTCCACTTGGCCCGGATTTTAGTACACTTCGAACATGCACACACCTGACTAAAGTTTCGGTATCCTCTTCAGGTGACCACCAACCGCCGAAGTGCCGAATTCCAGCGCTTGTTGGATACACATAAAAATCTTCGCACGAAACAGGCTACACTCATCGCTGAGTATGAGAAAAGGGGTAAATTTCTTTCTTACTCCCTTCCTCATTTTGCTTCCACTTCACTTGCCGAATGAATCTGATTGTTCGGTTTCCGCAGCTGGGGTGGAAGCTGAAAACAAAATCATGTGAAAGAACTTGGAGCAGATCAAGGGTACGTCCTTCTTATCTGTTCCTACTGTGCTTCTCATCCTTTTACCTCCTTGGATTGGCAAATATTCATACCTCGGCTCTGCTGGGCCAACACATGGTTTTAGCATTGCTTGAAGAAAGTGTGCATGTGCCTGACATGATGCTGCATTTTCTCGAACAAGCAGGACAACATCAAGCCGAGCTGAAGAAAAAGGATGATGAGCTCGTCCTCCTCCGGACCAAAGATGATGACATAGCCAAGCTCAAAGCTGAAATGGCTAGAATGAAGGCGCAGCACCAAGCCGAGCTGAAAAGGGTTGGCCAGGACTTCACCGAGGAACGCGAGCGCCTCCAACTCCAAAGTGCTAAGGATCGCGAACTCCTCCAGGAAGCCGGGGTCAAACTTGGGTCGACAAATGCTGAGCTCGAGCAGCTTCAGAAAAGGCGTGATGCTTGCATCAAGGAGCTGACCCCGGATTCACAGTCATATCTCTCGTAACTTCTCTTCCTTTGTCCACCTTACTTCTCCGGGTTACGTCTCATGTCTTATTTTCTCAACTTTGTCCTTTGCCTTGTCTCCCAGGCCACTTTCCAAAGGGTACGGCCATTGCACGTGCTGCTGTTGCTAATTTCCGCCGAGAGAGAGGTACTCCGGTCGCTGCTGAGGGTGAGTCCATTCCCTATGACATGGAGGACCTATTGGTCAGCCTGTCATCTCGCATGGAAATTATCAAGAACTACGGCCGGGACCTCCTCGATGTTTCAGTCTGGATCTTCCACGCGTTCTGGCCCGCCGATGACGCTCCGGAGAGAATCACGCATCTCGCTGAAAAGCTTTCAGAAGTTGAGACCCAGCTCGACCTCTGGCGAGAATCCGCTAGCCGTGCTGCTGCCAATACCGTCCTTCACCATGTTTTGATGTGGTACGAAAAGATAGACCTCAGCCTCCTCACACGGCTGCGCACCGGGTCCAAATAGACAGATGATCCGGAGTGGGTAGCTCGGCGCCAGGCTTGCGCCCACAGCCTCATTGAATATGCCCCCATTCATGAATGGACTGAGGATCCGAGCTTCCTAGAAGCCGTAGGCGAAGATGACTCAGGTGAATCGGAGGAAGACACAGCCTCAGATATCGCAGAGGGCGATGATGATGCCGAACTCCGTCCTGCTGCTCCTAAGTAAAAACACTTGAAAATTCGTGAGATCCTCGGTATGCCGGGTGGAATTGTATTCCAAATACATGCGATATTTTTCTACTGAGTACTTATGCCGGATTAACGTGGGCGTAGTCCCCAAGTTTCTTTTTCTTGTTCGTTCAATCTTTTGGCTTGGGTCATGTCTACCTTGATTCGGGTTTACAACTTACGAATCCGAGCCTAAGAAATTGTCTTAACAATACTGGGAAACTTTTAGACTTAGCTCGAAAATAAATATGGGATTAGTCCAGAAAATAAACGTCGGCTCGAATAAATTCTTTTCCTTAGTCGTTTTTCATGTGCTACGCAATTCCAAACTTGTTCTCTTGCTTGTCATGAAGCCAATTCTTGTTGGACAGCAGCAAGTCGAAGAGTTGGGTTTTTGGTGCTCACACACTACTAATCCGAGCTAAGTAGAATAACCTATTCCAGCCGATGCACAAATAACAAAAGACAACAAATATTATTAAGGCAGTCCCCGAGTTACTACTCGAGGTTCCAACATTTTATTGATAAATTCATTGCCGACGTACATACCGACATATGAGATAACCCGGATACATACACTTCTTCGCTAAGTGTAGAAAGGACGAAGGAGAGCTACATTCCATGGACGTTTAGATTCCTCGCCGGACCTGTCCGCCTTGTTCTTTTCCTGTGGCTTTGCATCTATAAGATAATAAGAATCATTGTGCAATGATTTGCTCACGATGAATGGCCCTTCCCATGGGGGGGATAGTTTATGCATTCCAGTAGTACGCTGTACCAACCGGAGCACCAGATCGCCTTCCCGGAAGACCCGGGGGCACACTTTCCTGTTATGATAGCGTCGGAGATTTTGCTGATATATGGCGGATCTGGACAATGCCAGTTCTCTCGCTTCTTCTAGCAGATCAACATCATTTTGCCGGGCTTCTTGCACTTCGGCTTCTGTGTACTGGGTGACTCTGGGCGAATCATGCTCTATGTCGGCTGGTAATACAGCTTCTGCCCCATATACCAGAAAAAACGGCGTATAGCCTGTTGATCAATTCGGAGTTGTTCTTAAACTCCACAGTACCGCTGGTAGTTCTTCTATCCAGCACCCCGCTGATATTTGCAGCGGCTCAATGAGCCGGGGTTTTATCCCGGATAATACTAATCCGTTGGATCTTTCCACTTGCCCGTTCGATGCGGGGTGGGCTACCGAAGCTACGTCAAGTCGGATCCTCTTATCCCGGCAGAAACGAGCAAATGCTCCTTCCGCAAAATTTGTGCCATTATCAGTTATGATACTGTGTGGATAACCGTACCTCAAGATGATATCTTTGAGGAACGTTACGGCCGTAGCTCCATCACATTTTATTATAGGCTTTACCTCGATCCACTTCGTAAACTTGTCCACCATCACCAAAATGTGAGTCATGTTTCCTCTTGCTAGTTTGAACGGGCCCACCATATCCAGGCACCATACGGCAAATGGCCAAGTGATTGGGATGGTCTTGAGTTCCGACATTGGCATATGCGTCTTTGTGGCTTACCTTTGACAATCATTACATTTTCTCACCAGATCTTCTGCTTGTTCTAAGGCGTTTGGCCAGTAGAATCCGTGTCAAAAAGCTTTCGCTACCAAGGCTCGGGATGAGGCGTGATGCCCGCACTCCCCCTGATGTATATCTCGGATGATTTCAAGCCCTTCGTCCGGGTCAACACATCGCTAGAGGACATTGGTCACACTTCTTTTGTATAATTCGGAATTGATGATCGTGTAAGCCTTTGCCCTCCTCTGTGTTTGCCTGGACAATACCTCCTCAGTGGGTAACGTTCCATCTTTCAGGAATTGAAATATAGGCAGTGCCCAAGCCAGTATTTGCCGCACGGGGAAGACGTCCTCGTCTATCTCCATATGAGCCACCGGCATAACTTCACCCGGACTACGCTGAGCAGTCCCCGGGTTTTGCGGAGCAGTCCCCGGGTTTTGCGCACCACTCCCCGTGTCAATGTCCATGGGCGCTGCTCCGGACTCTGTGTCCTCTGGGACGTAGATGGACTCGGATTCCGAGGATGGCCTGATGGATGGCTTCTTGAGGTGCTCTAATGCTACACCCGGTGGAATTGCTTGTATGGTTGACCCGAGCTTCGACAGCATGTCGGCAGCCTCATTTTCCACCCGGGGTATGTGATGAAATTCGCATCCCTCAAAGTAACCAGAAATCTTCTGCACGTGGAATCTGTATAGTGCCATGTTTGGATCAAGAGCGTCCCATACTCCGGACACTTGCTGCACCACTAAATCCGAGTCACCAAAGCATATAATCCGACGTATACCAATTTCCTTTGCTACCTTGAGCCCATGCACAAGTGCTTCATACTCAGCGACATTATTTGATGCGGTGAAGTGGATCTGCAGCACGTATTTCCGCTGGTCCTTCTTTGGCGACGTGAGTACGACTCCGGAACCTAGCCCCGTTTTGGTTTTTGATCCGTGAAAGTGCATCCGCCAATAGTTCGGATCTGGAAGTGGTGGTTCGTACTGTACCTCGGCCCAGTCCACGAAAAAGTCCGCCACAGCCTGAGACTTTACGGCTTCTCTCCGGTCATACTGCGGGGCGTAAGGAGCTAGCTCGATTGCCCATTTTGCAATTCTGCCGCTTGCATCCTTGTTACTCATTATCTCGGATATAGGGGCCTCACATATGACCCGGATGGGATGCTCTTCAAAGTAATGCTTCAATTTCTTGGTGGCCATGTACACGCCATACGCCACTTTTTGATAGTGTGGGTAGTTCTGCTTTGAGGTTGACAACACTTCACTCAAATAATACACCGGCCTTTGCACTGACTTTCCTTCCTCATCACGCTCCACCACTATCACTGCACTTACAACTCGGTTGGTTGCGGCTATATAGAGCAACATTGTCTCTTTTGATAGTGGGGAGGCTAGCACTGGTGCCGTGGCTAACATTTTCTTTAGGTGGGTAAATGCCTCATCCGTCTGCGGCGTCCAAATGAACTTATCCGACTTTTTCATGAGTTGATAAAGAGGCAATGCCTTTTCTCCTAACCGACATACAAACCGACTTAACGAGGCCAGGCAACCTGTAAACTTCTGGACATCGTTAAGACACTTCGGCAGCTCCATTCGTTCGATGGCTCGGATCTTGGTTGGATTAACTTCGATACCTCGGCTGGAAACCAGAAAGCCGAGCAATTTTCCAGCCGGGACACCGAAGGTGCATTTTTCTGGATTAAGTTTCATCTGGAACCTCCTTAGGTTTGTGAATGTTTGCCTGATATCGTCAAGGAGCGTTTTGCTTTCCTTGGTCTTGATAACCACATGATCCACGTATACCTGTACATTTCTACCTATTTGGTCATGCAAACATTTTTGCATACACCTCTGGTACGTTGCACCTGCATTACGTAAACCAAATGGCATGGTGCGATAGCAATAAGCCCCATACGGGGTAATAAACGCAGTCTTTATTTGATCATCCGGATTCAAAGGTATCTGGTGGAAACCGGAGTAAGCATCGATGAATGACAACAGTTCACATCCTGCAGTTGAGTCTATGACCTGATCTATTCTTGGCAGCGGAAATGGATCTTTCGGACACGTCTTGTTCAGGTTCGTGTAGTCGATGCACATGCGCCAAACCACTGCCACGTTCGGATCATCTTTCTTCTTTTCCACCAGCACCGGATTAGACAACCAATCCGGGTAAAGAACTTCCATGATAAATCCTGCAGCTAGCAACCGAGCTATCTCATCCCCAATGACTTTTCTCCTATCTTCGGCGAAGCGGCGGAGAGGTTGCTTCACCGGCTTAGCTCTGGGTATCACATTTAAAGAGTGCTCGGCCAACTCCCTCGGAACACCTTGCAAGTCCTGTGTGGACCAAGCAAAAATGTCCCGATTCTCACGGAGGAAGCTGACGAGCTCGCTTTCCTATTTATCACTTAGCCCGACACCAATTGTTACTGTGCGCTCTGGGAACATGTCATCAACAGGGACCTTCTTGGTATCTTTCGTGGCCTGGAAGGAGACAGTTCCATGCGGGTTACTAAGCGCCGGCATATACTACTGCGCGGACTGAGCCAATGCCGCCACCTCTTGAATTTTTCTTTTTTCCTGCGCGATCACAAGTGACTCGGCTAAGTTTGATCCGGCCGACGCACACTCCATGGAACGTCGGAAGTCCCCAACAATTGTAATTACTCCGTTTGGTCCGGGCAACTTCATTTTCAAATAGCTTATATGACAACTTGCCATGAACTTGTTCAGCGCTGGCGTTCCGAGCAATGCGTGATACGCGCTTTCCAAGTTCACTACTTCGAACTCTAGATTTCCAGTTCGGCAATTGTCCCTCGTGCCGAACAAGACGTCGACCCGGACCTTGCCTATGGGCTCGCAAGAAATGCCGGGCACAATGCCATGGAAAGTTGTCCTCGTGGCCTGGAGCATGTTCTCCGAGATACCCAACTTGCGCATTGTGTCCACATACATGATGTTTATGCTACTGCCGTTGTCGATCAGTACCTTTGAGAATTTCACGTTAATGTTAGGCCCAATGAATGTAGGACCTAGCACCAACGCATACGAGCCAGGGCTCGGCATGAGCTTGGGATGATCCCTAATGCTCCAAGTGATTTCCTGATCAGACCAAGGCATGTACCTCGTCACCGCCGGCATTACCGCATTCACCTCCATATGTCTACGCTGCAAGCTCTTTCTATCAGTTTCTTCTATGGTAAATACACAATAGCTCTGGTGATGCTCCCTGTACTCGTTTCTCCCCTCATTTCCGGGGTGCCTCTGATCCGGCTGCTGCTGATTTTCTACTTGATGCACTGGATCCCTTCTTTCATTGTTATCATACCTCGGCGGAGGGGGAGGTAACATTAGCTGTTGCATGTTCGCCCCGGAGAGCAATTGCTGGGGTAATTCTTGCCGAAGCTGATCGTTCCGGGGTGCCTGAGCATTCCCCGAACCACCTTGCTCGATCTTGCGCATCCACTCGCATTGCCTCGTCGTATGACCCGCTGGGCTGTTCGGATTTGGCGTGTGAAACTTACATGGTTGGTCCAACATTGACTCGTAAGTATACCTCGGACGGTCTTTCCTTTCTTGCCATTGCTTCTTTTGCTCAGGTGTCCAAGTTTTCTTCCCATCGTTCCTTGGGGTCCACTGACCTCCAGTTTTCTGGCGCTGACTACCCCCTGCTCCGGGTTGATCTGGAATCACAGCCGCTACTTGGTGCGAACCGTACCGATGGTCCGGTCGATCATCTCTCCTTTTTCCTCTGTAATCATTTCTCCGGGATGATCCGGATCCATCCCTCTGATAGTACTCATCGCTTGACTCGTTTGAGGCGAGCCTCGGTTGGGTCGGGTCACCCAATGCATACGAATCTGCGATCTGGATCATCTCTGACAATGTTGCCGGCATTTTCCGTTGCAACTTCATCCATAACTCGCTTCCATGCCTGCACCCCTGTGCAAACCATGCTATGGCCTGTGATTCTATCACGCCCTCACACGAATTTCTCACGGTACACCACCGGGTCAAGAACTCCCGGTCCGTCTCATTGGGTCGCTGTTTGCACATAGCTAGGGTTTGTGGCCTATTTGGCCTTTGATAGTACTCGAAAAATTGCTGATGAACATTTCCTCGAAATCAATCCAGCAGTTGATGCTTCCTGGCGGCAAGTTGTTCAACCACACCCTTGCCGGGCCTTCCAACATCTGGGGTACATATCGTACGGCCCATCTCAGGTTGCCTGTGGCAATTTTTACAGCAGTAGCATAGTTTATCAGCCAATCCTCTGGCTTGGTACTACCGTCATAGGTCTTGGTCCCCCTGGGCAATTGAAAGTTCGGGACTGGTGGCTCTTTCATGATCCGGGGCCCAAAACATGCTGGACCCGGTGGACCCTGACATTCTATCTGTTCCGACCTATATAGTCGATCCAGTTTCAACCTTGCATCGTCCGGCATCAAATCCCTGCTTCCCAGTCTCGAACCTATCACATGATAGTCCGGTCTCGGATATCCCGCATTTTCCATCTCCGAATCACCGTCGTTATACCGGTTTCGTTCCTGCGGCGCACCTTTCTGTTGCATACCTCGGCCGGCACTGTGGTCTTGCCTCGGCATGTTCCGCTGCTGTGGTTGTCTTGCCCCTGCTGAGTTTTGCTGCCCGGCATTGCCGTTGACAACATTCCTCCGACCGGCATTGCCTTGGTCACGGTTACCTCGGCCAGCTTCGCCTCGGCTCACACTCCGTCGATCATCATTTTTTTGCGCTTCTTTTTCTTTCCCTGCCCGCGTCGGGTCATATGGGACAATCTGTTTGTTCCGTCTGGCTGAGGTTACCACCTCCTCTCTCCTTGGATCGCCATGAGGGGACGACGCAGCTCCAGCGGATTTCTCCGGGTTATCCATCGCCGAATGGACGATCTTGGAGGCCCCAGCTCTCTCCGGGTTCGCCCTGAGCAGTTCCTCGTTTTCCCTGTTCGCAATCCGAACCATCTCGTTAACTCGGTTTTGCTACCTTTGCCGGGCTTCACCCGTCAGTCCTTCTAAGTCGGATGCAGCTGCATCCGCCGCTCTGAGGTTCTGGGCCGGGGTACTGTACCTCGGCAGCCCCACAGATAGACAGTTCTCTGATTCCTCGATTTCGACATCACCTTCTCTATTCATCTCGCTCATGAGATTCCTCCCTTTAACTTTTACAGCATCAACTTTGTTCGCCTTTGCATACTCACGCAGCGTCATGTTCAACGACCGTTGAGCCTCGGCTATTTTCTTTGTGCCCTCAAGTATTTTCTGCCGAGTTTCTTCCAGCTCGGCCTGTGCGCGAGCCGGATCTACCGTTGCTACTACAGGGTTTGCCAGGCTATCTATTACCTCTCTCAGCACGTTCTCCGGCCTCTCTAGCCGAGGACCCCTACCTTTCCTTGGTGCCTTGGGTGTCGCCTCCGGATCTGGCGCCGGATCCTTGCTCGTAACCGCTCCCGGCGCCGTCATCATTACCTCCGCACGATCCGGGGAACGAGCGGTACGTCCCCCGCGAGCCGCAGTGAGGGGCAGTTCGCCTGCTTCGACAACGTGGCGCGGATGAACACCTGACACGTCCACCGCGACGTAGACCTTGTGTGTGCCGAGCTTGAGGAAGACGCCGTTGCGCGGGAGAGGGCGCGTGCCGAAGCAGCCTGCGTTGTCGCTGACGAAGTCCCGTGCTTCAAAGCACTGGACGAGCCCAGAGATGATGCGCTCTCCAGTGACGATGAAGTTTCCCGTCCGGATCTTGACCCCTGCTAGCGCCGCTAGCCCCACGGTGGGCGCCAACTGTCGTGGTGGTTTCACGGCAGATGCCATGTATAGGCTAAAGGTGGGGACTAATACTCGCTAGGGGAATCCAGGGAGGGATAGTGAAGTGATTCTCCACACAAGAGCTTGTATTGATTTGCTTCCAAGGTTACAAGTGCTACTAGAGCTGTATTGGTGAGAGGAGGAAGAAAACGCTCTCTTACTCTCACCCACAGATCACACCTGAAACCCTAGCCCAAAACTGAATCGTCGAGAACTCAACCCCCCCCTACAGAAGCCCTACCCCCCTTCTATAGAGGAGACTCGGTTCCTGCCTAGGGCATATATGGAGGCATATTCCTAAGAATATGCCTCCTCCCAAAGTGGCAAACTGACCGGGGTGCTTTTTCCCCCTCGTCAGCTATGCTTTAGCTACGTGAGCCACGCCCCGCCCCTCGTCAGCTACGCTTTAGCTCGTCAGCTGACACGGCGTCGTCACGCTTGTCGGCCACGCCCCGGTGGTCCAGTCCTTGCTCGCTTCGCTCAGGCAGTGCGTACCGGGGCTCCTTTTGACCAACGAGATTCCTTCCTTCTCCTAGAAGGTTACTGCGACCTGGACGATGGTTCATCCGGCCATACCCTTTTCCTGCATACAGGTTAGACATAGACTTCCGACTTACTGCTTAAGTCGGATGAGACCTAGTTGGGCGAACGCCCCCAGGTCCGGATTACCCCGTGACTCGGCCTGCCTTGAGGTGACCCGGTCATCATCTGCTTTGGCCTTGCTGAACCTCGGCTAACTCGGCCTTTATACCCCGGCGTGACCCTACCCGGGGGTATCCCCCTAACACTTCCAAATGCTGAAAGTGTGGTACTTGTTAGCTTTGATCTCTCATTGCCCCTATCATAAGAATCTTTAATGTGGTTAAGGTGAAAGTGACACAACTAAGAGGATATGCTTGACAAGTTATAAATCAAAGTCTCATGCCCCTTACTTATGAAGACCGATCCTCATGCTACTCAACTTCAGTCACGAGTAAGCTCTTGTCATTGTAAGTATATATGTATCATAGAGAACCGCCAATGGGGTACCCCTTGCACATGACACGGGAGCTATCCCATAATCAAAATTAACAAGGCAAGCAGACAATGAGCATCTCGGCGATCTTTTTATTTACTATGTGCATAGATTTTTATTGAGGATGCTTCATAGAGTGCTCATTATGATTATGCTGCAAGTTTCCACCATGATTAGGCATGGCTTAGGCTAGCGGCCCAGGCGTTTCTCTAACATACATACAAACTCCATGATCTTACAAGTTCCACTTTTATTTCACACCGCCGGGATCCATAAGCAAAAGAACATGATATCAACTAGGTACAAAGTACCTATGAAGTGTTGAAAGCGGTCCCCATGATACATGGTTCTGCTAACTTCAACTCATAAAGCGCAAGCATATGCGCAACAAAGAAGGACGCAATGGTTCAGGTTTATTAAATGCAAGAAAATAAAGTGTGCCATCAAGTTCGTGAGAGCTTTACTAACTAACTTTCTCATAACAAGCAAACATTTTATTCGGAAGAAAACAAGGCATAATGAATATGCGCGGAAGTAGCAAATGATGCTAATGGGTAGGTATGGTGGACACTTTGGAAATATTTGGTTCAGGGAGTTGGGAACTTGAGTAAGACATACTCAGCAAAAGTGAAGGCTAGCAATAGTAAGGGAGCGACAAACGAGAGAGCAATAGCTATCATTATCATGCTTGCAACAAAACAGGACTACTCATGGCATGAAAGTGATTCAAGATCCTCAAGGCGAAATAATTCATCGAGGCTTAACTGATTATTACAGTCATGTGCATGCATGAGCATGTGCGAAGTCAATCAAATGAAACATTCAGACGAGGATACTGTGGTGTCATACCAATTTATGAATAGAGCAATGCAAGCAAACATTCATAAGACATGCTACAAACTATTAGCGAGATGGAGCTAATCATAATAAAGCAAGAACTACTAAGCATCCAAAGATAACATACACCCTACTTGAACGGACTAAGCAAGCCCACAATGATGAGTATATGTACAAAAATGAAAACAAATAGAGTTCGTTACCAGCCTCTTACCACACCTCAAGTTGTCATTAATCCTCATTATTGCTCTTCACTTGCGTGGATTGAATAATAATATGAAACCCAATAATCCACCGAGGACTGCCGAACCCTGTAGCAAACTCGTAAAAACCAAAGAAGAACGACAATTACTTTCGGTGTTTTCGATTTTTAAACAAGAACCAAAACGGAAAAAGAAAGCAAAGCAAAATCTTTTTGGGTTTTTTCGAATGATTTGAACAAAGCAAAAAGGGAAAAACAAACCAAGGCAAAAAGAAGAAGCAAACCAAAGAGAAACAACAGAAATATTTTTGGTCTTTTTGTGTTTTTAGAAAGCAAAAGCAAAGAAGAACGAAAACTAAAAAGAGAACGAAAACATGAATATACAAAGTACCGACGCAACATGATATGGAGATGAGTGCGGTGTCGGCGTACCTCCCCCTAAGCTTAGGCTTTTGGCCTAAGTGGGTATCAATCCATGTACGAATAGGGGTTCCAAGCGGGCGGATCTTGGTAAGAATGGTCGTAGCTGGGCCCATGGGAAGAAGAAGAAGCTCCCCAATCATAAGCGGGCTGCTGATATGAAGATTCTCACTCATTCGAGGGCTGGACCGAATCATCCGTGACCTCCCTTCTAGTGTCCTGCTCCGGTTGGGAGAGCTCTCCCAAGTACGTGTCAAGCTCCTCCTCAGCGAGGGACCATCCTTTCCTGTTATCAAGGTTAAACAAAACAGGTGCAGGCAAAAGAACAACACGCCTGGACTTGCTCTTTCTCCAACCAGCTTTGAGAAAGGTTATTTCAAAAGATAACTCACTCATACTAGCCCACCAGGAAATAAATTTATGCTGTATCATGGAATTAAGATCAAGACTTTCTATGGGAAACTGAAGGTCTAGATGATGAGGCACTAAACCATGCAATCCTAGTAAACGAGAAGCAATGAGTCCTCCACAAATTCCACCTTTCTCACGATTAGCAGCAAGACGGAAAGCTATCAAAGCACCCAAGTTGTAAGACCTATCTCTTCTAAGAGCAGCAGAGATAAATGCTAGATCAAACGAAGATAACTTATTGGCAGTTTTCCTAGCAAGAATACACTTGACAATAAAGTAGGCAAAGTAGCGAATGGAGGGAAGATGAATGTTACGGATTTTTCCACTCTCCTTCGAGAAGCTACTCCCTTGGCAAATTTCTGCATATAAATCCATGAGTGGTTCAGGTCTCTCCTTAATCTTCCTACGTGATCCCCATTGAGGTACCTTAATAGCTGCACAAAAATCATCAAGAGAAAGGTTGACAACAATATTGTAAATTTTGTAATGGACCATGGGGTTAGGCAAAGAGTGACTAAATTGGAAATCCCGCACCACAGACATGGTTAGCTTCACAAATGGACAAGGTTCATCTTCCAAAAAGTGCTCTAACCCTGCATTAGAAACCAGAGTGTGGAAATCTTGTAGAATTCCTACAGCTCTCATGAACTCAGAGCATGGATAAATGGAGGGAAAAACTTCCTCCTCCCGGTGGACCTTCATGACCTCAGGTACCCAAAGCTCATGTTGGTTTAGGTGGTGTTCACTCATCTTCTATTCTGAAATTTAAACACCTATAAACAAGTGATTGCAAAGTAAATATAATGAAGGATTCTATTCAAAGGGACTTGCAAGAGGCCTAAACATGCATCAAAACTATATCTCTAAGCATCAAACAAGCTTACAAGCTCTAATAACCAGTCACCTACAACAGCAAAATACTCAAGATATAATCCACTAAACACAAATCTACTTGGACAAGGGGAGGAGTCACATAGCAGGGAACAAATGCTCCAAATTTCAGCAAGAAAGATGGGCTGAGCAAGGAGATCGAAAAAATCGAGAGAAAGCACAGCAAGAACATGATTTTGAGATATGAACTGGAGCTTACTCAGGAGAGAGAAGAAAGTGGCAGGTGAGAGAGTTAGTGGGGGCCAGGGGTGGCCCACACTAGGGCATGGCACCACCCAAGGCTGGCCGTGCCACCATGTGGTGTCCCTGCCTGGTGCCCCCCGGTACCTCCTAGGCACTCCTCTGCCCCTTTTTTCACGTAAAAATTTAATATGAATTGTCTGGAAATTTTCGAGACACTTTCTTTTTTGGCATTTTTCAGAACTAGAAGAATGATTTTTCTGACAGACAGATTTTTTTTTGGAAACATGATGCAAGGACAAAACAAGGCTAGAACTACAGAAGTTCTAACATGCAATCAACTAATAACAAAAAGAAAACTAAACGCAAGCAAAAACTAAAATGCAAAGGATAGAAAACGGAGATAATCATAATGAAAACATTGTTTTGTTCAATGGAATCCTTCTGTTAACAAGGTTGATCAAGTCTTGCTACCAAAACAATTGCATATGAGACAAAACTTTGTATTCCACTAATGATTATGTTACCTCAACCTTGATAGCAATGGTCCCAATCATAATAGTTTCAAAATATTCTCTTGGTATGGGACAATATATTTCTCCAATTTGAATGCCTTCAACATGTTCAATTGAATTCAAACCATAAGTCCTTTCAATCTTCTTGGGGATATAGATAGTATGTTCCTTGTCATTAACATTGAAAGTCACCTTTCCTTGATTACAATTAATAACAGCTCCTGCAGTATTAAGAAAAGGTCTCCCAAGAATAATACACATATTATCATCTTCAGGAATTTCGAGCACAACAAAATCAGTTAATATCAAGCAGTTATGAGCCACTTGAACAGGTACATCCTCACATATACCCACAGGAATAGTGGTAGATTTATTAGCCATTTGCAAAGATATATCAGTTGGTATCAATTTTTCAAGCTGAAGCCTCTTATAGAGAGAGAAAGGCATAACACTAACTCCAGCTCCCAAATCACACAAAGCGGTTCTAACATAACTATTCTTAATAGAGCAAGGGATAGTTGGAATCCCTGGGTCTCCAAGTTTCTTAGGAACCTTACCATTGAAGGAATAATTAGCAAGCAAAGTGGATATTTCTTCATTAGGGATCTTCCTTTTATTCGAGACAATATCCTTCATATACTTTGAGTAAGGAGGCAATTTAATAACATCAGTAAAAGGAATTTGCAGGAATAAAGGCTTCATCCACTCACAAAATTTATTATAATGTTCATCTTCCTTTGACTTGTGTTTCTTATCAGGGAAAGGCCTAGGTTTTTGGACCCAAGGTTCTCTTTCACTACCATGTTTCTTAGCAATAAAATCTTCTTTGGTGTATTTAGTATTCTTAGTGTGGTTTTCAGGTTCTTCTTCAACTTTTTCTTCATTAGGAACTTCATTTTCTTCATTACCACTTTCAGTTTCAGCATTAGAGATAGATATGCTATTAGGATCTATAGCAGGTTCAGAGGGTTCTACAACAGTTTTATGTTTCTTTTTCCTTTTCTTATGAGTAGAACCACTATTTTCAGCTTGTTGAGAATCCCGCTCAATTCTTTTGGGATGCCCCTCAGGATATAGAGGATCCTGGGTAGCAGCTCCACTTCTAGTTCTAATTTCATAAGCATGTTTTTCTTTAGCAGCATTAACTAGAAAGTCATTTTGCACTTTAACGAGTTGATCTATTTGAGTTTGAACCATTTGAAAGTGTTTAACAATAATTTTAACATCATTAGAAGTTCTTTCCACAATATCTTTCAACTCAACAATAGCTCTAGTGTTTTCCATTAGATGATTTTGCACCCTTTTATTAAAGTTATCTTGCTTAACAATAAAGATATCGAATTCTTTTAAGCATTGATCAGGAGGTCTAGAGTAAGGGATATCACCTTAATCAAAGTGTTGGAGAGAGTGTACCTCGATATTATGGATGAGTAGGGAATAGGCTTACATAATTCTTCTATAGGAGGTAAATTCTTGACATCTGCAGCTTTAATTCCCTTCTCCTTAAAACATTTCTTAGCTTCTGTCATCACTTCATCATTTAATTCAATAACTCCCCTCTTCTTTGATGTTGGAATAGGCACCAGAATAGATGGTTTAGGTACAATTACTTCAGGTATAGCTTGTTCAGGAGGAGTCCAATCTTCATAATTCTTGCTTATTTTAGCCATTAATTCCTCAGCTTCCTTAGGATCCTATTCCTGAAAACACAATTAGCACAACTATATAGGTATGTCCTAGATTCTTCGGTTAGTCCATTATAAAATATATCAAGAAGCTCATTCTTAGGTAATGGACTTCCAGCCTGTGCATGAATCAAAGCACAAAACCTTTCCCAAGATTCGGGCAATACCTCTTTTTCTCCCTATTTAAAATCAAATAGTTCCTGCAAAATAGCATGTCTAGCACTAGGAGGAAAATATTTCTGCAGGAAAGTACTAATCAAGCACTCAGGGCTATCAATAGATCCAGGAGGTAAATTACTAAACCAACTCCTTTCAGTGAAAAGGGGAAAATCTTAACAACAAAGTAAGTACGCATCTTAATATCATCAGAAAACAAGCAACTCATGGTAGAAAGTTCATTCATATGTGCTACCGCACTTTCATTCTTAGTCCCACAAAAAGGTTATTTCTCGAAAATAGCTATGTAAGATAGATCGAGAGAGAAATCATAATCTTCATCTATAATGTTTATGGGAGAAGCAGCAAACTTAACATCAGGAGACAATTTGGGTCTAATAGTATGCCTCTCAAGGAGACTCTTAGCAGCGCTCCTATCATGGGTGTTTTTTACATTATTTAATAAATTCATCGGTCATCTCAACATAACCATCTTCAATATCAAAACTCTCATTAGACTCAGGTGAGCTAACAGGTGTAATAGTGTCTTCATTAGGAGTTTCAGTATTTCCAACTATGTAGAAGCAGCATCATAAGCATCTGAAGTTTCAGATTCAGCAGTAGTAGTAGTGTGTGCAGCATGTGTATGTGGTGGTGTAAGGAACTTACTCAAAACAGACTGTGAATCAATAGCGGCAGAGGTGTTCAGAACTGTACCTCTTCTTGTAGTGGATGGTAAAATAGGAACCTTGCCATCACGAGACTTACCCATGATGGATGGATAGCAGCAAACAATAGAGAATCTAAGTGAACTTGATAAATAAAGCTATGCTCCCCGGCAACGGTGCCAGAAAATAGTCTTGATGACCCACAAGTATAGGGGGTGTATCGCAGTATTTTCGAGGGAAGTGAAACCCAATTTATTGATTCGACACAAGGGGAGCCAAAGAATATTTATAAGCCTTAACAACTGAGTTGTCAATTCAGCTGCACCTGGAAATAATCTTGCTCATAGTAGTTTATCAGTAGCAACAGTTTTGTAGTAGGAATAGGAAAGTAGCAGAAGTAGTAAGCGAAGACAGTAGTAACAAAAGTAGTAAACAGTGGGATTCGAGTGCGGTAGGCTTAGGGATGGATGGACGGGTGTTGCATGCACAAGACAATTCACATAGCAATCAGAACATAGGGCAATTGCAGATAAATAAGATAAAGCACCCAAGTACTAGACAATCCTAGGCATGTGTTCCATATATAGTCATACGTGCTGGCAATGAGAACTTGCACAACATCTTTTGTCCTTCCAGCCCGTTTGCAGCGGGGCCTCTAGGGAACTACTGGCAATTAAGGTGCTCCTTTTAATAGAGCACCGGAGAAAACATTAACACTCTGTGAACACATGTGATCCTCACATCAAAGCCTTTCCCTTCCGGCTACCCCGATTTCTGTCACTTCGGGACCATAGGTTCTGGACAACGACGTGTGTATACAACTTGTAGATAAGACCCAAAACAATACTACCATGATGAATCAATAATAAGTTCAGATCTGAAATCATGGCACTCGGGCCCTAGTGACAAGCATTAAGCACAACAAGTCGCAACAAAGTCATAAAGCACTAATAAAAGATACTAGGCACTATGCCCTAACAATCTGATGCCATTACATGAACGATCTCATCCAATCCCTATCATCCCCATAGCCTACAACGGGGAATTACTCACTCATAGATGGGGGAAACATGGATAGTCGATGAAGATGATGGTGAAGATCGATGGAGATGGCTTCGGGGGTACTTCCCCATCCCGGCAGGTGCCGGAACAGAGACTTTCTGTCCCCCGAATCTCCCCTTCGGTGGTGGCGGCGCAACGGAACTTTTCATGGAAAAATGTAGAACCCCCCGAAGATTTTAGGTCAGAAGGCTTCTTATAGGCGAAGAGAGAGGTCGAGGGGGTGCCTGGGGCCACCACACCAGGCCCTGGCGCGGCCAGGCCTAGCCCGCGCCTGGGGGGGTGGGGTGGCCAGCCCCTGGCCCTCCTCCGTCTCGTATTCTGGCTCCGTGAGTCTTCTGGAAAAATAGGCACTTTGTCTTTTGTCCCGTCCAATTCCGAGAATATTCATTTTCTAACTTTCCTGGAACCAAAAACAGCAAAAAACAGGCAGCTGGCACTGTGTCTCTTGTTAATAGGTTAGTCCAAGAAATCATATGAAAAGTACTCCAAAGTGTGGACAAAACACAAGAAAGTGGATAAAAACAAGCATGGAGCATCAAAAATTATAGATACATTTGCAATGTATCAACATCCCCAAGCTTAACTCCTGCTCGTCCTCGAGTAGGTAAGTGATAAAAAGAAAAAATAATTTTTGAGGTGACATGCACCATCAAAGACTTGATCAAAATATTTGTAAAACATTCAAATCTGGGATCAAAGTACTTCAATCATAACATGAAAGACAAAGTTCTAGCAATAAGCAAAGAGACTATGATGCAACATGAAAAGGCACAAACAAAAGATTCATGAATAACAATGCTTTGCAAGACGTTTGTTTGTTTCACATAAAGAAAACATAGCATAAAAGTAGTCAGCTTGTCCCTCAATAGAGTAGCAAATATAAATGCATAGGACACCTTCAAAGTTCATAAGAGTGACTAGATACAAAAGTTTCAAACAAGCAATAACAAGTTATGCATCAATCAACTAGTCTTGGGACAATGCACATAGAACTAAGAATGGCCACTATGCTCTCAAAGTAGTGCATAAAGATAGAAGGTGGAGACTCAATGTAATGGTGGAAGAAAAGCCTTTGTAAAAGGAAGTAGGGATTCAAGTCTCATAAAGATCTTCCAAAAATTATGGTACTTATAAGCTCCCATTGCCCTATCATAAGCATCTTGAAGGTGATTAAGGTTAAAGTGACACAACTAAGAGGATATGCTTGACAAGTTATAAACCGAAATCTCATGCCCCTTACTTACGAAGACCGATCCTCATGCTACTCAACTTCAGTCACAAGTAAGCTCTTGTCATTGTAAGTATATGTGTATCATTAAGAACCGCCAACGGGGTACCCCTTGCACATGATACGGGAGCTTTCCCATAATCAAAATGACAAGGCAAGCAGACAATGAGCATCTCAGCGATCTTTTTATTTGCTATTTGCATAGGTTTTTATTGAGGATGCTTCATAGAGTGCTCATTATGGTGATGCTGCAAGTTTCCACCATGATTAGGCATGGCTTAGGCTAGCGACCCAGGCGTTTCTCTAACACACATACAAACTCCATGATCTTACAAGTTCCACTTTTATTTCACACCGCCAGGATCCGTAAGCAAAAGAACATGATATCAACGGGGTACAGAGTACAAGTGTAATGTTGAAAGCCTTCCCCATGAAACATGGTTTTGCTAATTTCAACTTATAAAGCGGAAGCATATACGCAACAAAGAAGGACCCAATGGTTCAAGTTTATTAGGGGCAAAAAGTAAAGTGTGCCATCAAGTTCGTGAGAGCTTTAATCACTAGTTTTCTCATAACAAGTGGAAGGTAAACAAAAGCATGAATATACTTGGAATAGCACAAGCTAGTAGGTATGTATGGTGGACTCTTTGGAAAAACTTGGTTTAGGGAGTTGGATGCATGAGTGGAACTCATACTTTGTTGTGGAGGCTAGCAAAAGACTGGGAGCGACAAACTAAGAGAGCAATAATGGCCATAATCATGTAGAGCGACAAAACATCATTGATCAAAGCATAAAGTGATACTACAAGTTGAAAACTAAAGGATCATAAAGGCTTATGGTGACTTGAGATAGTCATATCATGGTGTGAGCATGTGCCAAGTCAACCCAAATAAAACATCAAAGGAGAATACCACTATACTATGCTTTAATATGCTAAAACAACGCATGATTCATCCAAGGCACATTAGCAATCTCAATTATTTATAACAAGTCATGCTACAGCAAAGAATACTAAGCATAAAGCCAAAACAATATCAAGCATGGCATGACAAAGCATAGGCCACAATCAAAAACAAGCTCTCTTTACCACTTAAGCATGAGCTTTCCTACTCTTTTCCAATCCAAACCAGACTATTTGAACACCAATGTATGAAAGAGGGGGTCCAACCAATTTATTCAGAAAACTAAGCAAACCATGCAAACTAAAAACCAAAACGAAAACGAAAAATAAGACGCTCCAAGAACAACACAACTGTGCATGAAACAATAAAAATGAAGCGTTCAGAAGAAACCTGGGATTTTTATTGATGAAGAAGGGGATGCCTTGGGCATCCCCAAGCTTTGATGCTTGTACTTCTTGGATATTTCTTGGGTGACATGCGTGGCATCCCCAAGCTTGAGCTTTAGTCCATCCTCCATCTTATTACTCATTCCTTCGATACACCTGAAATTTTTCCTTCATACAAAACTTCACACAATCTCATTAGCAACATTAGTGCACTTAAGATAAATAAGTCTCAAGGTCCAGTTCTAACACCAAATAAACATCCTACTGTAGCACTTCCCTAAAAAAGATGAATTCCCCAAAGGAACTCAAGAAGGAACTAACAAGAAGCAAATGCAGAAAATGGCAGAAATCTGTCAAAACAGACCAGCAGGTGAAGATGAATTTTTTCGAAAACCTTCTGTTCCTCACATCAAAAAGATTTGAACTAACTAAAGTTATATAAAAACCTGGGGCAGAAGCACAAAAAATTACAACTCAATCCGACGTACATATCTCTCTAAGTAATTTTTGCGGTGAAGCACAAAAATCTGTTTCGGGACAGCAACTTTCCCAATCATTACTTCTCTCTCATTAGAGGTTACTCTTGGCACAAAAGCAAATAAAAAGGATAAGAAGCAGTTATTACAGAGGTAATAACTTCCAAGACTCATCTAAAACTCTTGGGTTATCTCCCAACAAGTACTTTTCTTTAACGCCTTTAAGTTAGGCATAAGAAGCAAAAAACTAAAATGGATAGAATAGAAGTAAGCGGAGATAATCATGGTGAAAACATTGTTTTGTTCAATGAAATCCTTTTGTTAACAAGGTTGATCAGGTCTTGTTACCAAAACAATTCCATATGAGACAAAACTTTTTATCCCACTAATGATTATGCTACCTCAATTTTGATAGCAATGGTCCCAATCATAATTCACATTTTTCTCTTCGTATGGGACAATATATTTCTCCAACTTGAATGCCCTCAACATGTTCAATTGAATTCAATCCATAAGTCCTTTCAATCTTCTTGAGGAAATAGATAATGTGTTCATTGAAGGTCACCTTTCCTTGATTACAATTAATAACAGCTCCTGCAGTATTTAAGAAAAAGTCTCCATAGAATAATAGACATATTATCATCTTCAGGCATAAAAGTTCGAGAGGATGCTCTCATAAGAAATATGAGTTGAAGTAAAAGAGAGCATCAAGAAGCACTCAAAACACATTTAAGTCTAACCCACTTCCTATGCATAGGAATAATGTATGCAAATAAATTCGCAAAGAACAAAGTGATAGGCATAGGAAGATAAAACAAGAGTGACTTCAAAACTTTCAGCACATAGAGAGGTGTTTCTATACCATGAAAACTTCTACAACCATATTTTCCTCTCTCATAATAATTTTCAGTAGCCTCATGAATAAACTCAACAATATAACTATGACATAAAGCATGCTCTTCATGATCTACAAGCACTAGAGCTTTATTATAAACACTATCAAGAGAAACCTCAGGAACATAACATTCATTCTCCTTTAGTAAGCAAGGGGGATAATCAAATAAAGTAAGGGATAAAGAGTTACTCTCATTAGAAGGTAGGCATGGGTAGCTAATCCCTTCTTCCTCCTTTTGTTCATCACTCTCCTCCTCTTTTTCATCTAATGAGATTTCAGGTTCATGAATTTCTTCTTCCATAGGATCCTGCAAGGCATTAGTCTCTTCCATTTGTGGAAAGCATCTATTAAAATATTCAAGAATATAGTCATTTTCATCCTTGTAATTATCAAAGCAAAATTTAAGCATACCATACACCTCATATTTGTAAGGTGAATCATCAATATTTTCAAGAAAACTAGCAAGTTCAAAAGCACCCTTCCAAGCAATAAATTCTTCAATTTGCTCCACATCATAAAAGTCATAAATTCTTTTAGCATAGGAAGACATGGTATCATTATCACTATACTCACATTGAAAAGGGAGGTGTTTATACCTCTTTCTGCAACAAGACTCATCACAGTAATAAGTAACATTATAAGTAGAGCACACGTTCCTAGCAATGGTTTACAATCTATCAATTTGTTCCCATAAGTGTTTCCCTTTTTGTGACAAGCGGTGTTCCTTATAATAATCTTTTTGATCTTCCGTGAACCCACCTTGCCAACAAGATTCAGTTTCAAAGAAACCAACCATTGACATCAAGCATGATAAAACAAGACAATAACAGACCAACGAAAATAACAACTAGAGTAGGAACTAATTTTTTCTGTATTTTCAATAAAGGAAGAAGCAAAAAAGGCAGAAATAAACTTAGCTTGAACAATAGTGAATCCAAGTGAACTTGATAAATAAAGCTATGCTCCCCGGCAACGGCGCCAGAAAATAGTCTTGATGACCCAGAAGTATAGGGGGTGTATCGCAGTATTTTCGAGGGAAGTGAAACCCAATTTATTGATTCGACACAAGGGGAGCCAAAGAATACTTATCAGCCTTAAACACTGAGTTGTCAATTCAGCTGCACCTGAAAACAATCTTGCTCACAGCAGTTTATCAGTAGCAACAGTTTTGTAGTAGGAATAGTAAAGTAACAGTAGTAGCAAAGCAAAGACAGTAGTAAAAAAAGCAGTAAACAGTGGGATTCGAGTGCGGTAGGCATAGGGATGGATGGACGGGCGTTGCATGCACAAGACAATTCACATAGCAATCAGAACATAGGGCAATTGCAGATAAATAATATAAAGCACCCAAGTACTAGACAATCCTAGGCATGTGTTCCATATATAGTCATACGTGCTGGCAATGAGAACTTGCACAACATCTTTTGTCCTGCCAGCCCGTTTACAGCAGGGCCTCTAGGGAACTACTGGCAATTAAGGTGCTCCTTTTAATAGAGCACCGGAGCAAACATTAACACTCTGTGAACACATGTGATCCTCACATCAAAGCCTTTCCCTTCCGGCTACCCCGATTTCTGTCACTTCGGGACCATAGGTTCTGGACAATGACGTGTGTATACAACTTGTAGATAAGACCCAAAACAATACTATCATGATGAAACAATAATAAGTTCAGATCTGAAATCATGGCACTCGGGCCCTAGTGACAAGCATTAAGCACAACAAGTCACAACAAAGTCATAAAGCACTAATAAAAGATACTAGGCACTATGCCCTAACAATCTGATGCCATTACATGAACGATCTCATCCAATCCCTATCATCCCCATAGCCTACAGCGGGGGATTACTCACTCATAGATGGGGGAAACATGGATAGTTGATGAAGATGATGGTGAAGATCGATGGAGATGGCTCCGGGGGCACTTCCCCGTCCCGGCAGGGTGCCGGAGCAGAGACTTTCTGTCCCCCGAATCTCCCCTTCGGTGGTGGCGGCGCAGCGGAACTTTTCGTGGAAAAACGTCGAACCCCCCAAAGTTTTTAGGTCAGAAGGCTTCTTATAGGCGAAGAGAGAGGTCGAGGGGGTGCCTGGGGCCACCACACCAGGCCCTGGCGCAGCCAGGCCTAGCCTGCGCCTGGGGGGGGGGGGGAAGGGGGTGGCCAGCCCCTGGCCCTCCTCCGTCTCGTATTCTGGCTCCGTGAGTCTTTTGGAAAAAATCGGCACTTTGGCTTTTGTCCCGTCCAATTCCGAGAATATTCATTTTCTGACTTTCCTGGAACCAAAAACAGCAGAAAACAGGCAGCTGGCACTGTGGCTCTTGTTAATAGGTTAGTCCAAGAAATCATATGAAAAGTACTCCAAAGTGTGGACAAAACACAAGAAAGTGGATAAAAACAGGCATGGTGCATCAAAAATTATAGATACATTTGCAATGTATCACCGCTCTTGATTCACCGTATATTTTGAGTAAGTTCCTTACACCACCACATACACATGCTACACACTGCTACTACTGCTGCATTTGAAACATCTGATGCTTATGATGCTGCTTCTACTGTGCTTGATAAGAGTGGTTCATTATGTCGTTTCCTAGATGCTACGATTGCTAGAACCATTGTTGGAAATACGGAAACTCCTAATGAAGACACTACCACAGCTGTTAGCTCACCTGAGTCTAGTGAGAGTTATGATATTGAAGATGGTTATGTTGAGATGACCGATGAATTTATTAAAGAATGTAAAAACACCCATGATAGGAGCGCTACTAAGAGTCTCCTTGAGAGGCGTACTATTAGACCCAAATTGTCTCCTGATGCTAAGTTTGCTGCTTCTCCCATAAACATTATAGATGAAGATTATGATTTCTCTCTCGATCTATCTTACATAGCTATTGTCGAGAAAGAACCTTTTTGTGGGACTAAGAATGAAAGTGCGGTAGCACATATGAATGAAGTTTCTACCATGAGTGGCTTGTTTTCTGATGATATTAAGATGCGTACTTACTTTGTTGCTAAGAGTTTCCCCTTTTCACTAAAAGGAGATGCTAAAACTTGGTTTAGTAATTTACCTACTGGATCTATTAATAGCCTTGAGTGCTTGATTAGTACTTTCCTGCAGAAATATTTTCCTCCTAGTGCTAGACATGCTATTTTGCAGGAACTGTTTGATTTTAAACAGGGAGGAAAAGAGGTATTGCCCAAATCTTTGGCAAGGTTTTGTGCTTTGATTCATGCATAGACTAGAAGTCCATTACCTAAGAATGAGCTTCTTGATATATTTTATAATGGACTAACCAAGGAATCTAGGACATACCTAGATAGTTGTGCTGATTGTGTTTTCAAGAATAGGACTCCTAAGGAAGCTGACGAATTAATGGCTAAAATAAGCAAGAACTATGAAGATTGGACTCCTCCCGAAGAAGCTATACCTGAAGTAATTGTACCTGAACCTACTATACAAGTTCCTATTCCAACATCAAAAAATAGGGGAGTTATTGAATTTAATGATGAAGCGATGAAGGAAGCTAAGAAATGTCTTAAGGAGAAGGGAATTAAAGCTACAGATGTCAAGAATTTGCCTCCTATAGAAGAATTATGTAAGCCTATTCCCTACTCACCCACTATTGAGGTACCCTCTCTCCAACACTTTGATGAAGGTGATATCCCTTACTCTAAACCTCCTGATCAATGCTTAGAATAATTTGATATCTTTATTGTTAAGCAAGATAATTTTAATAAAAGGGTGCAAAATCATCTAATGGAAAACACTAGAGCTATTGTTGAGTTGAAAGATATTGTGGAAAGAACCGCTAATGATGTTAAAATGATTGTTAAACACTTTCAAATGGTTCAAACTCAAATAGATCAACTCATTAAAGTGCAAAAAAACATGCTAGTTAATGCTGCTAAAGAAAAACATGCCTATGAAATTAGAACTAGAAGTGGTCTTGCTACCCAGGATCCTCTATATCCTGAGGGGCATCCCAAAAGAATTGACCAGGATTCTCAACAAGCTGAAAATAGTGGTTCTACTCGTAAGAAAAGGAAAAAGAAACATAAAACTATTGTAGAACCATCTGAACCTGCTATAGATCCTAATAGTATATCTATCTCTGATGCTGAAATTAAAAGTGGTAATGAAGATAATGAAGTTCCTAATGAAGAAAAAGTTGAAGAAGAACCTGAAAACCACACTAAGAATACTAAATACACTAAAGAAGATTTTATTGCTAAGAAACATGGTAGTGAAAGAGAACCTTGGGTCCAAAAACCTATGCCTTTCCCTGATAAGAAACACAAGTCAAAGGAAGATGAACATTATAATAAGTTTTGTGAGTGGATGAAGCTTTTATTCCTGCAAATTCTTGACTGATGCTATTAAATTGCCTCCTTACTCAAAGTATATGAAGGATATTGTCTCGAATAAAGGAAGATCCCTAATGAAGAAATCTCCACTTTGCTTGCTAATTATTCCTTCAATGGTAAGGTTCCTAAGAAACTTGGAGACCCAGGGATTCCAACTATCCCTTGCCTTGTTCAGAATAGTTATGTTAGAACCGCTTTGTGTGATTTGGGAGCTAGAGTTAGTGTTATGCCTTTCTCTCTCTATAAGAGGCTTCAGCTTGAAAAATTGATACCAACTGATATATCTTTGCAAATGGATGATAAATCTACCACTATTCCTGTGGATATATGTGAGGATGTACTTATTCAAGTGGCTCATAACTGCTTGATATTAACTAATTTTGTTGTGCTCGAAATGCCTGAAGATGATAATATGTCTATTATTCTTGGGAGACCTTTTCTTAATACTGCAGGAGCTGTTATTAATTGTAATCAAGGAAAGGTGACTTTCAATGTTAATGACAAGGAACATACTGTCTATTTCCCCAAGAAGATTGAAAGGACTTATGGTTTGAATTCAATTGAACATGTTGAGGGCATTCAAGTTGGAGAAATATATTGTCCCATACCAAGAGAAAATTTGAAACTATTATGATTGGGACCATTGCTATCAAGGTTGAGGTAACATAATCATTAGTGGAACACAAAGTTTTGTCTCATATGCAACTGTTTTGGTAGCAAGACTTGATCAACCTTGTTAACAAAAGGATTCCACTGAACAAAACAATGTTTTCATTATGACTATCTCCGTTTATTTCTATCCTTTGCATTTTAGTTTTTGCTTTCGTTTAGTTTTCTTTTTTTGTTAGTTGCTTGCATGTTAGAACTTCTGTAGTTCTAGCCTTGTTTTGTCCTTGCATCATGTTTCCAAAAAAAAAAATCTGTCTGTCAGAAAAATCATTCTTCTATTTCTGAAAAATGCCCAAAAATAAAGTGTCTCGAAAAATTCTAGAAATTTTTTATTAAATTTTTACGTGAAAAAGGGGCAGAGGAGTGCTTGGGAGGTACTAGGGGGGCCCACCAGGCAGGCACACCACATGGTGGCGCGACCAGCCTTGGGTGGCGCCATGCCCTGGTGTGGGCCACCCCTGGCCCCCCACTAACTCTTTCACCTGCCACTTTCTTCTCTCTTCCGAGTAAGCTCCAGGTCATATCTCAAAATCGCGTCCTTGCTGTGCTTGCTCTCGATTTTTTTATCTCCTTGCTCAGCTCATCTTTCTTGCTGAAATTTGGAGCATTTGTTCCCTGGTATGTGACTCCTCCCCTTGTCCAAGTAGATTTGTGTTTAGTGGATTATATCTTGAGTATTTTGCTACTGTAGGTGACTAGTTATGAGAGCTTGTAAGCTTGTTTGATGCTTAGAGATATAGTTTTGATGCATGTTTAGGCCTCTTGCAAGTCCCTATGAGTAGAATCCTTCATTATATTTACTTTGCAATCACTTGTTTAATAGGTGTTTAAATTTCAGAATACCAAGCATGAACAGCCATACTTTTGGAGAGATATTTGAGAGTGATGCACCTAGGAGGTCGAGGCCCTCAAGAACAGCCTCTCAAGCTAGGCCATCATACAATGAAGATCTCATTGCAACTCGTATTGGAAGTGAAAGGGATGATGGGGATGCTCACCCATCCTCTTTTCCTTGTTTTACTTTCTTACAAGCTGCAGGTATTCTTGATGATTTCTTGCTACAGATTGAGAGGGTTGGTTTGACCTCATATATGCAAGATGAGAGTGCGCAATACGCTATGCTCACCAAAACTTTTGTTGAGAGCTTCACGTTTACTAACACACCCTATCAGTCTACCGTCTCTTTTAAAATCTATGATCTGCCCTTCACCATGCCTTTGGAGAGATTTTGCAGTATTGTAGGTGTGCGCATGACAGGGACCATGAAGAAAATTCAAGGGCGACCCGCTGATTTGTTGGAACTTTACCGAGGGGTGACCAATGATGATGACAGCGGGGCGCAACACGGAAAGATAAGAAATATCCAACTCCCTGCTCTTAGATACTTTGCATATTATCTTGCTACTAGTGTACTAGGTAGGGAGAACACAAGTAATATATCCAACTATCATTTAGCTTTCCTTGCTGCTGCGCTTAACAATGATACTCGGTATTATCTTGGCTTGCTTATTGCTCGCCGCCTAGCTGCTAGGGGGCCAATCTTTGGGGGCATCATTGCATCGCGTATAGTCAATGCATTAGGTATTTCAGTGGATCCCTATGATGCTATGCTGGCACCACAGAGGCTTGCCCTTGTTGCCATGAAAACTCATCACTTTGTCACTGCTACTTCTGATTTGAAAAATCCAGTATATAGGATGCTTTTCACTGATGGGGATGAAAGGGAGATCCTTTTGCCACATCCTGCTTTGTTTAGTGTTCACAGGAGACCGTGGTCGCGCTCCAAGGAGGAGGTGGACGAGCAACTTCGCTTGCTGGGTTTCCACAAGCAGCACCAGGAGGATGTGCCCTCCTATGATTACTTCGCGCATTACGGAGGGACATACTCAAGTTCGCACCAAGATGAGGGGACCTCTTCATCGTACTAGGGTGACACTTCATCCTGGCCAGCTTGGGATTGATACCCACTTAGGCCAAAAGCCTAAGCTTGGGGGGAGGTAGGCCGATGCCGCACTCATCTCCATATCATGTTGCGTCGGTACTTTGTATATTCATGTTTTCGTTCTCTTTTAGTTTTCGTTCTTCTTTGATTTTGCTTTCTAAAAACACAAAAAGACCAAAAATATTTCTGTTGTTTCTCTTTGGTTTGCTTCTTCTTTTTGCCTTGGTTTGTTTTTCCCTTTTTGCTTTGTTTAAATCATTCGAAAAAACCCAAAAAGATTTTGCTTTGCTTTGTTTTTCCCTAATGGTTCTTGTTTAAAAATCAAAAACACCAAAAATATTTGTCGTTCTTCTTTGGTTTTTGCGAGTTTGCTACAGGGTTCGGCAGTCCTTAGTGGATTATTGGGTTTCATATTATTATTCAAGCCACGCAAGTAAAGAGCAATAATGAGGATTAATGACAACTTGAGGCGTGGTAAGAGGCTGGTAACGAACTCTATTTGTTTTCATTTTTGTACATATACTCATCACTGTGGGCATGCTTAGTCCGTTCATGTAGGGTGTATGTTATCTTTGGATGCATAGTAGTTCTTGCTTTCTTATGATTAGCTCCAGCTCGCTAATAGTTTGTAGCATGTCTTATGAATGTTTGCTTGCATTGCTCTATTCATAAATTGGTATGACACCGTGGTATCCTCCTCTGAATGTTTCATTTGATTGACTTGGCACATGCTCATGCATGCACATGACTGTAATAATCAATTAAGCCTCGATGAATTAGTTTGCCTTGAGGATCTCGAATCACTTTCATGCCATGAGTAGTCCTGTTTTGTTGCAAGCATGATAATGACAACTATTGCTCTCTCGTTTGTCGCTCCCTTACTATTGCTAGCCTTCACTTTTACTGAGTATGTCTTACTCAAGTTCCCAACTCCCTGAACCAAATATTTCCAAAGTGTCTACCATACCTACCCATTAGCATCATTTGCTACTTCCGCGCATATTCATTATGCCTTGTTTTCTTCTGAATAAAATGTTTGCTTGTTATGTGAAAGTTAGTTAGTAAAGCTCTCACGAACTTGATGGAACACTTTCTTTTCCTGAACCATTGCGTCCTTCTTTGTTGCGCATATGCTTGCGCTTTATGAGTTGAAGTTAGCAGAACCATGTATCATGGGGACCGCTTTCAACACTTCATAGGTACTTTGTACCTAGTTGATATCATGTTCTTTTGCTTATGGATCCTGGCGGTGTGAAATAAAAGTGGAACTTGTAAGATCATGGAGTTTGTATGTATGTTAGAGAAACGCCTGGGCTGCTAGCCTAAGACATGCCTAATCATGGTGGAAACTTGTAGCATAACCATAATGAGCACTCTGTGAAGCATCCTAAATAAAAATCTATGCACATAGTAAATAAAAAGATCGCCGGGATGCTCATTGTCTGCTTGCCTTGTTATTTTGATTATGGGATAGCTCCCGTGTCATGTGCAAGGGGTACCCCATTGGCGGTTCTCTATGATACGTATATACTTACAATGACAAGAGCTTACTCGTGACTGAAGTTGAGTAGCATGAGGATTGGTCTTTGTAAGTAAGGGGCATGAGACTTCGATTTATAACTTTTCAAGCATATCCTCTTAGTTGTGTCACTTTCACCTTAAACCACATTAAAGATGCTTATGATATGGGCAATGAGAGCTCAAAGCTAACAAGTACCATACTTTCAGCATTTGGAAGCCTTTCAAATTATTCAAAACCTTTTCTTCTACTTGTTGAGTCTCCACATATTCTGTGAGCACTTTCTTGAGAGCATAGTTGTCATTCTTTGTGTTTGTCCCATTGCTTGATTATTTGTGTTATGAATTTTATGCTTGTATCCTTGATATCTTTACTTCTAGTCATCACTTGAACTTCAGAGGTTCCTTGACATTCATAATCAAAGGCAAGCGAGATACCACTCTATCATACCTTTCTATGAGCATTGCATTGTTGCTTATGTTTGTGCCTCATGCTACTTATTATTCTTGAGTTGGAATCTCTTCATAGCTCGCAATGACTATTAAGTAGACTCAGTTGCATACTCTTTATTATGAACTGTGGAAGTAGTTGATCACATTGCTGAGAATATTTAAATCTTATGAAGCAAATGTGTTCGTGAAAGTTCTTTTATCGCACTTAGTTTTCAACTGAATTGCTTGAGGACAAGCAATACGCTAAGCTTGGGGGGAGTTGATACGTCCAAAATGTATCTACTTTCCTGAACACTTTTGCTATTGTTTCTCCTCTATACTTGTGTGATTTTGATACAACTAATGTGAACTGACGCTGTTTTCAGCAGAATTGCCTTGGTGTCTACTTTTTGTGCAGAAAACCAACTATCAGGAAAAGTCTGGGAAAATACGCCAAAAATCCTATTTCACCCGAAGACTCCAGGAGCCAGAATACGAGACGGAGAAGAGCCAGGGGTGGCCACACCACCTGCTGGCGCGGGCCAGGCCAGGCCGCGCCAAGGGGTGGTGTGGGCCCCCTAGGCACCCCCTTGGTCTCTCTCTTCGCCTATAAGGAGCCTTATGACCTAAAAACTCCGGGGGGTTCGACGTTTTTCAAGAAGGAGTTCCGCTCCGCCGCCACCACCAGATTCCACGAAACAGCACCAGAAACTCCGTTCTGGCACACTGCCGGGACGGGGAATTGGAGGATATCATCGCCATCATCATCACCATCGCTTCTCCATCGACCATCCATGTTTCCCCCATCTATGAGTGAGTAATCCCCCGCTGTAAGCTATGGGGATGGTAGGGATTGGATGAGATCGTTCATGTAATGGATTCAGATTGTTAGGGCATGGTGCCTAGTATCTTTTATTAGTTCTTTATGACTTTGTTACGACTTGTTGTGCTTAATGCTTGTCACTAGGGCCCGAGTACCATGATTTCAGATCTAAACTTGTTATTTATTCATTATGATAGTATTGTTTTTGGTCTTATCTACAAGTTGTGTACACACATTGATTTCCGGAACCAATGGCCCCGAAGTGACAGAAATCGGGATAACCGAAAGGGAATAGCTTTTATGTGAGGATCACATGTGCTCACGGAGTGTTAATTCTTTGCTCCGGTGCTCTATTAAAAGGAGCACCTTAATTGCCAGTAGTTCCCTAGAGGCCCCGCTGCAAATGGGCTGGCAGGACAAAAGATGTTGTCTTATTTATCTGAAATCATGGATGCACGTATGACTATATGTGGAACACATGCCTAGGATTGTCTAGTACTTGGATGCTTTATCTTATTTATCTGCAATTGACCTATGTTCTGATTGCTATGTGAATTGTCTTGTCCATGCAACGCCCGTCCATCCATCCCTATGCCTACCGCACTCGAATCCCACTGTTTACTTCTTTTGTTACTACTGTGTTCGCTTACTACTGCTGCTACTTTACTATTCCTACTACAAAACTGTTGCTACTGATAAACTGCTGTGAGCAAGATTGTTTCCAGGTGTAGTTGAATTGACAACTCAGTTGTTAAGGCTTATAAATATTCTTTGGCTCCCCTTGTGTCGAATCAATAAATTGGGTTTCACTTCCCTCGAAAATACTGCGATACACCCCCTATACTTGTGGGTCATCACCAGCTATAGCAAGTACCCTAGGCCACTTTGGTGACCCCTTGTCATATAAAATGAGGACCAAGGTCTAGTAGATGGAGAATGGGAGATTGGAAGAAAGGAGGGGAGATGGGAAGAAGGGAAGAGATCCTAGAGAAGAGGGACATGATATCCAAAGTAGGTAGGAAAGAGAGAAGGAGGAAGAAGAATAGTGGCAATGGCACGTCGCAATTGCCGACTTTAGGCTAGATCTCCTGCCCCAGGAAGAACCACCATTGTAACCATGTACACCATATGAGAAATACCACCAACAAGCAGGAAGTAGGGCTGTTAGCCATGACAGTAGCCTGAACCTGGATAAAAACCCGTGTCACTATGTCTCATCTTTCTCTCCGATCATCTCTCTATTCTCCAGCAGCCACCAAGGGAAGAAACATGCGGGCATGCTTGCCACAACTCTACAAACAACTAAAATGGGGTATGCAGTACCCCTGATGTCCATGTTCACGCACATGATTTTTTGGCGCGCCGGGTGGGGTGCAGCCTCCTTTGCGTCTCTTCAATCTCTGGATAGCAGCTCCGACAAAGACAAGTTTCTCGGGGGCTTGCCGGTAGCACGTCAGTTCAGGCGGAGCCAAGCCGCTCGTGGGATATCCTATTGCGCTTCTAGCCTTAGATATGCCCTCGGAACTAGAGCTCGGGTGCGCGAGACAGAACAAGGCGCTCGGAGAAGCAGCACATAGGCATACAAAGGAAAAGCTAAGTATCTTGTAACTGGTTACATGCACGATTCACCAGATCCATCGATCAAAGAGCTTGGTGGCATACTACAAAAGCAAAAGTACAGCCTAATGCTAACTACTTGCCCACGCAGGGGATAGACGCAAAAGAATATATGGGGAGCCAACATAAGGGCTTATGAATCCTGCCTCCACCGATAACACGCACGTGAGGGTAGACAGGCTTCTCCGTCCTGCCGCCTCCAGTGACTTGGTTGACATAAGAGAAGCCTCCTGCGATGTGGCCACCCTTCTCCAAGACGGGCTTCACCAGCCGCCCTCATCATTGTCATTGTTGTCCAACAGGAATAGGGCAGCATAGGCTGCCATTGAAGCTCTTCATGGTAATCCGGCATCACCCGATGTAGACACATCAGGAGGTGCGTAGGGTGGATGACGTTCTCCTTGGTGAAGCAGTTCCATCCGATACTCAAGTAGAGGTTGCCCTCATGGTGGGAGCGCATCCCCATTTCCATGCATTCCCTCCATCAATGGACCTCATCTTGAAAGCCTATGGTGGCTTGTCGGCAAACTCCCATGTGAAGCCATCCGGAACCCTAACTTTATCCTCATCCTTGGGAAGGATGTGGATGGCAAATTTGAAGCTGGTGAAGTTGGGGAAGAGTTCCTCTGATGAAGAAGAATGCGATGATGACAACAAGGAGGCGTCGCGCCCACGGCCACACCCACTATTGCAACCACACCCACAACCATGCCCGTGACCGTGAATGCGACGACGCCTCAGAGGGACGTCCTCCTCTAAAGGTGCAGGAGACGATGATGACACCCTGCTTTGAAGACGGATGCACCCACCTCCGCATTCGCGGCCTCCCATCGGTGGCGACAAAGATCTCTCTGGCGAGGGCGACTGCTATTACTAGGGGCTGCGCTCTCCAGCACAGAAACTACAAGGCCCACTCTAGCTCGAGGAGCAATCCAATCTAGAGGATGAAGAATAATAAGGTTCGTGACGTGGGTGGCTTGGGCCACTGCCATCGTGCACAAGGCCTCTCAGGTGTGGGAACAGCGTCCGTGCCATTGTGCGTAGACTGTGAGAACAGGAAAAAGATAGACAGCAAAGCGCCAACTAGTGCATGTGTTGTATCCATGTACTAATTACTTCCTTGGGGGAATCGAGGCGACACCCCTCCCTCGAGGAACCCATGTGATGGCTTGTCGTGAATCGATGAAGGACAACACGAGAATGTCCTATCAGGTGGCAGAGGAAATGCTGGCCAAGGAGACATGTCGCGAGGTCCCAACGGCTAGACTCACTAGTGATCTCTGGCATTGGCGACCCCGGGAAGACGTTATAGGAGTCATGAATCGAAAAATCACGAAGCGCGACCTGCCACTGATGTGGCACAGAGGTACGAGGGAGAGTCGTTGGATCTGCCTTAGAACCATTGATGTATCCTAAGTGCAGGAGACCTATTATAGTACCTTTCTATAAGAAAAACTTATAGAACCCATAAGGAGATGCAGGTATTGGTTAGTTAGTCTGACAGGTTAAGCAATAAAAGATGCAAAGGTTTGTGTTTTTGGGTTTATAGTTTACAGAAAAGTAAATTGCTATAAAATAAATTGCAAGTAAGTAGATTGCAAAGAAAGTAAATGCTCTTTTTCGTATAAATCCCAATCCTCTATGTAGCAATAGGACAAGTTCAAGTTTGTGTGCTCGCGGACGAGGGGTATACATACAGACGTGGCGCCGTATGCCGATGTTGGATGAGTTTCTCGCGTACGTTGGTCCAATTTAGAGACGACGTGGCGGTGTAGGCCTATGCTAGATACGGTTTCTCGCATACGCGGGGCCCATCTATACATTACGTGCCGCCATAGACTATAGCCAGCCATGGTTTTTTGCGGCGGAGGGGTCTGCGGATATCTGATGTGGCATCGTAGGTCCTAGAAGGACGCAGTTCCTCGCGGTCGAGGGCCAAGTTGGCACCGTAGACTATATGCGTCATAGGTTTATCACGGACGGTAGCATAGCTGGTATCCTAGACTATCCCACGAAAATCTACTTCGTTCTACGATAGCCCTATATCTTAAACCTTACCCTTCCCTCTTCTATATAAATGTCTTGTTGCGTCTCTTCTTCGGCATTCTGCCAAATATTTATTTTCCATACCATGCTTCTAAAGGATCGGCTTCTTGCACCCTGCTTCTTTCGTAGAGCTTGCCAGTCACTCCGTTAGAGCTCCGAGCGGAGCAGGGTGTGGTTGTTCGACTTTAGGATATATCCCACCTTGCCAGCCTCTCTTCAGCTCTTCGGAGTTAGACGTCCTGATGCCACTGCTCAGTGCAGTCTTTCCTGCGGTTTTGGTGGAGCTTCATGGAAGCTTGGTGTCCCTTCATGGCCGGTAGGTTCCGGTCGTCTCTGGTTCCTTTGTATCACAAATGTCACCTGCTAGGAGGTGCTTTTCTAGTTGTTGCCTCCCGTGTAGGCCATCAATAGAGAAGAGCATGCCACCACGTTGTTGGTCTCCTCTCGGTCATCATGCTTACCAAGCATCACCACCCCACCAACATTGCTAGGTGACGGTGTATTTCGATGCTCCTCCATCTGGCGTCGTTCTAACTAGATGTCGATGCTTCACCGTGGGCCTATGGTGACCTTGTGCCTTCGACGCAGACAAGAAGGCCTACGTCTACGGAGGAGGAGGAGGTTTTGCCCTGGACGAGGTAGGAAGGATACATAGTGTAGTCCTGATTAGTCTGATGAGGCGTGTATGAAAGTATTTATTTTTGTTTTTTTGGTTGTTCTATCGTCTTTAGCATTATGTATTTCCTTATCTATGTAACCTCATGTCTAACTGAGTGTATTATGTCAAAGTTGTTTGTATTGTGTTATATAATTTTTTGTTTTCTGTTATGTCTTCCGTGATACGTTCTGCCATGAAATCGTCTCTGCTTATGTGTTATCAAAATCTGCTTCCTGGTTGTATGATACGCTCCTTTGTCTGTGCGTTCTGGCGTAACTCTGCATGTTATCTCTTTGAAACCGTCGCTTGCATGTGTAACAAAAAAGGTATTGGACGCCTACCATCTTATCGCCCATATTCTCGACAAGATGAAACTCTGGATCAGAAACTATAAGTCATACATGAATCGTGTAGTCTTTTTCAATGTGTCATTGTTTCAGTTCTGTGCATGGTATGAAAATCATCAGCGTTATTTCCTTAGTATCTGGATGATTTAGCCCTTCACGTTTATCGCGTACGTTCTCTCTACCGGTCCGTGCTCTGGCACGGAAGAAAACGTTCTTTGTATTGCGTTACATGACATTTAATGCCACATCGCGCTGGATTTAACATCGTATCTTCGATGCCACAGGTCTCTCGACATACTCTGCGCCCTGACGTGCTTTGTCACAGTTAAGTGGGTACACAACCAGTGTCACGCGTATGTCATTCTCTCTTCTCTCTTCTTTCTACTTATGTGTGCCTCCTGGGTTCCAGATATGCCTCTCCACCTTTTCCTATTCCTTGTTCCCATGATGGTACCTCCGACTGGCAGCGTGAGACGAGCGGGCGTGCGCGTTTCTACCTTGGATGACACTGCTGTCTCTCCTATTCCTCAAGACGTAGCACACGTACAACCCGTATGGCTATGGGGTTCGCTTCATCCGATCTTTCGTGTCAGACGTCGCCGTTGGATGCAGGGCGCCGGTACTTCTCTATTGCTGCTGGGATATGGCGGTGACAAGGACCCATCGTGGTTTCAGCTTTGCGAGCACGAACGTCTTGATCACGCATGGGAGGAAAAATATGCTGAGGAAGTGGAGGAGGTTGCGAAGAATTCTCACATCGTGGAAGCCTCTAAGAAAGTGGTGTGGGAAGCCATCCACGAAGAGCATATGCGTGCGGTTGAGGCCGCCTTTGGAAACAATGGCCACCGAAAAAAATTGTAGAGCTGCCAATGCATATATTTTGGAGGCGGGCATTGCTCTATATGTGGCTTAGGCAGTCTCAAAGTCTCCGCCTCTAGATGAAAAGGATGACCCGAATCATGAGTCATTTTGGAAAAACCTGATGTTGGACTCTGACAACGAAGCCGACCTGGAAATCGATGTGTCTACATAGAACTTAACGTGGTTCCATATTGTAATAATTTCTATGAATACTGAATAATATTTACTTTCTATCTTTACATATATTGTTTCTTTCTTTCATCTAGCGTTTTACTTAGTTTGTGTCTACCTAGGATCTATCCCCAGTATCCTGTTAGCTATCAAAACGTGTACGATTGATAGGTCCAAATTTCAATACTTTAATCGATGATTTTCCCTGTTTTTTTCCAGGTTTTGCTGGATTTCACCCTTTAACTAATGTTAAACTCGAAAATTAGCGAAACCTTGGTTTCTTGTGTTGGTTTTCAGGTAATCAACACTTTTAGAAGATCTAAGAGCATTTATAGGCTAATTACATTTGAAGAAACAAATCCCCAATTGAATCCCCTCTCATTAGAGGCGTTTAGGGGCCATAACGACCACTGGCACGGTTAGGACATGCCCATATCGTCCGCATGTATGACACTCCTTTGCCTCCATTATATCAATACAAGAAACTTTCGTAAAGGAGGGGGACAAAAAACAGAACACAACCGCCGCAAACAACTCCATAAGAGGGGAGATCAGAACTGAAGAAGGAGAAGAGCATCGTCTCATTCTTCGACGATCCCTAGCCTCTTAATCATCCACTCTACCATCATCCCCACTTGTACTGAGAGAGATTGACACTTGTAAGATTATGGTTTGATACTTTGATCTACTTTGGTTTGCATTTGCTTTGATCCTCAAACGGTATTGTGGCTTGCTACGGTAAAGTTGAGATGATTCCTATTTGCAATATTATTATTTCTTTTATCTATCTTCCTCCCATGTCTGAGTAAATCCCTATAGGTGTGGGAGATGTAGGGGATTGTTAAGATGCGTTGTGCCTCCTTTGTTTCCATCTATGTGTGATTGTTGTCGTGATTATTATATTATGAGAATGAATATCTATATTTTCCTAATGCTTGTTGTCCAATTTAAGGGCCTAAATAACATGATCCAGAGATCTCATAGTTATGAACTTGTTTACTAGCGAATCGGTGACCCCCGAGTGACATGGCCGATATCAATGAGGATCTAGTACTACTCGAGTATAACAAGGAATCATCAAGATTAAAGCCTTGATCCGGTCAAAAGTCCTTAATTAATATGCTGACCATTATTGTGGTAATAGGCAGATGGATCATTGGGATTGGGAAGAATTTACCAAGAGGACTCCTAGTCGGTATACTGGTTGCTTTCCTACTCACATATTAATAAGAAATATCAGAATCACTTATTCCATTTCATTCACCTGGCGTATTCACTACTACCATGAACAGTTTCTCTCCGCTCCTAACTTCTCATATGCAGGAACCCCGAAGAATTTTCTCGCTTTTACTTTTATGTTATTTACTTCTCGCATTTTTTTTACTCAAGTTTCCTCTATTATTCACTCACACCATTCCACTTTCAACACTTGTAGTCAATTAACTCAAGACAGCGTGACACCTTGAGTGCGACAGAAACGCCACATAAAGACACTTACCTAGGCTCCTTATTGGGATCGATATAAAAACTGGAATTAATACTTCCACGAAAATGTGCTTTGACGAATCTGTGCTCTTGTAGGTCATCAAGATATTTCTAGTGTCGTTGCCGGGGAGCTAAGTGCTAAGTGTTTGTTTCTTGACACCATCCATGATCCCCATTGAAGATAGAGGTACTACCTGTTCAGGAAAAACTTATTTACCTCCATATATTGACCGTCTTCCAACTGAAAGGCGCCTAGAACTTATTGAAAGATTCTCTAACTCACGTACCATAGACATGAATAGTTTGATTCCTACGATGGAAGATTTGACCATCACCCAGGAGGCCGAAGAGCCTGAGCAACCATTGAGAGAACATGGGAATCCATCTAGGCACCTAAGAAAAATGCCTATTCTCTATCCTGATCTTGAAAGCCTGGAATTTGAAATATATCCTGAGCTAATCTATATGATGAAAGAAATTTCTTTTGCAGGAAAAGAAGATGAAGATCCAAGTGATCATTTGACGAAGGTCTATGAACTTTGTGATACTCTTAAACCAGCTAGTCTACCAATGGATTTTGTACTCCTTAAACTTTTTTGTTGGTCTTTAAAGGATAATGCTTTTACTTGGTTTCAATCATTACCCGATGACACTATAAAAAGATGGGAAGATTGCATCTGAGAGTTTATGCATAAATATTGATCTTTTACTAAAATCATGCAGGTCAAACGCATCATTACAAACTTTTTTCAAGGAATTGAGGAAAACTTTTATCAAGCATGAAATAGATTTTATGGAATGATAATGAAAGTCCCAAATCATGGCTTTTAGGAGCATTTAATTATCCAATACTTTTATAATGGGCTTAATGAAGATTCAAAAGAAATGATTGATTTAACTGTAGGAGGAGCTATTAGCAACTTGAATCTGCTAGAATGCACAAAGATTTTCAAGGTAAGATCCTTCAGTGGTGAACAATATAATCCTATTTAGGATGTTAACCACGAAAAGGTATGTTTCATATACCCAAGGAACTTACTAAAGTTAAGAAGTCCATGGAAGAAAAAGAATAGCAGTGGAACTTGTTAAAGAAAATAAAGTGGATGTTCTTCAAACTTTTGTTGTAGAATATGAAATAAATCTTATAATGAAAAAGTTTAGATATCAACAGAACCAGTTTTGTGAGAAATATTAAAGTCTAATGACTCCACAGAAAAATATAAGAGAGTTAACTGAAATTTCTAATGATTTAGGACATGCCACTAGGAATTTGGATAAATACTTGAGTATGGTTAAAACACAATGCGATCAGATAGCTAAAACTCAAGTTTTGATTTTAAATCAAAATAATTTTAATCGCAACACTCTTTCTACTAACATTGTCACTAGACGTGGTACAGAGACATAGGAACCTCAGGGGCCACCCTGGTATCGATAAGAACATGCCAGGAAAGCATGAGAGACTCAAGAAATGAGTCAATAAGAAGAGGACCTTGTCGATCCGCAAAATGATATTGACTACAAAGCTCAAAGAAGAGAGCATGAGGCTTCTAATAAAGACAAAGAAGTTGTAGAAGCAGGAGATAAAATACAAACAATATGATTCAGACACTATACAAACAATATGATTCATACACTGAGACGGTTCATCCAAGAGAAGTACCCGAGCTTAGACAGGAACAAGAAGAGCAGGTTATCACCTCAAGTGAGAAACATGCCGATAAGCAAAGGCCTACACCGAAGAAGAAAACTAAAGCTATTTGTGATTCTTTTGCCAAAGCTCTGGGAAATCTACGTTTAGAACTTCCTTTAGCTGATGCAATTTAAGCTCCTACTTATAAAAAATTTATGCGAGATATTATCAAGATAAATAAAAAGGTAATTAAGACTATAGCATTGATGACAAGCTTTGGTGATAAGATGTATGCTAAGCTTGGGGACCCAGTATACCAACTATCTCTTGTGCAATTGGAAAAACTAATATCACTAATGCTCTTTGTGACTTAGGTGTAGGTGTTAGTGTCATGCCATATTCCTTATTTAAGATTTTAAACTTTGGAGAGTATTCTCCTACTTCATTTACCATGTAAATGGCTGATAAGACAACTAAACAACATGTCGGTGTGATCGAAGATGTTTACTTAGAATTGATCAACATGTTATACCCACTAACTTTATTATACTTTATGTTTCTGAAGATAACAAACTCCCAATCATCCTTGGAAGACCTTTTCTTAGCACTCCAGGAGCTAATGTGGACTGCTCTAGCGGTAAGATCAGCTTCAGTATTTATGATGATTAGATTATTCGTTATTTTCCAAATAAAAAAGTGCAGGGTGGGAAATATATACCACCGCCTAAGCGTATTCAAGCGGTAAGAACCATCGATGAAGAGCAGCTTGAGGTAAGCGCTAAAAACTCAGAGGTTGGTTAGCCTAAGCCAACTCACCTTAATAAAATGCTTAATGGGAGTCAACCCATTCTTAGTAGTTTAATAATTTCACTTTTTATTTTTATTTTCGTGTTCTAATAAGTTTGTTGAAATCATAAATTTGAAGAGAACATTATTGTGAAGTTTAAAGATGAGTTAGAAAGAAATTTTTTGGAAGGAAGAAATAAAACAGGGTCTAGACCCCGTAACGAGCGCCGGTACGACCGGAGAGGCCCGTACCACCCTCCCGTACCGTTGAAGCAAAATAAGTTATCAAGTTTATTTCCAAGGCAGTGATCGTAGCGAGCACTGGTATGGTCGGAGGTGCCCGTACCATCCGCCCGTACCAAACTTTGATGATTTTCTCCAACTCTACTAGCAAGTTAACGACCACTGGTATGGTCGGAGGTGCCCGTACAATCCGCCTGTACTAGATCCTCCAGGTTTGATCACGGAACCATAATATTGATCCAACAGTGATGACCACGGGTACGGGAGGGACGCTCCCGTACTGCCCGCTCATACTGATTACATCGCCAGGTAAAGCCGACGGCGGCTCACAGCCAGCCTCTTTCTTCTTTCCTCTCTTAATATCTCTCTCTCTTTTTCTATCCAACTCAAACCCTAATCCTCTAGAACCTTTGATTCTTCACCGATTTCTTGTGTTTGAGTGGGGAAATCTTCACATCAGTAAGTTTCTCATCTGATCCATGCTTTATTTTCTGAAATCCATGGTTGAATTCCTCACCATTGACTATATAGATGAGTTCATCATATTTTGAGATTATTTTTGATTCCTCACGTTAGGATTTCTAATTTCTGCATGTAATCGTTTGTTTGTATGATAGAAACCTGATGCCTATAGTTTTTCTTTGAAATTTTGCAGCACAATGAATATTGGAAATATTTTCCGCTCTAGCAAGGGCTCAGGAACGTCAAGCCACCGGGTTCAAAGAAGAAGCACTTGGAGGGGGACAACTTAGAGAAGCCCTGAACAAGGACTATGAGAGGGTGAGCGAACACAAGGTTATACCCACTAAGTGGGTGAGCCGTGATTTTCTCTCTCAATAGGTCCTACTGGAGGACTTCGATAGGATGACCGAGAACACCGACATGATCCCTTTCTCTTACCTCTCCACCGAGAAATTCGATCTCGCCATGTATGAGTTCATGTCATCATTCCACAATGACCTTGAGACCCAAGAGCGTCATTGCACTATAAGTTTCATGCTCAATGGGCAACCTCACAACCTAACTTTCTATCAATTTTGTGACTGTTTCGGGTTCACTTATGAGGGAGAGCTTGATACCACTGATTATTTAATCGTAGTGGCAATGCATTCTTGGGTCTAGATTTCTGTCCATAGGAACACCGATTATTTGCGCAGGAAGAGCGCCACTATCCAGAATCCCACTATCTGCAACTTCGCCACCTTCTTTGCCAATTCTATTTTTGGGAAGGCTGATATCTGGGCAATGGAAGGCCCCAAGATAAGTGTAATTTATATGGCTCTTCATCTTGAGATGGAGCATAATGTAAACTTGGATGCTTTGCTCATCCAACATTTCTGCCGCCAAATGTCGGCTCCCTCAGGTGACATCTGATGTGGAGGCTTGATCACTCAGCTCGCCTAGGCGAGCGAGTTTGTCATGCCACGTGAGAAAGTTGTGGCTGGAAGTAAGGTTCTAGATGACATTCAGATGGCTAGCACCAAATTCATGGGGGTTTATATAAGCCCCAACGCTCCCTTCGTGCTTATCAATTTTATTTTGAGCCTAATGGCGATCTTCACCAAGTTTTTCTTCCATTTGTCCATGCTTTTGGTTTGCTAGGTAAATAGAGTTGGTTCCACAATGAGGAAGACTTCCATGAGGCAATGATCTCCTCAGGGAGGATTGTGCCCTCGGGAGGGAACCCCAACTAGGAGAACACGGGCAGTAGCCAGCAAAAGCAAGAGCATGGTGGGAAAGACTAGACCACCATAGGTTGGGATGACTATAGTTAGAAACATCATCATCAAAAACCTTTTCCCCAATACCAGGAGCAAGGTATGCCTCCACCTTAGCCGAGATTCAACTATGTCCCGAGGAGTGACTTTGACTAGGTGGTGCATCGCATCGAAAACGTGGAAAATACGTTGCACGATGTGAATGCCAACATCATCAACCTCACCCAAGACTTCAACTCCTTCATGACTTACCTCTCGAACCGCTATCCGTACTTTCCATACCAGCAACCGCCGCCCAACGATGGCGACTACTATTGATCTAGGATAGTCCAAGAGCCTAAGCTTGGGGAGGTTAAACTCCTCCCCACCTTTTGCATTCATATTTTTGCATTATTCATTTGATTTATTTGTTTTTCTTCTAGTGCATGTTTACTTTTAGCTCGCATTGTTAAAAAAAACCCAAAAATATTAGACTAGATTTTATCTTGTTTTGTGTGAAGTTCTCTCGGCTCTCTCTTTAATTTTTTGCAGGTTATCCACTTCAAGTGACTTATCTATAGAGAATAATGCGAGTAATTGACCCAAGTGAGAGATGACCAAGCAAGAGGAGGTATCGCATTCCTATTTTCCCTCCTTCTGTAAGTTTATCCATGAACATATTGTGTTTGTTAGGTTGCACTTGAGTTGCACTCCACGCTTATCTTGTTATATTTTAGAACTTAATCTCAAGGCTGATGCCACTACTTTGGTTTCAACTTATGACAATTATGATCGGTTAGAAAGACAACCCAGTTGGATTAAATTCCATTATTTTAAGAATAAGGGAAAGTGTCTTCTTGACAACTTTGGTGCCTTGTTTCGTCTTAAGGATTTAATCTTAGTAGTGCTCAACCCTGCATCCTAATGGTTTGACCTGATAACACGTTTTGAAAAGAATAGTTTGATGCAACAAACATTTTACGGTGGTTGAGGGAGATGCCAAACTTGCTTTGCTCAGCAGAAAAGAGATAGTTCATTTGAAAAGATTTAGGAGAGTACCCAAACTTCATGGAACCAACAACTCCTATGGCCTACGAACAATCTTGAGTTCATCTTAGATTTCGGTTATGAGTTGGTTACACATTTGTAGCATTGCTGTAGTGGGTAAATTTTTAGTTCCATGGGATATGAGCTGAAAATATTTGATCCTTATGAGAGTATTGGCATCACCTCACCACTAAAAAACTAGAGTTCTTGAAAAACAAGGAAGAGATGGGGTGTTAGATTGCCACGATTTTCAAATAGGTGTTAATGAAAATCTCTAAGTTTATCCTTCTTTTGACATCTATTTGCACACCCTTAATTGGACTGAAACATCCTTTCTTAAAACTATTTCTACTCTCATAATAGAGGGGCGCTGAAATTTTTTATCCGCAAGCCTAACCAAAATTTTGGCAGTCTCTTTTGAGTTTAAGAATTATTAGCTAGCGAGTTACTTGCGGTTAAGAAGCGCAGCTAAGTGCAATTGTTCAGATATATTATGCTCATGTTTAAGGTTTCAGGATTTGTGACAATGGAATATGATACAACCTTGAACTTGTGAGTTTTCCCTCTTGATTCAGTTTCTCGCTATTATTCATTATAACTTTGTCACTCGAGGGTGAGTAACAACTAAGCTTGGGGAGGTTAATAGATCCAAATTTCAATACATTTTATCGATGATTTTCCCTTGGTTTTTTTAGGGTTTCGCTTGATTTCACCCTTTAACTAATGTTAACATTACAAATTAGCGAAACCATGGTTTATTGTGCTGGTTTTGAGGTAATGAACACTTTTGGAAGATCTGAGAGCATTTATGGGTTACTTACATTTGAAGAAACAAATCCCCAATTGAAGCCCCTCTAATGAACACTAGTACGGTCGGGACACGCTCGTACCGTCCGCCCATACGATACTCCTTCAGCTCCATTATATCAATATAAGTAACTTTCATGAAGGAGGAGGGACGAAAAAACGCATCCGCCGCAAACAACTCTAGAAGAGGGGAGATTATATCTGAGGAAGGAGAAGAGCATCATCGCATTCTTCCATGATCCATAGCCTCTCAATCATCCACTCTGCCATCACCCCCTCTTGTACTAAGAGAAAGAGAGATTTGCACTTGTAAGATAATGGTTTGATACTTTGATCTACTTTGGTTTGCATTTGATTTGATCCTCAAACTATATTGTGGCTTACTACGGTAAAGTTGAGATGATTCCTATATGCAATATTATTATGCCTTTGATCTTTCTTCCTCCCATGTCTAAGTAAATCCCCATAGGCGTTGGAGATGTAGGGGATTGGTAAGATGTGTTGTTCCTCCTTTGTTTCTATCCATTTGTGATTATTATATTGATAATTATATTGTGAGAATGAATATCTATGTTTGCCTAATGCTTGTTGTACAATTTAAGGGCCCGGATAACATGATCTAGAGATCTCATAGGTATGAACTTGTTTACTATCGAATCGGCGACCCCTGAGTGACATGGCCGATATCAATGAGGAGCTAGTACTACTCGAGGACAACAAGGAACCATCAAGATTAAAGCCTTAATCCGGTCGAAAGACCTTAATTAATGTGCTAACCATTATTGTGGTAATAGGCAGATGGATCATTTGGACTAGAAGAATTTACCAAGAGGACTCCTAGTCAGTATATGTCAACACCCGAATTTTTAAGTCTAGATGCATGTTATGCTATACATCGCAATCCCAGGATTACCATTTTTGCGAGACATCACAGAATTGGTACCATAGTACATCATCCATTACAAACAATAATAGTCTTACAAATAGTTGATCTCATGATCAAGTCTTAATACAAATCAGAGAAGCAGAAATATAATGTAGTAGACTCCATCTTCATGGTCATAGGCAATGCTGACGATGGGAGATGATCCTACTTATCATAGACCTCCTGCTGTCCATCTTCCGGGTAGTCCTCCTCATAGTCTGGCCATGGGAATAGACAGGGACAAAGCCATGAGTACTCTTTAAGTACTCACAAACTATCACTAGTATAAGTAAGGTAATACTAGTAGGAATCTTAAGATCTAGGTTTGTTTGCAAAAAGCCAGGTTTATTCCAAAAGGACTTGAAGAGTAAAGACCTTATTTAGTTCTCTACATTACTTAAGTGGGAACTTACTTTTCACGTCCACAACTCTGTTGTGGTCAAGTCAAAGTCATTGTTCAAGTCACAAGTTATTTTGAAAACATCTAACAATGGAATAGTATGGCCACTACAACTGTCCATAACTGCGGACGCGGCTATTCGAATAGTTTCACACTCTGTAGAGGTGGTACACTTTCACCACAAGATCCAATACATCCATTAGGGATAACCTCGAATCATCATACTTGGTATGCGGATAATCAATCCTAACCTTTCAATTACACACCCTAGTATAGGCACCTCCCCTATGAGCTTAGCCTCCTAGCCATGGATATCTTCCATCCTGGGCACTACATAGGTGGACATTCATATTCACGAGGTAGCCTCAGCTCAACCTCTTCTGCAAGGGAACCCATACTAAGATATATAAACTTCCGGTTAAGCCCTATCTAACTTAGGTATTGTGGGTGCATGGTAAAATTGGAATGGTATCGCATCCGGACCCAACCATCAGTTTTTATCAAAGTCAAGGCTCATGCCTCATTCAGTTTCATCATCAAACCATTGTGTTTCATAACACATATCAAAACATTTCAATAGAATGAATCATCATTCCAAGGTTCTCATAATCCTTTTCTCCACGTATTCCCATCTAAAGTGATCAAGTTTTAACTTAGCACTAGCCACTAGCGTTGAGGGTATCACTATTGAGGGGTGCTAATCAAGTATAAGTATTCAAGACTAGTTCCATGATCTTGATGGTATCCATCCTATTTTCCACTAATCACAATTGCTTAACTAAGTACGAAACTTTAGTAAAAGGAAAAGTAAAGCTTGCATGTAAAACTTGGGATGGGTATAATCAAAGTTGCATAACCAAGCATGCCTAGTGCATCTTGCATAAGTTAGCTTGCATGGATGGCTTGTATTAGTTAGCTTGCACTGATTGCTTGCCTTGTTGGGTGCAGTCATTGAAGTTCTATTCCCCTTCCTTGAAGTACTCCTCCTCGTCGTAGGCCGGGTTGGTACTAGTGTCTATAAATACATACGAGGTACACAATCACCAAACAACACTTCACTACTTCTATTGAGCACACAAAGGCTCACAATAGATGATCTAGCTTCATCTCAATTATCACATGAAATAATGACACATTCTTATTTATCTTATTTTGGGAAAAGTAATTTCTACTCACTGAAAAATACTTAAGATTTAATATTCTCCAATTAAAATATGGGATCATATTGACACATGTCATCACCACATATTTCAATACTTGGGAATGTGATTTAAAGTGGTGGTCATATATTACAAGATTTAATATTACTATTTAATAATATTAAAGTGACTAGAAATGCCTAGATTGCATTCTTTTAATACTAATCCATGTTTAATATCTGTAATACCAAATATTTTTACATACACATGTAGAGCATGGCAAATGTGATTTTTGAGAGTTGGAATCAACTCAAAAGCATTTATGGTTGATTTTATAAAAATGTTTGAAGTGGTAAAAGTCTCTGTCTTGTTACTTTTACTCTAGGTTATCTATAATTTCAAATGGTTTTTATCCAACGGGAGTGATTAGATATTTTCAATACCTTTCTAACAAAATTGGAATCATGCAATTTTCTTCAATACATATCTTTGAATTAAATTTTGAATACAGCTACAAAATAGGATTTTGAATAAAATAGAAAAACTAAGTTTGAATCACTCGGCTATGCGCGGGAAAGAACTTCGGCCGGCCCAACTGCACAGTGCGCGCGTAGCAGGCTGCTAACAGGTTGGTTCCATGCATCAGCAGCAGATCTAAAGCGAAGCGGTATCAGCAATTCTTGGCGCTACGATTAGAACAAGATCGACGGCTAAGGTTCATCGCCTATGTCATAGAGGGCTCGCGAGATTCTAAACCAAGTAGCACGGTAGGGGTCGTCGGAGGCTTACCAGGGCTCCAGCTAGGTCTAGTGATGGGGGCTAATGGGCTGGTAGATGATGGTGAGTCAAATGGTGGTCACGGTGGCTCCTGGGGTGGCTCCAATCGACGGCGCACTTCGTTCACTGCAGCGGCGGGCTCCGGCAAAATTCCGGCGACGTGGTGCTCGCCTTCTCCGGGGAAGGGTCTGGAGTGTTTCTGAGAGAGATGGGAGTGGAATGGCGTGTCGTTTGAGGTCTAGGGAGGGTCCTATTTATACACCGGCGAGAGAGGCAGGGCGGCATGGCTCGTGCTCATCAACGACGCTGCTACAGGTCATGATATTCATGGAGGATGGCATGGGTCGATGCGGTGGACTGCAGAGATCGTCACACGTGTATTGGCGCGGCAAGGGGCGGTCTCCGTCGGTCGGAATAGGTCCGTGCTCTGTGTGGGTACGGTGGTGTTCGTCATCAAGTACAGTGGTCACGGGGCGCGCGGTGGCGAATGGTCGTGTCTAGGAGGTCACTGGTGACGTGGCAAGTATGGGTACACGCGAAGAGAGCGAGGCGCGGCGTGGCTACACAAGGCGGCTTCGGCGCTCTAGCATGCGTTCGGCATGGCTACGAGTTAAATGGGCGCGCCTGCGCTGGCTTCTCCACTGCTCGCCGTTGGTCAAGGGGTGGATAGAGAGGTGCAGTGAGGTCACGCCTACCTGCTAGTGGTCATGGGAGAGGGCAGTGCGGCGTGTGGCATCATGTCCATGGTCAACCGGCATGGACATGCTCGGGTACGACGGCACTGGTGCAATTGGAAAGTGAGAGGTGCTCCATTGCGTGGCTAGGTACTGGGGATGGTCGTGGGTGAGTAACTGAGGCTGATTGAAGTACAAGAATGATCACAAGATTGTTTCAAATACTGTATAGTTGTGGAACTTGTACTTTGTCTGCTAGTTGTTTGATCAAATGGCCGCATGAGGCAAAGATTCAAATTTTTGAATGAATTTTGGTGGGTGTGTTGGTCACATGCTTAGGTATCTCTAGTTGCTAGGGATATCCATGTGGTGTTCGTTTGAGTGGTTTTTGCAAAATGGTGATCAATGTACCTACACTTGATTCAATTCTGAATTGCCTCTCAAATATATTTGAATTTGATTTCTATTAATTTGTAAAGTTTGCTTGGGTTTAGTTCCACTTGGTCTAACAAGGGGAGAAAAGAAATAGAATTGTTTCTATTGGAAATCTTTTACTAGAGATGCCCAAAGTGGGCTAATAGTTAATTTTGGCCAAAGTGACCATTTGATCATATGCTTCATATTTGATTTTATTTTTATTTGATTTTTTTTGGAACTGACCTAGATGATGTGGTATTCCTCTTTAACCTAATCCTTATCATTAATATCAATCAAACACGGCAAATGCAAGAATACATGCATTTATATTAAATCACACATGCACTCATATGGGTTTAGGAATAACTGTTTTTGTTAACCCTAATCTTGGGTGATTAGAACTTGATAAGCTTGTTTAATATTTTTGAGATGTTACAAACCTTCCCTCCTTAAACAGAATCTCGTCTCGAGATTCAAGAAAAACTAGGAACTAAAGGGATTGGGAAACTCCATCCTAATATAATCTTCTCGCTCCCAAGTACCTTATTCTTCGGTATGGTTACTCCACTAGATCTTGACAAACTTGATACTTCTGGTCCGGGTGGTTCTGAAGGCTTCTTCGAAAACAAGAATGGACACTTCACGATAAGTTAGATCCTTATTGATATCTATGGCTCTATGATCGATGTTCTTGAAAACTTCAGTCTTCTCCGGAACTTCTAGGCATTTCCTAAGTAACGAGATATGGAACACATCATGTACGGCTGACATCTCTTCAGGAAGTTCCAGCTGATAGGATACTTCTCCTCGGTGAATCAAAATTTTGAAAGGTGCAATATATCTGGGGGTAAGCTTCCCTTTCAGTTGGAAACGCTGCATTCCTTTCAAAGGTGATACTTTGAGATACACGAAATCTATGACATTGAAGGTCAGGTCTCGATGTCTTTTATCAGCGTAACTCTTCTGTCTAGATTGAGCGGTCTTGAGGTGTTCACGGACTATGTGAACCTTTTCTTCGGCTTCTCGTAGGATATCGGGTATGAATATCTGACTCTCTCCTACTTGCGACCAATTCAGGGGGGTATGACACTTCCTTCCATACAAAAACTCAAAGGGGGCCATTTGCAAACTGGCTTGATAACTATTGTTGTAGGAGAATTCTGCGAAAGGCAGACAATCTTCCCATTTAGATCCATATTCTAGAACACAAGCTCTCAACATATCTTCTAGTATCTGGTTTACTCTTTCTGTTTGTCCATCGGTTTGCAGGTGATAGGCTATGCTGAAATTTAGTTTGGTTCCTAATACTTCTTGGACTTTCTTCTAGAACCTTGAGGTAAACTGGGTTCCCCGATCCGACACAATGGTCTTGGGGGTTCCATGCAGACTGACTATTCTAGCAATGTACAACTCCGCTAGTTTCGAGCTTTGATAGGTAGTCTTGACGGGTATAAAATGAGCTACTTTGGACAGTCTATCTACTATGACCCAAATAGAATCATTTCCCCTAATAGATGTAGGCAAACCTGTGATGAAATCCATTCCAACAGAATCCCATTTCCATTCCGGAATCTGCAATGGTTGCAAAAGTCCCGTGGGTCGCTGATGTTCCGCTTTGACTCTCTGACAGATATCACACTTACCTATATAGCTTCCGACTTCTCTTTTCATTTTATGCCACCAAAATTGCTCCTTCAAATCCTGATACATCTTCGTTCCTCCCGTGTGAATAGAATAAAGGGTATCATGGGCTTCCTGCATAATGACTTATTTCAACACTGAATCTGCTGGCACACAAATACGTCCTTTAACCACATAACTCCTTCTTCATCGTTGGTGAATCCGGGTACCTTCCCTGTTCCGATACGACGCTTGATTCCATCAATACTTGCGTTTCCTTTGTGGGCTTCCTTTATCTGACTGATCAGAGTGGGTTGAAGTTCTATGGTAGCTAGAAATCCTTCGCTAACTAGCTACATTCTAAAATTTTCCAACTCATCATGCAAACTTGGTTGGTCTTCCTTAATCATGGTGTTTAATCTACATGGTAATCTACTAAGAGCATTCGCTACCACATTGGCCTTGCCGTGGTGGTAGTGAATGTCAAGGTCATAATCCTTGATTAACTCTATCCATCTCCTTTGCCTCATATTCAGCTCCTTCTGAGTGACAATATACTTCAAATTCCGTGATCCGAATAAATCTCACAACGGTTACCCATGAGGTAATGACGCCATGTGTGGCGCCCCGCCAAAACCACTACTAGAAAATCGCGTTGTTTTTGTGCATTGCATCGTCATGACCGCATGCTGATGTCATCATGCCACCTTGCATTTGAGCATCGTCATGTCATCTTGCATGTGTTTGTACAAAACTATTTTCGAAAAGCCTGGTTTTGTTTTCTAAACGCCCCGTCTCTATTCAAATTAAAACCCGGGTCCGGATGCTTTGTTTCGTCTGCCAGCGGATTTCAAAAGCATTGTTTTAAATGAATAAGATATTTAAATTATTTTAGGAGCCAGCCCGCCAGGCCCGAAAGCCTAGCCGGCCACCTCCAGATTAAAACCCTAATCTGTCTAACACCCGGACCTTTTCTACCAAAAACCCTACCCTATTTTTTCTAACCATCCCCAGCCACCTTCACCCCAGCCTATCCCAAGCCGCCACATCATCCTGGCCCCAACTTCCACCCTCTTACCAGCCGCCACCTCACCACAAACCCCCCCTCATGCGTTTCCCGCCCAGCCCCACCTACCCCCTGCTAGAACCGCCCGACCGCCCCGCCTCGGGATCCTGCGAGCCCGCCTGGCCCAGCCCGCAGCCGACACCACCTGCCGCCCTCTATCCCCACGCCCCGCCTGGCCCCACCACTCCCGCTCGCCCCGCGCGCCGCTCCCCCCGCGCGCCGCTCCCCCTCTCTCTCTTCCCCGTCTGCCCCGCCTCTCTTCCTCCCTCGCTCCGCCGCCCGCCGCCGCCCTCAGCGCTCGCCGGCCGCCGCCTGCGTCTGCGCGGCTCGCCTTCAGCCACAGACCGGCCCCGGCCGCGCAACCGTCGTCGTCCCCGCTGCTTCTTCCCTGCGACCTCGGGCCCCCTCCTCCCCGACCTCATCCTCCTTCCCCACTCCCCGTCGGCCGCCCGCCGACCTCGGCCTCGCCGCTGTTCTCGTCGAGCCCCGCCGCCAGCACCTCCGCCCTACCCCGACCCCATGCCGGCCGTCTCGCCACGACCTTCCCCGCCCTCGCTTCCCCCGTCCTCCTACCACGCCACCCCGGGGCAAGCCCCTCGACGTCACCGTTCCCCGCCACGGCCCCTCCTGCGTCGTGCCGCCATCCATCCACCGCCGCGACCTCGGCCGCCTCCAACCGCTCTCCGGCCGTCTGCCTCCTCCCTCGCCAGAAGCCGCGCGTCGCCGCCGCCCTCTCGGCCTCCTCCCCGTGTCTTCCTCCGCTCTAGCCCGCGCCTCCTCATCGTCAACCCTCGCCGCCGCGGCCACCTCGCCGTCGAACCGCGTCCAGCACCGCCGAAGTCCGGTCTGACGCTGCCGCCCACCTCTCCTCCTCGTGCCTCCCGCCGGCCACCGCTTCCCGCCTCCTCTGGCGAGCCCGACCCCTGCCGCCTCGGCCTCCCTGGGGCCGCCTCCTTTCCCTGCCGACCCGCGTCGGAGCCGCCTCCTCCCGGACCACGCGCCTGCTAACCTAGTGCCATTTGCTATCAGGTAGCTGTGGTTGCTATTGTATGGTTGGCTATTTTATCTAGATTTTTGTGAGTTTGGCGATGTATCTAATAAATTCCGTCCGGTGTGCTGCTACTCAGGTCCTCCACGACAAGATCTGGTTCAGTTAAATGCCTTCCGATAAACTAAGACGACACTAGATGAATGCATGGTACCGATAAGACCTACCACTCGGGTGAAGACACAAACCCAAAGAAGCCTGACAAGACTGCCCACATAGAGACCGACCCATCAGAACGTCAACTTCTCTGACCACGAACCCGAAGGGCTTCTTCCTGGAAGTCCGGGGCCCTTCCCGGAAACACAAGACCCTTGTTCCCGGATGAGAAGGTCGAGACCGAACCGAACCCCTCGGGATGACAAGTTCTTCTCGGAGTCCGAAGACCGATCCCACCGAGACCGTCGAACCCCGGAACCCAAGTTCGCTGCACCCTAATGTGATTACCTATCCGAGACCCCATTATTTTTATAACAATAACATTATCAATTGTTGCACATTAAATGGTTCATATTTGCATCGCATCATGTGGGTTTGGGGGCATTATGCCGATTCATATCATAATTAAATATGGAGTCTAGAGGGCTTTTCTTGTCTCATAACGTCTCCATTTAAATTTGCGTAGCAGACCGATGACATGCTTTGCATTGATAAACCAACATTTAAATTGCGGGGTTTTCTAAACAACTTGAACCGTGTACTTAATTGTCGGGACCCCGGTTCCGCTTAATACTGTCTAAATGCACCGCATCTGCATCATATCATAATCATGCCGGATCTTCTGCCGTAGTATTAAAAATTGCATCCGGTGTTTCTTTTAGTGCTTTGCTTCTTCGCGGATTAGCCCGATGAGTGGATGCGAGTATCGACAAGTTCTCCGGATATGATCCTTCGGCAGTGTTTCCCAGGCGAGCATCTCTCCCCTTCTACCTATTTTGCATTTATAGTCTTTATTTCCTACTGTGGATCTATTGCTATCCGTGTCGCGATGCTTTAGTTTCCGCACCCTAGTTATATCTCGTGCAGCCTCTATATTGCCTTGGACACCTCCTATTACTCTGTGTTTGGTAGATAGCTGGCCTTGCGAGTCGTAGTCGCTTGCTCAGGTGTGATCTCGTGTTGTCAAGTACCACAATTGTTGGAACGCTGCAGATGTTTATCGGTGGAGTTGTTTATTGGTGGAGATGATCATGACTTTAAATACAACTATTAAAATGCTAGATATAACTAATGCAGAGGCATCGATGAGCAATAGATGTTATTTGGTTCTTCCACGCTCACTTGTGTCCCATAGGACCCCGAGTACTTGATACCTGTTCCTCGATTTTTCGCACTATCCACATCCGGGAGCCCTTATGGACCCCCCTGAGCCAGAGCTTGATTCATTTCTATTTCTTGGGGCCACAAAGTAGTTTGGGGCTTTATTACTATCCTGAACTTATGCCATGCTTTACTGCTTTATTTAAGATTGTGCGTGGAGCACCTGTACTGTTTAGGATTGCGGAGTGTTTTCGCGGTATCGACAAGCCCAGTCACACTTTCGGGTTCCCAGTCGTTTACAGCCATTGGCACAAACCTTGGGTCCGTCTCGGAGCCGGCCAACTTCGTTGCGGGTAGCTTAATGGGGTGGCCCCCTGAAATATTTATGAATCCTGTGATTGCTTTGTCGTGAAAGCCTCGTTGGGTTTTGAGTTGGTTATTCCGAGGTTGATCGAGTGTGTGTTGCTATTTGTGCACCCCTGCAGGATAAAACTTTCTGAAAGCCGTGTCCGCGGTTATGGACGACTTGGAGCACAGTATCTCGATCATAGACAAGCTTAACTAAAGTAGTGCTATAAAATTTGACTTAATATATGACTAGTAATCAGCTCAAGTATAACGCAATGGATATTAAAAATGCCAACAGCTGGTGGATCTGGGTTTTGTGACATGCTATATGCCTAGTAAGTATTACAACTCCAATGGAATGTGATAAAAGTGTCAACCACTGCTGGGTTTTGGGATTCCTCAGGACAATTATATCCGTCTAGTAATTGATCCAACTACAACGGAATGGTGATTAAAACTGCCCACTAATTATGCTTCAGGATGACTCATGCTACCTTTATCTGATTAGTAATTGCTGCAACTATAACGGAATGAGTAAAACTGCCAACTGTGTGAGTTCCTTGGTCCGACTTCCTCGTTTGGTCTCGAGGGGGAAATACCAGGATGGGTTTGTTTGGTGTTAGCTTCAGGTTGGATCCGAGTAGGTCTTTCTTATCCCTCTCTGATAAACGCCAGTTGTATCGAGTCTCTATAGGTTGTATAGTGCCGCTGCGCTGCCGCTTCAGCCCACCATACCTATGTAGGCGAGAGCCGCCGAATTCTAGCCTCGCCGTGTACTGGCCTCAGTACTGACGCTCTTCTTTTTCCTTTGCCCTTTGTCGGCACCCCTTTTGTTTGAGCAGGTTTGAGATCGCCGCCGTTAGCAGGGTTACCCTTCCGGCTTGGCGAGGGCAGGGTTATGGACGCCATTGGTTATTCTTCAGCGCTCTTAGCCCCATTTGCATCTTGTCCGTAGTCGGACGCTCTATCGTTTTCAAGGTGATTAGGATCTTTGTATTGTATATCTTTATTCTTGACTCAGGGAGTCGCTGTTGTATATATATCTGTTCTGTGGGTCCCATCGAGGACTGTGGTGTAATTTTATTACTTTGTTTTCCACCCGCACGAAAGTGCCTGGTGGGCGTCCTTGAATCGTTTCTATGCGGGTTTGGCGGAAAGCGCTAAAACTTGCATAGGGCCGATTTGAGGGTGTTACACCATGTCTTCAAGGCTAAAAGTATGACTGCCATCTCTAAGTCATGGGTAGGATAATTCTGCTCATTTTGCTTCAGTTCTCTGGACAAATATGATATGACTTTGCCTTTTTGCATCAACACACATCCGAGACCAATCTTGGATGCATCACAATACACATCAAAAGGCTTCTTGATATCCGGCAAGATCAAAATTGGGGCTGAAATCAGTATCTTCTTAAGATCTGGAAAACTTGCTTCACATTTATCAGTCCATTCAAACTTCTTATCTTTCTTCAACAAGTGAGTCATCGGTCTTGCGATGCTTGAAAATCCTTCGACAAACTTGTGGTAATATCCGGCTAATCCAAGAAATGCATAGACTTCGGTTTGAGTGGTTGGGGCTCTCCATTCCTCGACATCCTTAATATTGGTAGGATCAATAACAGCTCCTCCTGCCGTCAAGATATGGCCTAGGAATCCTACTTCCTTTAACCAAAACTCACATTTGCTAAACTTGGTATACAACTGATGCTCTCTAAGGGTTTCAAGGATGGCTCTTAGGTGCTGTTCATGGTATTCTTCTGACTTGGAGTAGATTAGAATGTTGTCGATAAAAACAATGACAAACTTATCCAGGAAGTTCATAAAAATCTTATTCATGAAATAAGCGGGGGAATTGGTTAATCCAAAAGACATGACATTGTACTCATACAATCCATATCTTGTGGTGAAGGAGGTCTTTGGAATATCCGTTGCTCGAATCATCAATTGATGATAACCAGTTCTAAGATCAATCGTAGAAAACACTCTAGCACTAGTTAGTGGTCAAAAAGATCTTCTATGTTCGGCAGTGGGTACTTGTTCTTGATGGTGACATCATTCAGCTTCCGGTAATCCGTACACAAACGGTTCGCACCATCCTTCTTATCCACAAAGAAAACATGTGATCTCCATGGCGATGCACTTGGTTGTATCAAACCTTTTCCTAACATATCATCAAGTTGCTTCTTCAGCTCCACTAATTCACATGGGTTCATACTATATGGCCTTTGAGCTATGGGTCCAGTTCCAGGAACTAGTTCGATGATAAACTCGATATCCCAATCTGGGCGCATACCGGGAAATTCATCTGGGAACACATCGAGGTATTCATAGTGACATGGGTATACCCTATAGGTACTCGAGCTTGGTATATACGGTCCAAATACATACAGGCCCACGGTGTCGCCAAGGCCCAAACAAGGGACTCGAGTGGCCTACGGACTCTCGATTGCTTGAAGAACAAGAAGAAGTTAAAGATAGAAAGTTTGAAGGGGAAAAACCCTAACTTGTAACCGACACGACCTGCTACCCGAGACCTAGCCTATCTATATAAAGGCTAGGAGGGGGCGGCGAGGAGGACACACGCAACCCTAGTTTCCACAACCCTTGCCAGATTGCATCTGCGCACCATTGTAACTTTCGACTCCTTCGATAATTCCACGAGCAGACAAGCAGGAGTAGGGACCTCTACGAGGCCTAAACCTGGGTAAATCCTTTGTCCCCTATGTGCTTATTTGCTAGCCGATAGATGTCTCCAGCGCTCCCTCCTTCTCCAAAACCCAAGTCCATAACAATGGGCATTGATGAGTTAAACCCTCGTCAATTGGCGCCGTCTGTGGGAATTGGGAGTGCTGATGTTGCGGCTTCTTCGGCCCCATCAACTGCGATCTACAACTCTGCAACAACGGAGATTCACCAGCTCTTCGGTGCCTTCGACTTCACCGTCCACACGCCGGCCACCCGCCCGGCTTTCGAGTCTGTGGGCAACGGAATCAGCCTGGCGATTGGGAGCTTCCGCTTCCAAGTTGGTCAGATGGGCACGCTTCGCATGCCCGATCAGCCGACAACACCAGCGATTGCCCCGACATCATGGTTCCCTCCATCGATCGTCACCCTCAGCGAGCTCAATGTCCCAGTGGCAGTCGAGAATACGATCAGCGATAGAAGTCGCGATTCCGATCTGAGCGATCTGGGCACTGAAGATGGAACCTGCGGTTCCGGATCTGAAAGTTGTGGAAGCAATAGCTTCCCCAATCACTTCATGTGCGCCGTCATCAACGCAGGCGACACCTCTGCCAATCGCGACAACGGTGGCAACCCTGGCAACATCACCGATCCACCCAACGCTGGTAACGGTGGCAATGGTGGCAACGGCGGTAACGGTGGAAATCGCGCCCCCGCCAACAACGGAGGAGCAGTCGAACCTCCATCCATAATAAATGAGCAAACCGGTGAATGCGTCCTGATCAAGCTCAACGAGCAAGAATGGGCTCCCTGCCGCGAGGCCCTGCGAGGCGCCCCTTTACCCTTCGGGTCCCCGCAAGAACTGCTGATGGGCTACCACTGGCTCCTGAAGGAAGAATTCAAGCGCCAGGTGCAAACAATCGCGCAACTGGAGGCGCGTAAAAAGGCAGCGGACGAATTGAGCCTTCATCGCGCTGGGCTCTCCTCCTACGGAGGATCCTCCTCAAGGGGCAACGAGTACCTCGCCAAGAAGAGGCAATCGCGGATGGCTCATCTTACCGAGCAAGAACGCATAGAAGCGGCGAAAGTCCTCGACTTCGGCTCTATGACAGTCGACACGAGGGGCAACGTGGTCCCAGGACGCCGCAGGCTGCGGTGACGGCAGCCACCATGTACCTCCTCAATAACCAGCCGCCAGCTGGAGATCCTCGAACTGCCATGCACGATCGCGGGCTTGGGATTAAGTGAGGCCGCCCTCGACAAGGAGCCAACACCAGACCCAAAAAAGGGCAAAGCGCTAGCAAAGTGCCACTCCTCACCCTCATCCAGCGACGACAGTCACGACCTGTCTCGGCGCCGCCGCTCACGGCGACATGATTGTGACAACGATGCGCGCGACAACCTCACACAACGCAAGATCGACAAGTCAAGGGCACGATGTGCTCGGTCGACTGACACGGAAGAGGAAGATGGGGAGCTCTGCGGTGCCAGATGCTTCAGCAAATCCATCAGGCAGAAACGAATGCCCAAAGGGTTTAAACTCCCGTCGGAGAACCCGAAATTCGACGGTCTACAAGACCCCAAGATCTGGCTGGAGGATCACATCTCCTCCGTCAGACTCCACGGAGGCAGTCGAAGCACTGCCATGCAATGCTTGCAGCTACAGCTGTAGGGCGCCGCCCGAGCATGGCTAAATAACCTCCCACACGGATCCATTCGCAGCTGGGATGAGCTGGTTTACAGCTTCGTGCGTAACTTTAAGGGCACGTACAGACGGCCCGCATCAATCGAAGAGCTGAGATGCTGCCAGCAAAGATCTGGCGAATCGCTGCGCTCCTACATCCAAAGGTGGTCCATCATCAAGAACTCCATGGAGAACATCTCGGAAGACCGCGTGATTGATGCATTCAACGGTGGTGTCCGCCGCCTAGAGCTCAGGGAGGAGCTGGGCCGCTCAAAGCCCCAGACCATCGACCACCTGATGGAGATCGCGAATCGGTGGGCCGATGGAGAAGATTCGGTGAAGAATCGTGCTCACTCCAACGAGGAGGCGGAACTCGAACGCAGACGCGACCGCCGAGGCAAGCGTCGCATGCGCATCTACGACGATCGCGACGACGTCAACATGGTCGCAGCCGGCTACGCCGATAGACGCGACGATAACCGAAATAGCGGATACTGTAGTGGCGGATACCGCGACTCCAGGAAAACCATGCAAGTATGGCAACGCCGCACTCCCGATGAGGCGCCGGCGACCTCCATAGAGGACAAACTGTCCGGGCCATGCACGGTACACTTCTACATCGACAAGCATGACGGCAAGAGAAAGTCCAGGCACCTCCTCAAAGACTGCCGCGAGTTCCTCAAGCTACACCAGGGTTTGGTTCGGATGAACCGCAATGCAGTCGAAAGAGGCTACGGAGCCGCTCCAGGCGTCGTGGCACATGGCGCACCACCACCACCACCTGGGACACCCCCGAACGGAGCCGCACCGGACCAGCACCACGGAGGAGAACCATACCCACAGGCCATGGGTACCATGATGATCCAAAAAGGACGCCCCTCCAACAGGGTGCAGAAGGCCATCACTCGCCAAGTCAACTTGGCCACGCACTCGCCACCATCCACCGCTGAGTACCTCAGTGGGAGCGAGTCGTGCATCACCTTCGACAAACGCGACCACCCACCTCAGATACCCCGTCCAGGTCATTGCCTCCTCGTACTCGAGGCGCAAATTGGAGGTTTCGACATGAGTCGCGTCTTCATGGACGGCGGAAGCGGCATCAACCTCATATTCGCGAGTACCTTGCGAGCGATGAGGATCCCTCTAACCTATCTGGAGGCATCAGACACAACATTCCACGACATCGTCCCAGGGAAAGGCGTATACCCCTGGGCAAAATCAATATCGACATCATCTTCGGCACGCCGAAGAACTTCCGGCGCGAGCGCATCGACTTTGAGGTCGTCGACTGGACCTCCCAATACCATTGCATCCTTGGGCATGTCGCATTCGCTAGATTCATGGCAGTGCCCCACTACGCCTACCTGCAGATGAAAATGCCAGGTCCTAACGACATCATCACGATCAACGGGATCTTTGAGCAATCTGACAGTTGCGACAGGGAATTCAACAGAATCTCCCAGTCCTTCGGCATGCAGGAAGAACTCGCGAGAATTGAAAGAGACGACAGACAACAGTCTGCCTCCCCTGAGCAGGCCAAGCTCACTTGATCTCTCCTTCGACTCATCTATGCACACAAAGAAAGTGCAGGTCCATCCATCGGATCCTGCCAAAACGGCCCTCATCGCCAATTACTCTATGAGCATTGGGAAATCTTTGCCTGGTGTCCTGCGGACATGCCAGGAGTTCCCAGGGAATTCGCTGAGCATGCACTCAACGTCAATCCCGACGCAAGGCCAGTCAAGCAAACAATCAGGCGACTGTCTGAGCCACGAGCGTAGGCAGTCGGAATGGAGATCAACAGACTCCTCGAGGCCAAGTTCATATGCGAGATCAAGGAAAGCACTTGGCTCGCCAATATGGTGCTGGTACCAAAAAAGGACACGGATATCCTACGGATGTGCATGGACTTCACTTCTTTAAACAAGCACTGCCCAAAAGATCACTTCTCGCTGTCACGGATTGACTAGATCATCGACTCCACCGCGGGATGCGAGCGTCTCTGCTTCCTCAACGCCTACTCAGGCTATAACCAAATTCGAATGAAGGAGGAAGATCAAGAGAAAACAGCGTTTACAACGCCCTTTGGTGTGTTCTACTACAAAACAATGCCCTTCGGGCTAAAAAACGCGGGAGCCACCTACCAGCGGTGCATGCAGGCTTGCCTCAAGGAACAACTGGGTCGCAACATCCAAGTCTATGTCGACGACATAGTAATCAAGACCAAGGAAGAAGCCTCTCTAATCGACGATTTGCGCAAAACCTTCGCCAACCTCGACTGCTACGGGATCAAGCTCAATCCGGACAAGTGCGCCTTCGGCATACCATCTGGGCAGCTACTTGGGTATCTCATCTCCGCGAGGGGAATCGAGGCGAACCCGAAGAAGATAAAAGCCATACTTGCCATGGAGAAGCCGAAGAACATAAGAGGCGTCCAGCAACTGGCCGGACGAATCGTGGCCCTCAGTCGATTTATTAGTCGGATGGGTGAAAAGGCGCTGCCCTTCTACCAACTCCTCCGCAAAGCTGAAAAATTCGAGTGGACCAACGAAGCGCAAGAAGCATTCGATGATCTCAAGCGCCTGCTATCCACTTCGCCAGTGCCGGTGACTCCACGAGAAAGGGAACCACTATTGCTGTACATCTCCGCCACCAACCAGGTGGTCAGCATAGTGCTCGTCGTCGAGCGAGCTGAGGAAAACAAGGCCCACGGCGTACAATGCCCAGTATACTACCTCAGCGAGATCCTCACGCCAACAAAACAGCGGTACCCGCACTGTCAGAAGCTGGCGTACGGCGTCTTTATGACCGCCCGGTGACTGCACCACTACTCCCAGGAACACCCAATCGTGGTAGTCAGCGACTCCCCGTTGGGACATATCTTCAATAACCCCGACGCCACGGGGCGAGTCACGCTTTGGGGAATAGAACTGTCTCCACGAGACATCACGTATGAAAAGCGCGACGCAATCAAGTCACAAGTTCTCCCTGACTTCCTCGTGCACTGGATGGAGAACCAACTCTCGGACAAGCCAGATATGTCCTACCTCTAGACAATGCACTTCGATGGGTCCAAGTGGAAAGACGGAGCAGGCGCAGGTGTCATACTGATGTCACCTCAAGGGGACAAGCTGAAGTATATCCTGCAAATGCAGTTCACAGCCTCAAACAACGAGGCTGAATACGAGGCCCTGTTGCACGGGATGGGGATGGCAAAAGCTTGCGGTGCCAAGAGGCTCATCATATATGGCGACTCCAAGTTGGTCGTCAACCAAACAATGCATGAATATGACGCACTGAACGACAACATGACCGTGACCTCTACGATACACTCGAAGGAGACTTCGATGGTTGCGAGTTGCGACACGTAGGTTGCGAAAGCAATGAGGAGGTGGACGCAATCACCAACATAGGCTCTACCTGCGCCCCCATACCACCTGGGTTTTCTCGAGCGCATATGCGAACGCTCCATCAAGCCAAAGGCGCAGAGAAGAAAACAAGCGCAGCAACGGACTCGGGGGCTACGCCACCCAATGAGCCAATCGCACTCGATGACTTGGAGCTGGACATAGGACTCGAGGGACCAATGAGCGTCATGATGATCGAGCAATCTTGGACGCAGCCATACATTACGTATCTCCTCAGCAAGAGACTACCGGACGACCCGACAGATGCACGGCACAACGCGTGGCGCTCCAAGGCATTCGCCGTTCTCAACGGCAAACTGTATAAACGCAGCATCACAGGAGTGCTACAACGATGCGTCTCCATGGCCGATGGAAGAGCAGTTCTCCTCGAAATCCATGAAGGGACCTGCGGGCACCACGCTGGCAGTCGCGCCCTCGTTGCCAAAGCTCTACGAGATGGATTCTACTGGCCTACGGTCACGCGCGATGCCAAGGACATCGTCCAAAAATGCAACGCTTGCCAGCGATTCGCGGACAAGCCGCATGCACCGGGCGCAGAGCTACGGCCAATCCCATTGGCCTGGCCCTTCGTGCAATGGGGGATCGACATGGTCGGCAAGCTTCCAAGGTCCTCGCGAGGAGGCTACGTCTACCTCTTGGTCGCAGTCGACAATTTCACCAAGTGGATTGAGGCCATGCTAGTAACCAACCAATCCACGCACAGCGCAGTCAAATTCTTTGAGTCCATCGTCTACCGCTTCGGGATGCCACACAGCATCATCACCGACAACGGGATGAACTTCACATCCAAGGAGTTCCAAGATTTCTGCCAGAACTCAGGGATCAACATCAGCTACGCCTCAGTAGCGCATCCACAGACCAACGGTCAGGTGGAAAAGGCAAACGAGCTCGTCTGGAGCGGCATCAAGAAGCGACTCCTTCGGCTACTCGAACAAGCTGCGGGTTGCTGGCCGGATGAACTGCAATCTGTACTCTGGAGCCTACGTACAACTCCAAACAGCGCCACGGGCTACATTCCATTTTTTATGGTGCACGGAGCAGAGGCAGTGCTACCAGCTGAGGTACGGTACAAGGCGCCGCGCGTGGTTGCTTACAGCGAACAAGAGTCATCCCTCGCACGCAAAGATTCTGTCGACCTCCTTGACGAAGCAAGGGAAATCGCCGCGGAAAGATCAACGATCTACTAGTAGAACCTGCGCAACTACCACAGTAGAAGGCTTCTCCCCAGATCCTTCGTCGAAGGCGACCTGGTCCTGCGACTGAAGCAGCAGGGGCATCTCAAGCTCGAGTCCCCCTGGGAAGGACCGTACATGATTACAGAAGTAATCCTAGGTGGCGCCTATCGCCTTCAACATTTAGAGACAGGAGTCGCATACTCCAACCCCTAGAACGTCGCACAGCTGCGACGCTTCTACCCTTAGTCGTTTTTTACATTGCAAATAAGGCTACTTAGCCAAGGCTACTTAGCCACACATTGTACCTCGCACTATTCTTTGAATAAATAAAAGCTAAGTGCCCCAAAACTCTGTCTTCTCCTTTACTTTTTCAATTTATATACTCGAGGGCTGCGCCACCCTATACACATCTGTTCTTCGAACCAAAAAGCAATATCCTGAGTAGCTGGTACATCAATCGAACCCCTTAACACAACCTCAACCCAGCTGCAACGCACCTAACAGGTTGACAAGGGACTGAGATAAAACATGGCCAGGCTAACGAAAAGGACTCACATAGTGCAACGCACTTCGTGCTAACAAAACTCTTTATGCACATACGACAATAAATTATTTACAAGACCTATGCGAACTTTACAACACAAGTACACTTATGTGCAGGATACAAAAAAGGCTACTACGGCAGCAGAAGAATGTTGGTTTGTTCCTCAAAGAAGTCGATGATCTCTTCTGCTGGGTGGTCCACCGCCAGTAGTGCGGCACCATATTCCAAGCAGAACCTGCTGGCGGTGCTGGTGGCCTAGACGCAATGGCGTCGACATCTACATCAGGCCTGTGCAATCGCACCATTGAGAGAGTAGCCTTGGCACCAGCCACCAACTGTTGCCTCACGCATTCGCGAACCACGGAAAGATCTTGAAATTTGGTAAGAAGGGCCAACAGGCTTGATGGAGTATCATCCAGCGGGAGTAGCATTGCGACAAATGTTCTTCAAGCATGACTGCGATTTCTTCAGGAAGAGTAGCACTCGCGACGCGCGATCCTGTAGGGTCGCCAACGCAGTCGCACGATCATGATCTACCCAGAAGTATCCACTCTCTTGAAGTTGCTCCTGGGTGAGATGATGAAGGCGAATGGCAATTCTATCTTTCTCCTCCTGCGGATGGCGCGCGCTAACAACTACACAAAGCAACATCAATAGCATGAGTACAACATACCGCTGCGAGTAACTACAAAGGAAAATATGAGAATAAGCAAACTAACACTTAAACTGTCGCCCAGCTGCGCCACCTCGCCAAGCAGATATTGCTCGCAGGCGGCGGCTTTTTCCGCCTTCGACTTCCACACGTCTGTGCTACCGCGGATCATGGGCAACTCACGCTCCAGCTGCTTCACGCGATCACGAAGTCGCAAAAGCAAGGATAGCTCCCGTACCCTGGAGCGCGGTGGTGCCACCGTATCATCAAGAGATGGCGAGTCCTGGGTTCCCCCCACGGGATCACTTGATGTACCCTACCACAAGTCAAGATAGAAGGAAATAAGACAACCAAATCAACACAAAGACAAAAGGGTCAGATGCATACAAGACCGGCATAAGTATCGACAGACACACTCGCCAGCAGGCATGTTCTTAAACAAAAGGACAATTAAGCAACTATTACAAAAGCTAACTACGGAGCAGCTGGCTTCTTCGACTTCGACGGCTTCGGGGGCTTCATCAAGTCCGTGGCAGTGTCAGACGCCACTGACTTTCTACCGGCCCCTGAGGCCGAAGCCTTCACCGCCTTCTTGGCATGTTGGAGCTCCTCCAAGTACTTCGCGACAGTATTTATCAAGTGATGCCCATATTTGCCACAGCCAGTCGCGAAAGGAGCGAAGACTACCTGCTGACCGTCTGCGCCAACAGGCATCGCCTTCGACATCGTGGAGGGATCGATATCGACTCCGTGGGCTTGCACCATGGTGAGTGACATGGTCGCGCCAGCCGCACGGAGGGAATTCTTGTAGGTGGACGGCACACCCCTGGCGAGTGACTCTGCCAGCTCGTCCATATTATCGACTAGCTCCGCCTTCGGCATCAGCTCCTCCCGGAGGCGACTGAGGGCGACCTTGGCCTTGGAAAGTATATCTTGGACGGCGGCACTATGGTCTTCGACTACAGACACCGCACCTGCCAGAGCGTCATCGCGACGAAGGGCCTGCGGGACAAAGCTCAAATCGCCAGCATCTGTATATGAACCCACACATGGATCAAAACTTCAGCGCCACCAGCAAAAACATTAGATGCACAGAAGGACAACAATATCCACAAGTAAAGGTACCTGAGAGAGCCTTGGCAACTGAGAACAATTGTTCTTCGACCAACTTTTCCCTGGCAGCAAAGGAATCACGCAGATCCTCTTCACGCTTCTGCGCCTCGTCACGTGCTGCGATTGCCTCGTCGTGACCCTTCACAGCCGCAGCCAGTATCTTCTCCAAGGTGGCAGCATCACGCAACAGAGCATTATGCTCAGCTACACGACAAACAAAAGTTGACTATTAGTCGACTACACCAAAAAGAGAAGACGAAGAAGAGTAAGTGTAGAACACTCACTTTCAACCACGCGGTGACGCGTCTCCAGCATTGCTATCACTTGCTCTGCCAAGTGCGCGACTTCCTTTACAAGGAGCTGTCGCACAAACAAAGAACCATCAGAGGAAATATATAACATCGATTGCAACACTACAAAGAAGGAAACAACTACACTTACATGGTCCTCCAATGACTCCGAAGATGTTTGCTATGCCGTCATCCGGGCAACCATTCAATGCTCCCCTGCGTGAGGAGAGCTGGAAGAGTTGTGCCCAGAGTGGGCCGCCACTAGAGGGGAAGGAGCGCGCTCGACCTCTTTCTTGGCCTTTGAGGTCGCGACTCCAGATTCCTTCAAAATTCGACGTCGCCAGAAGATGACGACGCCTCTTGACTACAAGACAAAACCCACCTTGAGAAAGGGCAAAATCCAGGGCAAGCCAACAAGAAGAAAAAGAACAATTAAACTTGAAAACTTACCAGTCAAAATTGTCAAGATCAAACGTCGCCTCCGCCGACTCTGACGAAGACTCCTTAGGAAATCGCATCTTCTTGCGAGAAGGCAGTGCCACAGCCCTCACAGGGACGGCAGGAATTGGCGACTTCGCGCCAACGACCGTACCTTCTGGAGTCAAAGGAGACGACGCGTCTGAATCCTCGCTGCGCGAACGCTTGCGAGTGTCCGGACTCTCGGACTCGGGGGCTTCCTCCTCCACATCAGAAGGGACAGTCGACTCAGATTCATCCTCTTCCAAGGCTTCACAAGGAATAACCCCCTTAGGGAGAGGAGGCATACAAGGCGATACCGCCCAATCCTGCATACAGACAACAAAAATCAGAAAAAATCAAGTAAGTAACAGAAAAGCAATCGAGAAAATAAGCTATTGCGTAGCACAACTGTACCTTAGGAGGAGGATTTGAAGCATCAAAAGGAGGAACAACTGGCTCATTCGGAAGCACATCCTTGGCAGTGTACTTTGTGACCAGTCGAACCCTCTTATCCACCTCACTCGCGGACATGCCATCGGCAGACACGCGAGTGGCATCATCAGCGCCAGCCCACTGACACATGGGATGAACTCTAGCTTGAAGGGGTTGGACGCGACAGCACAGCCAGGTTTGGATAAGGGCGCAGCCTCCCTCTTCTGCGCCTATGTGACTCTCGAGGTCGCATACGTGTTGATACAGCACGTCTGCCTCTGCGAGTTCGCTAGGAATAACTACATTCTTCCAGGAACGCATCTTCTTGCAGGGAGTCGCGGGATCGAAGGGCGCGAGTCCAAAGTGCTCATCTTTGGACTTCTGATCATGGACATAGAACCATTTGTCCCTGCATCCCTGGACGGACTTGGTGAGCTTGATGTCGAAGTAGTTGGCGGATGGGTCGACGTGGATTCCGCAACCACCTACGTCATAAACTAAAGAGCCAGATGCGGACTAACGCTTCAATTTAAATATGCGCTTGAAAAGACCAAAGTGTGGCTCGATTCCGAGCCAGCACTCGCAAAGAGTGATGAAGCAGGTGATGTGGAGGATCGAATTTGGGGGCAACTGATGGAGCTAGAGCCCGTAGAAACAAAGAAGACCCCTAAGAAAGGGGTGGAGAGGCAAGGAAAGACCACGAATGACGAATGCAAGAAACATCACTCGAAAACCAGCGGGAGCAGCAGGAATAGCCTCACAGCTAGGGACGCGCGTATCGGCGACTGCTGCGGAGATAACTCCGTCTTGGCGAAGAAGACGGAGATCCGACACCTTGATGATGGAAGGGAGCCATGCACCATTTGTCACGCGGGTGCCTGCGACCTTCTTCTTCCCGCCGGCGGCAGCGCTGGTGCCCGCAGTAGCGGAGCCACCCTTCTTTTTTACCGCGGCAACGGTGGCCGCGGAATCAACAGCAGCGTCTCCCTTCTTCTTCCCCATTGCGCGACGGCGGTGAGAACGGAGGAAGTAGCTGGGGAAGATACGGAGCTGGTCCAGCGCCGCAGCAAGAAAGAGCGCAAGGAAGCAGGGAGCAACAACAATGGCGATGGCAGCAAGGCTGAATGAGAACAGATGGGAAAATTACCGTCGCAGCGCCGCTACTTAACCCCTAGAAGATGCAATCCAACGGCTCAGAAAAACCCTACCGGACGCATGGCACACATCGCGCTGGACACGTGGAGAAGGGGAAGCAGGAACCGTCCCTCCACTACTCCCATTATGCACGGAAATCGAGGAGGCGCAGTTAAAATAAAGATTACGCACGCCCAGTCAAATCAAAGTCAGGAAGTGGGACCCACCGCAGGCCACGTCCCGTCAAACTCGCTCACGCGGGTAACTGAGGTCATACAAGCGTCAGCACTTACGTCATCAAAGCTATGCAGTGGAAAAATTCGACTACTTTAGTCCTTGCTGGAGTCTTCGACTCCACCAAGCACTCGGGGGCTACTCCCATAGGGAGCGCTGGTCTCGCACCCTATGATTTTGTTTTCTTTTTGCAGGAACATGGACAATCAAAAGTAAACCCAACCACTCGAAATACGGTTCGACTATGGACATGGGTTACTCTCATAGGGAGCGCCGGAAACAAATTCGACTGAAACATGCAAGCAAAAGACGACAGCAGTCGCAAAGGCTATTTAGTCCCTGCCTGAGTCTTCGACTCAACCAGGCACTCGGGGGCTACTCCCATAGGGAGCGCTGGTCACGCACCCTATGATTATTTATAAAGAAAACTGTGTGTTGATAACATCCACACTCGAAGCTCATGGCGACACCGCCTCATAATTTTCCCTACAAAGAGACTGCATCTCCTAGGTCGCCCGAATCGTCTCCGCGATGATAAAATTCGGATGCCGCGCTTACAGCGTGAAGGTAAGACCTGAATAAGGCCTGGCAACGCATTTAACTATGCACTACCAGAAATGTATCCGTGCCTACAAGTACGATGAACATGCCTTGACGGACGCATCGAGTGCTCACACCCATATAACTGGAATTGGACTCTTGTAAGACCTCTGCGGCCTGAGTCGAATTACACCAGAACTTTTCAGGATTCGAGTCCGGGGACTCGAGTTCAAGTATATTGCGTTGTTTCACCCAAAGGTGGTTAACTAATACCGATACTTCGGTTATATCAGGCACATATATCAACAATCCCTATGACACAAATAAAAGCAGTCGAAATGCACTCGTTCGGGCACTCGAAGACTTCAAAAAGTCCCCAGTCGAATCTGCGATTCCACTGGACACTCGGGGGCTACTGACATGGGTATACCCTACAGGTACTCGAGCTTGGTATATACGGTCCAAATACATACAGGCCCACGGTGTCCCCAAGGCCCAAACAAGGGACTCGAGTGGCCTACGCACTCTCGATTGCTTGAAGAACAAGAAGAAGTTAAAGATAGAAAGTTTGAAGGGGAAAAACCCTAACTTGTAACCAACTCAACCTGCTACCCGAGACCTAGCCTATCCATATAAAGGCTAGGAGGGGGCAGCGAGGAGGACACACGCAACCCTAGTTTCCACAACCCTCGCCAGATTGCATCTGCGCACCATTGTAACTTTCGACTCCTTTGATAATTCCACGAGCAGACAAGCAGGCGTAGCGTCTCATAGAATACTCTAACTTGGTCAATGGTTGATTTGGCTAAACTCTTGTGGCACTTGAATTGACGGGGTAGCATCTCAGATACATGTTCTACTGATACTCTGGTGCTACTAGTCATGGTTATGCCTTTCTTGGCACAGTCGATCAATCCTTGATGTTTTGACATCCAATCCATCCCTAGTACTACTTCCAAACCTTTGGTTCCAAGTACTATTAGATTGGCATAAAAATCTATCCCATGAATTCTGATAGGCACGGCCTTGCAAATATTTCTAGCTTTGGTGGTTGAACCAGGTATTTGAACTATCATAACATGCTTCAAATTTGTTGGTTGAATCTTTCTAGTGCATGCAAATTCTTCTTTAACAAACAAGTGCGATGCTCCAGAATCAAACAACACTCATGCAAGTACTGCGTTAACAGAAAACATACCCAACGTGATATCTAGCGCTTCCTAGGCTTCCTCGGCATTCATGTGGAATAGACGGCTGGAACGGTTGTGCGGGTTTCCTAGGGAAAACCTCTTTCCAGGCTGGACACGGCGCTGCTATTGGGCAGGTGTAGTGACATTGGTTGCTGCAGCAAGCTTCTTGGGACACTCATTGGAGTAGTGACCCGTGACTCCACATTCAAAGCAAGTGATCATTGACTTATCTTTCCCTACGATAGGCACATCGTTGCTTCCAGTCCTTGGGGGGAGTACTGTTTTTGGACCTTGGCGATGCATGGTTGAAGTTATTGGGGTTTCCGGGTTGTTGTTGTTGTGGTGGCCTCCGGGCCTCGAGTTTCCTCCGCCACGATTGGGATAGTTCGGATGGGATATAGGGGGTCTGTTGTTTCTGGGTGCATATCCTACAGACGGGTTGGGGCAATACTTTAGGGTCTGGTGGGGTCCAGGTTGGTGCATCATACGATGCTTACGGTTCTCACTGGCTTGGTTGATCTTTTCTTCCATCTGGATAGCAGAATACACTAAAGCTTCTAGGTCATCAAAGGGAATGTTGACTAACACTGTCTGCATCTCATCATGAAGGCCATTCAAGAATCTCTCCTTCTTCTTTGCTTCATTGTCAATCTCATCAGGGGCATACCTAGCGAGAGATAGGAATTTGTCACGGTATTCTACCACCGTCATTCTTCCCTGCTTCAGCTCCCTGAATTCATCCCTCATCCGCTTGATCAAACCTGGGGGCACATGGGTCCTGCTGAACTTGAGTTTGAATTCCTCCCAAGTCATCATCTATCCTCCGTTCATGGTACGGGTGCTGTTCCACCAGGATCTTGCATACCCTGCCAGATAGTGGGTGGTAAACAGTACCTTCTCATTGGCATATAATCCTGCCACTTCTAAGTTGTTTTCCATGGTTTGCATCCAGTCATCGACATCTAAGGGCTCTTCTTATTTGCTAAACATGGGAGGGTTGGTGTTTTGAAAGTTCTTGAGTTTGGATCCATGGTGATCCTGGTTTCCATCGCCTTGATTGTTGTGGGCCATCTAGGCTATCCGTTGAACAGTGGCTAGATTGGCTTGACGTTCTGCTCTACCGGCTTCATGGTCATATACAAGCATTTGTAGAATCTGAAGCATTGGGTCCTAGGATGAGCTGCTTCCACCGGGGTTTCCGCGAGTCATCTAAAGATTGAGATAGATCATAAGATAAGAGGGAAATTTTCTATAGTTTAGTGGTATGGTTCAAAAGCTTTTAAAACTTTGAGTATGACTAAGGTTTGAACACTAACAACTCCTTCTCATTCATTCATTCCAAGCACACAATAAAAACACACACCACAACTATGAAAGCATATGGTTTTAAGAACCATTCTGTGAAGCTACGATGCAGTGGGACCGACTAAAACTCATACCTACGATAGTGGTCATGTGCGACTACTCATCATCAGGATTGTCGGGCTCCTCGTCATCAATGAAGTCTGCGTCATCCTCGTCGGTGTGGTCCTCCATGGCGATGTCCTCCAGGTAGGCATCGTCATCACTGAGGTAAGAGTGAATATCACCACGGATATCTTCACCTTTCTCCTCCTTCTCCTCTAGCTGGATCTCCTTGTCGTGGGTAGTCTCCTCCAAGGTGGCTATCTTATGGCGAAGATGGGCGATGATGCGGTCCTTCTTGTCACGCTGGCGACAAAGTGACTTGCACTCCTTAGCGAGAATGGCGAGTGTTTTCTTCCACTCAGTAGCTTCATCATGATTCTGGTTGGCGTAGGCATGGGCATTGTCCAACTCCTTCTGAGTCTCGTGTAGCATGAAGTCCATGTGGTCCATGTGATGCTTCAACTCCAGATGTGCCGGCATGGCCAAAGGTTATCCATTAGGGTCACGTCTTGCATAGTGGGAAAAACAGGTGCCGTCGATCTGGTTGATGTTCTGTGCACACGGATGAGCAAGTGCCTCCTGCATTGCTCGAGCTAATCCGTCCAACCAATTGTTCTCTCTTACGATGAACTGAATCTTCTCCGAAAGAGGTGGTTCCATTTTGCCTCTCAGATCCGCAACTATCAACCACTATAGTTCCCCTCCTTGTTGGTCATTGAGCTATGCTCCGAAGAACTCCGGGTGCCGGAGTCCAGGATACTCCGAGAGCTGATCCAAATCCCTCTCAAAGATGAGATGCCCTTCGTTACCCAACTGGTAAAACTTGCTATATTTGACCTCCATCTATAAGCAATTAAGATGAGTAAGTTAGTGGGGTGATCAAGTGTGTCAATTTTTATGTAGAATTGCATGAATTGTGAGGAACATGTGAAGTCCTTTTTGAAAGAATCTCAAGGGTAAGAGTGAGAATAGATTTTCATAAATACTCATTTCCTTTGTTTTCAAACTAAGTTTTTTAGACGTCCATTGTAACTAGGGTCTCCTATGGTCAGGATGGCTCTGATACCAACTTTTCAACACCCAGATTTTGAAACCCAGATGCCTGTTATGCCGTACATCACAATCCTAGGATTACCATTTTTGTGAGACATAACAGAATTGGTACCATAGTACATCATCCATTGCAAACCATAATAGTCTTACAAATAGTTGATCTGATGATCAAGTCTTAATACAAATCAGAGGAGCGGAAATATAACATAGTAGGATCCATCTTCATGGTCATAGGCAATGCTGACGATGGGAGATGATTCTAGTTATCATAGATCTCATGCTGTCCATCTTCCGGGTAGTCCTCCTCATTGTCTGGCCATGGGAATAGCTAGGGAAAAAGCCATGAGTACTCTTTAAGTACTCGCAAACTATCACTAGTATAAGTAAGGTAATACTAGTAGGAATCTTAAGCTCTAGGTTTGTTTGCAAAAAGCCAGGTTTATTCCAAAAAGGACTTGAAGAGTAAAGACCTAATTTAGTTCTCTACATTACTTAAGTGGGAACTTAGTTTTCACGTCCACAACTCGGTTGTGGTCAAGTCAAAGTCATTGTTCAAGTCACAAGTTATTTTGAAAACATTTGAAAACGGAACAATATAGCCACTCCAACTATCCATAACCACGGACTCGGCTATTCGAATAGTTTGACACTCTGTAGAGGTGGTACACTTTCACCACAAGATTCGATACATCCGTCAGGGATAACCCTGGATCATCATACTTGGTATGCGAATAATCAATCCTAACCATTCAATTACACACCCTAGTATAGGCACCTCCCTATGAGCTTGGCCTCCCAGCCATGGCCATCTGCCATCCTGGGCACTGCATAGGTGGACATTCATATTCACGAGGTAGCCTCAGCTCAACCTCTTCCGCAAGGGAACCCATACTAAGACATATAAACTTCTAGTTAAGCCCTACCCAACTCAGGTATTATGGGTGCACGGTAAAATTGGAATGGTATCGCATCCGAACCCAACCATTAGTTTTTATCAAAGTCAAGGCTCATGCGTCATTCATTTTCATCATCAAACCATTGTGTTTCATAACACATGTCAAAACATTTCAATAGAATGAATCATCATTCCAAGGTTTTCATAATCCTTTTCTCCAAGTATTCCCATCTAAAGTGATCAAGTTTTAACTTAGCACTAGCCACTAGCGTTGAGGGTATCACTATTGAGGGGTGCTAATCATGTATAATTGTTCAAGACTAGTTCCATGATCTTGATGGTATCCATCCTATTTTCCACTAATCACAATTCTATAACTAAGTACGAAACTTTAGTAAAAGGAAAAGTAAAGCTTGCAAGTAAAACTTGGGATGGGTATAATCAAAGTTGCATAACCAAGCATGCCTAGTGCATCTTGCATAGGTTAGCTTGCATGTATGGCTTGTATTAGTTAGATTGCATTGATAGCTTGCCTTGTTGGGTGCAGTCATTGAAGTTCTCTTCCTCTTCCTCGAAGTAGTCCTCCTTGTCGTAGCTTGGGTCGGTACTAGTGTCTATAAATACATACGAGGTACACAATCACCAAACAACACTTCACTACTTCTATTTAGCACACAAAGGCTCACACTAGATGATCTAGCATCATCTCAATCATCACATGAAATAATGACACATTCTTATTTATCTTATTTTGGGAAAAGTAATTTCTACTCATTGAAAAATACTTAAAATTTAATATTCTCCAATTAAAATACGGGAGCATATTGACACATGTCATCACCACATATTTCAATACTTGGGAATGTGATTTAAAGTGGTCGTCATATATTACAAGATTTAATATTACTATTTAATAATATTAAAGTGAAAATGCCTAGATAGCATTCTTTTAATACTAATCCATGTTTAATATCTATAAAACCTAATATTTTTACATATTCATGTAGAGCATGGAAATGTGATTTTTGAGAGTTGGAATCAACTCAAAAGCATTTATGTTTGATTTTATACAAATGTTTGAAGTGGTAAAAGTATCTGTCTTGTTATTTTTTACTATAGGTGATCTATAATTTCAAATGGTTTGGATCCAACGGGAGTGATTAGATATTTTCAGTACCAATCTAACAAAATTAGAATCATGCAATTTGGTTCAGTACATCTCTTTGAATTCAATTTTGAATATAGCTACAGAATAGGATTTTGAATAAAATAGAAAAACTAAGTTTGAATCACGGGGCTATGCGCAGGAAAGAACTTGGGCCGGCCCAACTGCACAGAACGCGCGCAGCAGGCTGCTGACAGGTTGGTCCCATGCGTCAGCGACAGATCTAACGCGAAGCGGTATCAGCAATTCTCAGCGCTACAATTAGAACAAGATCGACGACTGAGGTTCATCATCTACGTCGCAGAGGGATCGCGAGATTCTAAACCTAGGAGCATGGTGGGGGTCGTCGGAGGCTTACTGGGCCTCCAGCTAGGTCCGGCGATGGGGGCGAATGGGCTGGTAGACGACGGCGAGTCGAATGGTGGTTGCGGCAGCTCCTGGGGTGGCTCCAATCGATGGCACCCTTCCTTCACTGTAGCGGCGGGCTCTGGCATAATTCTGGCGGCGTGGTGCTCGCCTTGTTCCAAGGAAGGGTCTGGGTGTTTCTGAGAGAGAGGGGAGTGGAATAGTGTGCCGTTTGAGGTATGGGGAGGGTCCTATTTATACACCGGTGAGAGAGGCAGGGCGGCATGGCTCGGGCTCATTGGCGATGCTGCTACAGGTCACGATAGGCATGGCGGATGACATGGGTCGACGCGGTGGACTGCGGCGATCATCACGCGCGTAGTGGTGTGGCAAGGGGCGGTCTCAGTCGGTCAGGAGAAGTCCGTTCTCTGTGCGGGTACGGCGGTGTTCGTCATCGACTATGGTGGTCACGGGGCGCGCGGCGGCGAATGGTCATGTTTGGGAGGTCACTAGTGACGCAGCGAGTGTGGGTACGCACGAAGAGACCAAGGCACGACGTGGCTGCGCGAGGCGGCTTAGGCGCTCTAGCATGTGCTCGGCATGGCTGCAAGTTAAATGGGCACGGCTGCGTTGGCTTCTCCACTGCTCGCCGTTGGTCAAGGGGTGGACAGAGAGGGGCATTGAGGTCACGCCTACTTGCTAGTGGTCGTGGGAGAGGGCGGTGCGGCGCGTGGCATCATGTTCATGGTCGACCGACATGGACATGCTCGGGTACGACGGTATTGGTGCAATTGGCAAGTGAGAGGTGCTCCATTGCACGACTAGGTACTGGGGATGGTCGTGGGTGAGTAACTGAGGGTGATTGCATTACAAGAATGATCACAAGATTGTTTAAAATAGTGTATAGTTGTTGAACTTGTACTCTGTCTACTAGGTGTTCGATTAAATTGCCGCATGAGATAAAGATTCAAAATTTTGAATGAATTTTGGTGGGTGTGTTGGTCACATGCTTAGGTATATGTGGTTGCTAGGTATTTCCAAATGGTGTTGGTTTGAGTGGTTTTTGCAAAATGGTGATCTATGTACCTACACTTGATTCAATTTTGAATTGCCTCTCAAATAGATTTGAATTTGGTTTCTGTAAATTTGTAAAGTTTGCTTGGGTTCAGTTCCACTTGGTCTAGCAAGGGGAGAAAAGAAATAGAACTATTTCTATTGGAAATATTTTACTAGAGATGCCCAAAGTGGGCTAATGGTTAATTTTGGCCAAAGTGACCATTTGATCATATGCTTCGTATTTGATTTTCTTTTTATTTGATTTTGTTTGGAACTGACCTAGATGATGTGGTATTCCTCTTTAAACTAATCCTTATCATTAATAGCAATCAAACATGGAAAATCCAAGCATTCATGCATTAATATAAATCAGACAAGCACTCATATGGGTTTAGGAATAAAAGTTTTTGTTAACCCTAACCTTGGGTGATTAGAACTTGATAAGCTTGTTTAATACTTTTGAGATGTTACAGTATACTGGTTGCTTTCCTACTCATATATGAATAAGAAGTATCATAATCACTTATTCTATTTCATTCACCTGGCACATTCACTACTACCATGAACCTTTTCTCTATGTGCCTAACTTCTCATCCGTAGGAACCCCGGACACTTTTCTCACTTTACTTTTATGTTATTTACTTCTCACATTTTCCTTTACTCAAGTTTCCTCTATTATTCACTCAAACTCTTCCACTTTCAACACTTGCAGTCAATTCACTCAAGAAAACGTGATACCTTGAGTGCGACAGAAATGCCACATAAAGACACTTACCTAGGCCTCTTATTGGGATCGATATAAAAACTGGAATTAATACTTCCACGAAAACGTGCTCTGACGAACCTGTGCTCTTGCAGGCCATCCACGATCAAATCTTAGACAATATTAGCATGATGGATTCGCCGAGCTGTTGGCCAATTTGATCATCAGATGAACTGTTTTTCCGTTTCCCTGTAAGTCGTTCTGCCCACCGGCCACGTCCCGAGAGGCATAGAGAGAAGTCTAGTTTCTATTATTTTGTGGACATATCCCAGTCTAAAGGTTATATTTAGTTAGATTATTTCCAACTTTAAATTCAAGGATTAATCTCAAACCGTTTATTGTGACATGTAGTAAACTTTTCCCATTATTACATTCTCATACATGTTTCCTTTTTCGCAACATATTCAAACCATATGGAACTAGTCTGATATTTAGTTCATGTACCTAATTAAGAGATTGTTTCTGGTGCCATGTTATTACAAATGAGTAAGGCATATTAGAACATCAAATTATATTATATTATTAAAAGGTGTGATAGCATTGTAGCTACAATCTAATTTCTTACTATCTTGTTGTGTTAACTTTTGATTTATCATTTACTATAAGTGGCACAGAATCATTAGATTTTCACTCGACCAAGATTTTTCCCACCACCTGTCATTGTTTGCCCTACTGTTATTGATCAACTTTAGAAATTATATTGTTAGGATTCTATAATCTACTAAGAAGCCTTGTTACTATATTTGAGAAACAAAAAACAATTTTTACATACTTGCAAAACGATGGTTATCTGTACCTCCAAATAGCCATATGTTACTAATTAGCGACATTTTCATCTATGAGACTTGTTTTTGTATAGCTATATTTTCTTGTACATGCAAAAATATTCATGCAAAACTGATTTCCATGGGTTCATACAATATTGCACTCTTTTCTTCGTTTAGCATTTAGTTCTTATTTTATTCTTCAAATAGATATTTAATATTTTACTATGAAAATTTGTTTCCATACAGAGATAGTCTTCTTTTTCTACATATTGTCTGTAGGTAATATATTTGATACTGCGTTATGCAAATCAGTTTTACCTACGTATCTGCAAAGCACTGTTGCCATCTTTTGATAGGCACGAGAGAGTGAAATGTGCTTAGACCCAAAACTGCAGAATGATTTATTTGTCACAATATTTTTATCTGATATCTTCTGCATATATGTTACTATTCTTGGAGATATGTATCACTAGTGGAAAAAGGGCCTCTAGTCCCGGTTCATAAGAGCCATTGGTCCCGGTTTCCGAACCGGGACCAATCACTCGGGACTAATGCTGGTCCCGGTTCGGGCACGAACCGGGACCAATGGGTCTCCACGTGGGTGGGCGCGTGACGAGGGGGGGGGGAGGTTGATCATTTGTCCCGGTTCGTGGAACAAACTGGGACCAATGGGTCTCCACGTGGGAGCGCGAGAGACGAGGGGGTGGATCATTGGTCCCGGTTCGTGGCACGAACCGGGATTGTTGGTCTCTGTGCCGCGGCAGGATTTTCGGGCTATTTTTGTGCCGCGGCAGAGTTTTGTGCTGCAGCAGGATTTTCGGGCTATTTTTGTGCCGCGATAGGGTTTATTTATTTATTTGGTGTTTTGTATTCAATTTAATGGGACTACATATACACAGCAATAATGAAACCACGATATAAATTACACATCATGATCACAAATATATTATACACCGTCTCATCTGTCTTCTTGGTCAAAACATATTAATTACAAACGGTACTCACACGAATTTGATATAATTTACATCTTCTTTTTTAACTTCACACTTCCAAATGAACCGGGTAATAGTATTCTCCTTTCGGATCTATGAATTGTTCTAACAAGAATCCAGGAATTTCCTCTTGAATTGCTTGCACGCGTTCTTTTTAATTGTTCTAACAAGAATCCAGCAACTGCCCCGCATTCGTTCGACTTAATTTAAAGTAGGGGATCAATATATATGAATGAAACTGTAACATCCCATTTTCAGCAACCCTGGTTAGTTGTCCAGAATGCAAAAATCAGGGGGAACAAAACCTTTTTCTTGTTTAATACTAAAGTGTTCGCTGGTTGTTTGGATATGCTCATGCATATGAATGTGTATTAGATGATATACTCCTTACCTTAATAGCAGTTGACAAAAGCTACTTCCCAAAACAGTCTTGGCTTAATTCCCATATTCTCGAATGTTCTGGCATTTCAAAAACTGAGCCAAGAAGCCTTTGCAAACCAACTATTTTAGTAGCTTCTATTGATCAAATTATGGAGAGCTATATAACATAATCTCCTCATGTTTTCAAGACAGAACCTTCAACTACTCTTACCTCTAGGATCTCTAAAACCTTTCTGTAAGCTTTTTGATTCTACTCTTGGTAGACATACCAAGGAACTTACCTTGTTAAAACTCCAACCTATTTCCAAATACCCATCCTTACCTCAAGCTAAGCTTGGTGGTAACCCCAGTAGTAGTTGATTTGTTTATAAGATGAGTTGCCTTGTTCTGCTGTTTGAATTGTCTGCTTAGGAGATAGTATGTGCTACTCTAGGAGCTCATCACTAGGATCAAGACGTCTCCAAATCATCCTACCCTTAGCAAGAATACAATCTGGATCTAATCCTTAGCTACTAAATGATCATCTAAAACTCTTAACCAGATAAATTCTGAAGAAATCCCTTCTAGAAGTTTCCAAGTCAATGAAGACCAATATCAAGCATGGATCCCTTCTACTCAATATACTCTTCAACCACATCCACTTGATGATGCTTTGGTACCTTGCAACCCATCAAAATCATCACCACCCACACTCTAGTCAAAAACCCTAAACCTGCCAAATTTGGCCAAGTCTGGAAAACTGTTTCCAACATCACCTTTTTGAATGACTCCCTTTCTCAACCCTTGTGCATTTTTGGTAATGCACTTGAACCATCTTGTTAACCATCCTAAGGACTACCAAGTACCACTCTTCCCCTTGGTTATATAATAATCCCACCCATTTTTTCTTGATGGTTTTGCAGGCAAGAAAACAACTATTCCTGCAAATCTAGTCAACATGCCTACTTTGATCGAAGCTCACACCACCATCCAACCTTATATGGACCAACTCTTTGAATTGTTGTATTCTAATCATAAAGGTATATCAATATTTACTTCACTTGTTCCAAGTGGATCTTTGTGCTTCTTAAACCCACAAGGTTTTGAAGGCTAGTTGATAATTTGCTTTGGCAGGCTTATTTTATTCAAAGTTTGAAAGCCTGTCTTGGTGAGCTCAATCAGGATCAAGCTCAAACCTCTACACCATTGCAATCTACATAACTTGGTATATCCATACATATATCCCATTCCCCAAGGGGAGCCCTAAGCTCCAAGATCCAGCAAGGTTTTGGTGGTATCAAAGCAATCTTACCCAAGATCCTTAAATCTCTAGTTTTCACCAAAATCAACTTGGATTCTCCAATACCAAGGTTGCAAATGCTTGATACACCTTGTCTACTTCATCTACCTTGATCATCAAGATTTATAAAATATTATCCATAATTATTAGGGCTCCAAATCTAATAGATCTCTTTAATAGTCAAAATCTCCAAAACTCCTTCCATAAAGGAAAGTTTGGTTTTTTGCCAAAACACTTCCCCAACTTTTGGCTCAATTGAGATCCATATATCACACCCCATATTACCACCTCAAAAATAAATATTTTTGGGATTTTTATTATATCTTTTTGCCCATTTTCTTAAATGGCTGAATTGGAATAATAATTGTTTTAAATACTTTTATCTTCCCATAAATCTTGGGAAAATTCCCCTAAGTGTTTATTCACATTTGGGACCATCTCACATCAAAATCCAACCTGGTCCAATGTAAATTTATCAAATGAGCTTCTATCAACCCCTTCTGCACTTTTTGAATAAATAGATTTAACTCGACTAAAACTCCTCTGAAAAATCTCAAATAAATCCTCGAGGTGTATCTTGACCTCACCTACCCACCAGTATCATTTAACCATCTTACCAAGATAAACTTTGAGGGAGTTTCTCCAAAACATTCTATGATATTATTTTGAGATTACCCAATAGTAGGACCAAAACCAAATCCCATCACCCCCAATCTTGCAAGGCAATGCACCATCACACCCAGCACTCATCTATGGTCACGATCACTATAGAAATGACTGTAGCATGCATGTCCTCTAGTTCTTGGACACTAGTGCTTAACCCCATGTCGGTGTCTTGGCTTGCAAAACCCATTTACTCCTCTAGCAGCAGCTACCCCTCCCCCTCTGCTCTGTAGCTCGACCAGAAAATCACCTCCCGTGCCCACAACATCCTCCCCTGGTTCGACCTCCCTCCCTCACTTGCCCCAAATGGACAAGGTCCACCATGAGCCTTCCCTTCGGTTTATAAGGGCCAGATACCACCCACTCCCCCCTGCTCCCTCATTTCTCCCCCTCCCACTCCACATGCCTCTCCCGAGAGCTCCAGATCCATCCCTGCAGCTCTCCCTCGCCATAGAGAAGGAGGATCTCTCCTCTCGGCCTCCACCTCCCCTCTCAAGCTAAGCCCTCTCTTCCACCCCTCCCTACCCTCATTCTCCTTTAGGGCATCTACCCTCTTCCCAATGTACCTCCCTATGACCTCTGTTTATCGCAGGATCACCGGAGGCCGCCGCTCTAGCTCTCGGCCGAGCGGAGCATCTCTTGTAAACCCGACGCTCCTAAGCCCCATTTTTCTCTGTAGGCAGCAGCCCTCCACACCATAGGATCACCGCATCCCCTCCAAAACCTCTGCGTCGACATGCATGCTTCCCTGCGGCCTCCCCGGCGAGCTCCACTCGGGCGTATTCACGCGAACCATCTCCCGGCGCCGAACCCAGCCCTACCGCCCATCGCCGGAATCGCCTCCGTGCACCGCCTCGCCCTGTGCCACCGCCGACTCTTCCCGAGCCCTTAGGTGAGCGCCCCGGTCAGACCCCGCCGCCCCTAGGGTTCCGTCCCTCTATCGCCGGCGTGAGGTAGGAGACAGCCACGGCCGTCGATCCTGACTTGATCGGATGACCGACGGTGCCCGATACCACTTCGTTCGCCCCGGGGCACTGACAGGTGGGCCCCCGCGGACAGGCGTTTAAATGCCCTCCCACACGCCGGTGCTGCGAGTTGGGCTGACCCATGCGCTGTGTCGCTGGGTCCGCTTAGTTTTGGCCCGTGCGCCTGTTTGAACACCGGTATCTTTTAATCAATATTTTCTTGTTTAGTCTTTCAGCTGTTTAGGTTAATTCCAAGATAAAATTGGAAATTACCCCTTTTGCCCATATCACAAATTTTAGCAACTACCTTAGTGTGTTTTGCAACTTACAGAACTGGTCATTTGCCCAAAGTAATTTTCATTATTTATGGGCATTATTTCCACCAAAATGTGTCTATCCCACTAATTAAATTCCTATGTGAGCTTCACATCTCCAAATGGAATGAAATCAAGTACCACTGGTAGCTTTTGAATGTACCCATCTTTGGACCTTGGTCTCATGCCAATGTGAATAGTAGGTTAGCTTGAGTAAAAATAACAAAAACAATTCATTTATGACTTTAGAAAATTCCCTACACCAAACCATGGGTCCAATTGGACCATTTCCAATTATCCTGGTTGAGATACATCCATATCTAGCAAACCCTAGGAGATCATAATTTATTGAGCCTTGGGTATTTTTCTGTGAATTAAACTATTATGCGCATGGTTTATTCACCTCTAAATTTACTACAGTAGTTCTGCTAATCCAAAAGTGTTGATTCCAATATCTACAGAAAGGTATCATCACTAATTACCATGTATCCTTGGAATCAAATCAAAAGCTACAGTAGATTTAATTTGGTGAAAAAGACAAAAACCCCACATAACTGCCTTTTGAAATTTCTTGAGGGCGTTATGTTAATTATCTTGATTTGATTCCAACTCTTAGTGAACAACTATATCAAGCCCTACCTAGATATCCAAGGAAATAATGTTTGGAGCTCCAGAACTTCTCTGGAGAATTATTTCCTAAAACTAGAGCTTTTATCACTAGAATATTCATATGAAATTAAAGAAAAGTGATAAATTAGTGAAACCACTTTTGTTGGTTTCATTTTATCAACTCCTATCTGTTGGTATCACTTATATACAATGTTACCATACATAATATGACCTTGATCCCAAAACCCCCTCCTAGGTAGTTCCTCGACAATAAACCCTAAGGGGTGTTCTTTCCCTTCTTAAAAGACATCTCAATCTCCTAAATCCAATCCTCTCAAAACCATCTAAATCATAATCTGATATTGTTCATTTGCTTGCTGTATTGTATTGGTGCTTGTATGCCTTGTTTTGATTTTGGTCTTGCTTGTTTGCATGTGTGCTTCCTGATGATCATAGTTAGCGATGTAATCGGAGTGCAGAAGAAGTGGTATTTATTATTGGTATTGGAATTCTGGGTTATCTAAAGAAGAAGTCCAAGGACATATTGCCATATTGCTGATCATCAGGCAAGCCACCTTCTTGCTCATAAGCCTTGTCCTACTGTTTTACTTGTGCATGTTTTATCTACTGTTCATTAAAACTACATTGTTTTACTATATGATGATGTATATATGGTAGTGGTTCGGCTCCTCCGAACTATTACACTTTGGTACTACTAAGTACAACCCCCTTGGTGACACCTACTTGTCCCTCGTAAAATAGATGGTGTATATCACCATAACCCCTTGGAGACCCCCAATTTAGCCGAAGCAAAGCTAGAGGATGGGAAGACCCCGAAAAAGTTTTACCAAATGTTTTATGATAAAAACCTTGGTGAGGTGGGACCTCCCAAGTGATGTTGAGAAAGAAAAAGGTTTTTGGTTTTACAAAATGCTGAAGGAAAGATGGAGCAAAAAAGGTTTACAAAAACGCACCCGGTTCTTTGCAGTTTAGCTATAACAACTTTACCCTATGCAACCACATTACTCTGATATGGGACATGGCTGGATTTGATGGTTGTTTATTCTGGTATGAGCTGCCTCGTAACTACTACAAGGGATTACGATCCCTGGAGGCTGGGCCTTCTCTGGACAAATGGTCCATGTGGGACATCGACCGGGATAAGGAACGAAGGGTCTGTTGGCCTCCACGCGTTACTATGAGCCCCTCATTGAAAGCGCACCCTCGAGAAGTGGAAAAGGCGCTCCGGTTGGTCCTTGGTACCCGACGTCCCGGTTTTGAGGGGATTAACACTCATAGGGTAGGCACTTATATTGGAGTGGGCATCCGGAGAGTCTTGATCGGTTACTCGACGCACGATCGGTGAAGATCAGGGTAGTGTACCCGGATGGTGTGGGTAAAGTGTACAACTTTTGCATAGTGTAAATCTATTCGAATAGCCATGTCCGCGGTTAAGGATGGGTTGGAAAAACTTCTGTAGAGCGGTGCTGGTTTTGTTTTCAAAAAGGATTTCTAAAAAGAAATGGCTTTGGAAATGTTTTGACCATGGGATGGTCGGAAAGGATCCCTGTTTTGACCATGGGATGGTCGGAAAGGATCCCTGTTTTGACCATGGGATGGTCAGAAAGGGATGGAAAGAGTTTGGTCATGGGATGACCGTAAGGGAGAACAAATGGGTGACCCAGTCCTAGGGTTTTCTAAAACTTCTCAAAAAGGTTTCCAAAATGCTTTACAAAAGTTTTCAAAAAAGATATGTATATGCGATATCTACAAGAGAAACTATTTGAGAAAAGAACCTGTCTTGGAGCCCTCCTACTACCATAGCCAAAATGCATATCCTCTTGTTCTTACTATTATCTTAAGGTGGTTTGCGAGTACATTCAAAGTACTCACTGGCATTGTCCCTGGCTATTAAATTGGTCAGATATCATGAAGAAGATGATGTTGGCGACTCTGCGAGCTAGGACGTTCTCCCAGTCAGTTGCCTGTAGTTTAAGGCATGGCTCGGGCCCTACGCCTAATGAAGTTCCGCTATTGTTGATCGATGTAGCCATAATGGCAAATAAGGTATGTCATGTATTCGTTATGTACTAGATGTTTACTTTGATACTTGTCGGTTATGTGCCACGACTAACTGATCATGGGATCGTGGTTCTATGCATAACAGGGATTCTCATAGAATTAATTCGGGGGCCCCACAGAAACTAAACACAATTGGTGGTAATAAAATAAAGTTGTGATTATTGTTTATCGTACTTCAATTTTTTTGATGTTCCGGTCTACGCCCTTCTCTTTGGTCATTTGGCGAATGAACTCGCAGACATAGTATCCACATAAGTTATTCCCGGCTTCCTGCCTCAAGCACTTTACGAGAACGGAGTTCAATCAAAATAATAATCAAGAATGATAATGGTGGTATTGAAACTAGAATCAAAGAGATGCGTGGATCTAGCAAGTAGTACTTACAGTCAATTGGTTGAAATGTAAGCTCTGGCTTCCAAACACCCCTAGTTTTGGCGGTGAACCGTTTCCAAGCCTTCTGGAGGCATTCCTGCATGTCCACCCACTTTTCTAATGGTGTGCGTTTCGAGTCCAGGACTTTTACTACTCCGGTGTCAACAGCAATGATTAACAGAATATAGTGGAAGTTGGACACACTAACAAAATATAACACGAGTCCATTATACGCTTAACATCGAGTAAGTGAAAATAGAATGTGTACAAGCCAGTCACACTCACCCAGCGTTGTAAGGAAATAGTATTTCCCTTCTGTTGCTGAAATACGTCAATGCTTGTACCAAGTTATCCTCTGTCTCTTTGGGTTTTGTTTTTAGAGTAACTTCATGAACGAAATTGCAGTCAACAAACCCAAGGTCATAGATTTGTCCTTTGTTGCATTCGAGAATCTTCATTCTGCATATATAATTAGTATAGTGATGAGTCGGATTATACAAGCAACGAATGAGCTGAGCTAGAAAGACTTAATTACAGAAATTAATAATACTTATAAACAATAGGCATTGACGGTAGTTTTGTCGAGGGCGTCTTGTTGGTAAAACTGAAATAATTCTGGAAATTCGATCAGTAGGAAGCCATCTTCATGACCGTAATGGTGGTGTTTATATGCAGCATAGATCTAGTTTTTGGATTCAGCACATGCTTGGATGTACCAGTTATGCAATCTTTGCATTTTTGTTGGTAGATCTTTGACTAACTCGGGTTTGACGAGAGGAGCCCCGTACTGGTACACGTATGATGTTTCTTGGTACCCCTCGAACTCATCCATACGGCTCATGTACTCAGTAATAGACAGTCCATAAAATTGGGCCTTTTCTCCGTACAGTCGAACAAACCCCGGATCAATGTTCGGATCAGGCCGCTCATGGGTTCTCCACTCATTGGTATCGTACACTTTGAGCGGTTCAATCGATTGATTTTTTTGTTATCCGAGCTGGGCAACTTCTTTCCGGACTCTCCATTGTTTTGCCACAGCCGACTGGGTAATAGAGCGATTATAGTCTGATGTGAGCGCTATGAGTTGGTGAAGCTGAATCTTAAGCGCGGCTGCTTTGGCTTTATCTTCTGCGGTGACCGGGAAGAATGGCTCTATCAGCTTTTTCTTGTTAGCCATGTCAATCTTCCACTTTTCATAATGAGCATCTGCGGCCACAGCAATTTCCTCATCTGTCTTCTTGCAAGGTAGGTTCTTTATATTCTTATGAGGTACTTTTGGGAGGGCGATAGCTTACGTTTCGGTGATCAGAACGTTCGTTTGCTGCTTCTGGTGGTGCTTCCCCTCTTAGTATACTTCCGCTTTTGTCTCTAAGGCTCAGGGGATGGAGACGGCTGACGCGGTGGCGAAGACGGCTGAGGCGGCGATGGAGACGGTTGCGCTGAGTGGTGAGGCGGTGAAGGCGACGGTTGCGATGGAGAATAGTGAGGTGGCGGCAAAGGTGGATTGCTGCTCTGAGGAGTGGGTGGCCTTGGCGGCGCATAATTTGGAAGCATGATGCGCTCCTTTGGCCATAGAATAGTCCCCCCTTTGGCTTCTCCTAGTTGAGTCAGCTCCATATCTTCCCCTGCAGGGTGGTCTAGCTTCAGCTCCTCAAAATCTTACTTCACCTCATCCACCGTGATGACATCGTACCCTTTTGGAACCGGTCTGCAATGCCATGTTGGGTTAGGCGCAATTGGTATGGCCATGCCGACCGCCGCCGTCACCCTTAAGTTCATAACCTGCACCTTTAGCTCACAAGTTGTGGTCTCTGTGATATCATCCACTAGGTAGCGTTTAGGAGGAGATGTCATCGGTGCATCATCAACATCATGGAGCTTCGTGGAAGAGACGCTGCTTGTCTTATTCGATAGGGTGCCGGTACCCTTGAATGCAGCTTCTACCACGTGCCGCTGAGATTGGCCGCTAGTACCTTGCTGGCTAAGTCTGACGAGTTGATCCTAGTGCCGCTTTAATGCTTCTTCTACATTACGCAGCCGGTCTGCAGTGACCGCTTTCTCAGCTGCCTCCCTTTCCTTTCTCCTCTAATGGCTTTTATTGGGATATCTCTTCATTTCCACAGGGAAGGCAACCTTCCACGGCTTGGAGCCTGGTCTGCCTCGTGCTCGTCCATCGTGTTCAGGATTTTTAAGGGCGCGTGTGAGCTCGTCGTTCTCTCTATCGGGAACGAACCGTCCCGCTGCAACATCATCTACTACATTTCTAATATCGTCTATGGGAAGTAGGGGATCATCTTTGTGTTTCTGATTATATATTGCCCTCCCTTCTTTGGCCAGCGTGCCCCCATGGCCGTAAAACCCGTTTCTCGCTCGTGGTGTCCATGTTGTGGGCTCTGGTGTGATCCCGACAGCAATGTAATTGACCTCAAGTGCATCCCACTTAGGCATGCAACCAGCATAGCCAGCAGGCCCCATGTTATGATGGTACAGTTTCTTAGCGTTCTCCGTATTTATTCTATACCTTTCCTTAGCTTTCTCCAATGTCTTGTACTTCACAAAATCCTCCCATTGGTGTCTTAACTTAGCATATCCGTCTTGAGAGAAATCCGGAGTCTTCTCTACCTTCACAAAGTTATTGTACAATTTCTTCTTCCAGTTCTTGAATGCATCGGCCATCTTGCTAAGAGCAAACTTCTTGAATCTTTGCACCAGCTCCATTCTTTCTCTCTCCTTCTCATCTAGATTCACATCTGGCATCGACAGGAGGAAATTAATCATGAGCTTGTCAAAAAGCTTATCTTTGGCGGTGTCGCCAATATACGGGACTCCACCGCCGCTTGGCCGATTCCATTCTTGAACGGTGATCGGGATGTAGTCCCTCACAAGAACTCCGCATTGCTTGACAAATTTTCTTGCGACATCGACGGGAGCTTGCGGTTCGCCATCTAGACCGACGACTTCGATCCTATACCTCACAGTGTCATCCAACTTTTTTGTTGGGCCTCGTTTCATTCTTATGGAATAAGTTCTCGATCCGGAGGGCTAAAAGAAGAAAGAGTGTTAATATATGCATGTATATATATAGACAGCAGCATTTTAATTACAAAAATACATATATACACCTCGCTAGTGTTTGCGAGATTTAAGGTTCCACCGGAGCCGTTGCCTTCTCCCTCATCGGGTTATCCCCTGTCCCAGGGTTCGGCTTCTACCTCACCGGAGTCGTCTCCTCGGTTGAGAGACTCATCTCCCTGACCGGAATCATTCAGAAACTCAGTGGTGACATCGATATCGATATCTTCATTTTCGCAGATCATTCCGTGTAGGATGTTTTCCTAATGTTCTGGAATCATAGTATCTTGCTGTGTTGGATCCATAGTATCTGCAAAGATTATGATATGACAAGTTAATTAGTATTGTAATGAAACCCTATAGCATGCTTGAAAATTTAAGCGGGATCCGAGGGGTCCAAACCCTAATACAGGAGAGACCCTCGAATCACCTACAGGGGTTGATTTGTTCTTCTAATTAAACTTGTGATTAAAGTTTTTGAACAATGCATGATATTGATGGTAAAGTGTAGATCTCATTTTTCTGAACATTTTGATATATTATTTGTATTTTTCTGACTTATAAATAATTACTTATTAAGTTTATAAGATTTATCCTTTTTCTGAAATTATTAAAACAATTATTAAACTTCTATTGCGTCAGCATAGGTAAAGGCTGACGTCACCTAAGGCTAGAGAACCTTTTCTCACTGATGCAACGCCTACCCATAGTGACTGATTTGTGGGGCCAGGGCCACGTCAGGCTGCCACGCTGGCAGAGCTTGCTCGACGCCCACGTCAGGGCCACATGAGCGCCACCTTGGCGCCACATGGGCTCGCCGGAGGGCACGTCAGCCGACGGTGGTTAGTGGCACTAGAGTGCTTGCTGGAACACGCAGAAGGTCGGGTTCGAATGAGCGCGTCGCGAGGAAGCTAACGGTGGTCGCGCCGCCCCTTATTGGTCATCGGAGCGTCGTCTGCGACAGCGTCCAACGGCGGCGGACAGTTGCGCTCGGTGAAAGAAGGAAACGGAGTGAGAGAGAGAGAAAGGAGAGGTCCTCGAGGACCAGCGGCTCACCATGAAGACGATGGACGGGTCGACGAGGCCAGAGGAGCTCGAAAGCAGCAGCAATGGCGACGGCCGGAGTCGGAGCAGATAGTGACCGTCGCTTTGATTTCTAGCGTGCGCGGTCGATTCCTCAAATGGTGGTGGCGCGGCGGCGGCAGGCGTCGACGGCGTGAAGCGTCCGCTCTGGATTTGGGCAGCCTGATGATACATTGCAAATCTATATCTTCTTATAAAGTAGACCCCCACTAACTATTCTATCTCAACATGCAAGCTATACACATCACCTACTTTAATAGCCACTCAAAAGTCCATGTCATCCCACTAACAATCATTTATAATAGTGTATTTTACATGCAAACTAATCCACGTCATCTATTTTGTTCCGTCCAACTATCCACGTCACTAATTTATGTTCGTCAAATATATGATAAGTTTACATCAATTTAATTTACGATTTCAACTGATTTAAACAAATTCAATCTTTCTCTAAATTCTTTTAGAAAATTTCAAGTTCTATATGTATTATACCTTTTATTTAAAAAATGTAGTTTTTGAAGAGATCTCCGCTGCAACGCGCGGGGCATTTTTCTAGTGTACCTATAATTTTTGATGTTCCATGCTTGGTTTTATCCACTTTCTTGTGTTTTGTCCACACTTTGGAGTACTTTTCATATGATTTCTTGTACTAACCTATTAACAAGAGCCACAGTGCCAGCTGCCTATTTTCTGCTGTTTTTGGTTCTAGGAAAGTCAGAAAATGAATATTCTAGGAATTGGACGGGACAAAAGCCAAAGTTCCTATTTTCCCGGAAGTCATCAGATGCCAGAATAAGAGACGAAGAGGGGCCAGGGGGCCACCACACCACCTGGCCACGCGACCCATCCTGGCCTGCGCCAGGGGGTGGTGTGGCCGCCTTCAGCACCCCCTCGGCCTCCCCTTCCGACTATAAGATGCCCTCGAGACGAAAACCCTAAGGGCCCGATCAAAAATCCACGAAAGAGTCTGTAGCCGCCGTCATCTCCATCCCTAGATCGGGAGGGATCTGAAGCTCTTCCCGGCACCCTGCCGGAGAGGGAAATTCACCCTGGAGGCCTTCTTCATCATCATGCAAGCCTCCGGTGTGATGCGTAGGTAGTTCATCCTTGGACTACGGATCCATGTAGTAGCTAGATGGCTAATTCTCCTCCTTTGTGCTTTCATGTTTGGATCTTGTGAGCTCCGTTCGTGATCAAGATCATCTATTTGTAATTCTGCATGTTGTGTTTGCGGGGATCTGATGGATATTGAGATGTTATTTCAGATTGATTATTGATTCTATCATGTCTTTGTTATTTGTGATCTTGCATGCTTTCCGTTGTTAGTAGCTATCTTGGCCAAGTAGATGCTAGCAACTCCAAGAGTTAGTATTTATGCTCGATAGTGGGTTCATGCCTTTGGTAATCTGGGGAAGTGACAGAAATCTCTAAGGTACTAGATGTGCTGTTGCTACTAGGGAGAAAACAACAATCCTTTGTTCATATAACACTCGTATTGTTTACTTTACACGCAGTTCGTAAAGCAATAATCTGTTGCTTGCAACTTAATACTGGAGGGGGTTCGGATGATAACCTGAAGGTGGATTATTAGTCATAGATACAGTTGGATGGCGGTCTATGTATAATGTTGTAATGCCCAATCGAATCTCAAAGGATTCAAGATGATTAGTATATGCATCTATTGCTTTCTCGATGTTTGTCAATTACCCCGCTGTAATTTGTTCACCTAGCATGTTATCTATCTTAAGGACAGCCACCTCTAGTGAACTGTGGATCCTGGTCATTTTTCTTTTACATACAATCTACAATCTTTTACTGCTTTGTGTTTACTTTCTACAAGCTATTACTTCTTTCCATTCAATACGTTTAATCCTTTGTTTTCCGCAAAACACGGTGAGATTGAAAACCTCATCGCAAGTTGGGGACAAAGTTCTGTGGTTGTGTTGTGCAGGTCTCCACGTTGCTACTAGCACCGGTAGTGCGCCCTGCCAAGGCTGAACTAGCAACACCTTTGGGGTGTTTCCTTGCTCCTACTGGTTCGATTAAACCTTGGTTTCATAACTGAGGGAAACTTGCTACTGTGCTCATCATACCTTCCTCTTTGGGTTCCCAACAAGCTCTATATAAACATCGCACCAACACTTTTCTAGCGCCGACACTGAGCCATCAAGCATTTTTCTGGCGCCGTTGCCGGGGAGTCGAGGACATCTTCACAAGGGGAGTCCCTCATAACCAATCTCTTTACTTTGTTATTTTTGTTTTGCTTAGTTTCTTTTTGCTTTGTTTGCTTTTTTATTTGAAAACACAAAAAATTACTACCCTTGAAAGCACTAAGTTGTGTGACTTCACTAGCACCAACAACAATGATTTTATGAGCACACATATTGCTCCACCTATGCCTGAAGATACTTTCTTTGAGATAAAACCTGCTTTTCTCAATCTTGTTATGAGAGAACAATTTTCTAGTATTGGTAATGAAGATGTTGCTTCCCATCTAAATAACTTTGTTGAACTTAGTGAGATGCAAAAGCATAGGGATATAGATGGTGATATTATTAAGCTGAAACTGCTTCCTTTCTCTTTGAGAGGAAAAATAAAGAATGGTTAAATTCCTTAACTAGGAATAGTTTTGATTCTTGGACTAAATGCAAAGATGCTTTCATTAGAAAATACTATCCTCCTGCTAAGATTATATCTATGAGAAGTGAAATAATGAAGTTTAAACAATCTGATAATGATCATGTTTCTCAAGCTTGGGAAAGAATGAAATCTTTGGTAAAGAATTGTCCCACTCATGGACTGACTGCTTGGATGATCATCCAAACTTATTATGCAGGATTGAACTATTCTTCAAGGAACCTATTGGACTCTGCTGCTGGAGGTACCTTTATGACCATTACTTTGGGTGCTGCAACGAAACATCTGGATAATATGATGGTTAACTATTCTGAATGGCATACTGAGAGAGCTCCACAAGGTAGGAAGATAAATTCTTTTGAGGAAACCTCCTCCTTGAGTGATAAGATTGATATTATTATGTCTATGCTTGTGAATGTGAAAGCCTATATTCATCCAAATAATGTTCCTTTAGCCTCTTTGTTTGCTCAAGAAGAGCAAGTTGATGTGAACTTCATAAGAAATAACAACTTTCACAATAATGCTTATAGGAATAATTTTGGTAACAAAAATTATCAGCCATATCCTCCCAACAATGGTAATGCTTATGGAAGTTCCTACAACAATAATAGGAGTGCTCCCTCTGAACTTGAAGTTATGCTTAAATACTTTATTAGTAATGTAGCATCCCAATTGTCTAACAATTGTAATGCTACTTGTTCTAGTAAGATAATGGCTACTTCCTATATATAATTGTGGCATCATAATTATATCATGCTCATGTCATCATGCCACCTTGCATTTGAGCATCATATAAAACTCTTTTTCTTTTGGTTCTTCTCTCACATGCATTATTAATTGTAATTGCCTCTTGATATTGTATTTGGTTATTGATATATTGTCTAAATGCCCAAGCTGAGTTGGGGGCATATCTTTTATTCACCCCCATTATCTTTTCTTTTCACCACTTTATAATTCCGCCATCCTACTAGTCCATGAGCTTGCAATTCTTTTTCTTTTGATTTTATCCTAGCTCAAGTGGTGGGGTGGATCTAATTCTACTTATCCTTTGCTTGCCTTTTATTCCACTTCTGGGAAATGCATAAGAATAATACCATCATATTATTATTGTTTTCACAAAATAAATCATGGCATTATTATTTTTGCATGGGCCATGCAAAAGTACCACCACCTTTTATCCCATGGGTTTTGCCTTTGACTTTAGTGGTTATTTCTTTGTGAACCATCTCCTTCCATTCCACCATTACCATATCCCCATCCACATCATTTTCTTTTATTTTTATTTCTCCATGCATGATCCATATGAGGCATATTCCATAATTCTTTTCTTTTTCTCTTTCATGGGTTCTTCTTCATCTCATCTTAACTTAATCAAGCCTCACTATGTTCCACTTGGGTTGATCTTTTGCACAAGTTTTAAAATCTAAACCCTAATCAAACCTAACCTAGCTCTCCCTCTCTCTTTCTACTTTTCTCCTAACACTAGTTCTACTAAACCCTAAACCCTAACCTCACCTCTCCCTCTACTACTCTCTCTACCATGCTGACCACCTGGCCACCCTCTCCCTGGCCCACACCTTAGCTAACCCTACCCCTCTCTCTAACCTAAACAAAACCCTAACCCGAGGCTACCATCTACCTAGCCCGAGCTACCCCTCTCCTCTCTCTCTTCTCTCTTCCTGCCATGAGGGCCCCTCCATCCGAGCCTCCCCCTTCCTATCCCTCTCTCCCGGCCAAAAATCCCACCTGCAGCCACCCAGGGCTCAACCACGTGGGGAAGAGAGAAAAGGTGGCACCCGAGCCACCTTTAACCACCCTGATTCCCCACGGCTCCCTCTCCTCCCTCTCCCTCACTTTCCCATCCTCTCACACGCCTCCTGGCAGCTCCCAGATATGCTCCGAGCCAGCCCTCCACTCCTCCTTCTTCCTCTTTGTCGCCAAGACCTTCCGCCGTTCGCCGCCAGCACCGCGTCGCCCCCGTCGTTCCAGCCGGCGAGCACGTCGTGGAGGTGACCTGGGCGACCGAGAAGACCTCACTGCTTCGCCCTGAACACGCCGACGCTAAGGAGGAGCTCCAGAACCGTCGGTACCGCCGCCACCCGACGCCAAACCCTAGAACTCCGACCGTCAGCCTCGTCGTCGATCCTCTGCGCTCCGGCCCGATCCAACTCCACCGTCCCCTCCGCAGTGACCAGTACTCCCTTCCTGACATCCTCCGTTTCACCGTTACCGTCTAGCGCCGTCGCTCCTTTCGTCGAACGCCCTCCGTGCGCCAGAGCTCGCTGGTGTCTGCAAGCTTTCCGCGCCGCAGCGAGCCTTACCTAGGCCCCAAACCCCCTCCTGTCAACTCCCCTCGCCCCGCCGCACTGGCTAGCCCCCTCAGCGCGGGCGCCTGCGACCCAGGTTCGATCCCCCGCTCTGCGCTGCGCGTTGTCTTCCCGTCAGACCGAAGAGAACGAAGAACAGTACCGGGCCGTGGTCGTATTACATTAAGACCCCCTTTTTATTTCGCTCTCAACCCGCGGTACCTCGTGGCCCACTAGTCAGCCGCCCTGGCAATCTTGCCGGAAACCCCCCAGGTACCTCGGGCCATAACCCGCGGTCTAGCTTGCACCCCACCGGTCAGTCTCTGCCATCCCAACCGCTGTCACGTGGGCCGTGGCCAGTTGGCCCACCTCGCAGTCGCTCGGGCTAGCCAGAGTCGCGGTGTAAAAGGGATTTCGCGTGCGGGTCTTGCCCAGTCAGCAGCTGGCCCACCGTCAGCGGCTGTGGCTAGATTCGCCTGGGTGACAAAAGTATTTCCTGTGCCTGTTTTAATTAAACCTTTTCAAAAATTGTTTTTAAATTCAAATTCAATTAAGATTTAAATAACTTTTCAAATATAAATCCAAATAATACAAGTAATATATGTTTTGGAATCAGGAAAATGTGAGGAATTCAAATATGCCCTTCAAAATATTATTTGGACACTCTAATTTTTCGAGATGAATAGAATTACAATAAAATGCCCTTTTCCTTAATTAATTAATAACTTTAATTCTACAACTCCAAATTTAACAAATAATATGTCTAAATCGATCAGCGCGATGAGCCCGTTCTATCTATGCAGTCCTTGTTCTGAATTGAAGCATGCATCATGTCATTCTTACAAATCTGAACTGTTTATGACAATAAAACTGGGTTAAATAAATAGTAAAATGCTTTATTTCTTGTATCCACACCCCACCTTTGCCATGCTACTTTCATGCCATGCAAATTGTGCATCATTCATCATGGCATGCTTGTTTGCTTGTCGCATTTGAATTCATATGCTTGTGCACTTTATTTATGTTGGCCCTTGTTTGTTTGGTTCTTCTTCGAATAGACGCCCAGCAGGACAATTGCCAGGAATCACAGGAGTACTACCCAGATCCATCTCTCGCTTCAACTGAGTTGCCAGGAAAGCACTACCACATGCTTGCATACATACAGTACCTATTGCCTCTATCTTATTCTTGCATCATTGAGTCGCGATTGCATTAAATTGAATCCCAAGTACTGCATAGCCTTTACTTTAAACCCCACCAAAACTTGTCCCTCCATCCCATGAGCCATTACTACAGGAGTTGTTTGAGCCATGCGAGTCGTAGAAAAGCATGTGTAGGGTATGTGAGTGTCTGATGAATAACGAGGTACCTAAACAACTTAACCGGAGTAGTAATGGGATTACTAATGAAAGAGGCCCCGGTGAGCAATATCTGCTATTTGGTTTTTCATGCTCACTTGTGTCCCGTAGGACCCCGAGTACTTGATTCCTGTTCCTTGACTATTCGCACTATCCACATCCGGGAGGCCTTATGGACCCCCCTGAGCCAGAGCTTGATTCATTCTTATTTCTTGGGGCCACAATTAGTTTGGGGCTTTATTACTGTCCTGTACTTATGCGATGTTACTATTTTATTTAAGATTGTGCGAGGAGCACCTGTACTGTTTTGGATCGCGCCATGTTTTCGCAGTATCGACAAGCCCAGTCACATTTTCGGGTTCCCAGTCATTTACAGCCGTCGTCGCAAACCCTGGGTCCGTCTCGGAGCCGGCCAACTTCGTTGCGGGTAGCTTATTGGGGTGGCCCCCTGAAATGTTTCTGAATCCTGTGATTGCTTTGTCGTGAATACCTCGTTGGGTTTTGATTTGGTTTTTCCGAGGTTGATCGAGTGTGTGTTGCTATTCGTGCACCCCTTCAGGGTAAATCTTTCTGAAAGCCGTGTCCGCGGTTATGGACGACTTGGAGCACAGTTTCTCGATCATAGACAAGTATAACTAAAGTACCGCTTTTAATTTGACTAAGTACTTGACTAGTAAATAGTGCAATACTCATGGAATGGTTAATAAAACTGCCAACGGATAAGGGGGGTTGTTCGTCCGCTTCCTCGTTGGTAAGCGAGGAGGAGGATGGATCTGTTAATTATACTGTTATAACTGTTGTTCGTAATTCACGGACATTCGTCTATCATTGGTTAGGCGGATGGTTAGCAAGTATCTGTAGAATTGTTAGGTATTATCTTTTGCTGCAATTGCGTCACCCCAGGTTGTGTCCCCTTTAGCGGCATAAAGACTTGCTGAGTACCCCTAGGGTCTCACACGATAAATTGTTTGATTCAGATGAACAGGTGTACCCGCAAGATGGATACTGGGTGGAAGAGACAGATGATGTTGGCAACGACCGTTCGGTGTAGAGATTCCGGGAATGGGGATCTGTGAGATCTGTGGGCGGGATGTGTTTATTTATGGGCATCTTATGCCGATTTGCTTCTTATCCGTACTCGGATCTTGTTTTCCGCTTCCGCCTGGTACTCTGATGTTTGTTGTATGAGGAGCTATCCTAAATTATTATCTCTATCTAGGATATTTGAATCTTGCCATATGGCGTTGCAATATTTTCTATTTCTTTTAGATGGAATGGCTCTGAGGACTGTTGTATGTGGCTTGCATACATACTCATTTGTGTATGTAGTTGATCCCTTCGCCTGCCGATTACGCCGCTCGTTCTTGTCCCGTTGTCTGAAAGTGGTTAGGACGGCCGAAAGGTCTACCGTGAGTGGCCCTGGGCCCCACCGTACTATTTTAACCACTTTTGTTCATCCAGGCATGTAACTAAGAGCGTAATTCACCGAGGTAGTTATAAGTAAGCAAACTGCTTTCAATGAACCTATTGAGGAAAAACTCTCTAATGCTAAAAGGAATATATCATCTTTGGCTCAAGCTCAATCTTTTTTGAATAAAATGGCTGCTAAACCTAAAACTAATGATAATCCCTTTGCAGCTACTAATGCCATACACGTAAGAATTGATGAAAATGTTAGACTATTAGCTGAATTACATGCTAAGTGGGAAAGAGAAGATGAAATTGCTAGAAACATGAGTGTTTCTACTATCACCACCACTAGTGTTGAGGCTAGTAATAGTTCTACTACTCTAGATGATAAATTTAATTTTGATCTTGATGGTTGCAATATCTCTGAAGTTATCAAGTTCCTACAAAAGCTTGCTAAAAGTCCTAATGCTAGTGCTATGAACATGGATTTTACAAAACACATTACTGATGCTCTCATAAAGATTAAAGAAGAAAAGATGAATAAAGCTTGTATTCCTATAAAACAAGAAGAAGGTTGGGAACCCATCATTAATATGAAAGTGAATGACTTTGATTTCAAAGCTTTATGTGATCTTTATAGTAGTGTTTCTATTATGCCTAGAAGGATTTATGATATGCTTGATTTGCCTCCACTTGAAGATTGTTATTTGAATGTCCCACTTGATGATAATGCTACAAAGAAACTCATGGGGAGTCTTAGTGATACTCTTATTATGGTTAACAATGCCTATGTCCCCGTTGATTTCTATATTTTGGATATTGAATACAATGCTTCTTGTCCTATTACTTTGGGAAGACCTTTTCTTAGAACTGTTGGTGCCATTATTGATATGAAAGAAGGCACCATTAAATATCAATTCCCACTCAAGAAAGGTATAGAACACTTCCCTAAGAAGAGAGAGAAGATTTCTTTTGCTGGTCCAATGAAAACAAAATTTGGTCTTAATGCTTCTTCATTTGAGAACACTTGATTCTTTCTTGATTCTTATGCCTAACTTAAAGGCGTTAAAGAAAAGTACTTATTAGGAGATAACCCAAAAGTTATAGATAAGTCTTGGAAGTTATTACTTCAGTAATAACCGCTCCTTATCCTTTTTATTTTTCTTTTTGTGCCAAGAGTAACCTCTAATGAGAGAGAAGTAATGATTGGGAAAGTTGCTGTCCCGAAACAGATTTTTGTGCTGCACCGTAAAAATTCATATAAAATAAGGTCTTTTTGAGGCGTGAATTTTTTTGCTTCTGACCCAGGTTGTTATCCAACTTTCGTTAGTTCAACACTTTTTGATTTGAGCAACATAAGGTCTTCAAAAAAATCGTCTTTACCTGCTAGTCTGTTTTGACAGATTTTTGCCATTTTCTGCATTTGCTTCTTGTTGGTTCCTTTTTGAGTTATTTTGGGGAATTGAGCTTTCTGAGGGAAGTTCTACAGTAGCTAGTATTCTAATGGGAGTTTATTTGTTGTTACAACTGAACCTTAAGACTTATTTATCTTGAGTGCACTAATGTTGCTAATAAAGATTGTGTGAAGTTTTGTATGAAGGAAAAATTTCAGGTGTATGGAAGGAATGAGTAATGAGATGAAGGATGGACTAAAGCTCAAGTTTGGGGATTCCACGCGTGTCACCCCAAGAAAAATCCAAGAAGTACAAGCGTCAAAGCTTGGGGATGCCCAAGGTATCCCCTTCTTCATCAATAAAAATTTCATGTTTCTTCCAAACGCTTCATTTTTATTGTTTCATGCACAGTTGTCTTGTTCTTGGAGCGTCTTCTTTTTCATTTTCATTTTGGTTTTCGTTTTCTTTTGTTTCCTTAGTTTTCTGAATAAATTGGTTGGACCCCCTCTTTCATACATTGGTTTGCAAATAGTTTGGTTTGTCTTGGAAAAGAGTAGGAAAGTTCATACTTATGTGGTAAAAAGAGCTCGTTTTTGACTGTGGCATATGCTTTGTCATGCCATACTTGATCTTTTTTTGGCTTTATGCTTAGTATTCTTTGATGTAGCATGACTTGTTATAAACAACTGAGATTGCTTAATGTGCCTTGGATGAATCATGCGTTGTTTTAGCATATTAAAGCATAGTATAGTGGTATTCTCCTTTGATGCTTTATTTGGGTTGACTTGGCGCATGCTCACACCATGTTATGACTATCTCAAGTCACCTAAGCCTTTATGATCCTTTAGTTTTCAACTTGTAGTATCACCATGTTATGCTTTGATCAATGATGTTTTGTCGCTCTGCATGATTATGGCCATTATTGCTCCTTTAGTTTGTCGCTCCAAGTCTTTTGCTAGCCTCCACAACCAAGTATGAGTTCCACTCATGCATCCAAATCCCTAAACCACGTTATTTCCAAGAGTCCACTATACCTACCTACTAGCTTATGATATTCCAAGTACTCCCTTCGTCCCAAAATAATTGACGTGGGTTTGTCTAGATTCAGATGTATCTAGACATGTTTTAGTATATAGGTACATGCGAATCTAGACAAACTCAAGTCACTTATTTTGGGACGGAGGGAGTATATTCATGCTTTTGTTTACCTTCCAAAATAAACTTGTTATGAGAAAACTAGTGATTAAAGCTCTCACAAATTTGATGGCACACTTTACTTTTCTTGCCCTTAATAAACTTGAACCATTGTGTCGTCTATGTTGTATATGCTTGCACTTATTTGTTGGGAATTAGCAGAACCATGCTTTTATGGGGAACTCTTTAAACATTGCACTTGGTACTTGTACCTATTTGATATCATGCTCTTTTGTATATGGATGTCGTTGGTGTGAAATGAAAGGGGGGCTTGTAAGTCCATGGAGTTATGTATATGTGTTAGAGAAACGCCTGGGCCGCTGGTCTAATCCATACTGACATGGTGGAAACCTGCAGCGTAACCCTAATGAGCTGTCTATGAATCATTCTTCTTATAAAAAAGTGTCATATATTGAGAAAAAAGAGAAAAGAGAAAAAAAGAGATTATGAAAAGAGGAAACAGAGAAAAAAGCACCGTATTCCCATGGTAAATAAGAAGATTGCTGAGATGCTCGTTGTCTTCTTGCCTTGTCATTTTGATATGGGGATTCTTCCGTATCATCGGGCAAGGGGTACCCTGTTGGCGGTTCTCTATGATACACATGTACTTACAATGACAAGAACTTACCGGTGACTAAACTTGAGTAGCATGAGGAGCGGCCCTCGTATACAAGGGACATGAGATTTCCGACTTATACTTTGTCAAGCATGTACACCATAGTTTGGTCACTTTAACCTTAATCACTTCAAGATGCTTATGATAGGGGCAATGAGAGCTGAAAGCTATAAGTACCATAATTTTTGGAAGCTCTTTATGAGACTTGAATCCCTACTTCCTTTTATAAAAAGGCCTTTCTTCCACCATTATATTGAGTCTCCACCTTCTACCTTTATGCACCTACTTTGAGAGCATAGTGGCCATTCTTAGTTCTATGTGCATTGTCCCAAGACTAGTTGATTGATGCATAACTTGATATTGCTTGTTTTAAACTTTTGTATCTAGTCACTCTTATGAACTTTGAAGGTGTCCTATGCATTTATATTTGCTACTCTATTGAGGGACAAGCTGAATACTATTATGATATGTTTTCTTTATGTGAAACAAACAAACGTCTTGCAAAGCATTGTTATTCATGAATCTTTTGTTTGTGCCTTTTTATGTTGCATCATAGTTTCTTTGCTTATTGCTAGAACTTTGTCTTTCATGTTATGATTGAGGTACTATGATCCCAACTTTGAATGTTTTGCAAATACTTTGATCAAGTCTTTGATGGTGCATGTCACCTCAAAAATTATTCTTTCTTTTTATCACTTACCTACTCGAGGACGAGCAGGAGCTAAGCTTGGGGATGTTGATACATTGCAAATGTACCTATAATTTTTGATGTTCCATGCTTGGTTTTATCCAGAGTTAACTCCTTGGTCCCTAGCGTTGACCGTGTTTGCTTGCCTAAGTGCATCCTGTGTTGCTTGATGTATGTTGTTTGCCGAGGACATTGCGAGCCCCTCTCTCTATTCACCTTGTTTGTATGCTCTGGTTTGCTTTGACCTCCTTAAAAATGTGACTCGAGGAGCGATAACCCACCTAGTAACTCCGGAAACTCTTGTGTCCGCTGTCGGTATTGAGACCCAGACTAACCTCGAGAGTGTATGAGAGGAAAAGCATCGCCAGAACTAGAAGTTCGATCCTGTCAAGTCGGAATCAACTCGAAGATTCCACCTTAGCAGGACGGCATACCTCGTCAAACTCACCTTGCAAGACTCGTCAATAGAACCACACTCCCTTGTTTCTCAGTCTACTACATCAAGAATTCTGTTGGAACTGGAAGTCGATGACCGAAGGCTCCCCACTACTCACGATAAACCACAAGAATGGGTATCCCGGACAAGAAGTAAAGAACTAACTCCCCCAACCTTCGGTATATTAAAGTTTCCGATAGCCCCTCTGAGACTAACTAATTCTTAGACGACCCCTTTGTCCCTAGGCCGGCGGGCAATTCCTCACCAAAAAGGCTAGAATATCCCACATCCTGAAGGTCCGGATGCGCGAATATAACTCCTCCAAAGCTAGATGTCTCTACTTTGACTGAAGACTAGCAAGAAGCATCGTTAACCACTAACTTTCCTCGAGCTAACTCTGCTAGGAAACCAGACCCACAAGGTCTATCACAATAGACGGACACTCGAAGACCCCAAATCATGACTGCGGGAAGATACAACCTTCCGCTAACATCAGGTCAGCACTCCTAGATAGAAGATCTGCACCACCCCTAAAGCACCTTAGTGAAGCTCTAAGGTGGAAAGACTCTGTCTTTCCACTCAATCCTGAAAAGACTGTCTACCAGAGGATACTTCAAAAGAGATTTTTGGATACACCGTCATTCCGCCAAACAACCACCCGCTAGTTATCAGAGGAGAAACTAACTGAAGATCCTACGAAGTCCCTTTGACGTTCCATCTGAAGACCCACCGGAAGGGCCTAAGGATCGCTAACCGCTCAGTTCCAATCGCTTAGAGGAATTGAGACTCCATCTGGCTAAGTACGAATAATCATAGTACATACGCCTCGTAGGACCTCCCTTCACGGACGTCTTCGGAAGATTCTAGCTCTAGGAGAAAGAGTGACGGCAGTCTTCAAAACATACATCTGTGACTCCAAGAAGGAAGGATTACTTCCACTCCTAGAATTCTACCCTAGTTCAATCCTAAGGGGGAAAGACTGTGTCTTTCCCACCAAAGTAGAGTAACCCTTCACTAGAAGAAAACCCAGGAGTATCGACCATAAAATATTTAATTAGGATATGCTACACCCCTAAAGAAGAGCCGTGGAACCTCAACGAAAGGTACACCAAGCCGTAGAATCTATCCTCCGACGAGTACTCCGTGAAGTTTAGAATCGAGGTAGTCTGCCCAGCCTAAGCCCTCGAGGTATCGAGTTCAGAAGGAAAAGAAGGTCATCTCTTGAAATCAAGACAGGACTCTGCTCAACTCTCCGTGCATCCCGGAAGACTGAAGCTCAACTTCATCGATGTGGTAATCACTTTCAAAGATGGAGTCCGTAGGATAGCACGCTTGAAACTAGTAGCGCTAACCATGACTCAAAATCCCCTAACCCTACTCTCCTGAATCTCGGGACGAGATTATTTTAAGGGGGAAAGGTCTGTAACATCCCAATTTCAGTAACCCTGATTAGTTGTCCAGAATGCAAAAATCAGGGGGAACAAAAACTTTTTATTGTTTAATGCTGAAGTGTTTGCTTGCTGTTTGGATATGCTTATGCATATGAATGTGTATTAGATGATACACCTTACCTTAACACCAGTTGACAAAAGCTACTTCTCAAAACAGTCTTGGCTTAATTTCCATATTCTCAAATGTTCTGTCATTTCAAAACCTGAGCCAAGAAGCCTTTGCAAACCAACTATTTTAGCAGCTTCTATTTCCCTAAACTATGGAGAGCAACCTATTATAATCTCCTTATGTTTTCAAGTCAGAACCTTCAACCACTCTTACCTCTAGGATCTCAAAAACCTTTTTGTAAGCTTTTGAATTTTAATATTGGTAGAGATACCGAGGACCTTACCTTGTTCAAACTCCAACCTATTCAAATACCCATCCTTACCTCAAGCTAAGCTTGGCAGTAGTAGTTGATTTGTTTGTAAGATGAGTTGCCTTGATCTGCTGTTTGAATTGTCTTCTTAGGAGATAGTATGAGCTACTCTAGGAGCTCATAACTAGGATCAAGATGTTTCCAAATCATCCCACCCTAAGCAAGAATACAATCTGGATCTGATCCCTAGCTACTAAGTGATCATCTAAAACTCTTAACCACATCAATTATGAAGATATCCCTTCTAGAAGTTTCCAAGTCAATGAGGACCAATATCAAGCATGTATCCCTTCTACTCAATGTACTCTTCAACCACATCCACTTGATGATGCTTTGGTACCTTGCAACCCATCAAATCATCACCACCCATTCTAGTCAAAAAACCTAAATCTGCCAAATTTGGCTAAGTCTGGAAAACTATTTCCAACATCACCGTTTTGGATGCCTCCCTTTCTCAACCCCTGTGCTTTTTTGGTAATGAACCTGAACCATCTTGTAAACCATCCTAAGGACTACCAAGGCCCACCCTTTCCCTTTGTTAGATCATCCTCCAACCTACTTGTTCTTGATGGTTTTGCAGGCAAGAAAATAACTATTCATGCAAATCTAGTCAACATGCCTACTTTGACAGAAGCTCACACCATCATCCAACCTTCTATGGACCCACTCTTTGCATGATTGTGTTCTACTCATATAGTTCTATCAATATCTACTTCACTTGTTCCAAGTGGATCTTTTTGCTTCTTAAACCCACAAGGTTTTGAAGGCTAGTTGATAATCTGCTTCTTAAACCCACAAGGTTTATTCAAAGTTTGAAATCAATCCTTGGTGAACTCAAGCCAGATCAAGCTCAAACATCCATACCATGTTGATGTAAATCACTTGGTCTATCCATCCATCTAACCTATGTCCCAAGGGGAGATCTGAGCTCCAAGATCCAACAAGGTTTTGGTGCCATGAAAACAATCTTACTCAAGATCCTTAAATCTCTAGTTTTCACCAAAATCAACTTGGATTCTCCAATCCCAAGGTTGCAAATGCTTTCTACACCTTGTCTACATCATCTACCTTGGTTATCAAGATTTATCAGTAATTCTCCATAATTATTATGGACCAAAACTATTTACTCCCTTTAATAGGCAAAACCTCCAAAAACTTCTTCCACAAAGGAGAGTCTGGTTTTTGCCAAAACACTTCCCTAACTTTAAGAATAGTTGAGTCACATCTAGCATACCCTATCATCCCACTTCAAAAATGAATATTTTTTAAGGGTTTTATTATTTCTTTTTGCCTATTTTCCTAAATGGCATAAATGGAATCATAAATATTTTAAATACTTTTAAGCCACAATAAATCTTGGGAAAATTCCCCTAAGTGTGTATTCACATTTGGGACCATCTCACATAAAAAACCAATCTTTTCCAATGTAAATTTTCAAATGATTGTCTATAAACTACTTCTACACTTTTTGAATAAAGGATTTTTAGTGAACTAAAAATATTTAGAAAAATCCCAAATAATTCCTGGACATCTAGCTTGACCTCATCTATCTACCAGTACCATCTTCCCATCTGGTCCTACGCAAAAGTTTGAACTTCCTTCACAAGCACCTATTTACTCAATTTAGCAAACCTAGCTAGTATTGAGTTAAATCAAGATCAAACCACCACCAATCTTGCAAAGCAATGCACCACAACACCCACCCCTCCTCTGGTCGACCATCACTATAGCTAAGCTACTGTAGCAACCCTCTCCCTTGTCCCATGTGCTTGGAAGAGAGAGAGAGAGACAAACAAGCGGGACCAGCAGCCACCAGCTGGCCCTCTCTGCTCCTCCACGACTTCAGATAACACCTCCACCCTCTCTGCACCCTGCTGCCCAATGGAAGGCTAGCTCCCCTCCTCATTCTTTCCTTGGACCAAATCCACCATGGACCCATCCTCCTCGAGATAAATAGGCCATAGGCCAGTACAACCCTCTCTCGGCCTCTCATGTGCCCCCTCCCACTCTCCTCCCCCAAGCACCACTCCCTCTCCCCTGCTCTCAGATGCTCGAGAAGAAGAGGGAAAGGAGCTTCGGCCTTGTCCCCAAATCAAGCTCAGCTCACTCTCCTCTATCCCTCTCCCGCTGCATGTAGTGTTTTCAGAACCTCCTCGCCGTATTGACTTCATCCATGCCATATTTATCCCCCTACAGCAACCAGCAAAGGCCTCCCCGGCGAGCACGAAGCTGGTGCCGCCGTGACCTCTGCGCGAGCTCGGTTCCAGCATCAAACCAGGCCTTGCTCCCCTCTCTGGAGTCGTCTTTGTTGACCGCTTCGCCCAGCACTCCTCCCGGTGCCTCCCCGCCGCTCTGGTGAGCTCCCCCGCGCCGCCCGAACCCAACTAGGGTTTCCTCCCCGTCGGCCCCGTCGAAAGGAAGGAGACAGGGCGCAGCCGTCGATCTCCCTTAGATCGAACGGCTGACGCCGCCAGATACCGCTTCGGCGCCCCTCCGCTGCTGACTGGCGGGCCCCGCCCGTCAGGTTCGAACCCGCCTCTCCCGCGTGCTGGTTTCGCCCGTGGTGGGCCGAATCCCCTACCTCGGCCCAGTTCTGCCGGGGATCTGCCCCGCGGTGCCCCTGCCCTTTTTCCTTTTCTTTAATTCTTCTCCAGAATCTGCTAACTAGTTGGTCAGTTTAAATCCTTATAAATATGGAAAATAAGGTTTTCCGTCCAAATAATTTTTTATCATGTTCATGTGTGCTTTGTGCAACATGTAGACATGTTCCTTGGCCAAAAATAATTTTTATTATTTGTGGGCAATTAATCTGCAACAAGGTGTAGTTTACACTAAATAAGTCCATCAGTGACCTACACATCTCCAAAATGGATGAAACCATGTTCCTTTGAAAGTATACCCATAGGACTACCATCTAGCATTTGTCTCATGCCAAAGTGAATAGTATTTAGCCCATAGTAAAAATATAAAAAATAGACCTATTATGTCTTTAGAAAATTCTCTAGGCCAATCCGTGATAGCTTTTACCCTAATTCCAACTCTAATGTATTATATACCTCCATATCTACCCAACCCTAGGAGATCACTAATTTTGGAGCTTATGTAGATGTGGAGTGAATTAAACACTTCTGAATGTGACTTTATCACTAGATAAATCACTACACTAGGTCTGCAACTCCAAAAAGGTTGATTCCAATTTCTACAGGAAGGTATCCTAAATTCCTACACTGTGTCCCTGGAAACAACTCAAAATCTCCTGTAGATTTAATCAGGTGAAAAAGACAAATTGTCTATAGAACTGTTTTTGGGAATTTCCTGATGGCATTCTGGTAATTATCTTGACATGATTCCAACTCTTAGTAAACAAGTACATCAATCCCTACCTAATCACCCAAGGAAATAATTTTTGGAGCCCCAGAACATTTCTGGTGAATTATTTCCTAAAACTAGAGTCTTATTCACTATAATAACCACTATAAATATTTGGTAAGTGATAAAATAGTGAAACCACTTTTGTTGGTTTCATTTTATCAATAGCTATCAGTTGGTATCATTTTTTTACAATGGTATATTATAGAATCAGTATTTGGTCCAAAACCCTCTCATCCCTAGTTTCTAGACTATGAAACCCATATGGTTTCCTTCAAATGTTCCAAGAGATGCTCCCAATACTTCTAATCCATTTTCTCAACACCACTAATGATTTGTAACCTTGTATTGTCATTTTCTTGCTGTACGGTTTTGATGCATAAATGCCTTGTTTGATTGTGGTCTTGCTTTCTTGTAGGTATATTCGATGACGACAATAGTTGCGCTCGTATTGACGCCGAGAAGAAGAGACCTTATTATTGATATTGATATTCTTGGTTATCTAAAGAAGAACTCCAGGGACATATTTCCATATTGCTGATCATCAGGCAAACCACCTTCTTGCTCATAAGCCTTGTCCTTCTGTTTTATTTATGCATGTTTTATCTACTGTTCATTAAAAACTGCATTGTTTTACTATATGTTGTTGTATATATGGTAGTGGTTTGGCTCCTCCGAACTATTACACTTGTACTATCAAGTACAACCCCCTTGGTGACACCTACATGTTCCTAGTAGAATAGAAGGTGTATTACACCATACCCTTTGGAGACCCTGTTTTAGCCAAAGCAAAGCTAGAGGATGGGAAGACCCCGAAAAAGTTTTACCAAATGTTTTATGACAAAACCTTAGTGAGGTGAGACCTCCCAAGAGTTGTTGAGAAAAAAAAGAGTTTTGTTTTACAAAATTCTGAAGGAAAGCTGGAGGAAAAAGGTTTACAAAAACACACCCGGTTCTTTGCAGTTTAGCTATAACATCTTAATCATGTGCAACCACATTACTCTGGAATGGGACAAGGCTGGATTTGATGGTTGTCTATTCAGGTATAAGCTGCCTCGTAACAACTACAGGGGATTGCGATCCCTGGAGGGTGGGCCTTCTCTAGACAAACGGTCCATGTGGGACATCGACCGGGAGAAGGAACGAAGGGTCTACTGACCTCCACGCATTACTATGAGCCCCTCATTGAAAACACACACTAGATAAGTGGAGAAAGCACTCCGGTTGGTCCTCGGTACCCGACGTCCCAGTTTTGTGGGGAATAACACTCATAGGGTAGGCACTTATATAGGAGTGGGCATCCAGAGAGTCTTGATCGGTTACTCGACCCACGATCGGTGAAGATCAGGGTAGTGTACCCAGATGGTGTGGGTAAAGTGTACAACCTCTGTAGAGTGTAAATCTATTCGAATAGCCATGTCCACGGTAATGGACGGGTTGGAAAAACTTCTATAGAGCGGTGCTGGTTTTGTTTTCAAAAAGGATTTCGATAAGAAATGGCTTTGTAAATGTTTTGACCATGGGATGGTCATAAAGGAGAAATGTTTTGACCATGGGATGGTCGGAAGGAGGAGAAAGGAGTTTGGTCGTGGGACGACCTAAAGATGGGAACAAATGGGTACCCCAATCCTAGTGTTTCCCACAACTCTTCAGAAAGGTTTCCAAAATGTTTTACAAAGGTTTTCAAAAAAGATATGTAGATGCTATATCTACAAGAGAAACTATTTGAGAAAAGAACCTCTCTTGGTGCCCTCCTACTACCCTAGCCATAATGCATATCCTCTTGTTATATTTGTTATCTTAAGGTGGTTTGCGAGTACATTCAAAGTACTCACTGGCATTGTCTCTGGCTATTAACTTGGTCAGATATCGAAAAGAAGGTGAGGTGGATGACTATGCGAGCAAGGACGTTCTCCCAGTCAGTTTCCTGTAGGTTAAGGCACGGCTCAAGCTCTATGCTTATTGAAGTTCTACTGATGTTGGTCGATGTAGCCATACTAGCAAATAAGGTATGACATGTATTCGTCACGTATTGGATGTTTACTTTGATACTTGTCTCTTATGTGCCACGACTAACTGATCATGGGATCGTGGTTGTATGCATAACAGGGATTCTCGGAGGATTAAATCCGGGGCCCCCACAATTCATAACCGTGAACACTGATTTTCGAAAAGATTTAACCCTGTAGGGGTGCACAACTTTACCCACACGTACCAACCGACTCTTAGCGCCACTTGACACACTTCCTTGGTTTGCTGGCCGAGGGTGATTAGACACGACCATTTTACCTTGCTTTGCCGAGACCATGAGTCACACCCTAAGCATGGTTCCTTCGTAACAGGTCAAATCCCGAGCAGGCCCTAGAGTTGTGGGCAAGGTTGGTTTACCAGGGGCTCCATCGACCCCAAGCAACCCCGGCCACGCTTACCTACCTGTATGCATGAACCTCCTTCTCCTCCTGTCTCGAAAACATTTTCAATGCTTATGACCAATGGAACACCCGAACTAGGTGAGTCATGGAATCTACTAGGCAAGTTAGTTGATTGCGAGGTCACCATAAACCCCGTGTGGCTATACACTCGTCTTGTTCCAAAGGAAAGAACTCGGTTCCTAGTGGTGCGAGCATGGGACTATAAAAACCACATCCCACTGTGGCCTCCCATACAAGCCTTAGCATGTTTAACCTTTACCACTGATCTCATCTCATCATGTTCTCCTGTCATACTAGATTCTCTGCATTTGGTACATCATCTGGATGACCCAGAAATGACAGCTAAGCATGGCTAAGCAAGTCACGGATATAAGCTCTAGCAATGCACACAAGCCAAACCTAGTTATGCTAGGAGAAGTGTATTAGGTAATATAAGCTCAAAGGGAGTAATGCAATAGATAGGATACTCTATCTATCGATAAAAGGCCACAGTACAATCATATGCATCATGGCAAGAATGAAATACTTTGAAACCATGGAATTGTATAATGGTGGGGCTATGCTTGACTTGTTTGTTGATACCGAAATATAGATCTTTGGGAGCCTTGTACTTGACTTGGTTACGGTTGGTCAAGTATGGATCTTCGATCTTCGATGGTGTTGATCTCGGTCTTCGATCTCGATCTCGATATCGCATTCTATCGGGAAGAAGCAAACACCAGAAACAAAGGGGAAACAACAATCAACACATGGCATCAATGCAATGCTCAAGCAAGGATGATGATACGAAGAGTTTAATAGCATTGAAATGAGAACCTAAAGCAATTTAAGCGAGATCCGAGAGGTCCAATCCCTAAGACAGGAGGGAACAATGGAGTCACCTACGGGAGTTCATTTGATCTGTAATTAAACTTGTGATTAAAGCTATTGAACAATGCATGATGTTGATTCTAAAGTGTAGGTCTCATTTTTCTGAACATTTTGATATATTATACATATGTTTTTTACTTATAAATAATAAGTTATTGAATTTATAAGATTATACCATTTTATAGATTAAATAAAACTATTAAAAGGATTTACTGCGTCAGCATGACACAGGCTGACGTTACAGGCAGGGAGGGATTATTTTTCACTAGGGCTGGGGCTAACCGCAGTGACTGACTGATGGGACCCAGTGCCACACCAGCAGCCACACAGACAGGTGGGACCCGAGGCTAGATTGACCCGAGCTGACCACACGCTGACGTCAGCCCGACGTCATCGTGACGTCATCCACCGGGGATCGACCCCAGATCAGAGAAAGGGCGACGAGGGAGGCGATGCGGGGCTGCATGGGCTACTGTGTTCGACTCACGAGGTTGCGGGGAGCAGTATAGTGGCGGCGCCGCTCCAAAAGGGTTGTCGGAGCGTGCACCGCGACGATGGCCAGCGGCGGCAGACGGCAGCGCACGACGCGGGAGTGGGCCAAAGCGAGATAGAAGGAGAGAAGGGGTCCAGGAGGACCGTGTGCTCACCCTAGAGTTGACGACGCGATGGGGAGGCCGAAGGAGGTCTACGGTGGCCACCATCGACGGTGAACGGCAGAGACTGGCGGCGGAAGGAGATCTCGATTGGGGGCTTCTCCGCTCGATTCCTTCGGCGAGGAGGAAGAGGGCGAAGAGGGGAAGCTCACCATGCGACCATCAGAGCTTGGGGTGGACAGAGATGGCGGGGCAAAACAAAGTCCGGCGAGCTATGATTCGGTTCCTCCATGGAAGAGAGAGGTAGGGAAGGGAGGAATGCGGCTAGGGTTTTCCACTTCGGCGGAGTTCAATGGTTATAGACAGGGGGGGCGGCGGCGCGCATCATGACGGTTGCGCGCATCGCGGCGCACGACGACGGCGGCGCTGGCGACACGCAAAAGCTTGGCCGGCGAGGAAGACAACATGGGTGAAGGGGTACCGGGCCTGGGCTGCACGTGGGCCGGGAATGGGCCGTAGCGAAGGTTGCTGGATGCACTTGTGGCTGCGTGAGTGAGTGGTGGACAGCAAGGAGAGGGGTTTGGGCTGGCGTGCTTGGCTCCAGTTCCATTTTTTTACAAAAATCTGTTTTTCTTTTTCTAAAATCCTTTTCTCTTTTATATTTCAAACTATTTTACTATTTTGAATCATTTGAGAAAATACCAGAGAGTTGTAGAAATAAAGAAAACACTCAGGGGCCCTTTATATCAAGTTGGGCTCCACACTTTTGTACTTTTCAAATATATTCAGTTTGAGAGGTTTTCAAAGAGAGGGAGGATTAGGGTTTAGGGTTTGCATTTTATTTTTGCATGCATTTTTATTTCGTAGCAAAATAATATGATCATGAATGCACAAACAAACCCGAATTAAGGATTAACTAAAACTGGGGTGTTACAATATTTTCATGTCATGGTTATTATTGCTGGTCAATATGAGGTGGTCTCTGATATTTCAAACAAGTCTTTACATAGACACATCACATTGTTCCTTGCTATCTCTCATTAATTGACATACATTTATGTATTTGAAACGTTCTAAGTTATTCAGATGTCGACTATGCATGTAGCAAAGATAATATAGTATCAAATACTGAACTTATATAACAGATGAACCTGTATTAAATAGAAAATTCAGAGTTAGCTGGAAAATATCTAACCAAACTTAAATTGGAATGGGGTCATTTTATTTGGGTTAGGATGTGGTGCTCTAGTTCTCTTTTTTATGTCTTTGTATGTTTACCATCTTAAAAACTATGCAAATAGAGCTGCTGATAGTCAGGTAGGAAAGGTGTCAACACCCTGATTTTTAATTCCAGATGCCCGTTATGCCATACCTCGCAATACCAGGATTACCATTTTTGCGAGACATAATGGATTGGATATCACAGTATATCATCCATTACAAACCATACTTAAGGTCTTACACAAATAAGGATCTCATGATCCAGTCTTAATACCACAAGCAGCGGAAAAATAAAAGATAGCGTAGCGGTGGGGTCCATCTTCAGGGGCACAGGCAATGCTGACGAAGGCAGATAGTCCTAGTTATCATAGCCGTCTTATTGGCCATCATCTTGATAGTCTCCTTCATAGTCTGGCCATGATAATAGCCAGGGACAAAAGCCATGAGTACTCTTTAAGTACTCGCAAACTACCACTAACAAGTATAAACTTCTAAGTTAAAGTGCTAGTTTTAACTATAAAGTTAAGTTTGAAACCTAAGTTGAGCTCTGAAGCAAAGAAAGATAAAGTAAAACTCTAGAATCACTTAAGTTGGGAAAAACTATTGTCATAAACACAACCCTGTTGTGGTCAAGTCAAGATTCATCATTCTTTTCAAAGTATTTAGAAAGCATCTGACAACGAAACAGTATGGCCATTCCAACTGTCCATAACCGCGGACGCGGCTATTCGAATAGTTTGACACTCTGCAGAGGTGGTACACTTTCAACACAAGATTCGATACATCTGTCAGGGATAACCCTGAATCATCATACTTAGTATGCAGATAATCAAACATAACCTTCCCTTTACACACCCTAGTATAAGCACCTCTCCTATGAGCATGGCCTCCCAACCATGACCATCCGTCATCTTGGGCACTGCATAGGTGGACAACATTGAGAGGTAGCCTCAACTCAGACCTCTCCCGTGAGGGAACTAATACTAATGCATATAAATTTCAAGCTAAGCCTTACCCAATTCAGGTAATGTGGTTGTACGGTAAATTTGGAATGGTATCGCATCCGAATCCAACCATCAGTTTTGTAAAAGAGTTAAGGCTCAGGCCTCAACCTTTTCATCAACATCAATCCTTTGTGTTTCTCAACACATGTCAAAACATCTCAATAGAATGAGTCGTCATTCCAAGGTTTTCATAATTCATTTTCACCAAGTGTTCCCATCTAAAGTGACTCAAGTTTTTGATTCTACTCTAAACTACTAAGTTAAGAGTGTTCACTAAGGTGGAAAAGATGGGTTCAATCTCATTCCATAGAATGACATCTAAAGGGTTCTAAATAGGTCAAGTTTTATACTTTTTATGCTACCTTCAAACTAAGTAAAGAACTTTGTATAACCTAAGAGGGGTAAAACTTGTAAGTAAGACTCGGGGTACTAATAGTTAAAAGGGAGTGTGATCAAAGCATGCCTAAGGTATCCTTGCTAAACCATCTAGTTTGATTCTAATTTGCTAAGCACTAAACTTGCAAGTGTTAGCTTGCACTATTAATGGTGGCTTGCACTTAAAAGTGCTAGCTTGATAATAGTAGCTTGCCTTGGTTGGTGCAGTGGTTGAAGTTTTCTTCTTCTTCTTCTTGGTAGAACTCCTCCTCCTCGAAAGCTTGGTCGGTGTTATCGTCTATAAATACATACGGAGTGCACAATCACCAAACAATACTTAACTAAGCTAAGTAGCATTCTAAAACACACATTTTATGATCTATTATCATCACAAACATCACAAGTTTAATTCCATAGTTTCATCCCTTTTATTTTAGAAAAGTAATTTGTACTCATTGAAAACTTAACTAAAATTTAATATTCACCACCAAAATATGGGATCATGTGGACACATGTCCTCACCACATATTCTAACATGTGGGAATGAGATTTAAAGGTTGGATCAACATTACTTTGGTTTAAGTTCATTATTTAATGATTTAAAGTGACTAGAAATGCCTATATAGCATTATTTTGGTACTAGTCCAAAGTCACTGCATGTAAACCTTAATATTATTACATATTTAGATAGATATAATGAATGTGATTTTTGAGAGTTGGAATCAACTCAAAAGCTAACTTGGTTGATTTTATAAAAATGTTGCAAGTTGCAAATGCTCCTGTCTTCTTATTTTTATTAGGAGAGATCTATAACTCTAATTGAATTAAATCCAACGGGCTTGGATAGATCATCTTACTACCTTTTAGGAGAAATTAGTTTCATGCTATTTGGATTTGTAAAACTCCCAGAAATGAATTTTAGAATAGTGAATAGAAACTAGATTTAACTAAAAAGAAAAATCCAGATTTGAATGTGTGGGCTAGCGCGGGAAACGACTTGGGCCGGACGAGTGGCGCTCCACGGCCTGGGGCTCAGCTGACAGGGGGGGTCCCTCTTGTCAGCGGCACTTAACACGCGAAGCGGTACACGCGCTGTGGGTCGTAGGATTAGAAGGCAGATCTACGGCTGAGGGTCGTCGTCGACGACGAACAGGTCGCCGGCGAGCTCGAACCCTAGCGGCTCGGTGGGGGTCTGCTGGGGACATACCAGGGCTCCAGCAGGGTCGGCGAGGCGGGCTAATAAAGTGGAAAACGACGACGAGGCGAGGCGCGGTCGCGGCGGAGCTTGGGGTGGTCGCAATCAACGACGCCCTTCTCCTCCTGCCGCGGCTGCTCCGGTTCCAATTCCGGCGAGGCAGAGCTCGCCTTGCTTCGGCTAGGGGTGGGTGAGGTTTAGAGAGGTGAGGGGAGTGGAATGGTGTGGAGAGAAGAGGCTGGGGAGGGCTCCTTTTATAGGCCCGACGGTGAGACCAAGCAGGATGGGCAGGCGACGGTGCCGACATGGCTACGGCGGGGTAGAGGCATGGCTGCGGGTGGCGATCGACGTGTGGTTCCCTGGCGGTGCTCTAGGCATTGAATGCAGCCGTAGGGGCGGTGGCACGCGGTCTGGGCGAGGTGGCGCTCTGTGCGGCAGAGGTGGCGGTGTCCACGACGAGCGGTGGTTGTGAGGCGTTGGGCGGCCAGTGGGGGTGTCTCGGGTGTTCTCCAGGTTGAGGCGGAGCGGCGGGCGCGGGCTGCGGCCAAGAAGCGGTCTGGGCGAGCGGGGACCGAGCGCGCTCTGCGGGCGGCACTGGGCGCGGTTTGTCCTCGGTGGTCCACTGCACTCCTGGGCTCGGGCAAGGGACAGGGGGTGGCGGTGAGCTCCTGGCTACCTCCTAGACATGGCGAGGGAAGAGGGAGTGGTCTGCTACAGCGAGGCAAGGTTTGGCCGGCGAGGCATGGCTCGGCATGGCATGGCCTGGGGGCTAGGGACAAGGGAGAGGGGTGTTAAGGGCCTGGTTAGAGTAGGAGGGGACAGAGGAGATAAATGGTGATCAAATGGGGGCAAAACCCAGTTCAAAACAGTGAGCTATGATTTAGGTTTAAACCTGCCTGCCAAGTGTTTGATTAAATGGCCGCATGAAAGAAAGTTTTGAATTTTGGTTTCAAAATTTTTGAGTAATCTCCACTAGTGCTAGGTAGTCTCTGGTTGCAAGGGTTTTGAAAGTGGAGCTCAAAAAGATGGGTTTTGAAATAGGGGTGATCTATGCATATGCATTATATTCAATTTTCAAATGTAATTTAAAATAAGTAACAGAATGTTTTTAGCAGATCCAAAGGTGGGCCTTGGTACCTCATTATGTGTACTAGCAAGGGGTGCAAAGATCCAGAATTGTTTCTGTTAAGAAATGAGTGCTAGGAATAGCCAAAGTAGGCATGAGAGTGAAATTGGCCAAAATGACCATTCCTCCTTTTTAATTCTTTTTGATTTGATTTTCTTTAGGAAATGTTTGGGATGATGTAGATGATGTTTAAATCACCTAAGAAACATTTTACAAGCATCGGATCACTCAATCATGGCAATTCAAACAACTCCTATTTTAAATGCACACATGTATGAAAGCTTTTATTTTAAATTTGGAAAAGTTTTTGTTAACCCCATTTTTGATTGATTTGATCTTGATAAGCTTGGATTGAAGTTTTGGGATGTTACAAAAGGCCATTGACATGCACTTAATATTGAGAAGCAATTATGGAAGATGAAATCTTTACTCTGTCACTATGAGGTCATGCCTTAGCCTCTTTCCTATTTAAATCCTGAAGAAAAGTAGAAAAATGCAAGACATTTACATTGCTGGTTTAGGATCAAGATCTTTCTTATATGTGATATCTTTATTTTTTATTCTCTCTATAATCAGAACACATGACAACATTATGAAATGCTTAATGTAGTATATTCAATTGGGAAAATTATCATTTAGGTTCACCCAAAATGAAATTGCATTTTATGACACGAACATCATAACATTGTTTTCCTTAAAGTGCAAAGTGTACATTTATTTTAGAATGATAATCAGCAGGAGGTTATCTATCATACACCAATCTTAGATGAGATATTATCATTTTGAGCAGGCCCTTTTGAGTATATGCCATTTCGGTTTTCTTATCTACATTTTCTTCCATAAATCAAAATCTTCTGTGGTGTAATATGTTTACATTGTGCAAATTTTCTGGATATGTTCTGTTTTTATTTGGTTTAGGATAGCTTATTGCCCTTGCTGCGTGGTCTATTGTCTTGTGTTTTATGTAGGAAAATCACCTATCTTAAAAAGATGTGATATGTCTTTGACGTTTCTATTCACGTCTTCACGTGTTAGGGAATTCAGTCACATGCAAGGAGTCGAATACTACAAGAGCTTTGCCAAGTTCTGACATTGATCGGCCTGACAGTGTCACAGTGGTGGTATCTTAACAGCAATACAAACCTTCTTGCTTTCAAAGGAAGATCAACAATACATTGGTTAGTGGATGTGCTACCTAAAAATGAAAAGCTGCAGCTCCTTCCGTTCAGTTTTCAGTTAACAGATGGAGTAGGTCCCTTTTTAACCTCGTCGAGTTAATATCACAATGCAGAGATTGCAGACTGAATTCTATACTGCAGCTATCATTGGCGACATACTCAGTCCTTATTTCCTTCTTGATGATAATAGTTTCCATCCTAGTGCAACCCTTACACCGGTGGAAAAAGGGCCTCTAGTCTCGGTCCGGAACTGCCTCTAGTACCGGTTTGCTACGGCCCGCGACTAGAGTCCACCACGTAGTAGTTTCTGTGCAGCTAGGGGCGGAACCCCTCTAGTCCTGGGTCGTAACACCACCCGGGACTATATTGTTCCTGCCGCAGCAGAGATTCGTGTGTTTCTCTGCCACAACAGAGATTCTGTGTTTTCATTTTTTCCCATTTCTTTCCTTTTTCGATTTGTGTTTCACTATAATTTCAAAAATGTTTCGTACACTTATTATACGCTACTACATACACAGTACACCTTGATGCATATATAAGTAATATTCGATCTCTTGCGAGCATACGTGCATATATACAATATTCGATCATATCAAAAGGAAGGAAATGTTTGAAATTACATGGTCATTGATGATATATCATATCAACTACATGGAGATCAGTAAGGCATATAGGGTTCCTCGGCCTCCATATAATGTTCTGCATTTATATCAATGACCTCCTTCACCAGGAATCTTGCCAGTTACTCTTGAATTGCTCGTACGCATAGTTCTGGTTCTAGATTCTCCCGCAAAGCGTGAATATAATGTGAAACAACTTTCCGCTCACTGGTCAACTCGCAAATGTACTCGCAGATGTAGAATCCACATAAATGAGTCTCTGATGGATTCTGCAAGCCCTTCACCATTTTATAAGTTAGCTCATCTTTGAATGGACCATCTATTTTCTGTTTGAACTGTGTCCAACACCTACTCGGCAAAGAAAAAGAACAGAGGAGTTATTAGTTACTTGATATCAGGAAATGAACGAAAGAAGCTGATATAATACGATAATGATTGAAATTACTTATGGAGCATTGCTTTCATGTCGCGCCACTGCTCCTGGTCCCAACTTAATGAGTAGTGGACTTCAACTAGGAACTTGTCAACTTGAATATTTAGCAAGATCTAGTGGAACCTGTGGAAGTTTACATAAGCATAAATGCATAACTCATCAAGTACACTTAAAAAAGAATGTGTACAAGACAGAAACACTCACTTGAAGTTGTAAGGAAATAGTATGTGCTTGACGAAATTTTGCTCGATTTAAAAAATTGTACAGATCATCCTCCATGTCATCGGGGTGATTGTGTAACGTATATTCATTAAAGATATATGGTTCAATAAACCTAACGTCATATACTCTTGGTCTTTTGCATTCAAGCATCTTCATTCTTCAGAATATAATACTGTACAAAAGGATATATAGTCAGGATATGATATATTACATGAAATGAATTAGCTGATCTAAAGACTTAATTATAGAAATAAATCACTTACAGACAATACAAACCGAGTAGATTTGTTGGGGGCGCGCTGATTGTATAACCGAAACAGTTCGGTCATTTGAACCTGTATCGAGTACTCTTTGAAGTGATGCTTCTTTCTAATGGCCACTGAAAACCATTCTTTCTGGTACCTTTTCTCTGTTTGCGCAGTGTACCAATTATGCAGATTTCACATATGTGTTGATATAGGCGTGAGCTCCTCATAACTGACTAGAGGCTCCCCTTTAACATATTGCCGTACTACCTGACCCACTAGCGTATCTTCATAGTCTAAGAATTGACCAAGAGACATACATGCCGCCATAGCAAGTTCTTTGGTCGTCGCTACAGTGATGCCCAGTAGTGCAGCGGCAGAACTGGCTCTAGGTCCATTATTTGCATGTCCTTATCCATTTCGACTCTGAAGGCCTTGTCGGTATCTGAAATCACTTTGAGCGGCAGGAACGACTGAATCTTCTGTTTTCCAAGTTGGGGGACTTGTTTTTCACTTTTTGCACTTGTTATTTTTTTCTGCTTTTCTTGCTTAATAATTTCGTGGTCATAGTCTGATTTCAGATTGAAGGATACTTGGGATGGTTGCTCAAGAAAGGACTTAGCCCACTTTTTATTTTTTTCAGTAAATACCGGCTTTGGCTCGGGGTTTTTTGGTGCAAAAAAAGCCTTACTCAAGGCAGCCGATATCGCGGTGTTTTCCTCATCAGTCATGTCATAAGGTCTCTTCGGAAGAGTCGGCGGAATGTCAGTTATCTTCGACATTGACATACTATGACCTTTCTTCTGAGTGGGGCATGGGTGAGGGATGGCCATCCGTTTTTTAGTCGGGGGCGGAGGTGGAGGCAGAGGTGGAGGTGGAGATCGAGATGTGCTCGTGCTGCAACGATCAACATCCCTCTCATCGAGGGATGGAGGACTTGAAGGTTGACGATCGACATCCCTCTTGTCTAGGGATGGGGGACTTGGATTCCTCAGAGTTGGTGGCCTTGGCGCCGAGCCTGGAAAATTGATATACTTCTTCTTCCATAGAAGGATGTGGCGCTTGACATCTCCCAGTTTCCTAGGTCCTTCAGGTGTAGCGATGCCAATCTCTAGGTCCGCAAAATCCTCCACTAGGTCATCCACCGAGACACGAGCATAGCCAGGTGGAATCAGAAGTGAATGGTGGAGTGCTCTATGTAGACGAGGTAAAGCAGTGCCGATCGCCACCTTGAAGGACACATTGTTCATTGGCTGATGCAGCTCACATTATGTGATCTCTCTGACATTGTCCACAGGGTAGCGAGGCGTCGGTCCATCATCTAGCAGTGTTTGATCATGAGCTTGGACCTACGTGGAAGCCACACTGCTTCTCCGCTGGCTATGATCCATTGCAAGATCATCATCATGCGGCTAAGATGTCTTTTGGCTAATTGCTTCCACCAGCTTCTTCATCCCAGCTAGGTCCTCTTCTATCTTCCTGATCCGGTCCGCCTCCCGGTCCTTCTTTCTCTTACGACTTCTATTCCTGTCATCATACTCGGGAAACCGTTTCTTCCACGTAACACCGGTGCCTTTGCGTCATCTTCATCCACCTTTTTCAGGATTCCCGAGGGCGCGTGTCAGCTCGTTGTTCTCTCTATCGGGCCGAAACAATCCCGCTTGAGCATTAGCCATTGCTTGAACAAGTGCTTTGGAGGGTGTTAGAATTTTTTCTTGAAAAATTGTCGCCCCTGTTTCTGGGTTCAAATTTCCCCTGTGCCCATACCACCAGTGCTTTGACCTCTCGGACCATCCATCTGTACCGGGAATAATCCCTCTAGTCCTCATGTCGGCCTCCATATTTTCCTACTTAGGCACGACACTCTTCTAGCCACCTATCCCCCATTTTATGGTGGTATTTCTTTTTGGCAGCATTTATCGCATTCTTTTCCGACTTTTCATGGGCTACAGAAGAAAGGTGGTACTTTACAAAATCAGGCCACTGTTCTCTCAACTTCTCGTATTCTCCTTTGAAGTCTGGAGTTTTCTTTTCCGCGACAAACTTCGCGTATAAACCTTTCTTGTGGTTCTGATGCAGTTCGACCATCTTCATTAGAGCCCACTCCTTGACTTTCGCTCTTCTTTCAAGCCCACCCAACCTTGGGGTAGTACCATCTGCCTCGAGTTATTCATACTTTGGAGGTAGTATGAAATGTCCTATGAGCTTCTACCAAAGGTCATCTTTGGCATCATCGGTGACATAGCTGGTGAATTATTCACCTTTTTTATTTTACTTATTCTAGTTTTGAATGGTGATTAGGAGGTTATCCCTAACAATCACCCCGCATTGATTTACAAACATCTTGGTGTGCTTTTTTTGGATCAATCGGTTTCCTAGTATCATCTATTACGTCAGTGGTAAACCTTTGATTACCATTCAATTTTTGGTCGGGCCTCTTTTTGTTTTAACTGTCGATTTGGTCGATCCGGAGGGCTAAAAGAAGAAGAGAGAGTGACTAATATATATATATATATATATATCCAGATCAATTAATTCATCTAGTCACAAGAGGCTTAATATATATACCTCGCCGCTTGTTGTCGAGGGACCATCATTGTGGTTTGTTTGCCCTTCATCCATCAGTTCTAGCTGATGTCCATAACCGTATTGATTTAGAAATGACGATATCTCGTCCTCGTTTATATAATCTTCACCTATTATTATGCCCTCATCTACAACATCTTTACCTCTAGTAATAAGAGGAATTTCATCTCTTATCATGCCCTCAAGAAGTTCGTTGTCGATGTGACGATCCATCACTTAACTATTCCAGAAAGAAAGGTAAAACAAGTTAGAAAAATAGATATATTAATATATTACTCGACCAAATATATTACTCTACCCTAAATTAGACATATTACTCTACCACAAATTTATTTCTACAATAGACATATTTACACTAAACCCTAAAAGAGTCATAAACCATAAAACCCTAAAATTTCTACATTAAATCCTAAAATAGACATATTACTACAATAAACATATTTACACTAACCCCTAAAATAGACATATTTACACTAAACCCTAAAATAGACATATATATTTCTACAATAAACCCGAAAATAGACATATTACTACAATAGATATATTTACACTAAACCCTAAAATAGACATAAACCATAAAACCCTAAAATTTCTAAACTAAACCCTAAAATAGACATATTACTCTACCAAATATATTTATACAATAAATATTCTAGCAAATAAAATAGACATATTAGTACTAATAAATTTCTACACTAAATAAAATAGACATATTTCTACTACTAATAGGCATCATAATTTCTACACTAAATAAAACAGACATGTACCACGGCGGCACGGTGCAGTCGGCAGGAGGAGAGCGCAGTCAGGAGCGGCTGCGAGGCAACTACACGATGGCGAGCGCACGTGCCAAGGCGGCTGCGCGGCTCCGAGCATGCGGTGCGGGGCCGCGGCACGGCATAACATGGAGAGGCGTCCAAAGATATGGGCGGCGGCGCGGGAATCGGGCAGTACCTCCCCGTTCTCTATGTCGTCGTTCGGCCTTCGTCTTCCTCGATTCACCAAGTGCTGGGTGAATCAAGGAAGGGGAGGGCGCGTGCTTATATAGGCCACCTCTCTAGTATCGGGTTAAGCCACGACTCGGGACTAGAGGTCCTCTAGTCCCAAGCAGTGAAACGGCCCTGGACTAAAGACCCCCCTCTAGTCCCGGGTGCATCTCCAACCCGAGACTAGAGGGTTTTTCGGCACTTCAGTTTTCGCACGCAGAGCCACGCTCTAGTCCCGGGTGCGGTAAAGACCCAGGACTAGAGGTGTTTTTGTAAATTTTCTTATTTTAATTCAAATCTATTAGAAAATTTGGAAAATTCATATATCCTATTATATAAATCCAAATATACAAATAATATGTCTATTATTATCAAAAAATATAAGGAATCTGAATATATTATACATACATCTGTTTGCATCATGAAAATGCATTCACTAATTTTTTCATATTTTTGAATTTGACAAAACTTTCAACATGAAAAGTGTTTGAATTTGACAAACCTGCATATGCCACCCACCAACCTTGCACCACACTTTCACACATATGGTAGGGGCACATGCATGCAAGTTTTCATCCGATTCTGATGCTCTGGTGGTCTTCCTCCGGCGAAACCCTAGACCGGGGGCCCCGAATCGTCTACCCCTTTAGCTACCTCCGTACGAGGGTAGCTCGATAGATTTTTCTATTTATTTTGGTTTGTTTGGGACATATGTACATGGAAAGAAAAGGTTGGGCCAGCTTCGCTATAAAATAGGCCCCGTTGCCCCGCGTCGGGAGTTTCCACGTACATATCTAGGATTTTACTAAGTGTTAATGCATGTCTGTGAAGGGTTCACACATGGGACCTACATATGCATGTTTTCATGTGATTCCGATGCTCCGGTGGTCTTCCTCCGGCAAAATCTTAATATATGATCCATACATTTTGGGGCCTTTAGTCCCAGTTGGAGGCAATAACCGGGATTAAACATACTTCCCGCCATTCTCAGAGCCGTCAATCCGCTGCCTTGCTTTCCCGCCATTTCTCTCTGCTTCCCGCCATGTTTGCTACCCTTTCCCTCTATATCTAGGGCAACCGCCATGGTCATTCACACACATCCACACCTTTCCCCTCTCACAATAATGGACACCACATACAGGGCAATTCTGACCCTCGAGGAGACCGAGGCGCTGTGTGCCTCTAGCTACCCATGCCCGCCTTTATACTGGGCAATGGCCACTTTTCCCCTCTCACAATAATGGGGGGCCTTTATAATCCCAATTCTGTAGTCCCATTTTTTAATATTATTAATGTATTGAGTGTTAGTAGTCCCGGTTTGTGGCTGGACCAGGACTAAAGGGGGCCTTTAGTCCCGCTTGCGTAGTCCCAGTTATGAAACCAGGACTAATGGATCGTTTCCTACTACATAATGTTGGTCTCTCTACAACTTTTATATATTAGGGAGTACATCTATGGCCAACTTGTTGGAGATGCCGGAGGACTGGGCTCCAGCGGCATCTCCCTCAAGTTGGCCGTAGTGTTGTCCCTGCTCTCGCACACCATCTCGCGGTTTATAACTTGTCTAACTAGATCAATATGCCAGAGAGCTAACTAATTTCATATATTAGGAAGTGCATCTATGGCCAGTTTGTTGGAGATGCCAAAGGACTAGGCTCCGTCGACATCTCCCTCAAACTAGCCGTAGTGCTCTCCCTGATCCCGCACACCATTTTGTTTGCAGTTGATAACTTCACAAGGATGCCTATTTATAGATTAAGCAGCACAACATAGTGTCGACACTCACGACATAATGTCGACACTCACCCCTGTCATAGTGTTGCCACGCAACAAAATAGTGTTGCCACTCACTGGAATAGTGCTACCACTTACAAAATAGTGTCGACACTCACGTTTAGTCCTAGATGGTGTCTCCAACCAGGACTACAGGTTCATCTTTAGTCCCGATTTGAGACGTCTACCGACACTAAACATGCTCAGGCCAGCCCCAGCCTTCCGCAACCCCTTAAGTCCCGGTTGGTGTCTCCAACCTGGACTAAAGATGAAAAGATTGTCTAGGAACTATTCAAAATGCTCGAGAACAATATATTACATAAATGTTTTCTTCTGAGTTTTCAGAACACAGCTACATAAATTTTTTAATACATTATATTACACATCATTTCTTCGAGTGTTCTCCTTTCTGATTACACCATAACCATGGAGCATCTTCTTTAATTAACAGGGTTGTTGGATCAGTGTTCACTATGAAGGGCAGAGTTTCATGAAACTTATCACAATCTTCTAACATGTCTGTCTTGTCCTCCACTCCCACGATGTTTCTTTTCCCTGAAAGAACTATGTGGTGCTTTGGCTCATCGTCTGATGTATTCTGTTGCTTATTTTTTCTTTTTCTCGGTTTGGTAGACATGTCCTTCACATAGAAATCCTAAGCCAGATCATTGGCTAGGACGAATAGTTCGTCTAAGTACGCAAGATTGTTGAGATCCACTATTGTCATTCTGTACTTCTCGTCTACCTTTACCCCATCTCCTATCAGCTATACGCATTTGCACCGAAACAAGGGGACCTTAAAAGTAGGTCCATAGTCAAATTCCCATATCTCTTCTATGTAACCATAATATGTGGTCTTGGACCCATTGTCATTTGTTGCATCAAACCAGACACCACTGTTTTGGCTGGTGCTCTTTTTATCTTGGGCAATCGTGTGAAATGTATTCCCATTTATCTCGTACCCTTGGAAAGTCGATATAGTCAAAGATGGTGACCTAGACAACAAGTACAACTCATCTCCAAGAATGTTGTCTTTTATGAGATGTTGAACCAACCCCCAAAAGTCTTCATGTGTTCATCTCTAATCTAGTCATCAAGCTTCCCAGGGTTGTTGGAGCATAAAATTTGCTTGTGTTCCTTGATATACGGAGCCGCCAAGATATAATTCTGTAGAACTATGTAATGTGCTTCCTATAGTGCCTTTTCCACTCAGTCTCCCCTCATGCCGCGATTGAGGAAGACCAATCGCCTTAAGGTCAGGAACAAAGTCAACACAAAACTCAATGACCTCCTATGTTCCATAGCCCTTGGAGATGCTTCCTTCAGGCCTAGCACAGTTACGAACATATTTCTTTAAGAATCCCATGAACCTCTCAAAGGGGAACATATTGTGTAGAAATATAGGACCGAGAATAGAAATCTCTTCGACTAGGTGAACTAGGAGGTGCATCATAATATTTAAGAAGGATGGTGGGAACACCAACTCGAAACTGACAAGGCATTGGACCACATCATTTTGTAATCGTGGTAGATCTTCAGGATTGATTATCTTCTGAGAGATTGCATTGTGAATCCCTACATTAGAGGTGTTATCTACAAGAGTGTTTTCATAAATATGCATCTAATTACTGTGCTAGCCATGTATGCCATTACTTTTGAGATGATGAAGGATGTAAGATAGATATGCCGGCTTCATGATGAGGATGAATTTTTTCCATCTCTCTAAAATGCAATACTTTTTTACAAGGCTCAGTGCTATTCATGTAGCTAACAACACCTTTGGGAGTTATTCTAGCTAATTAAGGACATGGTTAAAATTTTACATGCATGTTTACTAATGTATTTTAATTAATTCTTCATTTTAGGTCATGCCATCAAGGTTTGCACTTGGTTACAACATCTCAAAGAATGGCACAACTCTGTTTCATAGCTATGGCATGGATGACCTAATTACTAGGGAGTACACTATCGTTCATCGTAACTTTTTTCAGATATTGTTCATCAATGGTTGGAACCTTTTTACCACATGAACCAACTTGTAGCTGATTCACTAGTTTCTTTGAGGGTGGAAATGAGAGAACACTGCATTGACTTGTTCGTGACGAGAATTAACTGAACCCTCCAAGGAAGACTGCATGCTTCTTTTGTCTAGCTATATCTAATGTAGGATCATGTTTAATGTTATGAAGAACTATGTTTGAAGTATTCAATATGTTGTGAACAACTATGTTTGTAATATATTCAGCTTCCTTGCCTTTTGGTTCTACATAATTTGCAAATTTTAGGATTATCAAAATCTGGAGTGTCCGAATATTCACTGAATGAGACTTCTTTCAAGGTATACATGAAAAAGTTTAAATTTAATGAAAAATTCATATTTAAGTAACCAAATGATCTCACATCGTAATTAAATATTTGAATTAGTCAATTTTAAAACACTTGCACCTTGTTGCTTTACAGCAAGCATATCAACACTAGGAGTCATCATACCTTTCAGGGTAAGATTCAAGGTTTGTATTACGCCATATATTTCCTTCAATATATGAATCTCACTTAGGCTTAGGAATCAATTTCACACTAGCAAGCATGTATAACCACCTTCTTTTTTCTAGTTCTGAATAATTCTCATATTTTAGGATTACCAAAATCCAGAGAGTCTGAATATATCCGGAATTCCGAATATTCACTCAACGAGACTTCCTAAGGAATTTAAATTGATGGAAAAATCATATTTAGGTATCAAAATGATCTCACATCGTAATTTAACATTTGAATTAGTTAATTTGAAAACACTTGCACTATTTTTCTGCAGCAAATTCATCAACACTAGGAGTCGTCAGACCTTTTAGGGTAAGATCCAACCTTTGCACTATGCCATATATTTTATTCAATGTATGAACCTCATTTAGTCTCAAGATCAATTTAACACTATCAAGCATGTATAACCACCTTTCTTTGCCTTTTGGTTCTGAATAATTTCAAAAATTTAGGATTACCAAAATCCGAAGAGTCTGAACATATCTAGAGAGTCCAAATATATTATTACAGTAGAGATTGAAATTTTTACGGACCGTCTATGATAAACATTTTCACTCTCCCCTTCTGTTCAAGATCGAGAAATCCCCCATTGGCTGGCCTCCTCTCTTCTAGATCCAGCTCCCCCTCCCGTCGCCCCTAATTCTAGATCGACGCTACCACCACGCATCGATGCTGACCACAGCAACACCTACCGCATCAATGACGCCGACCCCCTCTCGCGACAATGAGTGACGCCCCACCGTAGATAGTGTGTGGATCTAGTGTTAGATAATTGTTGATAGAAATTGTGATTAGAGATTAGAATTAGCGGAGAATATGTAACGAGAGATTTAGTATTTAGTTAGATTAATCACCTGTGGTTTTATATATTGTATAGGATATATGGCAACGTGCCAAGTTTGCAAGAATCGCTGCAAGGAAAGAACCTTGTCAACTGGCAAACTATTCAGTGTTCATATTATACCTGATTATTTCGAGAAATCGATGGTATTTTTAAAACTCGTACTATTTCTTACACATAATTCATCTCATACTTGGTTACATTAAAATCATTAATTTAACGTGTGATTTTGGTGCACAGATTGTCCCATGTAATGCAAGGGCACATTTCAGTGAACTCATAGGAGATATTGTGAGATTTCAGGCTTGTGAGTGGAGACACACGGTTCAAGTTTTAAAAGGGACAACTAGGACTCGATTGGGAGGTGGAGGGTGGTGCCGGTTCATTGTTGATAAGCATATCACTGGATATGGTAAGTCGGTGTGCTTTTCCTTGCAAGGAGACAAACCGAGGATAATTGTGATCTAGCTAAACAATGTTGGAAAACAGGAAGAAGAAGATGAAGAAGCTACATAACTGCCTATAGACTAGTTATCTTCAATTATCTCCTAGAGATGCAAACTTGCCGATGGTGAGAATGATCATATCTAACGAATCTTCCCTCCAAGTAATTCCTTCATTGGGGTGCCATTTGTCACCCGCTTGACAAGGACAAATGTCGAGAGGTTCCTTATGGTAAGTATATCATGTCACTGTATATCTATATATATCGATCTATTACTTTCTTTGTTCTTATGTTCATAACTTATAATAATGGTTGTGTGTAACATTGAGTTATATTACTTTTGCATTGTAGAAATTACCTAAGAACATGTTTTTATCATCTTGATATCCCTCAAGATGGCTTGGTTGGACTACACTTTGGAGCACGAGGTGGCATCGGCACCGTCGAGGACAAGACAGATTTTGACGTCCGCATATCCTTCACCGCTGATGGGTGTAAGAACTTCCTCCAAACCAAGAATCTCCATATTAGACAAGCCATGCTCATCACTGTGAGGTTGACCACGCGTAGGCACCTACACATGATGTTCGTCATCGACATCATCAATGATTTGCCATTACCGTCGGACTCGGAGTCACCGTTGGACTAGGACTTGGACTCATGATCGTAGGAGTGATACTAATAGGAGTACTCTATGTGACCTTAATAATATTGTTTGCTAGATTGTTTGAACCAAATGGCAGCTAGTTAAGCTATAGCAAGTTTCATCTCTATGTTTTGGACCAAATTAATGTTAGCTATTTACTGAATGCTAAGTGTTCTAGGTCGCTGATCTCATCTTTCAAATCTTTTGATCGGTAATGCACCTCTTCTCCTTCTACTTCCTTTGTGTAAATATAACCTATAATTCAAAAAAACAAAGTTTCCTTGAAAATTAAATTTGAATAAGTACTTTTCAAATTTCAAAGGGAAATTGAATATTGTTGACATTAGCATGTAAGAGACATATGTATTTGAAATGGTTGTAATTTCTAGCCGTCTGAGGGAAGTACTTGGCGGAAAAATCTAAAATATTTGGACAACGGAGGTTCTTAGAGACGTTTTCCCTTTGTAGTCCTCTGAGGGTAGTATTTGGTGGAAAAGATATCAAAATAACTGGAAAAATATTTCATATATGTGCCACATTTTTCCATCCCAGCCCGCCTAGACCCCCCACTGTCCATCGTCGTCGCTGCCTCCGTCCTCCACCACCGCCGCCTCTGGTCCCCTGCCTCTCCTCCCTGCTGCCTCCGGTCCCCTGCAATGAGGACACTCTCCCTTTCCTTGGAGGACCCCTTCATCGTCTAGGTACATATGCGTGGAAATCAAACCTCAAAAACTCTAATGTAAAGCTTTGGTTTAGAAATTTTGGCATGGAATTTACAATTTTTCTTCTAGAATTTAGGGTTTAGGGTTTATGAGCTGTGGAGACCTGACAATAGTGTTGGGAGAGCCTTCTCTAGCCGGTCTCTATCTGTCCCACCTCTTTCCCCCTGTAAACATCTCAAAATCTACAATTCTTTTCTAATTCGTGTTTCCCTTCTAGCAATATATATTTAATTTTCACTACATTAGTCTTCTTACATCTTGTTTATTTGATGAATTCAAATTCTATAAATGTGTATGCTTTTTATTGGCTTAGATGTATATGTACTCAAATTGTTTACATATGAATATGATTAATATATGATAACAAGAAATGTGTTTCTATTTGTAGTCTAATTGATTCTTATATTTGATTGTATTAAGATGCTCTGTATCTATTTAATAGATGGGAACCTGTAGTGATGATGCCGTAATTCTCTCTAGTGATGACATTATTGCCATTAGCTTTGGCAGTTTTTAATTCCAGTCATCGGATGAAGAGCTCACTAAGAGGCTTGAGTTTAGATCAAAAAAACATCAAAATTCTAGTCATCTGTATTGTATGTGTTTAGAGGTATATATGAATATTCCACTTCATAAAGAAAAATGTGTTGTTGCGTTAGGGCCTCAACATAAGGGAGGCACTGATTTTGATAAGTAGAGACTTTTTCAAAATAACACATATCTAAAATAAATTCATGTAGACTTCCTTTTATAATGGGGTGATCCTGAATTTCCATAAAAAACAAGTATTATATTTACTGGTTGCCCTATTCATCTATCATGAAAAATAAGTGCAAGCTGGTAAGATGATATACTATTGAACAGTGATCAACAAGCTAGTTTGTGATATTTAATTACTTCCAGTAATCAAAATCATGCTAATTCTTCAATTATTTGTACTTGCACAAAGACTTGCAGTTGAGTTCACAAGAACATACCTAAATAATCACCTTGATGAACCTATTGATGTCCATAGTTTAAAAATGAACAACAAGAAGCCAAAGATGGTTGGGATGAAGGTGGGAGTTGGGCCAAATGAAATCTTGATGATGATATGGGAGAAGGTTGTGAAAATCTTCAACTTAAAGCAGCATAGCATTGTCCTTTTTGCTTTGATGAAAAAGATAATGGAGAGGTACATATTCTGGTTGAGGAACTTCCACCTGACATCCCATTATAAATGCAATGCTAGTTGTTAGAGAGTACTAATTATTCTTGTTTAATGTATGGACTCCACTTTGTATGTATTGCCATATAATGGCTAAATATGTATGGATTTCCCCAAGTACTAGCTAAGGTTAATTGTTAATACAATGGTCTTCTTTTGGCTGGCTACTAAGTACTTGAGCTAATATGTCTATCCATTTTATGACTATTGAATCATGATTATGCGTCATGTCTGCTATGATTGAGTTTGAATTAGCATGACTTGTACTATTTAAAAAGGTTTATACATAATGGAGACGATCACTTTAACCAGCCGCCTCATGTTACATACTATTGGAGGCGGCCATGAATAACCACCGCTTCAAGGTGTCCTTGTTCTAGAGATGGTCTTGATTTGTTGAATCCAACTCCGGGTGACTTACTATTGGAGACGGTCCCTACTAGAAGCGGTTTGTGGGTGAGGAGTTCTTTCAAGTGTTCAAGACTAATAGCCATCTCCAGGTTCTACATCTAAGAGGCGTTTATATTTTTGCACCGTCTAAGGTAGTGTATCTTAGAACCGGAAGAGAAAATCGAGTCAGGTTGGTGTGCTCTTAGAGACTATGCGCTTGAGCGGGAACGAGAAACCGACTGAGGCCTATGGGCCATAACCGTCTCTAAGTAACGTGTTTGTACAAGTGGAAGCATTTTCAATTAGAGTGGGTGTTACCTTGTGTTTTGAGTTCTGGAGGTTGCGATGTTGAGGATTTATTGCTGAGATCGACTCTACATGTTTGCCTCGGTATTTATCTCCATGTGTGCATGTGTTTATCGTTGTGTTCTTTGTGCCACGTCTTCCACCTTTCCCCTATGATCCCAATAATCCATGAACATCAGGCTTCTCGTTAAACGCATCAAGATGAATCATATCCACTACTCAATTTGTGTGATGGTGGTGTATCATGTTAAAATACCCATAGGAGAGAAGAGGTGGCCAGAGAGGTAGGCTACATGCAACTAACCATGGTACAGTGCGTCATCCATATTGATGTGATGCTGGGAAACAAACTAAGTGGATAATATAGTCAAGAGGCCATTACCCATTGGCCATGCCCCTAGGATATAGTGAAGGGGTTCCGTGGAAGAAAACAAAAAATTTACTACGCAGGAACACACCTAGACAGGAACTATCTAAGAAGTAATGTAGTAACAGAGGAAGACAATGGTAATATACCCTTGTAGACCGTAAGCATATGACGCTCATGTGGGAACATGGATGATGTAGTCGTACCCTTCCGACCTCAAGGTCGCGTATAATGGTCTGGTGCCACTAGGTCCTCACACGTTACCTCTTGTCTAGGTCCTCGTATGATGGTCTGGTGCCACTAACATCAGCACCCTCCAGGTATCGCGCACATACGGTGCAAGACGACGACTCCTTATCTCTGATCTCTACCAAGGTTGTGGAAGTAGATCTCCTGGCCAGAATCCCTGCAACACAATAACATCCCGCAATGGTGTTGTCTTTGCGTGGATAGTCCTTCTCAGGGATCATACCACCGCAAAGTTAACGAGAGAGAGATTATCCTCTTCGGAAAATTGCCTTAGAAAATTGTTGGTGTGTTAATTCACACCCATGTGCACCCCTTTAAATAGGTGGAAAGGGTGTACCTTTCCAAAAGGCTAACCCATGTGGGACTAAACAAAGGAAAAAAGGAAATAGAAGAGGGGGCTACAGCCGTCTAGGCAACTAGTGGCCGGGTGGGCCACCCCACCGTATCCCATCTCGTACCAGCGGCAACAGCTGTCGATCGGATGGGCTTGCCGCATGTGGCCTGCCAGCCCAGCAATGGCAGCAGCGCATCGCTCCTCCTAGGTGGGCTGGCCTCCTACGTGCGTGGCGGTCTAGTGCGGTGAGGAAGCGGCAGCAGAAGCAGCCCGGGAGGGCTAGCTTGTAACCCGCCAGTTGATGACTGCAAGTGTACAGATCATTTGTAGCTAGTTTCAAAACAAAGATATCGATCCCACATGGAGCAATAGGCGAAAGACTAAAATTCTTTTAACTACAACTAAACAATTAATTAAGTAATAACTTTAAGATGCAAGAAAAGTAGAGTTGTTTTGTGATTTTTGGTTGAACAAGGTTATTTAAAGTAAAGCAAAACTTAATGTAGAAAGTAAGAATCGCGTGTGTAATAGAACTTTGGAACTGCAATAGGGAAAATGCATTCTCGGGGAGTGACGAATACACCGCTAGCAATTTAGACTAAGCAATCAATATTATAATAACAAATATTCTCATAATGGAATGTATGTGGGAGGAGCTCCATATATGGACAAATAGGTAGCAACTGATACTCGCATCATCCTTCATAACCATAGCCGACGAATAAGTAACATCAATCGTATTATCCCGCTATTAAGGGATATCTCCCGTGGCATGGATATTTGTATTATTAGATTGTAAGCTTCATCATAGGTATAAGATAGAAAACTGCCATTAGAAGCAATGTCTAGATTCATTCTATTTTCAATATTTAGCCCTCCATAAAAAGCATGAGTGATTAACCAATCAGGCAAACGATGATGGGGGCAATTATCTAGGTAACTTTTGTGCCTTAGATATCCTTCATATAAGCCCTCACTGGGATTATTTTTGAAACTAATAATAATACCTCTCATCATGTAAGCTTTGCTTTCTGAATAATATTTTGATAGGAACATGGTTGTCAATTCCTTCCAAGCCCTTGGTGCTTTTGCGCAAAAAGATATGTACTAGTCGCAAACATTATTAGAGAGAGTTTCTCTATACAACTGGATATTAACCATATCAAGATTACAGTCATAAAAAATAAAGGAACTAAGAATGTCTTCAAAGAATTGTAAGTGTCCATATGGACTCTCTTAATTGGTTACTACAATTTTTTAGAGTGCAATAGTTCAAATAATAAAGGGTGGATCTCGATTCCATCCAGATTTATGCTTTTATTGACAGCTATAAAAGCGTCCATGGGCGAACCCATTTTCCTTACTTCCTCAAGCTAGTTTAAATGTCGAGTGTTGTCCATTATTGCGGTCCTGAAACTTAACTAAAAATTAGTACAACGAAAGTAAATAACTAAAAGTAAAGTGACTTACAACGCTAAGCTTCCATGGCAACGGCGCCAGAAAATAGCTTGATGACTGCAAGTGCACATATCGTTTGTAGCTAGTTTCGAAATAAAGATATCGATCCCACAGGGAGCAGTATGTGAACGACTAAAATTCTTTTAACTATAACTAAACGAAGTACTTAAGTAATAACTTTAAGATGCAAGAAAAGTAGAGTTGTTTTTGGGTTTTTGGTTGAACAAGGTAATTTAAAGTAAAGCAAAAGTTAATGTAGAAAGTAAGAATCGCGTGTGTAATAGAACTTTGGAACTGCAATAGGGAAAAGGCATTCTTGGGGAGTGGTGGATACACTGCTAGCAATTTAGACTAAGGAATAAAGATTATTATAACAAAAATTCTCATAATGTGTATGTATGTGGGAGGAGCTCCATATATGGACAATAAGGCCGCAACCACTACTCGCATCATCCTTTATAACCACAACCAACAAATAAACGACATCAATCGTATTATCCCGCTATTAAGGGATTTCTGCTGTGGCATGTAAATGACTTAATGAGTTCTCCTTGACTCCCCAAGTTAGCACGTAAGAAATGACAACAGCTTTATAGTCATAGTAAGCGCTATCATCCCTCCATCTACTAACAAGTAATCCCCTTCATCGAGTCCCCATAGGAGGCAAATATTAAGGAGGTTCACAACTCCCAACATCAAGATGAAGACAATTAACACATAGACATAATGATATATAACATAATAATCTCTATCTCATCTCAATCATATGCTAGGGTTTTCCATCTCCCCAAGACCTAGAAATATACTCAGGCATGAAGGCAATCAACATCATAGCAATGGTAATGGAAACAATCATAGATGAATAGTACTTCTATAAATCCACAACGAGTACGGGAATTACAACAAGATCTAGACAAGATGTAGATGGGATGGATGGAGATGGTGATGATGCAGTGGTGGATGATGAAGATCGATGCCATAGCCTCCCGGATATGCGTAGGTTGAAGATAGATCCCTGGTGGATGAGTTCTCCCCCCAGATGCCTTCCAGGGGCGAGGTTTCGGAGATTTATGGGTGTTTTGTATGTCGTCTCTCTGATCCATTTGCACAAGGTGAAACTATTTGAGGAGGCGTAGGCGGCGCGAACTATACACCCGGAACTATACGGCCGGAAAATTTATTTCGGTCGTATAGTTGGTTGTTGAACCCTCTGTCTCCTTTGTTCGCTTTTGGTTTTCTTCTGGTATTATTTAATACTAGTCATCAACCCGTGCGCCTGCACGGGCTATTGTTTATGTGACATACGAATATTTAAGTTAATAGTTATTCTTTGCATGTGAATATTTCATAACTTCGAAAATAAAACTAATCAATTGATATGGTCTTGAAAAACTAATACTTTAATAGAAACTCACACTATAACAACACTTGAGTTTTTAAGAAAAATTTCACTATTGTCATAGTTTTATCTAGGGTGGAAAGGGTTACACAACAAAAAAAACATGACGTAATAAATGGTCTTGGAAAGTTGCATCCCACGTAAGAATATTGAGTTCTTAAGTATGCCAAACATGGTAATTTAGTCTAAATAAAAACCTAACATGTAGAACTCCATCACTTAGTGTCCATGCAAGTTTAGCTTCCTATTAGTCCTCTATAATTTCTAAATCAAATAAAGTATACTTAGTGCACCGGATTGGATGACTGCAAGATGGATAAAAAACAAAAAGAATCTCACAGATGAATGCAAATGGGAAATTATCTAAACTCTATACCATAAATTTCTAGTACCAAGTTATTTATGAAAGATATTTTTAGCATAAAACGTATTAATAAATGCGTAAAGGAAGTATTTGATAAAAAATTTGATTTCCATGGAAGGGATAACTATGAATTTTCAATGGGAGAAAATAAGCATCGAGCTATTCATCTCTTACTTAGAGAATACTTTTACTACAAACCGAGAAATGTGTGGCATGCTGATTGCCGTAAGATGAGAATGCAAGAAGGTCTGAAATCCGTCAGTTTATGGTCCTCGTATGGTAGAGAAAATAGAAAACTCTACAACTAAGATGAACAGATAGTAAAGCAAAAGTATATGTATTTAAATATTTGTGAAATAGAGCAGGAGAATACATTATTATATACATGAAGCATGTTATAGCACGGTACCATGAAAGATGTTGCAATAGAGTGGCACATGACAATAAATAAAAACATTATAATCAATCATGTCAATGGAGGTTCCAAGTATCCAGCCACATCATTGTGTCATTGTTTACCCCTCAGTGATATAGAAAAATTCATAAGAATAATCCACATCGCACTGCATGTTCATACTTTATACTCTTTTCTTAAGCGCTCCAGCAGATATTGAAAGAAGTGAAGTGCCATGTGATGGAAGTCAGTGAAATTAAAAACACATCTTGTATTTAAAAGCTAAGATGTACCTTGAACTATCCACAGTTTTTGTTTATTGAGGTACACCTCTAGTAACATAACGGATTTGTTTAATAACCTAAAAGAACTATAAGGTGTAAATTGAACACAGAAATTTGAATAAACAGAAAGTGGAAACTTGTAGTTGGACGTGGGCTTGTAAGTGTTATTATTCCTTAGATTACCTTGGAGTGGAGTTTGTTTCCATCAAGTCCCCATTTTTTCTGTGCTAATAGATTGTAAAACGATTCTTCTATCTTAATATATAGACATGCAGAGCACCTGCATGTTCGTGAATATTACACATGGAAATTTGACATGATTAGGGAGTAGGTGAAGATAGTACGAAGACAACTCAACATTTGAAAAAAAACTTCAATAAATGAATCCCCTATAACATATATTCATCAACTACGCATACAACATGAAAAAATCAAAATAATTGAAGTCGTTAAGTATACATCTCAATTTCTGAAAAAAGTGCACATCCCAAAAATATGAGATAAATTTCGCATGAGAAGAAGTGACGCGTGTGAATTTTATATGAATCATCTCCCTACATGACTACACGATATACATTATATAGCAGCCATGCTAGATTCCCTGGTACCATTTATGGATTTCTATTCAAGCATTAAACCCTCTAGGAAATAGACAAAACAGAAAATGCATAAAGAGATAAGTATCATTTAATAAACAGAAAATGCTTCCTTTAGAGTGTTTTTTTACAAACTGTGGTATATCACTCTAGCAAAAATGTATGAATATCAAAAAAAGTTAAATCCAAGAAAAGGAGAAGAGAAAGCACAAAAAACACAGAGAATTGAGTAATCACCCATGCTACAAATTTATACAGTGCATGAATTCTCAATAATGTAATTACCCCTTGTACCGTGAATCATGACCAAAGATCCCATGTCGTGGTGAGGTGACACCATTGTCGTCGGATTGAGGACAAGTACGCCATGAGGGGGTCCTCGAGGCATGCGAAAGAGAGGGGTGTGAGGCGTACGGTGTTCTGGGACGGTGAGCACACAAGTTTACCCAGGTTCGAATCCGCCGGCTTTGGACGGATCCTACTCCTGCTAGCAATCCAGTAATACGGCAGAGTCGGAATATGGATTACAAGGGTTTCGCCTGTGCGAGTTGAGATTTTAGACTATTGAGGTGTGCCCTAAAGGCTCTTCCTAGGACGGCTTATATAGATATCCGGCCTAGGGTTTACATGAGAGATCTATCCAGCTACAACTAAGAGTCGGTTACAGAGTACATCTTGAACTACAAGTAACATTATGGGCCTAAGTCGGTAAGTCTTCTGGGCCTTCTCGTAGCCGGATTGGACTCCGTCTTTCTCCCTGACTGGACCGCCCGTGAAGCAAAGCTCTAACCCGAAGTGGGCCACCCTGGTCAGTGAGGAACTGTGAGGATACCTGAAAAGTATATCCCCAACAGCAGTCCCCGGAAGCCTCCAAGATCCAAAGTCAGATTCATCATCGTCTAGCTTGATCTTCGGCTTGCAGAATCTTGAAGAGTTCTTGAAGCTTCACAACAAAAAATACGATCCGGGTCTTAAAAATAAGTCGGACCTATCAACAGGTTACTCCGATTTTCCAGCTTGATTTCAAACTAAGCCGGAACTTGGCTCCTAACGCCACCTGACACAAGTCATGGTCAAGTCACGTCATCTAACAGGCATTCCGTCAGCACGATCGTTGCTGGGTCCGCAGTTCGCGGAACCGAGGCGCCGTTTCAATGCGTGCGTGGAGATCGAGGTGACGTAATCATCGTGTGGGTCCTTCCCAGTTCCTTCCACGACGCATGGCGGTTACACTGTAGCATTTGCACGAATCTTGGCGCAGTTAGGTGGATATAAGGGGTTAGGATTTTCTCGTTCTCCTTCCACTAGTCCTTTGCCTTTTCTTCTCCTCCCAATCTCCCCGCGTGCACATAGCTCCCCGTTCCTCCCCCACAGAACTCCCAGTGCCGCCCCTTTTAGGTCAACTACTCGTCAGAGAAATGACTTCATCTTCTTCCTCCGACTTGGCGGCAGCGGCGGTGGCGGAAGCGGTGGCGGAGAAAGAGAGCTTTTGCGGGCTCTACATTCCCTGCGTGCTCAACGACGAGGGCCTCAAGAACCTAGAGAAGGAGGGGCTTCTCGCCGCCGGCGACTGGCGGAGCGGCGTCGAGGAAACCGTCCCCAACCCGCGCGACGGCGAGCGGGTCCACTTCGGCACCCACCTCGACAGAGGTTTGTCGTTTCCTCCCTCGGAGTTCTTCTCCAAGGTGATTGATCATTACGGAGTTCAACTCCATCATCTTCCTCCCAAGTCTCTCTTAGAGAGCGCATACGCTTCACTGTGTGAGGGCATTCTCGGCATTAGGCCGAGTTTGACTCTTTTCCAATACTATTTTCATGTCCGGAGAAACTCCATTACCGCCGGTGTTCCTTACATCACCGGCACTATTAGTTTTTCGCTTAGACGCGGGCGCGCGTATCCCAAAATTCTAGCCAGTGACTCGGTCAAACAATGGCCAGCCACATTTTTCTATCATAGGGATATTCTGGCTCCTGGTAAAGCCACTGCTTTGCCGGCTTTTGTTGACAGAGCTGCCACGAACCAACCTTCTTGGGACGAGGCTGCTCCGGCTCTCTCCGATGATCTGATCCTCGCTAAGAGGCGGATCGAATACTTGATCAAACACAAGGGACTGAAGGGATCCGACTTGGTCCAATGCTGGGTCTCACGCCGGATCTAGCCCCTTCAGTACCATGGGGATCGACTGATGCACTCCATCACGTCATCCAAGAAAGACTCCCTCCGCATCAGCCCTAAATCCTACACCACTCGAGGCTACATAAGCCAGATCAAGTAGCTGATCCGGGAGCAGATTGAGAGGAGAATCCCGGAGGTTTCTCTGGATATGCATACTGCGGAAAACCCCGTAGTGCTGGTAAGCTTCCATCAGTACACTTTGTATGTGTTTCAATCTTCGAGTTATACTGCAATACTGATATGTTTTCTTATTTTCAGCTTGCCGACCTCCCCGAGTCGGAACTTGCTCCGCTCGAAGGATATCCTCCTGAGTTTTCTCAGGAGACAGAGGTGGTCCCATTGCCGGACCTTACGCTCAAGAAGCGCAAATCTCCGACAGTGGCTATTGGCACAAAGGAGGTGCCTGTCGTGAAGAGGTAACTTTCAGTCACAACTACCGCCTTTGTACTTTACTCAAATTTCTTTCCGAGATGTAATGTTTCCGACTTTACTACATTCTCAGAGCAAATCCGCTCATCAAGGGCAAGGGGAAGGGAACTTCTTCGAAGCCCCTGTGACAGACGAAGCTCACCATAGCTTCCCTCGCCGTGGCTCCTCCGACTCCTGCCCCTCAACCTTCTACAACGCGTGGCGTCCATTCCTTCCTTGGTCGTCGTAGAAGATCCGGCTTCTTCAATGGAGCCCGCGATCCTTGAATCGCACACTGACATCACCCTGGGTGAGTCAGATATAGATAAGGGTGAACCCTCTTTTGGTAATGATCCCTCGGCAGAAACCTTCGCCGAAAACCTTATCAACAATCCGGGACTTGCCAAGTTTGGCCTGTCTCGGAAATCTACTGAAGAAATCCAGCGGCTTGCCAGGCAATGCCTGGAGAAAAGTACTTTATCTGCCGAAGAAGAAGCGCAAGAAGTAGGGGATGTTAAGTTCTCCGACCTTCTCGCCCAGGTGCGCCTTCGCGACGAGAGGATTAGGACTGGTGAGCTCCCACTAGCCCCAGTGATTCCTCTGACTCTCACCGAAAAGGTGGCCGCTGAAGTGAACGCGGGTTTGGATAAACTCACCCGCGAACAATACGTAAGTCGGAATTCCAACTCCTGTTTTTTCCATTATTTTATATCATATCCTCTAGCCCCCAAGCATGAAGTAGGATATATAATCCGGGTTTATGCTTCATTAGGATGCCAAAGAACGATCTAGTGTATCCCCCAAGGCTCGTGCTGATATTAGCAAAATATTAGCCCGAGTCTTAAGTAGCTTTCTGACTTTGGGTATTCTGACTTACAGAAAGTATGTTCCTATAACCAGGATTTACTGAAGAATGTCTATGATAAGCGGAGAGAGATCAAAGCTCTCCGGCTTAAAAATGCTGAACTTAAAGTTGCCAAGGATGAGGCCGAAGGTAAACATCCGAGGATCAAACTTTGTCTTTGTTATTTTCAAGGTCGATTTTTTCTGAACTGTTGTTCTTTTTGGCTTACAGCGCTGGTGAAACAATCCTACACCATGATCGAAGAGGCCGAGAACCTCAAGACCTTGGTGGTGGAGAACAAGGAGCTTCGCCAAGAGCTGGATAAGCTCAAGGTGGATCATGAAAAGAGTATAGCTCAAATCCTTGAATCCTCCTCCATGGCCACTGATGAGTGTGATCGCAAGATCGCTGCTCAAGATAAAACAATCTCGGACCTCAAGAATGAGCTTAGCAGAGAGAGGGACCTTTTCCAGGCGCTCCGAGCTGAACTCCAGAGTCTCCGTGAGGAGAAGACCAAAATTGACGACGTCATTTTCGGTATGTTCCATCTGTCTGACTTATTTTTTCTTTGACTTCTATCAATGTCGGTTTTTTTCTTAATTTGTTTTGTGTATATGTCCTATGAACTTGATGGACTCTTCTTCCACCCAGCCCCGCACCCACCGGCTTACTCAAGTCGGTGACCTGCTTCATGACTTCCGCCAATCCCTTGAGGACATTGGTGAAGCTCTCAAGATTCCGGACATGCACAGCATGTCGAATTTTCAGGTGCGGGACAAGGAAAAGGAGATGTCGTAACTTGTTTGGGACTGGAACATGTCCTACGCGCGGACTGTGGCACAGAACGCTCTCACCATGGTCATGAGCCACCGTTGGAACATGGAGATATGGCAAGTGACCAGAGGGTACTTCAAAGTAGATGAGGATGGCCAGGAGCAAGACCTTCAAGCCATCATGCACTCCTGCGCCGGATATGGGTGTCACATGGCTGACCTAACTAGCTACGAGACCTCTTTCTTCACCCGCGTGGATACTCCGCCTCCTCCTCTAAAAGATTCCGTAGAAGTTTCCGACGATGAACGAACCACCTCGGATGTGGACATCTCGGAACGATACCAAGGCGGCGTAACCAGCGAGCCGGCAGCTCCTTCATCACCTCCTGCATCATAGACCAGAAAATTTTGTATTATTCTGGAAAAACATGATGCGTTTGTAAATATGCAATACTTTAACTTTGCTAGTGCTAAGCTTTTGATCTATTCAGCACTTTTGGCTTTGATTTTTTTTGTATGCCTGAAATGTTTACACAAGCACTTGTATTTTTTCATCTATACTTATCGTTTATCTAGCTTTCCGCCTCGTCCCTTTCGTGAGCCAGCTAAACCTTCCACCAGAAACTTTGCCGAGCAATGGAGCTCAATTGCTAAACCAGATTAAACTCCGAAACAAAGCCGACTTCCAGTACCAACAATTCACTACTCGGAAAATGCCCGCATCCAGCAATCAGACAAATAACCAAAGTAAAGACTAGAAATTTTAGAATTATACTAGAAGGTAGCAATTTTAGAATCGGAAATCTAGACCAGAACGAACATGAGCATAAAGTACTTTCAAGCATTCTAGGATTTTCGACTATGACATGATCATTTGGAAATAAGATGGTAAAAACTTCTCAGAAAAACTTGAGTTAACCAAAACTTTTATTTCTCAGAGAACATGCACATATGTATGATTACAATGAAGGATAAACTAAGAATAAAAGGGACGTAGCTGAGCAATATTCCACGGTCTGTCTAACTCATCCGGATTTGTACTGCCTCCAGCTCTCTTTCTCTTCTTAGTAGCAGGTCTTTCTTTGACTAGCCTCATGTGAGTTAAGTAGTACGATCCATTGTGCAATACTCGACTAACTAGCAAGGGCCCTTCCCATACTGGGGAAAGTTTGTGCTTTCTTTGTTGCACAAGCCGGAGAACCAAATCACCTTTATTGAAAGATCTTTTTTGGATTCTCTGGCTATGATACTTGCGTAACTTCTGCTGATAGGCTGTAGATCTCATTTCAGCAACAACGTGAACTTCTTCGACCAAGTCGAGATCGTTTTGTCGAGAAACATCGGCGTCCTCTTCAATATACGCGGCCACTCTAGGAGAGGTATGAATCAAATCACTAGGAAGAACTGCTTCTACGCCATAGACCAAGAAGAAAGGCGTGTATCCTGTTGACCTATTTGGAGTTGTTCGTAAACTCCAAAATACAGAGGGTAATTCCTCTGCCCAAGCCCCCACAGCACGTCGTAGTGGTGCTTCAAGTCTCGGTTTTATCCCTTGTAGGATTAAACCATTTGCTCATTCGACTTGTCAGTTAGCCTGTGGATGTGCGACTGACGCAACATCAAGCCGGATATTTTGCTCGTTGCAGAATTCAGCCAATTCTCCCATAGAAAAGTTAGTCCCGTTGTCTGTGATAATGCTATGCGGATAACCATACCGGATTATAACATCCTCGACAAATCTTTTGGCTGTTGCTCCATCACAACTAGTGACAGGTTTAGCTTCAATCCATTTGGTGAATTTATCCACCATCTCTAAGAGGTGAGTAAATCCACCTGGAGCTCGTTTAAATGGTCCTACCATATCAAGCCCCCAGACCGCAAAGGGCCATGTTATAGGTATTGTTCGCAGCTGATCAACCGGAACATGAGCTTGCTTGGCGTACTTTTGGCAGCCTTTGCACGTCTTGACTAATCGTTCGACATCTGCCTGAGCTGTAAGCCAGAAAAATCCGTGTCTAAAAGCTTTTGCCACTAAAGATTTGGCTGCAGCGTGGTGACCACACTCGCCTTCGTGGATTTCTCTTAAGATTTCCACTCCTTCTTCCGGAGATACACAGCGCTGAAAAACCCCAGAAACACTCCGTTTATGGAGCTCACCTTTAACAATAGTATAGGATTTTGCTCGTCGGATAATCTGCCGGCTCAGCACCTCGTCTTCGGGTAATTTGCCATCTACCAAATAATCGAGGTAGGGTTGAGTACAGCTGGGAACTATAGCCAGAACTGCTATCAAAGGTGAGTCGGATTTGGTCGGATATTCCTCATCTACTCCCTTTATTGAGGAAACTTTGAGGTGCTCTAGAAAAGCGCCATCCGGGACCTCTTTCCGCGCAGAACCTATCCGAGATAGTGCGTCTGCTTCCTCATTTTCTGCTCGAGGGATGTGTTGAACTTCAAACCCTTCGAACGATTTAGATAGATCATCCACGGCAGCTTTATATGCTTCCATGTGTTTATTTGCATTACAAATATTCGACACTTGTTGAGCCACAAGATCCGAATCTCCGTAACACATCAAACGTCCGATGCCAATATCCTTAGCAATCCGGATTCCATGCAGCAGTGCTTCATACTCGGCAATATTGTGTGTCGCTGTGAAGTGGATCTGCAACACGTATAAAAGTTTATCTCCTTGGGGTGATTTGAGCACCACGCCAGCCCCTGAGCCCCCTCGAGCCTTAGACCCATTGAAGAAGAGGGTCCAATATTCTGACTCAGGGAGGATCATGTTCTCCTTCGTCTCTGTCCAATCAGCGACAAATTCAGCAAGGATCTGGGATTTGATTGCTATCCGAGGTTTATACTCAATATCGAAAGTTGAAAGCTCTATGCCCCATTTAGCGACGCATCCTGTGGCGTCACTATTGTTGATTATATCTCTCATGGGAGCTTTGCTCACCACGGTAATTGGATGCTATTGAAAGTAGTGTCGTAACTTACGAGATGCTAGAAAAACACTGTAAGCCAACTTTTGATAGTGCGGATACTGCTGTTTTGATGGGTTCGTAGCATGGAAAACAAAAAATTTCTACCGCAAGGACGAACAAAACCCAGATCTAATCTAGATAAAAGCCAAGATCTAATCTATTAGACATGTGCAACGAGATAGATAGGAACTAACCCTCGTAGATCCGAAAGCGTTAACGAGATTAGATCTCATGGTTGATGTAGTCGATCACTTGCCGATCTCAAGATCGTGTGGACGATCCTTCCGGCGTCGCGTTCCGGCAGCGCTTCCGCAGTCGGTCAAGTGGACGATCCTTCCGGCGCCGCGTTCGGGCAGCGCTTCCGCAGTCGGTCACACGTGCGGAGTCGAAGCAGACCTTCCTCTCCTCGTTCCAGCGAGCAGCGGAGGTAGTAGATCTCCTCGTTCCAGATTCTGTCAGGACCTCGCTGACAAAGTAAGTCGGACGCTGCACCAGGTGTTCCTGATTTTCCTCTTGTCTCTCCACCACCATGACGATACTAACAACCTTATTTGTCACAACAAGGTAGAGCAGAATCGGTTCCTTAGGTTCTGGCGCTGCAAGGATAGGAGCAGATGAGAGTACTCTCTTCAGATCTTGTAGTGCAGCTTCAGCTTCGTCAGTCCAAACAAAATCCTTGGTCTTTTTTCAGGAGTTTGTATAATGGTGCGGCTCTTTCACCAAGCCGGCTTACAAATCGACTAACCGCAACGATGCAACCAGTTAATCTTTGTACGTCCTTCAGGCGGGTTGGCCTGGAAATATTGAGAATAGCCTTGATGTTGTCACGGTTCACCTCTATGCCTCTTTGAGACACGATGAAACCTAACTATTTTCCGGCTGGTATTCCAAAGAAGCATTTCTTCGGGTTAAGCATGATGTTGTATTTTCGTAGATTGGCGAACGTCTCCTCCAAGTCGAAAATCAGTGTTTCCTTCTTTTTAGACATGACCGCAATATCATCCACGTATGCATGTACATTGCGTCCGAGTTGGTCGTGGAGGCAACGCTGCATCGTGCGCTGGTACATAGCTCCTGCGTTCTTCAGCCCAAAGGGCATCGTAACAAAAGAGAAGGTTCCGAAAGGGGTTATGAATGAAGTTTTGACTTTGTCAGATTCCTTCATCCGGATTTGGTGATAGCCGGAATATGCGTTGAGAAAACAGAGGAGTTCTGAGCCTGTCGTAGAATCGATGACTTGATCAATTCTAGGCAGAGTGAACGGATCTTTTGGACAAGCCTTGTTCAAGGCAGTATAATCAAAACACATCCTTAAATCAGTGGTGTCCTTTTTAGGGACCATTACAGGATTGGCTGACCACTCAGTGTGGATGACCTCTTCTATGAATCTGGCTAACTCGAGCCACGCTAGTTCCTTAGCTATTTCCTTACGCTTTTTGTTGCCAAACTGTCGTAAGGACTATTTGATGGGTTTAGCGTTCGGGTTTACATTTAGAGAGTGCTCGGCAAGTTCCCTAGGTACTCCGGTCATGTCAGATGGCTGCCATGCGAAGATATCTTGATTTGCTTGGAGGAACTTGACGAGCGCGCTTTCCTATGCGCTACCTAGGCCTACGCCTATCTGGGTCACCTTGGAGGGGTCATCATCCTTCAACGATGCTTTCTTCGTCTCTTCTGATGCCTTGAACTCCGGGTTTGGCTTTGTCACATCCTTCTTTGTTGCGGGCATCTCGGACGGATCTATGCTCTTCTTCATCTCCTAGTACTCCTGGGCGTGCAACACGGCTTCGGCAAAGGCGGCATTTCCATCCTCGCACTCTCGCGCTTTCTTCGGGTCTCCCCTGATGGTGATCACGCCGTTGGGAACTGAAATTTTCATCATATTGTAAATGTAACACGGACGAGCCATAAAGGCCCAGTAAGCCGGATGTCCGAATATAGCGTGGTATGCGCTCTTGAACGGGACCACTTTGAAGGAAAGTGCCTCCGTCCGATAATTCTTTAGAGTTCCAAAGGTAACATCCAAAGTAATCTCTCCCAGGGAATTAGCTTGTCTTCCTCGGACAACTCCGTGAAAGATCACAGAGCTATGGTTCAGCTGGGTTTCTGAGATCTTCATCTGGCATAGCGTTTCGACATAGAGAATATTGATGCTGCTACCACCGTCCATGAGGGTCTTGGAGAAACCATAACCGTCAATAAGTGGGTTGACGATTAAGGCGTATTTTCCTCGCCTGTGTAACTTAGGTGGATGATCAACGCGGTCAAATGTGATTGCCACTTCTAACCAGTCCAGATATTGGGGGACAACCGGAACTGTTGCATTGAGCTCGCGAAGAACTGCTTTCTTGACCTTTGCTGGTTGAGATCCGAGGAAAGTGACGTAAGTGTCTTTCTTGGTGGGAAAAGTCTTCTTCCATTCCGACTTGGGATTTGAAGCATCAACTTTCTCCATGTCGGAATCTTCCTTGGTCTCTTTGTCCTTTTCGGGATTTTCTTTCCCTTCTTCCGCTTAGCTTTGTAGCCCGCGGTATCATCTCTCTTGATGTCGTCATTGAAACGACATTCCGCGTTGGTGTGGGACGAGCCCCCATTTGCGTCTAGGTGATGCACACATGGGTTATTGGCAATGTCGGCCCAAGAGTAGGTTTTTCCTGGTTCCTGTTCTCCTCTACCTTGGACCCTTGAAGTCCCACGGCCACGCCCATGGCCTCCGCCACGTCCTCCTCGTCCTCCAGACCCGGAAGCAGTAGTAACCACCGCTATTTCCGTGTTGGGTTTTTCTTTCGAGGTATTTTTGCGCTTCTGAGCTTGTTGCTTTGGTTGTCTTGCCGACTAAGGCACAACTAGGACGTTGAGTAACCCTTCTGCATCGTCGTCAGCATCTTCATACTTGCTCGCTGTTTCTATCATCTCTCCTAAATCAGTGACCTTGCCACACTTCAAGCGGTGACATAGTAGACCAATTGGGAGCCCTGCGATGAAAGCTTCTATCGCGGTTTGATCATTTACTCCTTCACAGGAGTTTTTGGTGTCGATCCATCGTCTGAGGTAATCCCGGCAAGCTTCTCTGGCTTTCTAGGTGCAACGTTGTAGGTCTCTGACCGAACAGGGCCTCCGATATGTGCCTTCAGAATTCCGAAAGAACGCACTTTGCATGTCATACCAGTTATGGATGGTGTTCTCCGGAAGTTCATTGAGCCATGATCGCGACATTCTCCGCAACATAAGTGGGAGATATCGGGTTGCGACCAGGCTGTTTCCGCCTTTGGCGATGCAGCAAGCTGAGAAAAAATCCTGTAGCCAAGTATCTGGCCGAGCAATGCCGTCGTAGGCTTGGATGTGCCTTGAGATAGCAAATCCTTCCAGGAATCTTGTAGCTCTGATGCATGGTCCGAAGCACTTCGGGCCCACGTAGATATCATCGTTTTCATAGCGCCGCGCCTCTATGTTGGAATTGATCATGTGCCTTGCGTCGTTCGGGGATAGAGATCGTCCCGAATGCCGGCTATGACTGCGGTGCCTTGGAGCCAGACTTCGGCTTCTGCCACCACCTCCTCCGCCATGTTGTCCTCCTTGCCCTCCTTGGGAGCCGTTATGATGACTGCTTGGTGGAGAGGGTAGGGCAACTGAATTGTTTCCGGCTGATCGCCGGCCTCCTCCGGAGAGTCATTATTCCGGTTCCAGGGAGGATCTTGACTATGATGAGCCCCCTGCCGGCTTGTCCCAGCATGGTTTCCGTCGTTCCTTTGTCCGTCGTTCTCACCACGGTGAGGCTCAGCCGAACGGCTTGCATGTTTAGGAGGTGGCATTTTTTGACGATCCTCCTCCCGACGTTTCTCTTTATCTTCTCCCCTTCGATGGTTAGACTCTCATCATGGAGGGTTCCTCGGATTCAGTGTAACAATGGCATCTTTCTCGGCCGCTGGAGCGACGTTGCTCGAGTTACGCGTAGTTCTGTAATGCTGCCCTGACGATCCGGTTCTTGAATAATTGTCTTCCCAGCGTTCGGGGCGATGATACTGCTCCCGGACGTAATGGGGTCTTACATCAGCCCATGCCGGATCTTTGCGACATTGGTCGGAATCCGAGACCAGTTTTTGACTTCCGGACAGGGCAACCTTTTGCTGCTCCAGTCCCTTGTTGATTAGGTTGATACCCAAACGGATCTCCTCTGGTCCTGGATTAGCCGATCGAATTTCTCGGGCCGCCACGGTATTCTGTACTAGGGTTGGGTATACCCAATCTCCTTTGCTATCTTTCCGTGGCTTTCCCATCTCATCTCCAAAAAGGATGGCACGGACGTGTGGGAATTGGTCGTCATCAGTGTGACGCTTCCGTGTCTTCTGATGCAACCGAGACATGTAGTCCTTAGTTGCCATGCGTTTCTTCTCCACCTCGATGTTTTTGGCTTCATCGAGGACTTGTTGACGACGCGCTGCTAGGGCTTGGGCCCTTTCGTCCAGCTCTTCAGCTGTAAGTTCTGCGGCTATAGGGATAGGTGTGGTTAGTGCAGCATCGATGACTTTACGCGCACCTTTGGAAATCACGTGTCCATCCACCGATTCTTATTTTTTCGGCTCTTCTGGGATAAGTGCCCCATCCGAGTATTCCTCGTATTCCTCGGCAATCACCTCCTCTGTCAAAGGGTCTTTTGCCAGGGTTTTGTTCTTCTTGTTCTTCTTCTTTGCCTTCTTGGCAGCGCCGGTAGCAAAGACGGCTTTGGGTCCGTTTCCTGGAGTCAAGCTCTGATCGGTACTTTCGGACATCTGGACTTCAGGATTATCTCAGACGTGCATGTCATCCTGTGCTTTGGGAGAGTGTTCCCCGGATCCTTCATCCATGGCTTCTCCTTCTTCTGCAGCTTTGGAGTTATACTCCTCTTCATATTCCGCGGAGAACTTTCGGAAATCTGCTGATGTCATCGATTCAGCCGAGGATGTGGGAACATCAGCGTTTGTTCCAATTGCCTCCAGCACGGAGTCGCTGTTTTCTCCAGCATCGGCAGAGCCGGATCCTGGTCCCACGCATCCGACGAAGTGTGACACGTGCTTCCTGAGGTACCTGCGGCTTTCGCGATCAGCCATGTCGAAACTTTTGATGGTCTCGAGGATTGCATCTGCGCTTTCACCTTGAAGTATCATACGTCTTAGTGTGTACCTCAGGAAAGGCCTATCTGTCCTGGTGTCGTCAGAGCTGGAATCAGTGTCGTTGATATGTTCCTCCTGAATTTCGACTTCCACGGGTGGGTCGATCTGGGATCCGGCTTCTCCAGGGAGGTCCACTCCAGGTTTGACTTGGACAGCTAGGTCTTCTTCAAGTTCTGATTTCTCCACTATCTCCGCAACTAGTGCGGGCTGGGTGGGATTAGGGTTTTCTGAGATCTAGAACTCTGCTGCCTCCGCGGACAAAGGGGACCCAGAAGATTCTTCTGCCTCTATCATCACCTCTGGGGTGGGTTGGGCAGTTTCAGCGAAACCGATGTAAACATCGATCTCGCCAAAAGACATGATTGTGTAGGCAGTCACGGCCTCCCTAGCCAGAATCCATGTCTTGTCGAGAACGATGAGAGGGACGTTGCTGGCGTAGAGGACGCGACCGACGGCGATAGTTTCGCCGATTCTGATTCTTGCAGATTCCGCTCGAAACTTAGATCCGAAGCTCACTTGCCCCACGGTGGGCGCCAACTGTCATCGGATTGAGGACAAGTACGCCGTGAGGGGTCCTCGAGGCATGCGGAAGAGAGGGGTGTGAGGCGTACGGTGTTCTGGGACGGTGAGCACACAAGTTTACCCAGGTCGAATCCGCCGGCTTTGGATGGATCCTACTCCTGCTAGCAATCCAGTAATACGGCAGAGCCGGAATATGGGTTACAAGGGTTTCGCCTGTGTGAGTTGAGATTTTAGACTATTGAGGTGTGCCCTAAAGGCTCTCCCTAGGACGGCTTATATAGATATCCGGCCTAGGGTTTACATGGGAGATCTATCCGGCTATGACTAAGAGTCGGTTACAGAGTATATCTTGAACTACAAGTAATATTATGGGCCTAAGTTGGTAAGTTTTCTGGGTCTTCTCGTAGCCGGATTGGACTCCGTCTTTATCCCTGACTGGGCCGCCCGTGAAGCAAAGCTCTAACCCGAAGTGGGCCACCCTGGTCAGTGAGGAACTGTGAGGATACCCGGAAAGTATATCCCCAACAACCATGCCTGCAAACTAACATCAAACATCAATATTACTTCCTGCAATATAAATCGGACTATTTTTGAATACCCGGATAAGCATATATACCATACTAAGTTTGAACAGTAAGTTGTACTCCAAATGTCACCAATTCTAGAAAGTAGATAGTTATTCAGCCAAAAGAAAAAATTGTGAAAGGGGAAACATTAGAAATGAAAGCATGTAACGATAAACCCTTCTACTATATTTGTTTAAAAGCATGTACCTTTAGTTTTATATTTGATCATTTTCTTTCTTTGCTAAGAGTTGTTTGCCTCTAGATGATCTTAGAGTTGGCTGCGTAACTTTCTCTTCTAAATGACCATGAAAATATTTCTTATAAGTTCAAAAACCAAAAGGAGCGTCTCATGCTTTATTATTCCTAGGTAAGTAAGATAGTCAAGATGATAATCAAAAGGATAACCCTATAAACCCAAAGCTCTCCGCAAAAACATAGATGAAATATTAGAAAACATGAGAGGTACAGAGTTATTTTCAATATGATTTCAAGGCCAAAACATCAAGAAACACATGACTCGTTGTTGGATAGGGTTGCCGATTCAACACCCGATGATGATGCCATTGGTCTCGCCATGCGCTGCCAGCCGCAATCACATCTTAATATGAATAAGTGCAATGTAACAAACACAAAATGATTTCTTTTTCCCTACAAAACCATGATTATTAGTCTGGTAAAAGCGTTCGTATATCAAAAACAAATTTTGATGAAAGATGAAGAGAAAGTTCAGAGAAAGCTAATATTTCAGTAACTATCCATGCTACAAATACTATGCATGAATTCTCATTAATCTAATTACCTCTTGTAGTGTGAAGTCACAACCTAAGATTCCCTGCCGAGGTGAGACCCCATGCCTATAAATAACATCAAACATTAATAATAGTTCCTTCGATATACATCCCAGTATTCACTTTTCATTGCAAATCTAACCCTCTATTTTATTCTCATCCTCAGCCATGTCCACTCCTGCTACACTCTTTATTTCTTCACGGTTTTCAGTTGTAAACTCATCCCTGAAAACTAAGCTGAGAAAACTATTAGTTAACTCGTATTCACGTCTCCTTCGAGAACATCTGGACGCATGAAACAATTGAGGCATATGTAGCACAGTGGTAGGAGGTCGTGAGATGTAATTTTCTGACCTGGGCGGAGACAATTGTTGGAAGGAGTTCCTGTAATTTTCTGACCTAGGCAGCCGTCTGAAACACTACAAACTCCCGGTCAGTGCATCGTTTAGCTTGAAATTGATTAGCCTAGAAAAATACTCTGGATTGTAGTGTCGTGGAAGATTGGAAGCTTAGGAGATTGAAGGGTTAAAGAAGAAGTACTCGGTATATCCGTAGATCCTACCTTGGTTTTTTCTGATAAATTGTAGCGCAGATTGAACTTAAGTCTAGATTGAATATTGGAATTTTCATGAACGGCTGTTGCATGGAGAGCGGAATTACATTGCGTGGCAAATTAAAATACGTATTAGTGGATTTTGGATTGATATAGCGCATGACAACTGAGATAACATGTATATTGAGGTGTCACCTGGTCGAACTAGCTCTGCCTGAATTTACGATGCACGTACCGAATAATTGACCATGCGCAAAGAGCTCAGATTCCATGTCGAGGGACGCGGCCGTGATCGGAATTCTGAGGACACACATGATCTTCGGACGAGAGAACGGCTGCAGCAAGAGGATGTCGATGCGATGGCTTTACTTCAGCCACCTGGGGCGACGATGTTTCCGAGATTCACGGGAGAGGAGGGTTTCATTCTATGCGATCGTATGCATGAAAAATCTCTTTTTGGACTGGCGGCGTGCTCTAACAAATCACCCAACGGCCCAAGTTAGATATCAGCTAATCCGATGGATAATATCAGCTAGTTTTTTAGGATTAAACATGATGCCTCCTACGGTGCCTCCAATTAGTAAATATACATATAAGATTTTCCAAATAAGCGATTTTAAATTGTTTTTGACTCCCTTTCTCCTCAGTATAACTGCTCCAGAAATTATATCTTTTGGATCCATCATCTGTCCTGATCCTGGTGAAAACATACATAAAATATGCACGCGAGCACCGTAAAATACCAAGATCCTAAATCTACAATGCAAAATAATAATGTAAAACATGATAAAAATATGCACTCATCAACTTCCCCAAGCTTAGACTCTTGCTTGTCCCGAGCAAGTTTAGCTTAATGGATGTGATCCTCATATTCATGAAGCTGAGTCGATAAAATAAATGAGGCAGTTGCAGCACGTGTTTATCATATACGATACATAAGAATGAGTTCATGAATAGTACTTTAGTCGAACCATCTGGATAATATTAGCAGGCTTTCACACCTTAGTGATTAATAGTTCATAAAAGATGAATCTCAACATAATGTAAAAGTATCCGGTTCCACCGAATGAGTGAGAGAGGTAGTCCCAAAGTGTTTTTTAGGATCAACATATTCACTTGGGATTCAAATTTCAGAAGTGTCTCTTTGTCATACTACAATATAGTGGTATATGCCTATTTGCTCTATGCACACTCGCTCTTTTTCTCCTTTTTTTATATATGCTCACACATTTTTAAGTGATGTGCAAAGGAGATAGCCATACATTCCACTTCATGTAGGTATTCAAAGTTTAACGATATCAATTATCAAATTCCAATTGTATATGAAGCACTATTATGACTTGTAGATTCTATCTCGACTTGTTCTCACTCTATTTTGATAGTAGGTTTCTTCTTCAACTAAATTGTTTTCCGTTGTAAATCAAATCATAGACTTACAACATATTGACTAAATTATCTTTATGTGTTCTATTAATACGAATGGTGTGAAAGACACCTATTGCTATCATCAAGTGCAAGTAAAATTATACTCAAGCCATTCATTTATCCAATAAAACAAACACAACTCAATATTGCTCCATATATAATAATAAACTCGGAACTTCATAAAAGGGATGGACTATTCCTAAAGGGAATTCTAATGATGCAAACTTTATTTCTAGTTTGAACTAATGCAAAACTGTAATATAAAAGTTATAGGATAGATTAAAAGGTCCTTAAAGATCTCGCCAAGCTTGGAATCAGCCAGGCGGGATCAATTAACTCCTTGTTGGTACCTACTCCTCCTCCTGGGTAGAAAGAGCATCTCCATTTTATTTTATGTTTCCATCTTTAACTATGCTTGCAAAGCGGATGCTGAGCTCGGCCATGTCGTATTGGAGCTTCAACATTTTCTTCTTGAGGAATTTCTTCTCATCTGTCAACTCAAAGACAGTTTTAATCAAGAAACCAAGTCCACCATCGACGTCATGGACCATTTTCTCAAGGTCTTTGCTCATCATCTAGTAGGAGTCAATCCCTTCTCCAATTGTTTCAATGCATGCATTCGAAGCCTTTTCTAACTCACATATCACAAATCTCATCTTGCCGCACCTTCTTAGGTTTAAGAGGTGATGGACCAAGAGGAGGTTTATAATAGGATCCTATGTTGTAACAATAAGGATTATGGAGATACTCATCCTTGATTCTTCCCCGCTCACTTGCCTCATCATCTCCATCCTTTGCGAGAACATGTCCTCCCAATTTGGGAGAGGCTTGATCTCCGGGCTGGATGATGACGACGATCCTTTAGGTTCCACTTCTTCGATCCTCTTCACTGGATTCTCTTCTTTCTTCTTCCAGATCTTGTTGACATGGAAGGGCTGCATGGCTTCGTTGCATGGGTGTTGTTAGAGGGACTTGTATAGGGATGGCGAGGATTTTTCGAGGCTGGAGGCTGTAGCTCTGCGAAAACTTAATGAAAAAGGTTAGATGCGATTAGCTTGAAAAGGAGAGGTCGAAAACCCTAGCCATCTATTGTAACGAGAAACTATACAGGCGCAGATCGTATAGCTCCCGCCATATAGTTATTAACCGACTATAGATTACATCTACGGTGGATCCAACTATACGGCCGGAACTATACGAGCGAGAATTTTTATTACTGTCGTATAGTTGGTCGTTAAACTCTCTGGACTCCGAATAAAATTTCTGGAGATGGGTCGATAGCTATACGACCATAACTATACGGGCAAAATTTTTAATTTTGGCCATACAGTTGGGTCGTTAAACTCTCAGTACTCAGGAAATAGTTTTGTTAAAGGCATCGATATCTAAACGACCGCAGGTATATAGGCGGAATTTTTAATTCCGGCCGTATAGTTGGTCGTTAAACTCTCAGTACCTTTCGTAGATGGAAGGGGTGATGTCGCAACAACTATACGACCGCAACTATACGGCTGGAATTTTTATTCCCGCTGTATAGTTGGTCATTAAACCTTCTGTGTCCACCAAAAAAATTCTGCAATTCTAATGATTCTTTATTAATCTGAAACTTAACAAAATATCAAGTTTTGACAGAAAAATGTCAGCTTAGATTTTCGACCAATTTTGGCATTATCAATCTTTCTTCTTCTTTGCTAGAGCATCAAATGTTTCTTATTTAACACAATGCTCAAATAAAACTTTAACTGAAAATTTAAAAACATAATTTTGCATGGGTTTCATCCCATGAAGCGATATTTTATGGTCAATAGGTTGACCGTATTATTGCTCATTCCGTCTCGAGTCCATTCTTCTTGTAGTTGCCATTCCTTGTATATTTTTACTTAATCACTTCTTCTGGGGTGCTCAATTCTATAGTGACTGCACTTTTATCTTCTTTTGGTCGATAATGCTTCAAGAGTTGTCTATTTACCACTCATGCAAGAGAACGTGTTTTTTCTTGGATCTTCACTTCTCCTGATGAATAAGCTTCTTCAACTTTATATGGGCCTTCCCACTTAGATCTGCGCTTTCTTGGAAACAACTTAAGACGAGAATAGAGCAACACTTTGTCTCCACTTTTAAAGGTCTTATTCTCTATTTTTTTGGCATGCCATCTTTTCACTTTTTCCTTAAACAACCTAGCAATCTCATAGGCTTCACTTATAAACTCATCTAAAGCATGAATATCTAATAAACGTTTTTCTCCTGCTGCTTTAAGATCATAATTTATGTTCTTCATTGCCCAAAAAGCTTTGTGTTCCAATTCTAAAGGTAAATGGCATGCCTTACCGTACACCATCTAATAAGGTGTCATACCCATTGGATTTTTAAACGCAGTATGGTAAGCCCATAGTGTAACACCCCAAGCTACCAAGCACTTGAGATGTTACCACATACATTACAAATATAAAATAACTAATACTTTTAGGAAAACTCGGCAAAGTTTTCTTTGTTCTTAGAACATCCACGATAGACAACAAAATATAAATAGGAGCACAAGGATAAAACTCAACAAAAGGTAGACACATGATTAAGTCATGAATAAACCTTCAATATGACAGCTATAAAAACTAACATCCAGATGCAATACGATAACCAGTCCCAATAGGTAATAACAACATAGTTTAAGAGATAAGCTTCCACATTCACCAAAACCATTTACACAAAGATGACTCCTATATATCAAAGCAAAGTTCCAAGGAATTGGTGATGAAAGTGTGTCTTGAGGTGATAATGGTGAGGGTGCTACACCCAAAACTCCCCATGCATGATGTCCTCAAGGTTTACATAAAAACATGAAAGCAACAAGGGTGAGTATAAAGACTCAACAAGGTCATGAACAAATAATAACTGTACATAAATCAAAACACTAGGACATCATTAAACATCATTCATCCATTAGAACATAATATAATGTCCTAAATGCCTATATCCTCATCTCATCTCATCGTGAATACCGGTATCACTCGAATGGACACCCGTCGGCATCCAATCGCTCTAACTCGTGGAGGGTGCCTCCAAAGTGGGTCGCAACCCATCAATGAAGGTCGCATTGTGCCCACAAAGTAGGTCACATTATCATCATGGTGTGCAAAAATGCGCATAATATGCACATGCCATCATCATCATCTTTTTCATTGTCATCATCAACATATCATAAACATTAGATAAAATTGAGTGGAAGGAGATACGCAAAACTCACTATCCGTCATAAACTTACCTCAACCGTGGGGGCCAAACTGTAAGCTGTAGGGTTCCGAACCAGAAGTACCAACACTTGTTATGCAAAATATGTAACACTCAATACACAACAAGCCTTTACGACATGGTCATTCACAAATCAATATCGTACCTACGCATGAGACCCATAATGTCTAGCCCTCTCAACATAAGTAGCATAAATTGCATATTTAAAACTCAACCAAAAAAGATGATTTATATCTCATAAACTCACTACTACTCACACATCCACCATTGACAAAAATATAGACATTAAAGTCTTAGATCAGTCAACCTTAAACACTATTGCAATTCGGACCGATACAGGATAGATCACTTAATGTTTTAATAATAATTACTATACTACAGGGGAACTTCAAAAAAGTGTGTTACGACATCAAGAAAAACAATATCGATAGCATTCATGTTTAACCCATGATTAAATTCGAATGTTAAAAACAAATAAAGTGGTAAAGAATAACACTGCATGCAGAAAATACACATTGTGGAAAGATCAGTAAACTGATCGCTAACTGCAAACTGTCCCACCAAATTGCATAAGTAAAGACTCTATGAAAAGCCTGAGTCAAGTATCTTATATTCTGGCTGTATTCTAAAATTATGTTTAAAGAACGTCCAGAACTAACTCTAAATTTATGGCACCAAACAGCCAAGAACCTTAGAAACATTGTCTCAACCTGACCACAGAACAAGCTATTGGTTCTCGTGCTGAATAACCAAGTGTTATTGACCCTATTACACACGATCAGCTAATCTTTTTAATTATAGGAACCACGATGAAATGACTCCCAGCTATTCTATTGCTGTCCATACAAGGAGACTTCCACAAACCACTACGACACTACCTTTAGGGAATTCCAACTCTAGATGTGCTCTTCATTGGAGAACATGGACAGAGAAATCGGCAAAAGGCAACCTTTCCGACCCACCCAATTAAAGCCTGCTAACTCATCCAAATCCATCTACCGGCCAGAATCCATGTCGCTATCAAGAAAAACAAGGGCATCAAGAATCTACAACCGCAACGCATCGTTGAGTCGACTAACCGATGGCTGGCAGCGGCAGCCTGCTCCAGCGGCAGCATCAACTTGACGGCGGAAGCGACTTCTATGTAGAGAGAAACTGATCTGGTTGTGAGGAAAGCGAAACGAGTAGGTGAAGTCTTGGAACACTACTAAGAGGCGGCGCAGAAGGACACATACTTGAGTCCGATTGGGCCTTGAGCCCAGCCCCATGGGTTTCTTCCTATCGTCCTGAAGAAACAAAAGATACACAGCTGGTTCTATACTAAAAACACTACTCGGGGCAATTGGTTTCAACTACAAGTATTAAACTGCAGGTTGTGAGTTCAAGCTCTAAAGTACATCAGATATGTTCTTTATTTTTATTTTATTTCTCTCTGAGGGACACTCACACACAAATAACAACGCACACATTTTTTTATCTAATTTAGTTTTTCATTTGAAAGGTTTGACTTGGCATAAAAATATTAGCATCAAAATTTGGGATATGACACATAGGGTGTCATTTAACTTGTATGACCAATCTTTTCTTGATTTATCCACTATCTTCTCGAGTTTGGTTTTAGTTCTCTATTAGAGAGTTCCACTTAACCACATGTTTGGGGGTGATATGGTGAAGTAACGCGGTGAGTTACTCCATATTTACTGAGGATTTTCCTGAAAGTTCCTTTCATAAAATGAGAACCACCATTAGTGATTAAAAATCTAGGAACTCCAAACCTGGGGAATATGACATCCTTGATCATCTTCACTGAGGTAGCTACATCTGCATGACTTGTTGGGATAGCTTCAACCCATTTAGTAACATAGTCAACAACAACAAGAATATGAGTATAACCATTCAATTCTATAAATGGTCTCATGTAATCCATTCCCCATACATCAAAGGGTTCAATTATGAGACTATAATTCATTGCCATTTCTTGTCTCCTACCTATATTACCTATTCTTTGGCAAGCACCGCAGTATTCTACATACCTATGTGCGTCCTTGAGCAAGGTGGGCCAATATAATTTGGATTGAAGTACCTTTGCAGCAGTTCTCTCACCTGCATGATGTCCTCCATACAGACTGTCATGATAAGCTTTCAATATCACATTCATTTCATGGTTGAGAACACACTTTCGAATCATTCCGTCAGGTCCATGATGATATAGATATGGATCATCCCAAAAGTAATATTTAAGATCATTAAAGAATTTCATCCTTTGATTTCTTGACATACTAGGAAGTATAAATTTTGTTGCTAGATAATTAGCATAATCCGCATACCACGGATCAACAATTTCAAAGTTTTCTAAATATTCTCTCGAAAATGATGCATTAATAGGTACGGGGTTATTAATTATTCCCTCCATCCTAGAGTGATGATCTGCTACTGGATTATCTTTACCCCTCCTAGCTACTATTTGCAAATTGTATTCTTGTAGTAATAAAACCACCTAATCAACATGGGCTTAGCATCATTTTTTCACAAGGAGATGTCGCAAAGCTTGAATGATCCGTATGAAGTATTACCTTAGAATTAATAATATAGGATCTAAATTTGTTCCAAGCAAAAATTATAGCTAGGAACTCTTTTTCTATAGTAGTGTAATGTTTCTGAATCTTATTAATAGGTCTACTAGCGTAATAAATAACATTCAAATTCTTTCTGCCTCGCTGTCCCAGCACAATCCCTAAAGCATAGTCACTAGCATCACACATGATTTCGAAAGGTTCATCCAATTTTGGAGATTCCATGATAGATGCTGAAACTAATTTATTCTTGAGGTTCTCAAAAGTGGCAATGCAGTCATGATCTAAGTAGAACGGAGTTTCTTTATCAAGAAGGTTGATGAGGCGCATAGCTATTTTAGCAAAATCTTTTATAAAACTCTTATAAAAACCTGCATGTCCTAGGAACATTTTAAGTTTTTAATGTCCTGAGGTATTGGAAGATTTTCTATAGCATTTATATTAGTTTTATCTATTTCTAGTCCCTTCTCTAAAACCTTATGTCCGAAAACTTTACCTTCTCTTTCCATGAAATGGCATTGTTCCCAATTCAAAACCAAATTTTATTGCTTGCATCTCTGCAAGACTTTGGTTAGATTGTAGAGGCAATTATCAAAGGTTGTTCCACAAACAAAAAATTCATTTGTTAGAACTTCCATAGTCTTCTCAACAAAATCATCAAATATCTTTAGAACACATTCTTGAAAAGTTGTTGTTCCGTTACATAAACCAAATAGAATTAATCTATAAGCATATGTGGCATAAGGACAAGTGAAAGTTTTTTCTCTTGATCTTCTGGTTGTATGGCAATTTGAGAATATCCAGAGTAACCATCAAGAAAATAGAAATAAGAATTGTTACTTAGTCTCTTTAAAATTTTATCCATGAATGTAATGGGTTTATGGTTTTTCTGTGTCTCGCGTTTTAGCTTCCTAAAATCAATGCACATACGATATCTTACAACAGTCCTTACTGGAACTAGCTCGCCATCCTCATTCATAGCAGCATAAAGACCACCTTGGCTTGGTATGCAGTGAGCTGGGCTAACCCACTTACTCTTAGAAATAGGATATATTATGCCAGCATCTAATAAGCACATAACCTCTTTTCTTATTACTTCCTTCATTTTCAGATTAAGCCTTCTTTGTGTGTAAACTATAGGTTCAGTATCATCCAGCATGGTAATCCTATGTGTTATGATGGATGGATCTATTCCTTTAATATCATTCAGTGTATATCAATAAGTTTAACCAAAACTGAAATAAGTTTATTTGTTTCATTCTCTGATAGATTCTTGCTAATAATAATAGGACACTTATTTTTATTATCGAAAAACTCATACCTCATATCTTCTGGAAGTTGTTTTAATTCAATTGGTGGAGGCTCTTCAGCTCCTTTTCTTACCAGTTCTTCATAGTCATGTGCATTTTGTGCTTCCGGAATTGAATCAAGGTAATCATCCATGTCTTCTCTCTCCTCATCATCTGGTCCTTCCTCCCAATTAATCAGGCTCCTCTCTAATTCACCTTGTGGAGTACTAAAATGAATTGCTGCCAGCTCGGCAATCATTTTTTCTTCTTTGTTATATTCCACTTCATATGGCCTCTTCTTTAGTTTGGCAAAGTGGAATGCCATTTCCTCTCTTCCAAACATTAGTGAAATAGTCTCCTTATTATTGACTCGAGCTTTGGTGATGGAAACAAAAGCCTGCCTAAAAGAATAGGACAAAAAGAATCTCGAGGCATATCAACAATTTGAAAATCAAGGGGGTACATGAGTGATCCAATAAAGACATAGATATTTCTGATTACACTTTCTGGTTTATATTGGTCCTATTAGACAATTTAATAGTGGTGTCTACCGGTTCCACATCTAGATTATTTAAATTATAGCGGAGTTCCTCATAATGTGATGAAGGCATAATATTTATAGTGGAAATTGGCTAAAACATTCCATATAGGAAAGTTTCTCCACAATATATAGCGGTCATTGGTTTAGATGTTCCGTTACCTTGTACCTTACCTTCGATGAATTCTGAGGTTTCAAGGTCTAACATAACCACTTTATTGTCCACTATTCGTGCTTCCATAAGATCCTTTAATATAACATTATTTATATTGGTAGCTTCGAGGGTTCCTTTCTGGTTTCTTTGATCTCTTCTTTATTTGTTCTTCCATCGGCACTCTTGCACATTTCTTTTCTTCGAGGGGTTTATGGGGTTCCCATTCTGTAGGTACCTGCAAATGCCCTGTATAATTCTCTATAATTTTTTTATGAATAAAAATCTATACCAAGGGTTTTAATCATTGTATCTATGCTTTCATCTGCAAGGAAATCGTTAACGCAAGCATATTTAGAAAAACTATTTGTAAAATTTTATTTTTCTTTAAAATTTTCCGTTGCTTCCCTTATTTGTATTATTAGATTGTAAGCTTCATCATAGGTATAAGATAGAAAACTGCCATTAGAAGCAATGTCTAGATTCATTCTATTTTCAATATTTAGCCCTCCATAAAAGGTATGAGTGATTAACCAATCAGGCAAACGATGATGGGGGCATATCTAGGTAACTTTTGTACCTTAGATATCCTTCATATAAGCCCTCACCAGGATTATTTTTGAAACTAATAATAATATCTCTTATCCTGTGAGCTTTGCTTTCTGAATAATATTTTGATAGGAACTTGGTTGTCAATTCCTTCCAAGCCCTTGGTGCTTTTGCACAAAAAGATCTATACTAGTCGCAAACATTATTAGAGAGAGTTTGTCTATACAACTGGATTTTAACCATATCAAGATTACAGTCATAAAAAATAAAGGAACTAAGAATGTCTTCAAAGAATTGTAAGTGTCCATATGGGCTCTCTTAATTTGTTACTACAATTTTTTTAGAGTGCAATAGTTCAAATAATAAAGGGTGGATCTCGATTCCATCCAGATTTATGCTTTTATGGACAGCTATAAAAGCGTCCATGGGCGAACCCATTTTCCTTACTTCCTCAAGCTGGTTTAAATGCCGAGTGTTATCCATTATTGCGGTCCTGAAACTTAACTAAAAATTAGTAAAATGAAAGTAAATAACTAAAAGGAAAGTGACTTACAGCGCTAAGCTTCCCCGGCAACGGCGCCAGAAAATAGCTTGATGACTACAAGTGTACAGATCGTTTGTAGCTAGTTTCGAAATAAAGATATCGATCCCACAGGAAGCGGTAGGTGAAAGACTAAAATTCTTTTAACTACAACTAAACGAAGTACTTAAGTAATAACTTTAAGATGCAAGAAAAGTAGAGTTGTTTTTGGGTTTTTGGTTGAACAAGGTAATTTAAAGTAAAGCAAAAGTTAATGCAGAAAGTAAGAATCGCGTGTGTAATAGAACTTTGGAACTTCAATAGGGAAAAAGGCATTCTTGGGGAGTGGTGGATACACTACTAGCAATTTAGACTAAGGAATCAAGATTATTATAACAAATATTCTCATAATGTGTATGTATGTGGGAGGAGCTCCATATATGGACAATAAGGCCGCAACCACTACTCGCATCATCCTTCATAACCACAACCGACAAATAAACGACATCAATCGTATTATCCCGCTATTAAGGGATTTTTCCTGTGGCATGTACATGACTTAATGAGTTCTCCTTGACTCCCCAAGTTAGCACGTAAGAAATGACAACAGCTTTATAGTCACAATAAGCGCTATCATCCCTCCGTCTACTAACAAGTAATCCCCTTCATCGAGTCCCCATAGGAGGCAAATGTTAAGAAAGTGCACAACTCCCAACATCAAGATAAAGACAATTAACACATACATATAATGATGTATAACATAATAATCTCTATCTCATCTCAATCATATGCTAGGGTATCTCCATCTCCCCAAGAACTAGAGAACTACTCAGACATGGAGGCAATCAACATCATAGCAATGGTAATGGAAACAATCATAGATGAATAGTACTTTTATAAATCCACAACGAATATGGGAATTACAAGAAGATCTAGACAAGATGTAGATGGATGGATGGATGGAGATGGTTGTGATGTAGCGGTGGATGATGAAGATCAATGCCTTAGCCTCCCGGATCTGCGCAGGTTGATGATGGATCCCTGGTGGATGAGTTCCCCCTCCAAATGCCTTCTGGAGGTGACGTTTTGGCGATTTCTAGGTGTTCTGTATGTCGTCTCTCTGATCCAGTTGCACGGGGTGAAACTATTTGAGGAGGTGGAGGCGGCGCCAACTATACGGCCAGAACTATACGGCCTGAAAATTCATTTTTGCCGTATAGTTGGTTGTTGAACCCTCTATCTCCTTTGTTCGCTTCTGGTTTTTTCTGGTATTATTAATATTTCCCAAATTAGCGATTTACGTTGTTTTTGACTCCTTTTCTCCTTAGTACAACTGCTCCAAGAATTATATCCATTGGATCCATCATCTGTCCTGATCCTGGTAAAACAGACATAAAATGTGCGCGCGAGCGCCATAAATTACCAAGATCCTACATCTACAATGCAAAATAATAATGTAAAACATGTTGCAAATATGCACTCATCACCAGTGCCTAGCGCTCGCTCGCGCCAGCTCACACCTAGGTGGGTCGGCCAGTTGTGGCCCACCAGCGGCAGTACGCTATGTGCCGCTCGCGTGGTGCCCAGCCCCGCCCGCCCACCTGCCTATGTGGGCTGCCTAGCCCACTGGCCGTGTGGCTGTTGCTATTTTGCTGCCTTTTTCGGGTGACTTTCTCCTGGATCGATTCCCTCCAGGTTTTGGCGTTGCTGAGGAAGTTACCCTATACATATTAATTTAAATATTTATTTAATATATATCAATTCATAATTAACATATAATAAATGCATATTCTAAAACTGCTATTTATCTCAAACACCTTTGGTCCCTTTTTCCTTTTTCTTCCTTCGAACAACTTCAGATTCTCTTTGGACCGATTCCGTTTTTCTCTCTTCTATGATTCCATCTTAATTAAATGAAGATCTCTATGCATCGTAGTTCCCTTAAGTGTGTTACCCTATAGTTCAGGAATGTTACAAACATGATTGAGACGATCTCTGGTCATTGATCAATAGCAGGACCGGGAAGCCCATAATGCCCCCCCATGCATTCCACCAAACACCTTCATGTCGAACCATAAATGACAAATCCAATTCCCTTTGTTACTTCGATACTTGACTTGTCCAAGATCTGATCATCGGTATCATCATACCTTGTTCAATATCGTTTCGAACAAGTATTGTTTTAATCATTCACGTGAAATTCCATCCCCATGACCTAGTCATACACTGTGCAACTTATGGATGTAATTCACCGAGTTGGCCTAGTGTATCTTCCCGTCACACATGAGAACAAATCTCGATATTGATACATAGGCCTAAACATGCCCCTCTAGAATACCCAACATACATCTTTATAGTCACCCAGTTACGATCATGATGGTTGATATAGTCAAAGTAACTTTCGGTGACACTGATTAATATGATCTCACGGTCTAAGGATTAGGACACTCTGTTTCTAACAATTACAAATGTGAACTATGTGATATGATCGTGTTGCAACAATCATTGGTCGGTAATGTCCATCACATCATCTTTAGATGATATGACTTCATTGTCAATTGGCATAGAAGCATCATGATTAGAAAACCTTGATCATCAGTTGCCCAATGAACTAGTTGGATAGAGGCTACTGGGACCTTTGGTTTTTTTATATACCACACATGTATCAATGTTTCTGTTTGATACAGTTATAGCATGATATAAAACTATTATGAACTAATGAGATATTATAAAAAATCCCTTTATTATTTGCCTATATCCTCTAGTCTACTACTTGCACTAGAGTACAAATAATATAGTTGCATTGTTGCTAATCATAAAACCATATCATATATGTGTTTATTGATCATGCTTGCTCATGGAAAACTTCATGTCCAAAATCTGTGTTACCAGATTTGTAAGGTATTTTTGCAAATCATTAATGTCAACTATTTGACATTAACACCTTTTCATATAATGTGTTTGAAGCATTTTTGTTTTAGTGACAAAGTGATACTTCTATTTTTAAGTATACAATGATAAGCTATTAGTCAATTGGACTTTCAAGATGTCATGTGTATCCATAAAACACGCTTGGTCGAAAGTCAAACTTTCTTTTAACTAAAACTACTCCTACTTATTCTGAAGTGTTCTAATACTTCTATATCTACATAGATTCTAATCAAATTGCATTATTTGCAATTTTGATGCCTGAGCATGCTTCCTTTGCGCTAAACTTAATTATGATTCAGTGATTAACTTTGATCACTCAGTAACCTATTCTTACAATTAAGAACTTGGGTCACATTTTGTCAAGTATAAATAATATGGGTTTATATGGAAATCATATGGACAAGGTACAAGTGTTTCAATGCATCTCTCTTTCTTGTTAACCATTGTCATGAATACTGAGTTATTACTCAATACTTCTCCTAATTCTCCAGTAAAAATCAATTCTTTACTTGAATTCATTATGAACTATTTCAGAATTCAACTAGGACATTCTGAACTACTTTTAGAATACTCAAGGTGACGAGGGTTCAACACGTCAATGCTCATTGTTATGGACTTGGGTTTTGGAGAAGGAGGGAGCGCTGGAGACATCAATTGGCTAGCAAACAAGCACACAGGGACGCAAGCTTTACCCAGGTTCAGGCCTCATAGAGGTCCCTACTCCTGCTTGTATACTCTTGGGATTATCGAAGGAATCGAAGATTACAGGGGTGCGTAGATGCAATCTGGTGAGAGTTGTGGAAACTAGGGTTGTGATTGTCCTCCTCGCCGCCCCTCCTAGCCTTTATATAGATAGGCTAGGTCTCGGGTAGCAGGTCAAGTCGGTTACAGATTAGGATTTGCCCTTTGAACTTTCTATCTTAAGCTTCTTCTTGTCTCGCAAGCAATCGGAGAGTCCATGGGCCACTCAAATTCTTCATTGGGCCTGGCAACACCATGGGCTTCTGCCGTATCTGGACCGTATATGCCAAACTCGAGTACATGTAGGGTATACCTATGTCAGTATCCCCGAGTGTCCATTAGAATCACATATTTGATTGGAGACTTTATAAAGTCTTTAGAGTGCATTACTAAACATTTTTTCAAGTGTTTTGTTTGTGTCATAGGGATTGTTGATATACATGCCTGATTTATCCGATGTATCGGTATCAGTTAACTGCCTTAGGGAAAAACAACGCAATCTACTCAAACTCGAGTCCCTGGACTCGAATTTGGAAAAGTGCTGGGTAATTCGACTTAGGCCGCGGAGGTCTTACAGGAGTAGAATTCCAGTATATAGATGTGAGCACTCGACGCGTCCATCAAGGCATGTTCATCGTACAGGCAGGCACGGATATATTTCTGGTAGTGCGCAGCAGATGCGTTGCCAGGACATATTCAGGTCTTATCTTCATGCTGCAAGCGCGACATCCAAAATTTTGGTCATCGCGGAGATGATTCAGGTGGCCCAGGAGACGTGATCTCTTTGTAGCATTCGAGTGTGGATGTTATTGACACACAGTACGATATATAAATAATCATAGGGTGCGTGTACAGCACTCCCTATGGGAGTAGCCCCGAGTGCCTATTCGAGTCGTGGACTCGAGTGGGGACTAAAAACATTTTGCGACTACTGTCATCTTTGGTTGCTTATTTCAGTCAAATGTGCTTCAAGCGCTCCCTATGGGAGTAACCCATAGTTCACAATCAAATCATTAATTTGAGTGATGGGTTTGTCTTGAATGCTCATACACCTGCATAAAAATTCTTTCGGGTGCGCGGCCAGTGCTCCTCAGTTGCCCCGCATGAGCGGCTTTGATGGGACGTGACGAGCGGTGGGTCCCACTTTCTAACTTCAATTTTACTGGGCGTGTGTAATCTTATGTTTTAACTACGTCTCCTGATTTCCGCGCATAATGGGAGTAGTGGGGGATGGTTCGTGGTTCACCTTTGCCACGTGTCGATGGTGATGTGTGCCACACATTCAGTAGGGTTTTTGCTGGTCGTTGGATGACATCTGCGAGGAGGTTAAGTAGCAGCGCATCTGCGGTAAATTTTCATCATCTCCCTTCTTGCTCGTTCTCCTTTCATCATCTCTCTTCGTGGAACTAGACCAGGTCTGCGTCTTCCCCAGTTACTTTATCCACTCACATCGCCATCGAAAGATGGGAAAGAAGAAGGGAGGCACCTCTCCTGGATCTACGACCACCATTTCTGCCACCAAGAAGAAAGCAGCACCATCACCGTGGGCACCAGCACTACCGGCGCTAGGAAGAAGAAGGGTGCAGGCACCCATGTCACCAGCCGCTCCTGGCGTACGTCCGTCATCAAGTCTTCCGAGTTGCATCTTCTTCCTCAAGATGGAGCTCTTTCACCCGCAGATGATGACTCCCGGGTGCCTGGCGAGGAGGTAATCCTTTGTCCTCCTTCGGGTTTCCGGGTGATGTTCCTTGCATTTGTCATTTGAGGTCTATCTCTTCCCCTGCATCCTTTCTTCAGGGGTCTTCTTTGTTTCTATGGCCTCCAGCTGCACCAGCTGTCCCTAAAGACCCACAAGTATAGGGGGTGTATCGCATTATTTTTGATAAGTAAGAGTGTCGAACCCAACGAGGAGCAGAAGGTGCTGGCTAGTGGTATGGATCAGGAATTCTCTGCAAATACTTAGCAAACGGATTTTTAGGGGTTTTTGATATAGCAAGTAAATAAAGTACGAGTAAATAAAAGACAGTAAGAATAAATGTAGCAAGTGGCCTAATCCTTTATGCAGCAAAGGACAAGCTGGCTGTATTACTTAAGATGACCAAACATTCTCGAGGACACATGGGAAGACTGTCAAGTGCTTTCGCTTCATATACTTGATTAATCTTCTTTAGCTTGCTAAGTGTTATGTGGGTGAACCCGTGCTAATGTACCGACCTTCCTAGGACTAATACATACTTGTGATTATACCCCTTGCAAACATCCGTAAGTACAAGAAAGTAATTAAGGTAGAAACCTAACCATAGCTTTAAACTCTAAGACCCTTACGTCCCTTGTGCAATGGTTTCCTAACGGGGGTTCAGGTTTCTGTCACTCCGACAACCCCTACGATTAGTAGCCAAATACACAATGCATTCCCCTAGGCCCATATAGGTGAAGTGTCATGTAGTCGATGTTCACATGACACCACTAGAAGAAGTACACCACAACTTAAATATCAAACCATTGAATCTTTCTCAACACAACTCCACTACTAACAACATGACTTCACCCATGTCCTCAAGAACAAAACGAACTACTCACAAGACATGATATGGATCATGATCAGAGATGGAATAATGATGTATAACAATCTGAACATAAACAATAATTCAATGGTTCACTCAATAGCATCAACTACAAAGAGTAATCAACACCGGGAAAGTTTCCCCTATGAACTATGCAAGATTCAACCCAATTGTTACAGCCATATGGAGATGGTGATGAGGGTGCTGATCGTGATGATGGTGGTGATGATGATGATGATCCCGATGAAGTCCATCTTGATGGTGGTGTTGATGGCGACGATCTCCCCTCTCCGGGAAGGAATTCCCCTGACAGAAATCTGTCTGCCGAAGAGATATTGCTCTCTTGGTGTTTTCCGCCCCGCAGAGGTGGCGGAACCTTTCTGTGGTCGCTCCCCGAGTCTTAGGGTTTCGGGAGGATAATATATGCCAGAGGGGAGTGCTAGGGGTGGACCAGGGCGGCCACACCACCTGGTGGCGTGACCCAGGGTGGCCCGCACCAGTGGGTGGTGTGGGCCCCCTGTGGCCCATCTCCAGCCCCCCTTCTGGCTTCCTTCGTCTTTTGTAAAAATAGGATTTTCCGTATATTTTCCCGGATTTTCTGATCTTCGCGAATTTTGCCTCCAAACAGCACCTTTTCCATCAGAATCCTGACTACAGCGGTCCATGCTCCAAAAGTCATCAACCATGCAAAAACAGATGAAATAACATAGGTATCACCTCTCAGTACGAAATATATCAATGAATAACAGTGAATTATGACATAGAATAGTGATGCAAAATGGACGTATCAATTCCCCCAAGCTTAGACTTCGCTTGTCCCCAAGCGAAGCTGAGCTCAATAAACATGGCCTCGGGTTTATGGAGTGAAGAGTCGATAAAAGAATACGGACAAGAAGCATCACATTCATCAATACATAGATCATAATAGAAGAAAACTCACTATTATATATCCTAACTTGCAATAAGTAAAGGAAACACAATAAAGATGCATAAAGTAAATCATAATTGGTATTGGCAAACTTAGCTCTTGGTCGAAGAATAGTTGACAGTTTTCTAGAGTTCACACATAACTGGTTTTCAATGATAGCTTTCAAAGTGGTAAGCACTAAGATAAGAGCAATGTGCAAAACAAGGAACATAAGAAACATGATTGAATAAATCATCATATGAATGAATGACTGAAACACAACAACTCAAAATACTTGCTTGAGATAGAAGGGAATAGGTTTACTGACTCAACTAAAAAGTAAAAGAAAGGCCCTTCGCAAAGGGAAGCAGGGATTTCAAGTTTCATAAAGAGCTTACAAAAATTATGGTACTTATTAGCTTTCTGCTCTCATTGCCCCTATCATAGGCATCTTTAGGTGATTAAGGTTAAAGTGATCAAATATGAGGATATGCTTGACAAGTTGTAAGTTGAAAATCTCATGTCCCTTAAATAAGAGGCCGCTCCTCATGTTACTCAAATTTAGTTACCGGTAAGTTTTTGTCATAGTAAGTATATGTGTATCATAGAGAACCGCCAACGGGGTACCCCTTGCCTGATGATACGAAAGAATCCCCATATCAAAATTACAAGGCAAGCAAACAACGAGCATCTCAGCAATCTTCTTATTTACCATGGGAAAATGGTGTTTTTTTCTCTCTTTCCTCTTTTCTCATCTTTTTTTTCTTTTTTTCTCAATCTATATCTCGATATTTATAAGAAGAATGCTTCATAGATTGCTCATTATGGTTACGCTGCAGGTTTCCACCATGATTAGGCATTGATTATACCAGCGGCCCAGGCATTTCTCTAACACACATACATAACTCCATGGACTTACCAGCTCCCCTTTCATTTCACACCGACGACATCCATAAACAAAAGAGCATGATATCAACTAGGTACAATATACAAGTGCAATGTTGAAAGCATTCCCCATGATAGCATGGTTCTGTTAATTCACAACTTACAAAGCGCAAGCATATACGCAACATAGATGGGCACAATGGTTCAAGTTTATTAAGTGCAAGAAAGTAAAGTGTTCCATCAAGTTCGTGAGAGATTTAATCACTAATTTTCACATAACAAGTTTAATTCAGAAGGTAGATGAAAACATGAATTTACTTGGAATAGCAATAATGCTAGTAGGTAGGTATGGTGGACAGGCATAGGTTTTGGTCTTAATGATTGGATGCACGAGAAGCATTCTCTCTCAGTACAGGTTTTTAGCTAGCAAGGCTAGGTAGCAAGCATAAGAGTTGAAGGAAACAAACAAACATACAAGTGATAAAAACAAACATGCAATCTTCCTTGGAAGCACAAAAGATCTTAACTAGAGAATACTAAGCTTATGAGAAAATCAAGAAAGAAAGATGATGAAATTATATTTTTTAAGAGTACTTTTATCTTTTTCATTCAATTCTCAAAATAGTGTTGCTACTGACCAAGCCAGGTTTGCCAAAATTAACTAAATTAACTCAATGATCCCAAAGTGATACCAATACTAACGACAACATCAATCATATAATCATAAATTGAAAACTAATATAAGATATGGAAAAGAGTAAATGATAGAACTTCTCGTTAATATTCCATAATGGCAACTCACTCCAAGGGATACATAGATATCTAACAAGAGGGGGGACACTTCCATAATGCAAACAATCCTACATGATAACTTCTCTATTCATGATATGACTCTACTAAAAAGGTAAAAAGATAGAAGATAGTGATGTGATACCGCGACACTCCCCTAAGCTTGCATCAAACCAAGGGGATGCCAAAACTTGATGACAAATTACTCCTTCGGTGGTGGTGGTGTTCTCTCGATTGGCGCGAGGAAATCTTCTAGTATCTTGTGAAGCCTGTTATTCTCCTATTGAAGCATATTCACCTTCCTCCTCAAGACTCAGTGCTTGTCGCAGAACTCATCGGTTACTTGTAGAGCTTCCACTTCTGCAGGGCAGGAACTAAGATCTAGAGTTGGAGATATCAGCCCCTTCATGCCTGCTGTCATGTCTTTTACTTCCTCCCCGATGTTCCAATCCATGTATTCACACCTAGTTGCGATCCTTTCTTGTTTCACCGATCCCACGAGAATCTCCTGCTCAAGATTGTGATGGAGTTTGTCACAGTGTCGCAGCTCGTAATCCTTTGAAGATGAACCCCTGAACAACATCTGAAAAAAGCAGATCGAAACAAAAACCATGACGAGAACATGATATACGAATCTCGGGGGATCTAGGGGATTATATATTACGAATTTTTACAACAAAAGGAAGGTACTCGGAGAAAACAGGTTGGAGACGGAGTCCGAGGTGGCCACACCACCTGCTAGCGTGGCCAGGGGGCCCGCGCCAGCAGGTGGTGTGAGCCACCCTGGCTCCGTTTCCGTCCCTCATTCGCTTCGTTACTTTCCTTTTTGGATAAAAACTGCAAAAATATAACTTGACAGAATTTTCGTGGAACTTTTCTTACCAGAACTGTTACCTATTCGAAAACGGACTCTGCAGGTCTCTAAATTTGGTTTTTTATATTTATTTCCAGAGTTACTGCTTGAATAGCTTCAATATCTTCATCTTCGTACTCATATTGCTCGAGTCATGAAACCTTTCACTTTCTTATTACACCATTTTCGCCGATAACCTGGAAATTTCTTTCACACAAAACTTCACACAATTCTCATTAGCAACATTAGTATAAGCGAGGTAATAAACCTTTTACATTCAAATTTAACTGAAATCCATCAAAACATAAGCTACTGTAGCAACTCCTTCCAAAAACCCAAAAAGGATTCAAAAAGGAAATCGATTAAAGAAGCAAATGCAAGAGTGGCAAAATCTGTCAAAACAGACCAGCAGGTATAGATCAATTTTTTCGAAACTCTTCTGTTGCTCAAATCAAAAAGTGCAAAACTAACTAAAGTTAAATAATAACCTGGGTCAGAAGCACACAAAATTACAGCTCAATCTGACTTACATAGATCTTTCAGGAATTTTTACGGTGAAGCACAAAAATCTGTTTCGGGACAGCAACTTCCCAAAATCTTACTTCTCTCTCATTAGAGGTTGATCTTGACACAAAAACCAAACAAAAAGGATAAGGAGAGGTTATTGCCGAAACAATAACTTCCAAGACTCAAATAAACAAAAACTGAAAGCAAAATAAATATATTGCATTGTCTCCCAAAACCTCTTTCTTTATAGCCATTAAGATGGGCATGATAATTTCAATGATGCTCACATAAGAATATGAATTGAAGTGAAAGAGAGCATTAAGAATCAAAAATATACATGTTTAAGTCTAACCCACTTCCTATGCCAGGGAATTTTGTAAGCAAACAAGTTGTTGAAACTAGGGACTGCTAGCATACGAAGGCAAAACAGGTGGAACATAAAGACTTTAAGCATAAAACAAGGAAACTTAATATTATTGAGATGCATTAGAACAGTCTTTCCTCTCTCATAATAACCTTCAGTATCATGCATAAATTTAATGATATAACTATCACAAGAACCGTTGTAGCAATGATCACTTATCGTAACAGAAAACACAGGGACACTAGCTGTCATAACACTACTTTGTGAAACAATATTAGAAGTATCCTTACAAAGGATAGTGTGTCGCTCTTCTACATATTTAGTGACAAAGTCTTTCACATTTGCTATTATAGGTTCCTCATCCATTTGTTTATCAGTTTCAACAGCTTTATTTGTACTTTCATTAACCATACTAGCTATCATAGAATGTTCCTTTATCTTAACTAGGAAAGGCATTTTATCAATGTAAGGCTTGGGTAAAACATGATTAACAGTATAAACTTCAGTATTTCTTGCAGGAACACACTTAGCAACATCTTTATATGGTTCATTATACTTATTCCACTTCTTTTTAGGAAGTTCAATATAGGAAGCAAAAGTCTTAAAATAAGTTGCAATAGCTTGCGAGTCTAGACCATAAGCATTTTTAATATTTTGATAGTCATCAGTTCCCATAAAAGATTCAACGCATTCATAATCATAATTTATACATGAATTCCTTCCTTTGTCATTCTCCCATGCTTCAGAGTTGTCTTGGATACGGTCTAGAAGATCCCATTTAGCTTCTTCTTCCATGCGTGTAAATGATCCAGCACAAGAAGCATCCAATAGATCCTTATCGTGAAGAGAAAGTCTTGCATAAAAGTTATTGGTAATAATATTGTGAGGGAGCTCATGAATAGGATATTTGAGCATTAGTAACTTCAATCTCCCCCAAGCTTGAGTTGTTCTCTCTCCATCAAGAGGCCAAAAGTTGTATATTTGATTCCGATCTTTATGAATCTTACTAGGAGGATAAAATTTAGAATAAAAGAGAGGTACTACTTCCTCCCATTCAAGAGCTTGACCATTCTCCAGCAACTTATACCATTCCTCAGCTCTTCCTTTCAGTGATAATGAGAATAACTTTTTCTTGACTTGATCTGTTGTAATACCTGCACACTTAAACAACCCGCATAATTCATGTATAAAGAGCAAATGATCACCAGGATGGACAGTTCCATCTCCAACATAATAGTTATCCATAACATGATCAATAATTCTTGTAGGTATTTTAAAAGTATCATTCTCAGCAGGTGGTGGTTCATCTTCTACCTTAGCAGTGGTAGTAGCATTATGAAATAAGAAACTATGTGAATTATCCATATTGAAAATAAAGTAACTAACAGGAGTCAACAATACTCATAGTAGAAGTTTCCTTTACTAGTTACACTCTCCAATAGCGCTTCACTCCTCGGCAATGGTGCCAGAAAATAGTCTTGATGACCCACAAGTATAGGGGGTGTATCGCAGTATTTTCGATAAGAGTGTCGAACCCAACGAGGAGCAGAAGGTGTTGGCGAATGGCTTGGAGCAGGAATTCTCTGTAAATACTTAGCAAACGGATTTTTAGGGGTTTTTGATAATGGAGGTAAATAAAGTGCGAGTAAATAAAAGACAATAATAATAAATGCAGTAAGTGGCCCAATCCTTTCTTTAGCAAAGGACAAGTCGGTTGTATTACATAAGATGACCAAACATTCTCGAGGACACACGGGCATATCGTCAAGTGCTTTCGCTTCATATAGTTGATTAATCTTCTTTAGTTTGCTAAGTGTTGTGTGGGCGAACCTGTGCTAATGTACCGACCTTCCTAGGACTAATACATACTTGTGATTATACCCCTTGCAAGCATCCGCAAGTACAAGAAAGTAATTAAGGTAGAAACCTAACCACAACTTTAAACTCTAAGACCCTGACATCCCTTGTGCAAAGGTTTCCTAATGGGGGTTCAGTTTTCTGTCACTCCGGCAAACCCTACGATTAGTAGACAAATACACAATGCATTCCCCTAGGCCCATAAAGTTGAAGTGTCATGTAGTCGATGTTCACATGACACCACTAGAAGAAATACACCACAACTTAAATATCAAACTATTGAATCTTTCTCAACACAATTCCACTACTAACAACATGACTTCTCCCATGTCCTCGAGAACTAAACGAACTACTCACAAGACATCATATAGATCAAGATCAGAGATGATATAATGATATGTAACAATTTCAACATAAACGATAATTCAATGGTTCACTCAATAGCATCAACTACAAGGAGTAATCAGCACCGAGAAAGTTTCCCCTAAGAACTATGCAAGATTAAACCCAATTGTTATAGCGGTATGAAGTGGTAATGATGGTGTTGGTGGAGATGATGATGGTGATGATGATGATCCCAATGAAGTCTAGCTTGATTGTGGTGTTGATGGCGACGATCTCCCCTCTCCGCGAGGAATTCCCCCTACAGAATTCTATCTGCCGGAGAGATCTTTCTCTCTCGGTGTTTTCCACCCCGCAGAGGCAGTGGAATCTTTCTGTGGTCTCTCCCCATGTATTAGGGTTTCGAGGGGATAATATATGCCAGATAAAAAATGGACATATCGACCTGCGCCAGCTCCGTCCTTTCGCTTGGATCCGTCGAAGTGCATGGTCAAAAGATAGGACATGTTTGGCTTGTCGGGGGGCTGGTTCTCCATCCAGTGCACTAGGAAATCCAGAAGAACTTGCGAGTTGATTGCGTCGCGCTTCTCATATGTGATGTCTCGTGGGGACAATTCGATTCCCCAGAGCGCGACTCATCCGGTGGCGTCGGGATTACTGAGTATATTCCCGAGCGGGGCGTCGTTTACGACCACGTTTGGGTGCTCTTGGATGTAGTGGTGCAGTCGCCTGGCTATCATGATGACGCTGTATCCTAGCTTCTGGTAGTGTGGGTACTGCTGCTTTGATGGTGTGAGCACCTCACTTAGGTAGTATACTGGGCACTGGACCCCATGGACCTTATTTTCTTCGGCTCGTTCCACTACGAGCACCATGCTAACCACCTGGTTTGTGGCGGAGATGTAGAGCAGTAGTCGTTCCTTTTCACGAGGCATCACCAGTACTGGCGAGGTGGATAGTAGACGCTTAAGATCTTCAAATGCTTCTTGCGCCTCGTCTGTCCACTCGAACTTGTCAGCTTTGCGGAGAAGTTGGTAGAAGGGCAGTGCCTTTTCGCCCATTCGACTGATGAATCGACTGAGCGCCGCGATTTCGTTCTTCGGCTTCTCCATGGCTAGTATGGACTTAATTTTCTTCGGGTTTGCCTTGATCCCTCTCGTAGAGATGAGATGCCCGAGTAATTGCCTAGATGGTACGCCAAAGGCGCATTTGTCCGGATTGAGCTTGATCCGGTAGCGGTCGAGGTTAGCAAAGGTCTCGTAGAGATCATCCATTAACGAGGCTTCCTCTTTGGTTTTGATGACGATGTCATCAATGCAGACTTGGATATTGTGACCAAGTTGATTCTTGAGGCAAGCCTGCATGCACCGCTGATAGGTGGCTCCTGAGTTTTTTAGCCCGAAGGGCATCGTGTTGTAGCAGAACACACCAAAGGGCGTTGTAAACACCATTTTCTCTTGGTCTTCTTCCTTCATTCGAATATGATTGTAGCCTGAGTAGGCGTCGAGGAAGCAGAGGCGCTCACATCCCGCGGTGGAGTCGATGATTTGGTCGATTTGTGGCAACGGGAAGTGATCTTTGGGCAGTGCTTATTCAAGGAGGTGAAGTCCATGCACATCCGCAGGATATCCATGTCTTTTTTAAGCACAAGCACTGTGTTAGCGAGCCAGGTGCTTTCCTTGATCTCACACATTATGTTTGCGTCGAGGAGTCTATTGATCTCCATTCCGACTGCTTTTGCTCTTGGTTTAGATAGTCGCCGTATTATCTGCTTGACTAGCCTTGCGTCTAGATTCACATTGAGTGAGTGCTTGGCGAATTCCCTGGGAACCCCTGGCATGTCCGCTGGACACCAGGCGAAGATTTCCCAGTGCTCACGGAGGAATTTGACGAGCAGAAGTTCCTATGCGGAACTCAAGTTGTTGGCGATGAGGGCCGTCTTGGTCGGGTCCGTTGGGTGGACCTAGACTTTCTTCATGTGCACCGACGAGTCGAAGGACAATTCAGGTGAACTTGGCCTGCTCAGGGGAGGCAGACTGTTGTCTGTCGACTCCTTAATCTTGCGAGTTCCTCCTGCATGCCGAAGGACTGGGAGATTCTGTTGAATTCCTTGTCGCAGCTGTCAGACCTCTCGAAGCTTCCATTGATTGTGATGACACTGTTTGGACCTGGCATTTTCATCTGCAGGTAGGCGTAGTGGGGTACTGCCATGAACCTTGCGAACGTGACACGTCCGAGGTTACAGTGGTATTGTGAGGGCTAGTCGATGACTTCAAAGTCGATGCGCTCTCGCCGAAAGTTTTGCGGCGTGCCAAAGATGACGTCGAGGTTGATTTTGCCTAGCGGATATACGCCCTTCCCTGGGACGATGACATGGAACATGGTGTCTGAAACTTCCAAAAAAGTCAGAGGGATCCTCATTTCAGGAAAGGTACTCGCGAACACGAGGTTGATGCCTCTCCAGCCATCCATGAAGACGCGACTAATATCGAAGCCCCCAATCTGTGCCTCGAGTACGAGGGGACAGTGACCTGGACGAGGAACTTGGCGCGGGTAATCGCGCTTGTTGAAGGTGATGCATGAGTCACTTCCACTAAGGTACTCAGTGGTGGAAGGTGCGGAGTTTATCGCCAAATTGACTTGGCGAGTGATTGCCTTCTGCACTATTGGAGGGATCATCCCCATGTTACACATAGATCGTGGGTATGGCTCTCCTCCATGATGCTGGACTGGCGCAGCCGCAGGTGGTGGTGGCCCGGGTGGTGGTGGTGGAGCTTCGTGTGCCACAGTGCCCGGGGCAGCTCCATAACCCCTGTTGATCGCGTCGCGATTCATCTGGACTAGGCCCTCGTGGAGTTTGAGGAATTCGCGGCAATCGTTGAGAAGGTGGCTGGATTTTTTCTTGTCGTCGTGCTTGTCAATGTAGAAGTGCATGTTGCATGGTCCGAACAATTTATCCTGGATGGATATTGCGGGTGCCTCTTCACGAGTGTGGCGCTGACACACATGTGTGGTTTTCCTGCTGTCACTATATCCACCGATGCGATATCCGCTGTTGTGGTTGTTGTCGCATTTGTTGGTGTAGCCGGCTGCGACCATATTGACTTTGTCGCGGTCATCGTAGATGCACATTCGATGTTTTCCTCGAAGGTCACGTCTGGGCCCGAGGTCATTGTCACCGTCGGAGTAGGTGTGGTTTTTCACCGAATCTTCTCCGTTAGCCCACCGATTTGTGATTTCCATCAGGTGGTCGATCGTTTTGGGCTTCGAGCGGTCCAACTCCTCCTTGAGCTCTATACGGCGAACGCCGCCGTTGAACGCGTTGATTGCGTGGTCCTCCGAGCTGTTTTATGCGGAGTTCTTGATGATGGACCACCTTTGGATGTACGAGCGCAGCGACTCGCTAGACCTTTGTTGGCCGGTTATTAGTTCTTCGATTGATGCGGGCCTTTTGTAAGTTCTCTTGAAGTTGCACACGAAACTGTAGACTAACTCTTCCCAGGTGCGAATGGATCCGCGCGGGAGGTTGTTGGCCATGCACGAGCAGCGCCCTGCAGTTGTAGGCATTGCATGGCCGCGCTTTGACTCCCGCCGTGCAGCCTAACAGAGGAGATGTGGTCCTCCAACCAGATTTTCGGGTCTTGCAGGCCTTGGAATTTTGGGTTCTCTGACGAGAGTTTGAACCCCTTAGGCATCCGCTTCTGCTTGATGGCCCTACTAAAGCATCTAGCACCGTAGAGTCCGTCTCGTCTTCTTCTGAGTCAGTCGAACGAGCATGCCTTGCCCACATCTTGTCGACCTTGTGTTGCGTGATGTCATCACACGCGTCGTAGTCGTGGTCATGCCGCAGTGAGCAACGTCACCGTGATAGATCGTGACTGTCGTCACTGGAGGAGTACGAGTAGTAGTACTTGTCCAGAGCCTTGCTTTTCTTCGGCTCTAGTGTTGGTTCTTTGTCGAGGGCGGCCTCGATTAGCCCTAGGCCTACGATCGTAGATCGGTGCATGGCAGCTTGTGGATCTCTAGTCGGTGGCTAGTTGTTGAGGAGGTACATGGTAGCCACCGTCACCGTGGCTTGCGGTGTTTTCGGGAGCACGTTGCCCCGCGTATCCACCATCATAGAGCTGAAGTCGAGGACTTTCGCAGCTTTTGCACGCTCTTGCTCGGTGAGGTGGGCCAGTCGAGATCGCCTCTTGTTGGCCACGTACTCGTTGCCTTTGGAGGAAGATCCTCCATGGGAAGAGAGCCCAGCCCGTCGAAGACTCGACTCGTCCGCCGCCTTTCTGCGTGCCTCGAGTTGTGCAATCACTTGCTGCTGGCGCTTGGACTCCTCCTTCAGCAGCCAATGGTAGCCCATCAGCATGTCCTGCGAGGTGTTGGGGGGTAGAGGATTGCCCCGTAGAGCTTATCAATGGCGGGCCCACTCATTGTCGTTGAGCTTGATCAGCATGCGCTCTCTGGTTTTCTCATTCGCCGTGAGCAACGGTTGTCCTCCTGTCCCGTTATTGGTGGGCGTGCCATTGGTTGGGCCACCGTTGGGTGTACTGTCATTGGGTATACCGTCGTTGAGCGGCCTAGTGCCAGATCCGGAGCCGACGTTTTCGCGATTGACACCGATATCGCCCGCATGGATGACAACACACATGAAGTGATTGGGGAAGCTGTTGCCCCCACAACTTTAAGATCTGGAGCCGTAGGCTCCATCTTCTGTGGCTAGGTCACCCAGATAGGATCCACGACTGCTATTGCTGTCCATACTCCCAGTTGTTGTTGAAATGTTGAGCTTGCTGAGGGTGTCGATTGGTGGTGGGAACCAAGATGCTGGAGAAATCGGGGGTGCCGTTGGCTGGTCAGGCATGCGAAGCGTGCCTAGTTGACCAACCTGGAAGTGGAAGCTCCCAATCACTAGGCTGATCCCATCGCCGATGGACTCGAAAGCCGGGCGAGTGGCCGGTGTATGGACGAGGAAGTCGAACGTGCCGAAGAGCTGGCAAATCTCCGCTGTTTCAGAGTTGTAGATCGCGGTTGACAGGGCCGAAGAAGCCGCAACATCAGCACTCCCAATTCCCATAGACGGTGCCAATTGTCGTGGGTTCAACTCGTCAACGTGCATTGTTATGGACTTGGGTTTTGGAGAAGGAGGGAGCACTGGAGGCATCAGTCGGCTAGCAAACAAGCACACAAGGACGCAAGGTTTACCCAGGTTCAGGCCTCGTAGAGGTTCCTACTCCTGCTTGTCTGCTCTTAGAATTATCGAAGGAATCGAAGATTACAGGGGTGCACAGATGCAATCTTGTGAGAGTTGTGGAAACTAGGGTTGTGATTGTCCTCCTCGCCGCCCCTCCTAGCCTTTATATAGATAGGCTAGGTCTCGGGTAGCAGGTCGAGTCGGTTTCAGATTACGGTTCGCCCTTTGAACTTTCTATCTTAAGCTCCTTGTCTCGCAAGCAATCGGAGAGTCCGTTGGCCACTCGAATTCTTCATTAGGCCTTGGCAACACCATGGGCTTCTACCGTATCTGGAGGGTATATGCCAAACTCGAGTACCTATAGGGTATACCCATGTCACGAGGTATTTTGACATTTAATGTTTATTAAACACCTTGATATATTCACATGGATCCTCTTCATTCATTATATGTTAAATTTCATCTATTCAATGATCTAACATTTCTAATACCAAGCACATTATTCATTAATATGTCAAGTACATATTTAAGAACATTGTTATGCTCCCACTCAAATATGTCATCAATATTTGATATGCCAGGATATCACTCAGCTCCAACTCAAATATGTCGTCCTCATATTCGACTTGGAAAACTTCTTAGCTCCCACCAAATTTACAAACTTTCTTGATAATCTTAGCAAATCCAAAATTCTTTGATCTTTCATCAAATCTTGAATTTTATGCTACAAGATATCAGTAATCCCATGATTGGTCCAAACCTTCATGTTGTACTAGTTAAAACCTTTTCTTCAAAATCTTGAAGACTTTGCAATTTTGAACATTCCTTTACCAAGTACCAAATTGGACATAATTTTGAACTAAAATCCAATAGACTTTAACCATCGCTACAATCTCAACCTCTTGAATTTGTCAAAAACATCCTTTATGACAAATCGATCTTTTATCTCTTCCTTTAAAGTTTCATTTCATTCCTTTCAACTTTGAATTTTACTAGGACGGACCAAGTAAATGCCAATACTTAATGAGATCAAGTAAATTTTACTTTGCAATCTCAAATGCAACTTAATTTGGGATTGTATGACTCTAAGTCATTTCTTGTACTTAGGTCCATCAATCTTTCTTTATAGTTCATAGGTATGTCTTGTTCCAATAACAAGACAAGTGAATCAAGAATAAAATTATGCAAGCAACAGAAAAAAGTCTTGAATCCTACTTTTATAAAGTATTAGATGAAACATTATGATCACATCATTATCAGTTTAACCTCTATTTGCAGAGTTCGTCTCCCGGAATATGTTCCGTTCTACTTACTAAAAAATTCAGAGGTTAGGTTAAACCCTCGCTTACACTTATGCTTTTCCCACTAACACTTCCAAAAGAAAAAAAATTAGGGAAGTACCACACTAAGACAACAATTTTTTTGTCTTCTTTGGTTTTAGTTTGGAATTTGTATTCATAGTTTTGTAAGAATACACCACATACATTTACTTATTCTTAACAATCTTGAACTATCAAAATTTCTAGAAAGTCGAACTTGCCATAACTCATATGGTGTTGTTTCCACAAATATTTAGATGTTCCTTATACTTTTGATTGAGCGTTTCCTATTTTAATCTATAACTCTAATTCTTTAATTTTAATCAAGTGTAAGTTTATTTTAGACCATATGCATCTCATACATATTACTATGATGTTTTTGGAATACAATTTGATTTATCTAATCATCATTATTTGTGAAAGAGTTTTCCACAAGTCATTTTATGCCAAATAGTCATTTAACTTATATTTATAATCACTTTGATCAAATCGCAAATACTTTGAAATTTTTGTTATTTTTATATCTACCTTGACTTTAAAGGTCTTTGATATCTCTTGGAATTTTTCATAAATGCTCTATTATCAACCAGATAAAGACATAAATAATTTGTTCATAATCCCAATGTGAATTAAAAAGAAATTATTCGTAGAAAAAGAACAACTGAATTGTTTCTCATTTATATGAATAATTGTCTCTCAATAAGCAAGACACACTTATAAGTTTCACAAACTCGATTACAAAGCTCTTATTCAAATCTTCTAATCCTAATGATAAACTTTGAGGGAAGGACTGTCGTCAACCATCAACCAGATTGCTTGCTGTCATCATGCCATCAGTGTCTCCTTCCATTCCGCAACTCGCATGTAGAGGGTCCTGTTTTCAATAAAACAAGAGTAAGTACCAATACTTTACAACTACACAAGTGTTTCATGAAAACATTTCTTACTTGTACATCAACATATACCTTCTCTGTTGACAATGATCCCATCTTTGCGGTCGACCTTGGTAGTCCTCAACTTTTCTATAGACTCATGAAAGGTATACGATATACCTTTCATGATGTAGTCCATGAAGACATCTTTGTAGCTGGGAGGAAGCATACGAAACACCCCATCTATCGCAAAGATTTTGGCCAACCAGTCATCCATATAATCCACAAGACGTTCATGTTCATGTTTCTCTGCCATGTTATACAGGTGGACTTCCAAGCTGGAGTTTTCTTCCATCTTAATAGAAGTAAACTCGTCCATGTTCTTATATAGAATACGCCTGATCTGCTCTAGAAACAAGCTCTTCAATCCATCGAGCATATCAACTGCGTCAATTTCATGGAAGTGCACCCTCAAGCCAGATTCCATGGCATGGATAATGGTTTACTTGACGGTCATGAAGGTGTCATGGTGGGCACGAATAGTCGCATCTTCTCTACCGTTGGAGTCATCAGGGAAATCTTCCAGAGGTTCATGAAGGACAAAGAGGATATGGTTTTCTATGAGAGTCCTCCTGAGGCGTTGGTAACTATCAATGAAATTCGACCCATCTAGCTTAAGTGTCTCCCATTCATAAATGGACCAAAGGTGTCCTGAACTGAGGGAATGACCATAATATATAATACATTTGCAAATGGACTTAGACTAAGTTCATAATAGGAGTTCAAATTTATAATCATATTAACAAATGAGCTCCCACTTAAACAAGCATCCCTAAAGATCATTTAGTGATTACACGATCCCTTTACACCACATCATCCTTGATCATCACAGTCTTTGATGCGTCTGCCAGGGTGGAATATATCTGTTGATCACATCATCCATGTGACTCGTGCTTGATCTTTCCATCTACTGTGTTTCGTGACCATGTATATATATGCTAGGCTCGCCAACCCAACCATAGTGTATTCACAGTGCATACATGGCTTGCACCCACTGTATGCGAATGCAGAGATGTCTAGCACACGATCGTCATGGCCTTCTTCATAACTGTGAACTTTCTTGGTGGTGTGCACTAATGGGAGAACACTACGTTGGTATTAATTAGGGATCATCTTATTTTAATGCTACTACTGTGTATCTAATACTCTCAAACAAACAAACAAGATGCATACAAACATTAAACATCACATGTAATCTTTTTGTGATATGACATGGTTATCTTCATGCTCCTTGATCTCCATCATGATCCAGCGTGATGTCCATATGGTCACTAGTGTGACACCAAGTCCACGACGCCGCTGCTCTTATTGTCCATCATCATGATGACTACTACTATAAAACTTAGTAATAGGAAAGTAAACTATCTGAATTTATTCATGACTATAACCATATCACATCACAAGCCTTATTGCAACATAAATTTAGATGCCTCTACTTTATCTATTGAAGTGTTTACATGGCTATTACGCTTTTCATAATAGAACCGTTTCTACCTACGAACTTCCAACCAAAACATGGATCCAATAGTTGTCTATACTACACCCCTTTCGCGGTGTGATACCCCTGGGTCAGGGTTAAAGAAATCCCAGACCTTAACCTAACATAAGCTTAACCTAGAGCTCAAGGATATCTAGTGAAGAATCGGTAACACAACAATAACCCTACAACACAAAAATTTAATTAAGTAGAGAACCAAAGTATTACAAGTATAGGTCACTGACCATAAACACCAAACAATGGAAGGAAAATTATTCTATTAAGTAAAGCAAACTTAACAAATGGCCTAAGAGGCCTGAAGCATAAGGATGATGTCCTAGCCATAGATTCCAGGCTATTGGCCGGGAACCCCAAGCTACTCGTCGGTGTCGATGTCGTGTGGAACTCATCTTTAGGGGAACACTTACTCTGCTACAAAACTATCAACAAAGAAAGGGTGAGTACAGGGTGTACTCTGCAAGACTTATGGCTGGTGGGTTGCATGAAGAAATTTTTGTTTGTAAAATAGGAGGGAGAAGAAGCTCGTCTAATCAGGACATTTTAAAAGGGGATAGAGAGCGATATCTCCAAAGTATTGATCATCATATATTTGATATCCACCAAATCATCATCATCTACCCAACTAGGATCACCCTCTCGTACCCATGAGGAAGCATCCTTAAGCACACATTGATGTACAAAGTTTTACGATTAGGTTAAATTTCTCTATGATCTTAGAATTCAGTCACCAAGCATTCATAACCGTGAACATGACTTTTCGAAAATATTTAACCCTAGTGGGGTGTACAACTTTACCCACATAACAACCTTCTCTTAGTGACACTTGACACACTTCCATGGTGTGCTGGAAGAGGGCGGATTACCACGACCTTTACCTTGCATTCGCCGAGACCATGAGTCATGCCTAAGGATGGTTCCACTGTAATGGCTCATATCCTGAAGCCATTCCCTAGAGCTGTGAGGTGAGGTTGGCTCACCAGGGGCTCTATCGACGGCAAGCAACCCGGTCCATTGTAACATCCCAAAACTTCAATCCAAGCTTATCAAGGTCAAATCAACCAAAAATGGGGTTAACAAAAACTTTTCCAAATTTAAAATGAAAGCATTCATATATGTGTGCATTTAAAATAGGAGTTGTTTGAATTTCCATGATTGGGTGATCCAATGCTTTTAAAATGTTGCTTAGGTGATTTAAACATCATCTACATCATTCCCAAACTTTTCCTAAAGAAAATAAAATAAAAAAGAATTAAAAAGTACGAATGGTCATTTTGGCCATTTTAATCCACTATACTACTTTGAGTGTTCCTAGCACTCATTTCTTAACAAAAACAATTCTTGATCTTTGTACCCCTTGCTAGTACACATAATGAGGTACCAAGGCCCACCTTTTGATCTGCTAAAAACATGCTTTAACTTATTTTAAATGACATTTGAAAATTGAATCTAATGCATATGCATAGATCACCCCTATTTCAAAACCCATCTTTTTGAGCTCCACTTTCAAAACCCTGGCAACCAGAGACTACCTAGCACTAGTGGAGATCACTCAAAAAATTTCAAACCAAAATTCAAAACCTTTTCTCTTTCGGCCATTTTGTCAAGCACCTTGCTGGCAGGATCATATTGGCCTAACTAATACTGTTTTGGGCTGATTTTGTCCAGCAATTTGGAAGTGATTTGATCATATTGTCCCCCCTCTAGCCCAACAAGACCCACACCAGCATCTCCCCTACCCCCTAGCTGCACTTCCATGCCATGCCGAGCACCCTCTCGCCAGCCGACCATGCACTCGCTGCAGCAGCCCTCTCCCGCCTCCCTCTCCATGTCTAGGAGGTAGCCCACACCTCAGCGCCCCTCTCTATCCCCTGCCCGAGCCAAGCCCTGCCGTGGACCACCGAGGAAAGCCCGCGCCTAGTGCCACCGCACCATGCCGGTGCCACCCCTAGAGCGTGTTCTGTTCCCGCTCGCACAGACCGCCCCTTAGCCGCAGCCCGCGTCCCCCGCTCCGCCACGACCTGGAGAACCCCCCAGACACCCCCGCTGGCCGCCCAACGCCTCACCAACCCTGCTGGAGCCCTGGTACGTCCCCAGTAGACCCCCACCGAGCCACTAGGGTTCGAGCTCGCCGGCGACCTATTTGTCGTCGACGACGACCCTCAGCCGTAGATCTGCCTTCTAATCCAACGACCCACAGCGCGCGTACCGTTTCGCGTGTTAGGTGCTGCTGACAAGTGGGACCCCCCTGTCAGCTGAGCCCCATGCCGTGGAGCGCCACTGGGCCAGCCCAAGTCTTTTCCCGCGCTAGCCCACCGGTTCAAATCTGGATTTTTCTTTTTAGTTAAATCTAGTTTCTGCCCACTATTTTAAAATTCAATTCTAGGAGTTTGACAAATCCAAATTGCATGAAACAAATTTTGCCTGAAAGGATTTAAGATGATCTATCCAGGCCCGTTGGATTTAATTCAATTAGAGTTATAGATCTCTCCTAATAAAAATAAGAAGACATAAGTATTTGCAACTTGCAACATTTTTATAAAATCAACCAAGTTAGATTTTGAGTTGATTCCAACTCTCAAAAATCACATTTCATCATATATATCTAAATATGTAATAATATTAAGGTTTACATGCAGTGACTTTGGACTAGTAACCAAATAATGCTATATAGGCATTTCTAGTCACTTTAAATCATTAAATAATGAACTTAAACCAAAGTAATATTGATCCAACTATTAATTCTCATTCCCACATGTTAGGATATGTGGTGATGACATGTGTCAACATGATACCATATTTTAAGTGGTGAATATTAAATCTTAGTTAATTTTTCAATGAGTAGAAATTACTTTTCTAAAATAAAAAGGAGGAAACTATTGAATTAAACTTGTGATGTTTGTGATGATAATAGATCATCAAATGTGTGTCTTATAATGCTATTTAGCCTAGTTAAGCATTGTTTGGTGATTGTTCACCCCATATGTATTTATAGACGATAGTACCAACCAAGATTTCGAGGAGGAGGAGTTCTACCAAGAAGAAGAAGAAGAAAACTTCAACCACTGCACCAACCAAGGCAAGCTACTATTATCAAGCTAGCACTATCTAAGAGCAAGCCACCATTAACAGTGCAAGCTAACACTTGCAAGTTTAGTGCCTAGCAAACTAGAATCAAACTAGATGGTTTAGCAAAGATGCCTAGAACGCTTTGATCACAATCCCCCCTTTTTACTATTAGTACCCCAAGTCTTAGTTACATGATTTACTCCCTTAGTTTACACCAAGTTCATTACTTAGTTTGAAGGTAGCATAAAAACTATAAAACTTGACCTAATTAGAACCCTTTAGATGTCATTCTAGGGCATGATATTGAACCCATCTTTCCCACCTTAGTGAACACTCTTAACTTAGTAGTTAGAGTAGATCAAAAACTTGAGTCACTTTAGATGGGAACACTTGGTGAAAATGAATTATGAAAACCTTGGAATGAGGAGTCATTCTATTGAGATGTTTTGGACATGTGTTGAGAAAACACAAATGGTTGATGATGATGAAAGTGTTGAGGCATGAGCCTTAACCCTTTTATAAAACTGATGGTTGGATTCGGATGCGATACCATTCCAAATTTACCGTACAACCACACTACCTGAATTGGGTAAGGCTTAGTTGAAAATTTATATGCATTAGTGTTAGTTCCCTCACGGGAGAGGTATGAGCTGAGGCTACCTCTCATGATGTCCACCTATGCAGTGCCCAAGATGACTGATGGTCATGGTTGGGAGGCCATGCTCATAGGAGAGGTGCTTATACTAGGGAGTGTAAAGGGAAGGTTATGTTTGATTATCTGCATACTAAGTATGATGATTCAGGGTTATCCCTGACAGATGTATCGAATCTTGTGGTGAAAGTGTACCACGTCTGCAGAGTGTCAAACTATTCGAATAGGCGCGTCCGCGGTTATGGACAGTTGGAATGGCCATACTATTTCGTTTTCAGATGTTTTCTAAATACTTTGAAAAGAATGATAAATCTTGACTTGACCACAACAGGGTTGTGTTTATAACAATAGCTTCCCAACTTAAGTGATTCTAGGACTTTACTTTATCTTTCTTTTCTTCTGAACTCAGCTTAGGTTTCAAACTTAACTTTACAGTTAAACTTAGAGTTATCCCTTCTACTTTGAACTATAGTACTTGTTAGTGGTAGTTTGCGAGTACTTAAAGAGTACTCATGGCTTTTGTCCCTGGCTATTATCATGGCTAGACTATGAAGGAGACTATCAAGATGATGGCCAACAGGACAGCTATGATAACTAGGACCATCTACCTTCGTCAACATTGCCTGTGCCCCTAAAGATGGACCCCACCGCTACGCTTATCTTTTATTTCCGCTGCTTGTTGTATTCAGACTGGATCATGAGATCCTTATATGTGTAAGACCTTATGTATGGTTTGTAATGGATGATGTACTATGATATCCAATCCGTTATGTCTCGCAAATGGTAATCCTAGGATTGTGAGGTATGGCATAACGGGCATCTGGGATTAAAAATCCGGGTGTTGACATCCATGCTTCCCTACCAGTTATGATGCACCTCCTTCTCCTCCTCTTTTCAAAACGTTTTCCATGTGTATGCCAAATGGAAAGCACAAACTATGTGACTCATGGAATCTACTAGGCAAGTTAGTCAGTCGAGCGGTTCCCAAGCCCCGTGTGGCTATATGCTCGTCTCGGTTCCAAAGGCAAGAACTCGGGTCCTAGTGGTGGTAAGCATGGGACTACAAGAACCAGATACCACCGTGGCCTCCCATAAAAGCCTTAGCATGTTTAACCTTTACCACTGATCTCATCTCATCATGTTCTCCTATCATACTATATTTTCTACATCTGATACATCATCTAGATGAACCAACACTGGCAGCTAAGCATGGCTAAGCAAGACACATAAAACCTCTAGCAGTGCACAGAAGCCAAACCTAATTATAATAGGAGCAGTGGATGAGGTATTATAAGCTCAAAGGGAGTTATGAAATAGATAGGATACTCTATCTATCGATAAAATACCATAATAGAATCGTATGCATCATGTCAAGAATTGAAATACTTTCGAAATCATAGGATTGTATAATGTGGGGCTATGCTTGCATTTGCCCGTTGATAACCAATAAGCAGATCTTTGGAAGCCTTGTTCTTGACTTGATTATAGCTGATCTAGTATTGATATTTGGTGTTCAATGGTGTTCACCTCGGTCTTTGATATTGATCTCCATATTATATTCTACCAGGAAGAATCAAACACCGGAAAAAAGGGAAAACAATCAATACATGGCATCGATGCAATGCTCAGTCGAGGATGATGATATGACAAGTTAAAGGGTTCTTAATTGTAACCCTAAACATGCTCATCAAGTTAATTATGGTCGAAGAGCCTAAAAACAGCATTTCCATAAGAACCCTAAATGTTCCGACGAGGTTACTATGTTTCTTCAAACAAACTTCTTAATTGAAGTTGGTTAACAATGCATGATTTTGATGCTATTCTGCAGATCTCATGTTTATGAACATTTTGATATATTATACATATTTTATGACTTATAAATAATTAGTTGTTGATTTTATAAGATTAAACCTTTTTCTAAAATTATTAAAAGCATTTATGCCGCCAGGCTGACGTCATCACATGGTGGGGGGTTATTTTTCACTAGGGCAGAGGCTACCTAGAAATGCTGACGGTTGGGCCCGGGGCCATGTGGACATGCCACGCTGGCGAAGGTTGATCAACAAGGATGTCAGGGCCACGTGGGTGCCATGTTGGCAACACGGTGGCACCAGGTCAGTGCCACATGGGCACGCTGGTGGGCATGCGCATACGGTGGCTAGCTATGGAGAGAGAGGGCAACCTGATGAGGCACGCGAGCATGCGAGTTTGATGCAATGAAGCAAGGTGGGTAAGAAGATGGAGGCGCTGCTCCTATTTGGTCATCGGAGATTCAGAAATGGAGGTGCTCTCGGACTCACAGTGGGAGGTGGCTACAATGCGAGAGGGAGACAAAGGGGAGGTCCAAGATGATTAGAGGCTCACCATGGGCATGATGGAGGGTCCGCGAGGCAAATGATGGTCGAAATCAACGAGGAGCATGCTGGACGTACTTCCGGAAGACATGGAAAGTTACGGTTGTTAGGGGCCCATGGGCTTGATTCCTTTGGCGAGTTGGCTCAGCTTGATGAGGTTTAGCTTCTAGGAATAAAGGAGAGGCTCGAGGTGAACTCCAGCAGCTTTGACGAATGGACTGCGGTGTCTAGGGTTTGGTCACCTTTGCAGGAAGGAGATGAGAGAGATCGGGAGGTAGAGGGGAAGTGGATGAGGTCGAGGGAGAGGGTCATGGTTATTCTTACCCATCTCCACTGGATATCGACAGCGGCGGAAATCACAACAGCGGTCGACGGCAGAGGCGGCGATAGGTAGCTCTCTGCCTGTTAGAAGGTAGACGACAGAGAGGAGAAGGCCGAAGGGGTATGGGCTAGCGCTAGGCCGAGTTGGGCCAGGGTGGGCAACTGGCTACTGCGTGTTGAGCGGTAGAGAGGGCATGGAAATGTTCCTGGGCTAGCCTGGTTTAAAACCTTTGCCTCTAGTTTATTTTCTTAAATTATTTCATAGTCTGTAATTTCAATTTCTAATCTGTAAATAGACTGAAAACATTGCAGGGGCCCTTGACACTATTTGGGCTCCGCAATTTGTAATTTTCAAAATACCATTTGAAAGGTTTTCAAAGAGAGGGGAATATTAGGGTTTAGGGTTTGTTTTGTTTCTTGCATTTTATCTTAGCAAAAATAATGATGCTCATGAATGCACATTAAACCATAATTAAAATTAACTAAAACCAGGGGTGTTACACGGGGCTCTCGTTGTAGATGCTATATCAACTACTGTGAGAGAGACAAACACCCGCTAGAAACTCATACGGTACAAGCCATATGTCAAGAATGGAACCAGTCTCACATAAGATTACGCGTAAGGTAGGTCCAGGCCACTTCATTTCACAGTGCCGCGATATAAACAAATACACGTAAGAGGGTAACAACTAGAGGATCAACACCCACATTTATCATGTGTCTATCTATACTAGCATACTACGCGCAAATTATTTCTGATACCACTAAAGGAGCTATATGGCAGAAAATAATATTTTACTACGTAGGATCTATCTAAAAAGTAATGCAGTAATGGAGGAAGACCGCGGTAACATCCCCATGTAGACCATAAGCGTATAACGCTCATGCAGGAACACAAATGATGTAGTCGTACCTGTCCAACCTCAAGGTCGTGTCGCTCCTCGCATGTCACCCCCTGTCTAGGTCCTCGTATGACGGTCTGGTGCCACTAACGGCAGCACCCCCAAGGTATTGCACACATACGGTGCACGAAGATGACCCCCGATCTCTCGGTCTCTGATCCATACCGAAGTTGTGGAAGTAGATCACCTATTTGGAATACCTGTAGCGCAACGGCATGCCGTAGTGGTGTTGTCCTTGCGTGTAAAGCCCTTATCCAGAACTATGCCACCGCAAATTCAACCAGAGAGTGAGAGAGAGAAATTATACTCTAAGGAAAATTGCCTTAGAGAATTGTTGGTCTGTTTATTTCCACCCATGGGAACCCCTTTATATAGGTGTAAAGGGTGTACCTTTCCCAAAGGCTCTCCCATGTGGGATTAAATAAAGGGAAAAAGGAAATAGAAGAGGGGCTATAGCCGGCTGGGCCAACCGGTGGTCGGATGGGCCACCCCGCTATGGCCCAGCTCGTACCAGTGGTAGCAGCGCGACAACAACAACTGTCGGTCGGGTGGGCCGGCCGTCCACAGCCCGCCAGCGCAGCAATGGCAACAACACAACACTTGGTCTGGGTGGGCCAGCCTCCTACACGTGTGGCGGCCCAGCCCGACGAGGCGGTGGCAGTGATGGCTCAATATATTGAGCTAGTTGGGGAACCCCAAGAGGAAGGTCTGATGAGCACATCAACAAGTTTTCCCTCAGTTATGAAACCAAGGTTATCGAACCAGTAGGAGCAAGGAAACACCTCCAAGGTGTTGTTTCCAACTTGGAATCATGCACAACACAACCATAGAACTTTGCCCCCAACTTACAGTGAGATTGTCAATCTCACCGGTTTTGCTAAAAACAAAGGATTAAACGTATTGTGTGGAAGATAGTAATTGCTTGCAGAAAGTAAATAGTAAACAGTAAATAGTAGATTGTAGATTGATAGTAAAATAAAGGACCGGGATCCATAGTTCACTAGTGGTGATTCTCCTTAAGATAGATGGCATGTTGGGTGAACAAATTACAGTGGGGCAATTGACAAACATCGAGAAAGCATACATGCATATACTAATCATCTTGACTTCTATGAGATTTGATTGGGCATTATTATACAAAGACCGTAATCCAACTACATCTATGACTAATAATCCACCTTTAGGTTATCATCCGAACCCCCTCCAGTATTAAGTTGTAAGCAACAGATAATTGCATTACGCATTGTGTGTAAAGTAAAAAATACGATTGTTCTATGAACAAAGGATTGTTGTTTTCTCCCTAGTAGCAACAACACATCTAGTACCTTAGAGATTTCTGTCACTTTCCCAGATTCCTAGAGAAATGAACCCACTATCGAGCATAAATACTCCCTCCTAGAGTTGCTAGCATCTACTCGGCCAAGATAGCTACTAACAACGGAGAGCATGCAAGATCACAAATAACAAAGACATGATCGAATCAATAATCAATCTGAAATAGCATCTCAATATCCATCGGATCCCTGCAAACACAACACATATGATTACAAATAGATGATCTTGATCATGAACGGAGCTCACAAGATCTAAACATGGTAGCAAAAAGGAGAAGAAGCATCCATCTAGCTACTACATGGACCCGTAGTCCAGGGATGAACTACTCACGCATCACACCGGAGGCAGGCATGGTGATGAAGAAGGCCTCCAGGGTGATCTCTCCCCTCTGGCAGGGTGCCGGGAAGAGCTTCAGATCCCTCCCGATCTAGGGATGGAGATGGCGGAGGCAACAGACTCTTTCGTGGAATTTTCATCGGGTACTTAGGGTTTATGTATCGGAGTCTTCTTATAGGAGAAAGGGGTGGCCGAGGGGGTGCCCTAGGCAGCCACACCACCCCCTAGCATAGGCCAGGCCTGGCCGCGCGGCCAGGTGGTGTGGCCGGCCTATGGCCCCTCTCCGTCTCATGTTTTGGCTCCGTATCCCCCTCGGTGAAATATTAACTTTGGCTTTTGTCCCGTCCAATACCGAGAATATTCATTTTCTGACTTTCCTGGAACCAAAAACAGCAGAAAACAGGCAGCTAGCACTGTGGCATCTTTTTGATAGGTTAGTCCAAGAAAGTGTATAAAAATATTCCAAAGTGTGAACAAAACATAAGAAAGTAGATATAAAACAAGCATGGAACATCAAAAATTATAGATACGTTTTCAACTTATCAGGAAGCGGCAGCAGCTTGGGTGGGTGGTCTTATGACCCGCCATCACCTATCGCTCGCCCATGCCAGCTCGCACCCAGGTGGGCCGGCCAGTTGTGGCTCACCAATGGCGGCGTGTTATGTGCCGCCCGCGTGGTGCCCAGCCTCGCTGTCCCACCTACTTATGTGGGCCGTGTGGTTGTGGCTATTTTCCTGCCTTTTTCGGGTGACTTCCTCCAGGGCCGATTCTCCGGGGTTTTGGCCAAGTTCCCTATAAATATTAATTTAATATATATTAATTCATAATTAACATATAATATATGCATATTCTAAATTGCTATTTATCCGAAACACCTTTCGGCCCTTTTTCCTCTTTTTTCTTCCAAACAACTTTGGATTCTCTTATGAATGATTTTGGTTTCTCTCTCTTCCGTGATTCCATTTTACAAGAAGATCTCTGCGTGCCATAGTGCCCTTAAGTGTGTTACCCTATAGTTCTGGAATGTCACACACATGATCAAAACGATCTCTGATCAATGTTCTATAGCGGGATCAGGATGCCCATAATGACCCCCATGCATTCCACAAAACACCTTCGTGTCAAAACATAAACGAAGAATCCAATTCCCGTTGTTACTTCGATACTTGACTTGTCCGAGATATGATCATCGGTATTATGTTACCTTTTTCAATCTCATTTCCAACAAGTACTATTTTACAGTCTAAGAATTATGACACTCTGTTTCTGACAATTGCAACCGTGAACTATGTGACATGATCATGTTGCAATAATCATTGGTCGGTTATGTCCATATTATCATCTTAAGATGACATGACTTCATTGTCAGTTGACATAGAAGCATCATGATGAGGAAACCTTGATCATCCGTTTTCCAATGAACTAGTTGAATAGAGGCTACTAGGGACCTTTGGTTTGTTTATATACCACACCTATATCAATGTTTTTGCTTGAAACAGTTATAGCATGATATAAAACTATTATGAACTAATGAGATATTATAATAAACCCCTTTATTATTGGGATTTATATTTTCATGCCTTCGGTTTCTTAGTTGTACTTAGTTTTCCCCAACCGCTTAACTTTTCCTCACTTTTGCCCATCTCCTTCTCGGAAACTCTCACACAGTCTAAAACTCGCTATCCGTCAGCCTTGCTGTTACGTGCTGACAAGTGAGGCCGCATTTAGTCGGGTCCCGTAGTGGACCCTCACCGTCACGTGCTGGCAAGCGGGGCCGCATTCTACCGGGTCCCATAGTGGACCCTTGCCATTACATGTTGACAAGTGGGGCCGCGTTCAGTCGGTTCCCGTAGTGGCCACATCTCTCCACTTATCTAGATCAACATGAGACCCACAACTTATCCACGTGAGCGTCGGACCCACAGCTTCCAAAGGTTGACGTTGTAGGATAGGACCCTGAGCCAGCCCTGCGCCCGCACTTGTGCCGTTACCTCTCCTTTCTTCTTCTTCTCTGGCGACGGTGGCCCTTCTCCGGTGACGGTGGCCCTTTGTCTAGCTTCACTTTGTCCTCTCGTTCATCCTGGCCACAGTATGGTGCCGTCCGATTGACCTTTATTAAGGATGACAATGGCAACTGTGTACTTGCTATGGACAATCAATTGGTGCTACTCAAGAGCTCAATTGGGCACGCTCTTGCTGTGGAGAATGCGGGCGGCCAGCTATTACGATGATTTAATTGGTTTATCGAGTTAATGTCTCGGTTGCAATCAAGTGAATTTATGAGGTGAAAGTCAAACTTTGAGATCTAGGGAGATGGATGTATAAGAAATAAGAGAATGACACAACTCTTGAACACTTTCAATTGAACAATTATACAACTCTTAATGTAAGTGTTTATAACTGACACAGCTCTTGAACACATTCAAATTACAATTAGTATATGATAATGTTGTCCTAGGAAAATCTTGAGAGTTGCCATTTTAAAGCGTTAAAAGTGTTCCCTAAACTAAAATGTTTATGCCTCATGCATATACGAAAATTATATACCTTTGAACACTATGCAATCGCACTTAGGACATGATAATGTTGTGCTAATAAAATCTTGAGAGTTTATCATTTTCATGGAGTGAAATATTATGCATAAACTTGGATATATGAAAATTATACACCTTTGATCACTGTGAAATCGCACTTAATACGTTATAATGATGTGCTAACAAAATCTTGAGAGATTCTCATTTTCATATAGTGAAATGTAATGCATAAAATTGCATATATGAAAATTATACACCTTTGAACTCTTTAAAATCGCACTTAGGACATGATAATGTTGTGCAAATAAAATCTTGATTATTTATCATTTCCATGGAGTGAAATATAATGCATAAACTTATAGATACGAAAATTATACACCTTTGAACTCTTTGAAATCGCACTTAGGACATGATAATGATGTGCTAATAAAATTTCAAGAGATTATCATTTTATCCCCATTTTCATAGAGTGGAATGTAATGCATGAACTTTGCATATACGAATATTATACACATTTGAACTCTTTGAAATCGCTTAATACATGATAATGTTGTGCTAAGAAAATCTTGAGAGATTATCATTTTCATAGAGTGGAAGGTAATGCATAAACCTACATATACGAAAATTATACACCTTTGAACACTTTCGCTTCAAATTATATTCAAAATCATTTGTTTATAGAGTTAAAGTACTGGTGACAAACTCGTTATTTTGCATGGATAGAGGGGTGCCTCCCGACAGATATAGGGGTTATCATGTCCGCTCGATCACAAAGGATCAACGGTTGGTGGGAACGATCCGTGCGACAACTGTCTCAACCAATCAGAGTGTAGTAGCCAATATGAGCACAAGTGTGACAGTTTGTAACTAAGAGAGAGGGAAAAACTGAGTAGAACTTAAAAACCAAGGGCAAAACTAACAAAGGGATTCAAATAGAAAATAGAAAGAGATTTAAAAAATGGAAAATGTGTCTTTTATACAATAAAATACATCTTCACATACATCAAACTATTTGCAATTCAAATGTATATCATTTTGACAATTATTGCCTCATTCAAACAAACGATGTTTTGGGGAGGGATGTTTTGGGAAGTGGCTTGAGTAGAAAGCCATGAACCTTCATAGATAGTAGGTGATTTAAGAAGTGGTAATTTATGTTAAAACTTGATTTCTAACATTTCTTATGGTGGTAGGTCACATAATAAGACTCCCTGGGTAGATGCCACTATGTTTTAATCTTTTTGAATTTGTTGTGCATAAAATGACTGAATTAGCTAGCTAAAACCCGTTGGTTGAATCTCTGTTGACCAGCAACCGGAGGGTAAAACTGAGTATATTGCACACGGCAGTGTCCGTACTTCAGGGAAAAACTGAATACAACCAAACTGCTAGTGTTACACTCGAGGGTATAATTGAGCATAACTAAGTCACCAGGGTTCAACACGAGGGAAAAAATGTGACGCACGATACGCGTTTCGTAGTGCATAGGACGGTAGCGGACGCGTGGCTATGCACGGTGTAGCAGCATACACGGTTACGTGGTGCACGGTGGTGCAACACAATGTCCATTCCCTTCACATTTGTAGAGGCCTCCTGACTCTCACTCATCACTCACTCCCTCACTCACGCAACCGTCTCCATTGTCCGATCACCATCTAGAAACCCCTAAGAAAACCCCAACCACGCCGGTGATGGAGAAGAGAGGCATAGTGTCCATCTTCGCCTCCAAGGCCGCCGGCAAGGAGGGCCCCATCCTCATATAGGTCCCTGTCGAGGCATCAAAGGAAGCTGCCATCCCCGTCCAGACTCCCGTTCCTGCTTCTGCCGTAGCTGCTTGGCTAGGACCCCTACGAGGAGGAGGACTACATTAGGCCGGAGAACCCTTACAACACCATTACGACACCAGCATCACCGACCCATGGTTGGAGGTAACTAGGGTTTTCTCCCATTCCCTTGTTCTTTACCCCTTCCCATTGTTGGATGATAGATCGTATGTTATTAGGGTTCGTCTATTCGTATTTTTCAATCGTTGGATGCTAGCTCTTTTTACAGTAGCTAATCCTCTTGTGTTAGATCTCGTATTTCAATGAATCCCCATGTTCGTATTTCGATCATATTTTATTTGTCCTCTGAGTTGCAGTTAATGGATTCCCTAGTTAGTACTAGCGCTGATCTGTAGTTGGGATTAGTATTCGATTTGGTTTGAGATATGGGGATTGGGGAATAATCAAGGGATCTCAATTGGTTAATTCATGAAAATAATCAATCCCGATAATGAAGATATCTCAATCATGTGCTTATTGCACTCTATTGTTTTTCCAACAAGAGGATAGCAGCGATGTCTGCAGCGACGACGAGTCCAAGGACACCAATACTTGTCAGGTGCTAAGGACGCTGAAGTATGGCCCGTATGATAACTTCTTTGTCGGTGATGTCTATAGGTGCCCCTTCTGCACCAGGAGGCTCCACGCCACCGACTTCAACTCCCTCATGAAGCATGCCGAGGACGTGAGGACTTGCGCTGAGTCTGTGAACGTCCATGGCTTTAGAGCCAAGCACCAGGTGCTTGGTCTTCGGCTCCACAACCTCTAGAACGTGGTCATCGAGGAGGGTCTCATGCCCTCGATCATGCCCAAGGCGCCCAAGGTCAAGGGACTGGGTAGAAAAAAGTGGATGAGGCACCAAAGGGAGGACGTGAAGGCCCTCCTAGTGGAGGCCATGAGAGGCCACTGATCTTGTGCTACTGATGCTGCTGTAAAGCAGCTTCTTTTGTATTGTATGTGTTGAACATGTCGGCTGCTTCTGCTAAGCAGCCTAATTGTCAAACCTCATTAAGTACCGTACTATATATCCTATATTAGCTATTTTATCTACATCTATTATATATCCTATATTAGCTGCTTTATTTAGTTCTGCTCTATTTATTGAATGTATTTATGGTGCTAGTTAGATTTACTGCTCTAGATTTGCTACCAGATTGGGATAAAACAAGGGCCAAAAGGAACAATGAATGAAGTGAGAAGCTGCTCTGGATTCGCTACCATTTTGGGCCAAAAAGACAACTATTAGCGAGACAGAGGGGAAAAGGCACTCTTCAAAAGGCCAACCATTAAAATAACAAAAATAAAACTTCCAATTTAGGCGACAGCGTGCACGTAACCACCAAACGTTCCCCACATGGTCCCACACCACATCCCCCATAACAAGTTCCCAATAAACCGGCCCCACGCAGTCCCACATGGCATGAACCCACATGTTAGCATAACGTGTTGCAGACCATAGGACCCCACGTGGTCCCACACCACGTGGCCCCACATGTCAGCCAACGGTCAACCTGACGGCAGCTGTCGTTCGAGCTCTTTGATGAGTTTCCGAGAAGGAGATGGGCAAAAGTGCGGAAAATTGAAGCGGCTGGAGAAAATTGCTAACAAACCAGGGGCACGAAAATAGAAATCCCTTTATTATTTTCCTCTAGAGCATATCTCCTTCATCTAGCGCCCTAGAGCAAAACAAATTGGCCTAGATGTTTTCCCCTAGTGTTCATGTTGGTATGACAGAAATGTTGTTGTGGGATATTTATGCGTCAAATTTTCTCAGAGCTAAAACAATGTGCTACTGTAGGACAATGATACTTTTTCTCAACCCGGCTAGTCATCTCTCATTTCTCCTGATAAGCTGAGATAATTTGTAGATGGATTTACTAAGAGTGGCTTAGGATTTTGTAGATGAATTGCTGAGAATTATACTACTAGCATTTTCGATGCATGTAAAGCGCGCAACTTTGTCTCCCTTTATTTTGCATACACCATTTTGTAAATCCTTCTATATTTTTTACAATAAGATCTCTTAACCTCATTAGTGTAAATTCTTAGGTACTTCGCAAGTGTAGAACATCATGTCATTGTTTAGTTATGTTGGACTCTAGGTTTGTGTAGTAGTAGTGACTTAGGAGAGTCTATAATATTCCCGTGAGCGTTGGAGTCCGACTTAGTGTCCTAGCAGAGTCTAGAGTATCCTAGTGTACAAGTTAGGATGTAATCCTAAGTTGACCTATATATACGCGGGTGTGCATGTCCAACAAACTAGCCCATACATAAATTTTCCCCCAAAACCTATATGGTATCAAAGCTAGGATTCTCCACATAATGTTATCCAGCATCGTCCACCATTGTAGCACCCACGCCGGCTCTTGTCGAAAGCAAAATCAGGCACATTTTAGTCACCTAGGCAGCGGGAGGCCGCACCTTATTGCTCTATGTGGGCGGTAGCCACCTCATCTTGCAAGGTGCACCATGTGATGCTTGGTTGCTGCTCTGCACTAGGTGTTTCTCAGGAAGCTAGTTACATTGGTGTCCTATGGTGGTGTCCTGGTGTATAAATTAATGGATTATAGAGAAGAGGGCGTTGTTGCTGCTATCCTGGACCAGAGATCAAGAGGGTGTTGTTGCACGAAAGAAGAGATTGAGGATTTGGAGAATGCTTTGATGTTGGTGGGTTGGACCTAATAGAAGGGAGCACAATGGCTGCATCCTGGAGTGGAGAGAAGTACATATGGCATGTTGAATGAATAAAGGAGAGTGTTGCACATCTGTGTGAGGCTTGTGGAACGATCCAGACAAATTGAGAGAGAGAAATTACTCCCTGCTGGTGTTGTTGTTGTTTAGTGCTTGCAGCAAGAGGGAGGATTCAATAGAGTTTGTGCAGTGACCCAACATACCACTGCATGATGTAGTACATTGTAGTCGTTGACATAGCACCAATGAAACACCGTTCCACTAGTATTACATCCCTTAGAGTGGTACCACTGAAACATAATGGGTCCAAGACATGACTATAGATTACAAATCTACTCCTTACAAAAGATCTAGAGAACATTCCTCAAAACAACGAGGGCAAAATATACAAAAGAATCTAGAAATAGCAACTCGAGGTCTATTCTAGAAATAGTTCTACTATTAATTTGTGTCTATGTCTGGCGATTGCTACTATAGAGATGCTCTAAATAGGTAGGTTCTGGTATCTAGGATTTTATTTATACTCTACTCTTCAGCTTCTCTTCTATTGTCGATGATGTAGTTGTTGACTTCATTGACTCCCACTGGAGATCTTTAGTACTTCAAAGTAGTCCACCTCCGGAAGGCTTCATTGATTGCTCTGATATCCAGAAAGGGTTAAGAAAGTACGGTTTCGTATGAGTGTACTTAGAAATTTCACTAAAAAGAGTATTCGATACACTAACTACAAGCATAAACCATATGTCATAGGCCATTGATGACCCACAAGTATAGGGGGTGTATCGCAGTATTTTCGAGGGAAGTGAAACCCAATTTATTGATTCGACACAAGGGGAGCCAAAGAATATTTATAAGCCTTAACAACTGAGTTGTCAATTCAGCTGCACCTGGAAATAATCTTGCTCACAGCAGTTTATTAGTAGCAACAGTTTTGTAGTAGGAATAGTAAAGTAACAGTAGTAGTAAGGCAAAGACAATAGTAACAAAAGCAGTAAACAGTGGGATTCGAGTGCGGTAGGCATAGGGATGGATGGACGGGCGTTGCATGGACAAGACAATTCAAATAGCAATCAGAACATAGGGCAATTACAGATAAATAAGATAAAGCATCCAAGTACTAGACAATCCTAGGCATGTGTTCCATATATAGTCATACGTGCTCGCAATGAGAACTTGCACAACATCTTTTGTCCTGCCAGCCCGTTTGCAGCGAGGCCTCTAGGGAACTACTGGCAATTAAGGTACTCCTTTTAATAGAGCACCGGAGCAAAGCATTAACACTCCGTGAACACATGTGATCCTCACATCAAAGTCATTCCCTTCTGGTTATCCCGATTTTTGTCACTTCGGGGCCATAGGTTCCGGACAACAACGTGTGTATACAACTTGCAGATAATACCAAAAACAATACTATCATAATGAATCAATAACATGTTCAGATCTGAAATCATGGCACTCGGGCCCTAGTGACAAGCATTAAGCACAACATGTCGGAACAAATTCATAAAGCACTAATAAAAGATACTAGGCAACATGCCCTAACAATCTGATACCATTACATAAACGATCTCATCCAATCCCTACCATCCCCATAGCCTAAAGCGGGGGATTACTCACTCATAGATGGGGGAAACATGGATGGTCGATGGAGATGATGGTGGAGATCGATGGAGATGGCTCGGGGGGCACTTCCCCGTCCCGGCAGGGTGCCGGAACAGAGACTTTTTGTTCCCCGAATCTCCCCTTCGGCGGTGGCGGCGCTGCAGAACTTCTTCTGGAAAAACGTCGAACCCCCCCGAAGTTTTTACGTCAGAAGGCTTCTTATAGGCGAAGAGGGAGACCGAGGGGGTGCCTGGGGCCACCACACCACGCCCTGGCGCGGCCAGGCCTAGCCCACGCCTAGGGGTGGTGTGGCCAGCCCCGGGCCCTCCTCCGTCTCGTATTCTGGCTCCTAGAGTCTTCTAGAAAAATAGGCACTTTGGCTTTTGTCCCGTCCAATTCCGAGAATATTCATTTTCTGACTTTCCTGGAACCAAAAATAGCAGAAAACAGGCAGCTGGCACTGTCGCTCTTGTTAATAGGTTAGTCCAAAAAATCATATGAAAAGTACTCCAAAGTGTGGAAAAAACACAAGAAAGTGGATAAAACCAAGCATGGAGCATCAAAAATTATAGATACATTTGCAATGTATCAACATCCCCAAGCTTAACTACTGCTCGTCTTCAAGTAGGTAAGTGATAAAAAGAAAGAATAATTTTTGAGGTGACATGCACCATCAAAGACTTGACCAAAGTATTTGTAAACATTCAAAGCTGGGATCATAATACTTCAATCATAACATGAAAGACAAAGTTCTAGCAATAAGACAAAGTAACTATGATGCAACATGAAAAGGCACAAACAAAAGATTCGTGAATAACAATGCCTTCCAAGACGTTTGTTTGTTTCACATAAAGAAAACATAGCATAGTGGCATTCAGCTTGTCCCTCATAGAGTAGCAAACATAAATGCATAGGACACCTTCAAAGTTTACAAGAGTGACTAGATACAAATAGTTTAAAACAAGCAATATCAAGGTATGAATCAATCAAAAAGTCTTGGGACAATGCACATAGAACTAAGAATGGCCACTATGCTCTCAAGAAAGTGCTCATAGAATGTGTGGAGACTCAACAAGGAAATGAACAGGTTTTGAAAAGTTTGAAAGGCTTCCAAATGCTGAAAGTATGGTACTCGTTAGCTTTGAGCTCTCATTGCCCCTACCATAAGCATCTTTAAATGGTTAAGGTTAAAGTGACACAACTAAGAGGATATGCTTGACAAGTTATAAATCAAAATCTCATGCCCCTTACTTACGAAGACTGATCCTCATGATACTCAACTTCAGTCACGAGTAAGCTCTTATCATTGTAAGTATATACGTATCATAGAGAACCGCTAATGGGGTACCCCTTGCACATGATACAGGAGTTATCCCATAATCAAAATGACAAGGCAAGCAGACAATGAGCATCTCAACGATCTTTTTATTAACTATGTGCATAGATTTTTATTGAGGATGCTTCATAGAATGCTCATTATGGTTTGCTGCAAGTTTCCACCATGATTAGGCATGGCTTAGGCTAGCGTCCCAGGCGTTTCTCTAACATACATACAAACTCCATGATCTTACAAGTTCCACTTTTATTTCACACCAACAGGATCCATAAGCAAAAGAACATGATATCAACGAGGTACTAAGTACCAATGCAATGTTGAAAGCCTTCCCCATGATACATGGTTCTGCTAACTTCAACTTATAAAGCGCAAGCATATACGCAACAAAGAAGGACGCAATGGTTCAGGTTTATTAAATGCAAGAAAATAAAGTGTACCATCAAGTTCGTGAGAGCTTTACTAACTAACTTTCTCATAACAAGCAAACATTTTATTCGGAAGAAAACAAGGCATATGGAATATGCACGGAAGCAGCAAATGATGCTAATAGGTAGGTATGGTGGACACTTTGGCAATATTTGGTTTTGGGGAGTTGGAAACATGAATAAACATACCCAGTGAGGGTGAAGGCTAGCAATAGTAAGGGAGCGACAACGAGAGAGCAATAATGGCCATAATCATGTAGAGCGACAAAACATCATTGATCAAAGCATACAATGATACTACAAGTTGAAAACTAAAGGATCATAAAGGCTTGTGGTGACTTGGGATAGTCATAACATGGTGTGAGCATGTGCCAAGTCAACCCAAATAAAGCATCAAAGGAGAATACCACAATACTATGCTTTAATATGCTAAAACAACGCATGATTCATCCAAGGCACATTAAGAAATCTCAATTGTTTATAAAAAGTCATGCTACAGCAAAGAATACTAAGCATAAAGCCAAAACAATATCAAGCATGGCATGACAAAGCATAGGCCAGAGTCAAAGGAAAACTCTCTTTACCACTTAAGCATGAGCTTTCCTACTCTTTTCTAAACCAAACCAAACCAAACCAAACTATTTGAACACCAATGTATGAAAGAGGAGATTCAACCAATTTATTCAGAAAGCTAAGAAAACCAAAGAAAATGAAAAAAACAAAATGAAAACAAAAAAGAAGATGCTCCAAGAACAACACAACTGTGCATGAAACAATAAAAATGAAGTGTCTGGAAGAAACCTGGGATTTTTATTGATGAAGAAGGGGATGCCTTGGGCATCCCCAAGATTTGACGCCTGGACTTCTTGGATATTTCTTGGGGTGACACGTGTGGTATTCCAAGCTTAAGCTTTAGTCCATCCTTCATCTCATTACTCATTCCTTCCATACACCTAAAAATTTTCCTTCATACAAAACTTCACACAATCTTTATTATCAACATTAGTGCAATCAAGATAATAGGTCTTAAGGTTCAGTTCTAACACCAAATTAACTTCCATTAGAACACTAGATACTGTAGCACTTCCCTCAAAAAGCTCAATTCCCTAAAAGAACTCAAAAAGGAACCAACAAGAAGCAAATGCAGAAAATGCCAGAAATCTTTCAAAAAAGACCAGCAGGTAAAGACTAATTTTTTCGAAGGCCTTCTGTTGCTCAAATAAAAAAGTGCTGAACTAACAAAAGTTAGATAACAACCTGGGGCAGAAGCACAAAAATTCACGCCCCTAAAAGACGTTCAGAGATTTTACAAGAATGTTTACGGTGAAGCACAGAAATTTATTTCGGGACAGCAACTTTCCCAATCATTACTTCTCTCTCATTAGAGGTTACTCTTGGCACAAAAAGCAAATAAAAATTATAAGGAGCGGTTATTACAGAGATAATAACTTCCAATACTCATCTAAAACTTTTGGGTTATCTTCCAATAAGTACTTTTCTTTAATGCCTTTAAGTTAGGCATAAGCAAAAACTAAAATGGATAGAATAGAAGTAAGTGGAGATAATCATGGTGAAAACATTGTTTTGTTCAATGAAGTCCTTTTGTTAACAAGGTTGACCAGGTCTTGTTACCAAAACATTTCCATATGAGACAAAACTTTGTATTCCACTAATGATTATGTTACCTCAACCTTGATAGCAATGGTCCCAATCATAATAGTTTCAATTTTTCCTCTTGGTATGGGACAATATATTTCTCCAACTTGAATGCCTTCAACATGTTCAATTAAATTCAAACCATAAGTCCTTTCAATCTTCTTGGGGAAATAGACAGTATTTTACTTGTCATTGACATTGAAGATCACCTTTCCTTGATTACAATTAATAACAGCTCCTGCAGTATTAAGAAAAGGTCTCCCAAGAATAATAGACATATTATCATCTTCAGGCATAATAGTTTGAGAGGAGGCTCACATAAGAAATATGAAGTGAAGTAAAAGAGAGCATCAAGAAGCAAATCCAAAACACATTTAAGTCTAACCCACTTCCTATGCATAGGAATCCTGTATGCAAATAAATTTGCAAAGAACAAAGTGACAGGCATAGGAAGATAAAACAAGAGTACAAAGCTTTCAGCACATAGAGAGGTGTTTCAATACCATGAAAACTTCTACAACCATATTTCTCATAATAATTTTCAGTAGCCTCATGAAGAAACTCAGCAATATAACTATCACATAAAGCATGCTCTTCATGATCTACAAGCACTAGAGCTTTATTATAAACATTTTCAAGAGAAACCTCAGGAACATAAAATTCATTCTCCTTTCGTAAGCAAGGGAGACAATCAAATAATGTAAGGGATAAAGAGTTACTCTCATTAGAAGGTAGGCATGGGTAGCTAATCCATTCTTCCTCCTTTTGTTCATCACTCTCCTCCTCTTTTTATCTAATGAGATTTCAGGTTCATCAATTTGTTCTTCCATAGGATCCTACAACGCATTAGTCTCTTCCATTTGTGGAAAGGATCTATTAAAATATTCAAGAATATAGCCATTTTCATCCTTGTAATTATCAAAGCAAAATTTAAGTATACCATACACCTCATATTTGTAAGGTGAATCATCAATATTTTCAAGCAAACTAGCAAGTTCAAAAGCACCCTTCCAAGCAATGAATTCTTCAATTTGTTCTGTATCATAAAAGTCATAAATTCCTTTAGCATAGGAAGATATGGTATCATTATCATTATACTCACATTGAAAAGGGGGGTGTTTATACCTCTTTCTACAACAAGACTCATCACAACAATAAGTAACATTATAAGTAGAGCACATGTTTCTAGCAATGGTATACAATCTATCAATTTGTTCCCATAAGTGTTTCCCTTTTTGTGACAAGCGGTGTTCCTTATAATAATATTTTTGATCTTCCCTGAACCCACCTTGCCAATAAGCTTCAGTTTCAAAGAAACCAACCATTCACATCAAGCATGATAAAGCAAGACAATAACAGACCAATGAAAATAACTACTAGAGTAGGAACTAATTTTTTTGTATTTTTGATAAAGAAACAAGCAAACAAGGAGAAAATAAACTTAGCTTGAAAAATAGTGAATCCAAGTGGACTTGATAAATAAAGCTATGCTCCCCGGCAACGGCGCTAGAACATAGTCTTGATGACCCACAAGTATAGGGGGTGTATCGCAGTATTTTCGAGGGAAGTGAAACCCAATTTATTGATTCGACACAAGGGGAGCCAAAGAATATTTATAAGCCTTAACAACTAAGTTGTCAATTCAGTTGCACCTGGAAACAATCTTGCTCACAGCAGTTTATCAGTAGCAACAGTTTTGTAGTAGGAATAGTAAAGTAATAGCAGTAGTAAAGCAAAGACAGTAGTAACAAAAGCAGTAAACAGTGGCATTCGAGTGCGGTAGGCATAGGGATGGATGGACGGGCGTTGCATGCACAAGACAATTCAAATAGCAATCAGAACATAGGGCAATTGCACATAAATAAGATAAAGCATCCAAGTACTGGACCATCCTAGGCATGTGTTCCATATATAGTCATACGTGCTCGCAATGAGAACTTGCACAACATCTTTTGTCCTGCCAGCCCGTTTGCAGCGGGGCCTCTAGGGAACTACTGGCAATTAAGTTACTCCTTTTAATAGAGCACCGGAGCAAAGCATTAACACTCCGTGAACACATGTGATCCTCACATCAAAGCCATTCCCTTCCGGTTATCCCGATTTCTGTCACTTCGGGGCCATAGGTTCCGGACAACGTGTGTATACAAATTGCAGATAAGACCAGAAACAATACTATCATAATGAATCAATAACATGTTCAGATCTGAAATCATGGCACTCGGGCCCTAGTGACAAGCATTAAGCACAACAAGTCGCAACAAAGTCATAAAGCATTAATAAAAGATACTAGGCACCATGCCCTAAGAATCTAATGCCATTACATGAACGATCTCATCCAATCCCTACTATCCCTATAGCCAACAACGGGGGATTACTCACTCATAGATGGGGGAAACATGGATGGTCGATGGAGATGATGGTGGAGATCAATGGATATGGCTCCGGGGGCACTTCCCCGTCCCAGCAGGGTGTAGGAAAAGAGACTTTCTGTCCCCTGAATCTCCCCTTCAGTGGTGGTGGCACTGCGGAACTTCTTCTGGAAAAACGTCGAACCCCCTGAAGTTTTTAGGTCAGAAGGCTTCTTATAGGCGAAGAGGGAGACCGAGGGGGTGCCTAGGGCCACCACACCATGCCCTGGCGCGGCCAGGCCCAGCCCGCGCCTGGGGGTGGTGTGGCCATCCCCTGGTCCTCCTCCGTCTCGTATTCTGCCTCCTGGAGTCTTCTGGAAAAATAGGCACCAAAAACAGCAGAAAATAGGCAGCTGTCAGTGTGGCCCTTGTTAATAGGTTAGTCCAAGAAATCATATGCAAAGTACTCCAAAGTGTGGACAAAACACAAGAAAGTGGATAAAACCAAGCATGGAGCATCAAAAATTATAGATACATTTGCAATGTATCAGCCATGCAGGTTTTTGTAAACATTTCTTCAAAGATTGCTTTTATTCTAAAAAGCTATGTCCGTCAACCTTCACGTGTTGATTAGAACTCCGTGCTGTTCCTTTCATGCAGCATTTGGAGCTCCTTCTCCGAACAGGGAGTAACATGTCACACTTTTTTACACTCTTCAAAGGTGTGTTGATTTACCAATAAGAGACCTTAGCTTTCTTGCACATTTGAGTTGCATTCTCATCCACACTTCCTTGGTGTGGGGCCTAGTATAAGAGATCCAAGCAATCATTGCCCTTCTCCACGACCCCATATGCCAATACTACCCCAAGCAGAACAACCTTAGTTAACCCGCATATATGCATATATAACTATGGTTGACTCCTTGAATACTCTAGTGAGTAGACCAATGTCCCTGGTCTCCCCAACAAGTTGGTGACCTACCTACGGCTGTCTCTCACAGATAGTATAGATACCATTATCATGGGGAACTGAGGGGTGCCACCCAGGTACTAGCCCTCAAAAGGAATACCAACGCCATGAGATGGTCATCTGTTGACATACGAAAGGAACAAGATCCATCTGACTTCTCTGTCCCATTCCAAATCTCATGGTTAACGTGTAATATATGGTGCAAGAATCAGCGGTGACATTTGTTGTTAAATCCTAGATGATACATTCCCGAACAATGGAGGTTCCATTGCCGGTCATAATAGATTAACTGATCACCCTGGGTCAGTAACCAATAGTTCACATTATATCAAAAATAGTGTTTTTTGTCATCCTTTTTGAAATGCAGGTGATAACAATAATAGAACACAAATACTTTATAGAAGATAACCAAAGTACATGAGCATATGTTATCTTGCCTTTGTGATTACAAGATTATGCAATCACGATCTTCGAGACAATATAAGATCCAATGTCTGAAAACAACATCATTAGTCCGGTAAGGACTGATGTTTAAAGTAATAATATGCTTTTATGCATAAGCAATGCTATATATTTTATAAAATCCCCGAAGTAACTCCCGAACATTATAAATGAGTTGCACTTAGGTGGTTTTTGTAAGATTTGATTAGTCTTTAAGTTTATTTAGCAATCAAATATGTTTACAAGAAGCTTACTACCATTTCAAGATATAAAACTGGAGGATCAAGGCAAACTAACGTCAAGTAACTATGATGAAAATTCATGGTTTAGGTTGTTAAGAGTTGAGAGAACAATTATAGGGTAGTTGTTTCAAGTGTCAAAAAGAATAACATTTTAAGAAAATATTGTTTATGCTGAGTTAATCAATCTTGAATAATTCTAGGATTAAAGTTATGGTTTTTTAATAAGGTACAATTGATGTTGAGTTATTATACTCTTAGTTAATTTTATAATAGACCAAAGTTAACTATAAAACAAGAATAAACTTAAGAAAGGTTGTTTATGGTATTTTGTCCATTGTCGAGCATTTTCTTAAGTCTAACCAAGGTTACAAGATCATTTGTCCTTATTATGAATGAACTCTAGGCTTTACCTTTTAAGGAAATACTCTTATTTATGGGTAAGTGTTGGAACTACTCTATAAGAAAGTTCAATAACTTAGTTACTAGGTTGATATAGCTAAGGGTTCGAATATATATTGCTTAAGCTCATATTTGTAAAGCACTTAGTATGATTCATTGGTATAATGGATTTTAACTTGTATTATAACCAACTAAATGTCTAAAATTGATTTTATTTAATGTATGAGTTATTACTATGGCTTTATCTAAGTTGCATGGATAATTTAACCTTCTTTGCATGTTTTACCTAAGTTACATGCTAAAAGTAATTTTAAAACATTAAAAGTATTTACTTTATAAACATTAAAGAGATAATTTCGTTTATGTTATACAATTACTTCTAAAAGCTTAAGGTAAGTTTGAAGGGTATTGGAATTTATCATTGATAAAATAAAATACATTTCATATCTTTGGGTACTTCCTAAATTGTTAGCTAAAGCTATCGAGGTTTTGGGATGATTTGATAGAAAATATATACGCTTTTAAGTTAATAGGTGAAAATAATTATAAAGTTAATTGTAGTACTTAATATATTTTTATAAATTCTAAACTGATTAGGTATTTTTGAATTAGCATTTATAATTATTCATATACACAAAAATGATTTTTATTTTATTTTTATGTCTACTCTTTTATTAAAATTCCTTAAAGGAATAAGTATTTTTAATTTTATCACTTTAAAATACAAACTAGTATTTTTCTTACATGAAGAAATTATTGAAGATCTTAAAAAAGAATTTTATTTATTTTTAAGTATTAACGTTATTTTTAGAAAATTCCATAAAGGAAACATTGACTTAAAATAATCAAATTAAGTTTTGTTATCTGAAAATATAGTTTAATATTTTATTGAATAACATATATTTTTATAAACATTTAGAGATATTGTTTGTAATTTTAGGATTTTTCTTTATTTTTCTAGAGCAAATATAATCTCAGGGGTATATTTGTAATTTGTATTTTTCCTTTTTATTATATTTTGTTTTGTTTATAAGTGGTTCTGGCCCACTGGCTTGGGCTTAACCGGCCCAATTGAGGTATTGGGTCGGTTAAGCCGACCGAGCTCACACCCCACCTTCTCCTCGAGTGACTCATCTTCCCCTCTTATTCTCTCGCTGGCGACGCTACTACTGCCGCTGTCCTCGCCAGATTCCAGAGAGCCCCGCCACTTCGACTTCCGCCGTCTATGGCTAAAGGACCTTCGTGCTCCTCTCTACCTCCTGTCCAACTCAACTTGGGGATCGAACCCTAATTCTTTCGCCCTCTCGTTACTGCGGCGCTAGGGTTTCGATGTCGTATGTCCTCGATATGCTGGTGATGCTCTAGTGGTGTGTTGTTGGTCATGCGATGCTGGTGGGATTGTCTAATACCACTGGCGCAACTTAGTGTAGAGGTAGCACTTCATGCTCCATGTGTCGCTGTGCTGCGACGGCAACCTTGATATGCATCGCCAGGGCTATAGCTCTGGCGAGATAAGACTCGCCGCAGGTAGGTGCTTCCTTCTCCTCTTAGCCTCTACCAACCCTGATCAAGGGATTTCCCCCTTTCGGTTCATCTCACTACAAGAATCTGGACGATTAATGACTTTTTTATGACGCAACCTGCAAATGTCGCGGATTCCTGATGTTCTAGAATGTTTCGTCACAATATGCTCCAAGCCCCTCCAGCCCAGTTATCCATTACGTTCCTTGTTTTCATCGTGGCAAGTTCGTTGCATATTTCATCCCAAGCACTAATGCCCAGTTTTCCATTTCGTCTAGTGCGAAATTCATCGTGGATTTCATCACGGCACATGTTTGACTCTTTTTTCCATCAACCGTATCCTCCGTACTTCAACCCCACATGTCATCTCGTTGTCGACGGTAGTATCTCACGGTAGTGCTGGGTTTGACACTGCTTCTTGACATTTTTGGCTGGCCCCAGCTATCAGTTCGTTTGATAGAAATTAAATAACAGAAAAACAGATTGTGCAGGTAGACAAAAATCGAACCGTCAACCAATCTTTGGAAGAACTAACTTGCAACCAATGCACCTATCCATTAGTTTTGTGTTGATCTACTATATTATTCTGTATATTACATACCAACTCTCAGTCATAGGAAATGAAGTAATTCGAAAATAGACAATCAACACAGTATATATGTATTGACGTAGTTGATATATATTGTACATTGCACACAACTGCAAAAAAGAGAACAACAGAGCATATTTTTAGATCATCATTTACGAGTACGTAGAAAAGCAACAACATGAACACAATCAACCAAATATATACGTAGCATATGGAGATAATATTACTTGGCATGTAGAGCACCAGGTTGACAACAAGTTCCTACATTAATCGTTCATCCAACACCAGCATAAACAAGATACTTTTTGGCCTCACTACAGAACATTAACACAACCCATGAAGCCATGTATCCCCTCAATTAAAAAGGTGAAGATGCACACATTCCCCTCCCTGATTCCATCGAGTTCGAGAATATTAGACCAGCCTCTTGTCATCTGGGCATCATCATTCATGCCTTGGAAGAGGTTAACATGCTGAAAAGTGGTCTTGTAGGAGCATGCAAGTGGTAACTCCTTTAGGAGATAGTGGTTGAGGTGGGCACAGATGTAGCTAGCTGAAAAGTACTATAGGAGAAGAATAATATTAGTTGTTGGTTAGATTTCACTCTGCATAATAAAATTTAAATATTGAATTGTCAAATTTTAACCATCTTGGCCTTCCCACAGATGACATTTGACTTGTTCATCTTGCACATATAGTATGGTGTAGATGGCTTGTGTTGTTTAACTATCACTTTGAGGGAAGCAACTTAGTCGGAAGTCAATTCCAAATTGTTTCCAAACACGCAGTGATCATCGAATTCCCTACCCCCTTAATCCTTGGACCTAGAAAGAAAATATCAGAAAGTAATAATATGTATCTTCATATAAATGTAGCAAAATATGTACTTAGCTAATATAATGCCACACCTCTATGAATAAGGATCCTCGGTTTCTCGACTACTCTAAATCTTTTCATATAAGCATTAGCTCTTCGCCTTGCTATCTTAGATTTCATCTTGCGAAAAACTATAGCAGGTTTCTTCAGATCATCATCAGATGAGACATCGATGACAACAACCTTACTTTCACCAACCTTGTACACATCCTTTGTAGCCTAAATTAGACATTGCGCTAATTGGAATGTTTAGTTTTTATGCCATATACAGTAGTGCTAGTAGCACCAATTTTATAACCTGCTCATGTATCTCCTTGGCTTTCATCGTACTTGCCCCAAAGAGTAAATAGACGAATTAAGTTAGAATACAATTCTAATTATTGAATTATTACGAGAATCAAATTCAGTGAGTAAACTGAAGGGCGAATCCAGTGAACTAGATTGAGCCTTTTCCGTAAGCTGCAACATCGACATGTGGAGCACTAGATTGTGAGTACATATGCGCTACCATAGAACGAGGCGATGCCTAGAACTCGAATGATGCGGCATCCAAAGAATAAAACTGTGACATAGAACTAATTAAATAGCGACATCGACGTGGTGACCTAGAACAAGGAGGTGATGCATCAAACTATAACAAGGAGGTGACCACATCGCCGTTGACTAGAGGACGACCACATCGTCGGCCGGTTAACAAAGAGTTGACGAGGTGAAAGGGCGCTAGGTTGAGGAGAACTTACACATCAGTTTGCATCCTCCGCTACCACCGTCATCGCCGGGATTTGGTCGTTGGCGGGGAGGGGATTTGGTCATCAGCGGGGAAGGGAGAGGGCTTTCTCTAGCGCGGATTTGGGGGAAGTGGTGTGGGATTTGGGAGTGGCATGGAGGGGAGAGGGTTTTTTCTACCTGCTATGACAGGTGGGTCCCATGCATGAGCTGTTTGGGTTCACACTGGCATCGTTGCTAGGCTGACGAATGGGTCCCACGCGAACTGAATAACAACACAATTTTCTACCACAAAAAGAGCTTTTGTTCATCCAAGTTTAACAGACAAAATAATAGCACAATGTTTTGGATAGTTTTCCCAGTGAATAAATATTAATTCCATGAACTAAAGGACATTCATATTGATCAGTTCAAAAGAATTGATGTCTACGCACTTCTATTCTTGTAAACAGTTGTTGGGCCTCCAAGTGCAGAGGTTTGTAGAACAGCAGCAAGTTTTCCCTTAAGTGGATCACCCAAGGTTTATCGAACTTAGGGAGGAAGTGGTCAAAGATATCCCCTCTCAAGAAAGCCTGCAATCAAGATACAAGAAGTCTCTTGTGTCCCCAACACACCCAATACACTTGTCAGGTGTATAGGTGCACTAGTTCGGTGAAGAGATAGTGAAATACAAGTGGTATGGATATAAGATAACGGTGCTAGAAAATACTTTGATGGCGTGGAAGAGACTAAAGGCAAACTGAAATAAAGATGGAAGCAAGCAAACATGTAACAAATCTAGTTGCAAATGGTGTTTCAATGCTAAGAAACAAGGCCTAGGGATCATACTTTCTCTAGTGAACATTCTCATATAAATATATTATCTTCATGATACTACCCTAAACTACTCTCCGGTTGGACACTCTAATCCATCGTAGGGCTATAACAGCACACCTCAAAGTAAGCCTTTCCCACCTACATAACCCCACACTATCACCTTGAGCTCTAGATGGTTCCAACAAACACTACAATTTCGTAGAAACATCCAACCCCAAATATAACTCATAACAAGTATTTGTAATCTCTAGCCTAAGTGCCACCATGGTGTGCACGCTGTCACTTTCACACACATGGGGAGAGCAGAGATCTATTAAAGCACTTGAGTAGCAAAGTAGATCTACTTGATTACAAAGCTCATGATGACAATATGATCATGTATATAGAGAGAGATGAACACATAGCTACCGGTAGAACCCTTAGCCTCGAGAGAGAACTACTCCCTCATCATCATGGGAATCAGCAACGGCGATGGAGATGGTGGTGGAGATCGATGGAGATGGCTCTGGGGGGACTTCGCCGTCCCGGCAGGGAGCCGGAACAAAGATCTTTTGTCCCCTGAATCTCCCCTTCGGTGGCGGCGGCGCTGTGGAACTTTTCGTGGCTGGAGGCTGGATTATTTAGGGTTTTTGCATCGGGAGGCATCTTATAGGTGAAGAGGCAAGGTCGGTGGGCGGACAGGGGGCCCACTCCACCTAGTGGCGGCCAGGGCTAGCCCACGCCACCATATGGTATGCCCACCCTGGTGCCGTACTCCGTCTCTACTTCGTGTTTCCATGTTGCTCCGGGAAAAATAGGCATATTGGCTTTTGTCCCGTCCAATTCCAAGAATATTGATTTTTTGCTATTTCTGGAACCAAAAACAGAAGAAAACAGGCAACTGGCACTGTGGCATCTTGTTAATAGGTTAGTCCTAGAAAACATATAAAAATACCTCAAAGTGTTGACAAAGCAAAGCAAAGTAGATAATAAACAAGCATGGAACATCAAAAATTATAGATACGTTATCAATGTATCAACATCCCCAAGCTTAACTCCTGCTTGTCCTCGAGTAGGTAAGTGATAAAAAGAAAGAATAATTTTTGAGGTGACATGCACCATCATAAACTTGATCAAAGTATTTGTAAAACATTGATAGCTGGGATCATAGTACTTCAACATCACGTCAAAGACAAAGTTCTAATAATAAGACATAGCAACTATGTTGTAACATGAAAAGGTACAAACAAAAGATCATGAATAACAATGCATTGAAAGACGTTTGTTTGTTTCACATATAGAAAACATAGCATAGTGGCATTCAGCTTGTCCCTCATGGAGTAGCAAAACATAAATGCATAGGACACCTTCAAAGTTCATAAGAGTGACTAGATACAAATAGTTTAAGAACAAGCAATATCAAAGTTATGCATTAATCAAGAACTAAGAATGGCCAGTATGCTCTCAAAATACGTGCATAAAGATAGAAGGTGGAGACACAACATGAAAGTAAAAGAAAGGCCTTCATAGAAGGAAGCAGGGATTCAAGTCTCATAAAGAGTTTCCAAAAATTATGGTACTTATTAGCTTTCAGCTCTCATTGCCCCTATCATAAGCATCTTGAAGTGATTAAGGTTAAAGTGAACAAACTATGGAGTATATGCTTGACAAAGTATAAGTTGGAAATCTCATGTCCCTTGAATACGAGGGCCGCTCCTCATGCTACTCAAGTTTAGTTACCGGTAAGTTCTTGTCATAGTAAGTACATGTGTATCATAGAGAACCGCCAACGGAGTACCCCTTGCCCGATGATACAGAAGAATCCCCATATCAAAATGACAAGGCAAGCAGACAACAAGCATCTCAGCAATCTTCTTATTTACCATGGGAAAATGGTGCTTTTTTCTCTCTTTCCTCTTTTCTCATCTTTTTTTATTTTTTTCTCAATCTCTATCTCTTTTTTTTATATAAGAAGAATGCTTCATAGATTTCTCATTATGGTTACGCTGCAGGTTTCCAGCATGATTAGGCATGGATTAGACCAGCGGCCCGGGCGTTTCTCTAACACACATACATAACTCCATGGACTTACAAGCTCCCCTTTCATTTCACACTGACGACATCCATAGACAAAAGAGCATGATATCAACTGGGTAGAATGTACAAGTGCAATGTTGAAAGCGTTCTCCATGACAGCATGGTTCTGCTAATTCCCAACATATAAGTGCAAGCATATACATCATAAATGACACAATGGTTCAAGTTTATTAGGGGCAAGAAAAGTAAAGTGTGCCATCAAGTTCGTGAGAACTTTAATCACTAATTTTCACATAACAAGTTTAATTTGGGAGGTAGATAAAAAAAATGAATATACTTGGAATAGCAAATGCTAATAGGTAGGTATGGTGGACTCTTTGGAATAACTTGGTTTTATTTGGAGTTGGATGCATGAGTGGAACTCATACTTGGTTAAGGAGGCTAGCAAAAGACAGGGAGCGACCAACTAAGAGAGCAATAATGGCCATAATTATGCAGAGCGACAAAACATCATTAATCAAAGCATAAAGTGATACTACAAGTCGAAAACTAAAGGATCATAAATGCTATGGTGACTTGGGATAGTCATAACATGGTGTGAGCATGCGCCAAGTCAACCCAAATAAAGCATCAAAGGAGAATATCACAATACTATGCTTTAATATACTAAAACAACGCATGATTCTTTCAAGGCACATTAAGCAATCTCAATTTTTTATAACATGTCATGCTACAAAAAAAATCACTAAGCATAAAGCCAAAAAAATATCAAGCATGACATGACAAAGCATAGGCCACAGTCAAAAATAACCTCCTTTTTACCGCTTAAGCATGAACTTTTCCTACTCTTTTCCAATCCAAACCAACTTATTTGAAAACTAATGCATGAATGAGGGGGTCTAACCAATTTATTCAAGAAAACTAAGCAAACGAAGCAAATGAAAACCAAAAACAAAAACGAAGACGCTCGAAGAACAACACAAATGTGCATGAAACAATAAAAATGAAGTGTTTGGAAGAAAACCTGAGATTTTTATTGATGAAGAAGGGGATGCCTTGGGCATCCCCAAGCTTTGATGCTTGTACCTCTTGAATATTTCTTGGGGTGACACGGGGTGGCATACCCAAGCTTGAGCTCTAGTCGATTCTTCATCTCCTACATCGTTCTCTCCATACACCTGAAATGTTTCCTTCATACAAAACTTCACACAATCTTTATTAGCAACATTAGTGTACTCAAGATAATAAGTCTTTGGGTTCAGTTTCAACACCAATAAAACTTCCATTAAAACACAAGCTACTGTAGCACTTCCCTTAAAAAGCTCAATTCTCCAAAAAGAACCCAAAAAGGAATCAACAAGAAGCAAATGCAATTAATGGTAGAAATCTGTCAAAACAGACTAGTAGGTAAAAACCAATTTTGTGAAGACCTTATGTTGCTCAAATTGAAAAGTGTTGAACTAAATATAGTTAGATAACAACCTGGAGTAGAAGCACAAAAATTCACGCCTCAAAACGACGTACAGAGATTTTACACGAATTTTTACAGGGAAGCACAAAAATCTGTTTTGGGACAGCAACTTTCCCAAGCATTACTTCTCTCTCATTAGAGGTTACTCTTGGCACAAAAAGAAAATAAAAGGATAAGGAGCGGTTATTACATAGGTAATAACTTCCAAGACTCATCTAAAACTTTTGGGTTATCTCCCAATAAGTACTTTTCTTTAACGCCTTTAAGTTAGGCATGATAGTTTGAGAAGATGCTCACATAAGAAATATGAATTGAAGTAAAATAGAGCATCAAGAAGCAAATTCAAAACACATTTAAGTCTAACCCACTTCCTATGCATAGGAATCTTGTAAATAAACAAGTCATGAAAGCACAAAGCAACAAGCATAGGAAAGCAAAACAAGTGCAACTTCAAGACTTTCAACATAAAGAGGGAAACTTAATATTGTTGAGATACATAAGACCATGTTTCCCTCTCTCATAATAACCTTTAGTAGCATCATGAATAAAATTAACAATATAACTATCACATAAAACATACTTATCATGAGCCACATGCATAAAAGAATTATAACTCTCCCTATAAGAATAGTCATTCTTATTAATCATTGTGGGAGAAAATTCAACAAAATAGCTATCATTATTATTTTCATCACCATAATCATCAAATATAGGAGGCATATTGTAATCATTAATTTTATCCTCAATAGTAGGTGGACTGAAAATATCATATTCATCATTGTAATCATCATATATTGGAGGTTTGGTATCATCATAAGCAATAGAATAGCTATCTACCAAAGCTGGGGAACTAAAAATATCATTTTCATAAAAACTAGCTTCCCAAAGCTTAGACTTTTCAATAGCATTAGCAATAATGGTGTCCAAAGAATTCATACTAACGACATTCCTATTAGCATGCAAATAAAGTTCCATAGGTTTTTTAATTTTCTCTTCAAACATTTATTTCCTAACTCAAGATAAATACTATAAAGGTCTCTAATTTTGTTGTTGTTTTCCATTAAGCCTAACTAGTGAAAAAAAGAAACAAAAATATATAATTGCAGAATCTAAAGGAAATATCTTCGAGCACTCGCACCAGAGGATGTGATACCTTTTACCTTACCTCCCCGGCAATGGCGCCAGAAAATAGCTTGATGTCTATGCACTTCTATTCTTGTAGACAGTTGTTGGGCCTGCAAGTGCAGAGGTTTGTAGAATAGCAACAAGTTTTCCCTTAAGTGGATCATCCAAGGTTTATCGAACTCAGGGAGGAAGTGGTCAAAGGTATCCCCTCTCAAGCAACCATGCAATCAAGATACAAGAAGTCTCTTGTGTCCCCAACACACCCAATACACTTGTCAGGTGTATAGGTGCACTAGTTCGGTGAAGAGATAGTGAAATACAAGTGGTATGGATATAAGATAACGGTGCTAGAAAATACTTTGATGGCGTGGAAGAGACTAAATGCAAACTGAAATAAAGATGGAAGCAAGCAAACATGTAACAGATCTAGTTGTAAACGGTGTTCCAATGCTAAGAAACAAGGCCTAGGGATCATACTTTCTCTAGTGAACACTCTCATATAAATATATTATCTTCATGATACTACCCTGAACTACTCTCCGGTTGGACACTCTAACCCATGGTAGGGTTATAACAGCACACCTCAAAGTAAGCCTTTCCCATCTAGATAACCCCACATTGTCACCTTGAGCTCTAGATGGTTCCAACAAACACCACAATTTCATAGAAACATCCAACTCAAATTTAACTCATAACAAGTATTTGTAATCTCTAGCCTAAGTGCCACCATGGTGTGCACGCTATCACTTTTGCTCACATGGGGAGATCAGAGATCTATTAAAGCACTTGAGTAGCAAAGTAGATCTACTTGATTAGAAAGCTCATGATCACAATATGATCATGCATAGAGAGAGAGATGAACACATAGCTACCGGTAGAACCCTTAGCCTCGAGAGAGAACTACTCCCTCATCATCATGGGAATCAGCAATGACGATGGAGATGGTGGTGGATATCGATGGGATCGCTCCGGGGGCACTTCGCCGTCCCGGCAGGGTGTCGGAACAGAGACTTTTTGTCCCCCGAATCTCCCATTCGGTGGCGGCTGCGCTGTGGAACTTTTCGTGGCTGGAGGCTGGATTATTTAGGGTTTTTGCATCGGGAGGCATCTTATAGGCGAAGAGGCAAGGTCGGTGGGCGGCCAGGGGGCCCACACCACCTGGTGGCGCAGCCAGGGCTAGCCCATTCCACCATATGGTGTGCCCACCCTGGTGCCCTACTCCGTCTCTGGTTCGTGTTTTCGTGTTGCTTCGAGAAAAATAGGCATATTGGCTTTTGTCCCGTCCAATTCCGAGATTATTGATTTTCTGCCTTTTCTAGAACCAAAAACAGAAGAAAACAGGCAACTGGCACTATGACATCTTGTTAATAGGTTAGTCCCAGAAAACATATAAAAATACCTCAAAGTGTCGACAAAGCAAAGCAAAGTAGATACTAAACAAGCATGGAACATCAAAAATTATAGATACGTTTGCAACGTATCAGACATGCACACAACCATTATTTTAACACAAAGCATGACACACAGGCATGCACACAACCATTAGCTCAAGCATGCACACATGATCATTAGTTGAACACAAGGATTCACACAGGCATGCACACATCCATCGGTTGAAGCATGCAACACACAGCATCCAACACTCCACCACCATAAGCTGGAACTACTCTTTTTTTGTATCATCTTGTACTTCATCTTCTTTGTCACTGCAGTACTCCTTAGCGGTGTCGTCTACTTCAGGCTCACTGTTAACTTCCTCCTCTTCAACAGCTTTCCTTTTACATCTGATACGATCAAACACTGATGCATCTATGATACGGCCTCCATTGACAGAGGGTCGACGTTTTCTAAAAGTTAGAGCCTCAGATACAGTCTCATTATCAGTTCCTACAAACTATTGGTATGCTACATTAGTATGCACCACCTCCTCCTCTCCTTCGGCAACATCAAAGTTATGTCTTTGAACTATTTTTTGAACCACCCGCTAGTTTTTTCCATTGGCTGTGTCTGGCACTTAGAACACTATTGTAGACTGGGTTACCAAGATGTAACTGTCATCTTTGTACCAAAATTGGTAATGTTGACATTCCAAAAGAGTTTATCATACACCATCTTTGTATCCTTGCGGCCCTCAAGCTGATACCAATCGCAGTGGAATAACACAACTGATAGTTGGTGTTCCAAATCAGAGTTAAAATACAACACCTTGATATCCTTGAGGACACCATAAAAATGGATATCCTTCTCCAAGTGACAACCTTCAGTCATTACTCCACAGTTTTGCGTTTTCTTTCCCTTCTCACGGTCAGCGGTGAGGAACCAAACACCATCCACAATACAAGCTGAATATGTTCGTACTAGGAAATCTGGGCCACATGCCAATAAAAAATCTCTTCATCCACAACTTCTGGATTCCCCTGTCGCTTTTTCAAGATATGTATGTACAGCAGCAGAAATACAATATGGTCAAATCATGCATTGAAATGCTATATATGAAGGATAGACATAAATGGAAAAGGAATCTAACATGGTCCTTGAACCATCTTTGAAATCCCTGCTCAAGCCTTCTTTCCACATTGGGCATCCCATCGTTCACCAGCTATTCTTGGCGAAGGCTACAATCTAGAGAGTAACTCGGAATTAAAATCTTTAGTGTTATGGAAATATTTGATTAATACGTATGGGAGATCGGAACATACATGATATATGGCTTAATTTCCTCATAGTTTTTTAGGACATACCAAGTCATTTTGTGTAGCAAGTGACATGGCTTCCTCCAATCAAATTCACAACGTGGCCAAACATATCACAAGATGATTCATGTTGGCCGACTGAATCTTGTCACAATGTCGTCAAGGTATCAAGATAAAAAATCCATGCACTCGGTAGCAATGTAGGCCTCTGCCACTGAACCTTATGGACGTGACATGTTCCTGACATATCTCTTTAGAGTACACAACAACCTCTCTATTGGATACATCCACCCATCGTTCACAGGGCCTCGGAGCATTGCCTCATCAAGTGAATGCACAGCAAGGTGGACCATCACATCAAAAAATGCCGGCGGAAAGGTGTGTTCAAGTTTGCACATAATTACTGGGATTTAATATTTGAGCCTTTCCAACACCAAAAGTTTCAAGGTTTTACTACACAATTGCCTGAAAAATCTTCCCCGCTCTCCAAGTATCGTGTAGATATTTGGATGAAAATACCCTCGCATGCCAGGAACCAATATTCCCTGCAATAGGATATGGCAGTCATGGGTATTAAGTCCTATGATATTATGTGTAGGAATGCTGAAACATTTTCCCATGTTTGAACAAAACCCATCAAGAAAAGTGCAATCCCACAAATATTGATAGAAACCCATCTTCTGATCCTTATTCAGGTAATATGGTGCATATGACAGAGAAGGGCCTTCTCTATGTCTATGGGTTGCACCTGTAGATCTCGCGTAATGCCTAGGGCTTCACAACCATACCTAGCCTTCAAGGTGTCTAATTCTTCCCGTCAAGTTCAAGTAGTGTGCCAATCAAGTTGGCGCAGATGCTTTTCTCGATGTCCATCGCATCGAGATTGTGCCAAACTTTCAAAGATGCGTAGTAAGGAAAGTCCCAGAAACCATGTCGCCGGTTCTAGATCGGTGAAGGATCTGTTCGCTTCCTCTTTTTGCTCCCAGGATCACCTCCATCTCCTGGTTTAAGATTTCTAACCTTCTCGATCTTAGCTTGTAACTCAACTGCACTAAATTTTCCTAGCTTCGAGTTGTCATCATGAATGCCGGCAAGCTCTATCTCTCGCCGCAAGTGGTGACCCTTCGGGAGGAAACAATGGTCCCCAATGTAGCATATTTTTCTCTTTATGGATTTGGACAGAGGATTTTTATCAGAATGCAGGCATGCATAATATCCTTTTGTTCTACACCCAGACATAGTGCTGCAAGCTGGGTAGTCATGGGTACACCAAAGAACCGCTGCTCGAAGATCAAACGTTTGGTTTTAAAATGCACGCCCTTCCAAAGCAGTTGCAAGTCGTCCAATAGAAGCTCAATAAAGAGATCAAAGTCCTTTCTAGGACTTGATTTGCCTAGGATTAGAAGGCAAAGCATGTAGTTTTATGCATCCATACAATCCCATGGTGGAAGGTTGTACGGCAGGACAAATACATGCCACATATTGTAGTTTGTGCTCATGGTTCCATAAGGATTGAAGCCATAAGTGGCAAGGCCAAGCCTTACGTTTCTAGGGTCAGCTGAAAAGTCCTGCCATGTTCTGTCAAAATCCTTCCATGCTTCACCATGAGCCGGATGACTAAGTATACCATCTCTGGGAATTCTCTTTAAATTGTGCCACTACATGTTCTCCGCAGTTTTCCTTGAAGAGAAAAATCTATGCAGCCGTGGTGTCAAAGGAAAAAGACGCAAGACTTTGACAGTCAATGAGCTTATTTCTAGATATTTCCACCTTGATCTGCCAAACTTAATGTAGTTTTCCATCTTGTCATTGTCCTTCTATAATAGCATGCAGTTGTTTTTGCACATGTGTATGCTGTCATAGGAAAGTCCAAGCTCCTTCAGATAAGTTTTTGCTTCACAGTATGATCTCGGTAGGGTATTGGGGTCCGGCAGTGCATCATCAAATAACTTCATCCAATCATCGGAAGAAGTGTTGGTGATCCGATGATATGACTTGTGACGAAGGAGCTTCACAACAAATGCAAACCTAGAGTGTTTACTTCACGGGTAAAGCTTGCGATTTGCCTCTTCCATCAACTTTGCAAACAATTTCTCATGTTTACTATCAGTTGGGACATTAGCAGCAATCTGCTTTGTAGTTAATGCATCATCTGTGTTATTAACGTCTTCCAGTATATCTGGAACATTCTGACCTCCATCATCATCACCTTCATCATCAGTATACATATTGTCATTGCCATCACCGGCATGACCACCATTAGGTGCATCTTCAATAATAGCAAGATCAAGTGGCTCTCCATGCTATATCCACCGAGTGTACGTGTGTGACATGCCACTAAGAAGTAAGTGGTGATAAAGAAGCCCTACATGTACCGTTCTCCGATTCAGGCACTTATGACAGGGGCATGGAACCTCAGCATTCTCAGCATATCCCTCCTTGACAAATCTAACAAACTATTTCACGCCAGCTTTGTAGGGTTCAGTAAACTATCTTCCATGAACAATCGAAGTCCTATCCATCTATTAAGAATTAAATAAACAAATCACACTTTTAGAATAGTCTAGTTATTTTTTAGAACAATTTACTTTACCATGAACAAATCCAACTCCTATCCATCTGTTGAAAAATTAAAACAACAAATCTCATTTTTAGAATAGTCTAGTCATTTTTTAGAACAATTTACTTTACCATGAACAAATCCAACTCCTATCCATATGTTGGACAATTAAACAAAGTAATCACATTTTTTAGAAGAATAATCCCTTTTAAGAAGATGTTTTTGTAGATGAACATTCCAAGTGATATCCAAATGTTGAACAATTGAACAAACTATGTTTTACCTTGGCAGACATGGAGATGAGCGATTTGAGCATGAAGATGGCAACCGGAAAGGGAGCTACCGAGGTGCATGGAGACATCGGCCGGAAGGGCAGTCCTAGCCAACAGCCTTGGAGTGCGGACGCCAAAATGGACAGGGAGACGGCAAACAGACAGGAGCTCCAGTGCCACAGCGTGTGGTGGACCAGCAAAGGCTGCGGTGCACTAGCCTCCAACACCACGTGTGGCGGACCCGATTTCAGATCTGATTTCAGAATCTCTCAGTTGGAGTTAAGGTGAGTGTGTGGGCGGCAAAGAGGTGGGTCCCACAATTCAGCGAAAGAAATTTCACTTGTCCAGCTGACATACAGTGTTCATCGTAATAGGGTCCACCTGTCAACACCCGGATTTTTAATCCTAGATGCCTGTTATGTCATACATCGCAATCCCAGGATTACCATTTTTGTGAGACATAAACGATTGGATATCATAGTACATCATCCATTACAAACCATAAATAAGGTCTTACACAAATAAGGATCTCATGATCCAGTCTTAATACAACAAGTAGCAAAATAAGTAATAAGCGTAGCAGTGGGGTCCATTTTCAGGGGCACAGGCAATGCTGACGAAGGCAGATTGTCCTAGTTATCATAGTCGTCCTACTGGCCATCCTCTTGGTAGTCTCCTTCATAGTCTGGCCATAGGAATAGCCAGGGACAAAAGCCATGAGTACTCTTTAAGTACTCGCAAACTACCACTAACAAGTAGTATAATCCTAGTGGGAAAAGCTAAAGCGAAGTTTTAACTATGAAGTTAAGTTTGAAACCTAAGCTGAGTTCAGAAACAAAGAAAGATAAAATAAAGTTCTAGAATCACTTAAGTTGGGAAGCTACTGTCATAGTCACAACCCTGTTGTGGTCAAGTCAAGATTCATCATTCATTTCATAAGTCATTTTGAAAACATCTGACAACGAAATTGTATGGCCACTCCAATTGTCCATAACCGCGGACGCGTCTATTCGAATAGTTTGACACTTTGTAGAGGTGGTACACTTTCACCACAAGATTCGATACATCTGTCAGGGATAACCCTGAATCAGCATACTTAGTATGCAGATGATCAAACATAACATTTCCTTTACACACCCTAGTATAAGCACCTCTCCTACACGCATGGCCTCCCAACCATGACCATTTGTCATCTTGGGCACTGCATAGGTGGACAACATTAAGAGGTAGCCTCAGCTCAAACCTCTCCCGCAAGGGACTAATACTAATGCATATAAACTTCTGGCTAAGCCTTACCCAATTCAGGTATTGTGGTTGTACGGAAAAATTGGAATGGTATCGCATCTGAATCCAACCATCAGTTTTGTAAAAGGGTTAAGGCTCATGCCTCAACATTTTCATCCTCATAAACCATTTATGTTTCTCAACATATGTCAAAACATCTCAATAGAATGACTCATCATTCCAAGGTTTTCACAATTCATTTTCACCAAGTATTCCCATCTAAAAGTGACTCAAGTTTTGATCTAGCTCTAATCTACTAAGTTAAGAGTGTTCACTAAGGTGGGATGATAGGATCAATATCATGCCATAGAATGACATCTAAGGTTATCTAGATAGGTCAAGTTTTATACTTTTTATGCTACCTTCAAAACAAGTAAAGGACTTTGGTAAAGTAAAGAAAGTAAAAGCTTGAAAGTAAAATTGGAGTAGGTACTAGTCAAAGTGGTATAACCAAAGCATGCCCAGTAAATCTTGCTTAGGTTATCTAAATATTCTAGCTTGCTAACAATAGCTTGCATTGCTAATGATGGCTTGCTAATATAATACTGGCAAGTGTTAGCTTGCCTTGGTTGGTGTAGTGGTTGAAGTTTTCTTCCTCCTCTTGATAACACTCCTCCTCGAAAGCTTGGTCGGTACTATCGTCTATAAATACATACGGAGTACACAATCACCAATCAATACTTAACTAGTCTACTTAGCACTCTAAGGCACACATTTGATGATCTAATATCATCACAAGCATCACAAGGTTTAATTAACTATTTTTATTCTTTTTATTTGAGAAAAGTAATTTCTACTCATTGAAAATAACTAAGATTTAATATACTCCAATTAAAATATGGGATCATATGGACACATGTCATCATCACATATTCTAACATATGGGAATGTAATTTAAGGGTTGGATCATATTTTAATTAAGTTTAAGTTTATTATTTAATGATTTAAAGTGACTAGAAAAGCCTATATAGCATTATTTTGGTACTAGTCCAAAGTCACTGCATGTAAACCTTAATTTTATTACATATTCAGATACGTATGGTTAAATGTGACTTTTGAGAGTTGGAATTAACTCAAAAGCTATTATGGTTGATTTTATAAAAATATTTGAATGTGCGAATGCTTCTGTCTTGTTAATTTTACTACGAGAGATCTCTAACTATAAATGAATTAAATCCAATGGGCTTGGAGAGATCCTTTCAGTATATTTCTAACAAAATTTGAATCACTCAATTTGGTTCAGTAGATCTTCTGAAATTGATTTTTAAAGTAAAGGACAGAAGTGAATTCAAACTAAAATAGAAAAAACTATATTTGAATTCATGGGCTAGCACAAGAAAACTAACGGGCCGACCCAGTGGCGCTCCGCGGTGCGAATGAAAACTGATAGGGGGGGTCCCGCAGGTCAGCGACACATCAAACTCGAAGCTGTACGGGGCAACGTGGACCGTGCGATTAAAAAGAAGATCTACGACTGAGGATCGTCGTCCCCGGCGAACAGGTCGCCGGCGAGAGCTAACCCTAGCGGCTCGGTGGGGGTGCAATGGGGGCATACCAGGGCTCCAGCTAGCGTAGTGATGGGGGCAATCGAACATGTTGTCGACGGCAGAAGCAGGCGTGGTCGCGGCGGGTCCTGGGGTGGGCGAAATCGATGGTGCCTCTCCTCTTCTGCTGCGGCAAGCTCCAGCTAAATTCCGGCGAACGGTGGCCCGCCTTGCTCCGGGGATGGGGTGGAAGGCTCAGTGGGGAGAGGGGAGTGAGATGGTGTGAGTAGTTTGTGCTGGGGTGGCCTCCTTTTATAGGGCGATGAGGGGACCGAACGGCACGATGGTGAGCTCGTCGGTGACGTTGAAATAGGTGGCTAGAGGCATAGGTGGCGTAGGAGGACGGTGGCCTGCCTCCTGGCGGTTATCTTGGCTTAAATGCGCAGCTAGGGGTGGTGGCGTTTGGTCGGCCGAGGCTGGCGCTCTACACGACAGAGGCGGTGCTCGACGCGGCGCACGACGACTGTGGGTCACGCGGCAGCGCACAGCCGTGTCTGGTGGGGTGCTAGGGTCGAGGCAGAGCGGCGTGCACGGTATTGGGTCGTGAGGCGGTTTGTGGCGTGCTGGCGGCTAACGTGCTCTGGCGAGCTCGCAAAGAGAATGGGCGGCGGTGCTGGGGAGTGGTCCAGGGGCTGTAGATGATCGAGGGGTTGACAGGGAGGTGCGGTAGTATTGGGCGGAGCTAGGGGACTTGCTGGAATGGCGTGGCGCTGTCCCTGGCGCTCTGCCCTCTTCTGGCCAGCGACGACCACAAAGTGGCGGCGCTCCACTACTGCTGCGGCCTAGGGGTAGGCTGGTGAGGGTCTAGTTGGTCTCTGGGGGGTACAAGGGAGAGTAGATAGGTGCAATGGGGGACAATGGCTTAATTAGAAACAGTAATAGTTAGGCCATTTTATTTCTGTCTGCAAGGTGTTCGATCAAATGGCCGCAAGAAATTTAAATTCGAATTTTGAAAAGATTTTTGGTGTGTGATCTGATCTTATGCTTGGGAGTCTTTGGTTGCTAGGAAATGTCAAGGTGAATTGGTTTGGTTGGTTTTTCCATAAGTGGGATCTTCTCATATGAACTATATTCAATTTTCAAATGCCATTTAAAATTAGAGTTTGAAGGTTTTTGGTAGATCACAAAGTGGGCCTTGGTACATCACTACATGTACTAGCAAGGGGTGCAAAGATCCACATTTGTTTCTGTTAAGAATTGAGTTCTAGGAATATCCAAAGTAGGCATGGTAGTTAAAATGGCACAAATGACCATTTGGTTATTTTATTCATTTTGATTTGTTTTTCTTTGGGATTTGTTTGGGAATGATCTAGATGATGCTTAATTCACCTAAGAATCGTTTTACAAGAAATGGATCACTTAATCAAGGAAATTCAAAACAACTCCTAATTAAATGCACACACATGTGAATGCTTCAATATTTTTAAATGGAAATTTTTTTGTTAACTCTAAATTTGATGAGTTGGATCTTGATCACTTAGATTAGAGTGTTGGGATGTTAGAAACCTTCCCCCTTAAACAAAATATTGTCCCGAGATTTACAAAAGAAATCTAGGAACTAAAGAGATCTGGGAACTCTGTCCTAATGTAATCTTCTCGCTCCCAAGTGGCTTTCTCTTCGGTATGGTTGCTCCATTGAATCTTGAGAAACTTGATACTCCTGGTTCTGGTGGTTCTGTAAGCTACCTCCAGGATACGGATGTGCACTTCATGATATGTCAGGTCATTGTTGATCTCAACGGCTCGATGATCGATGTTCTTGAAAACTTCAGTTTTCTCCGACACTTCCAGGCATTTGCGAAGTAATGAGATATGGAACACATTGTGGATGGCTGACATCTCCTCGGGTAGTTCCAGTTGATACGATACCTCTCCTCGACGGATCAGAATCTTGAAGGTCCCGATATATCTGGGGGCTAACTTTCCTTTACGACGAAAGCGTTGTGTTCCCTTCAATGGCGAAACCTTGAGATAGACAAAATCTCCGACATTGAAAGTCAGGTCTCTTCTTCTATTGTCAGCATAACTTTTCTGACTGGATTGGGCGGTCTTGAGGTGCTCACGGACTTTGTGAACTGATACGTCCATTTTGCATCACTATTCTATGCCATAATTCACTGTTATTCATTGATATATTTTGTATTGAGAGGTGATACTTATGTTATTTCATCTGTTTTTGCATGGCTGATGACATTTGGAGCATGGACCGTTGCAGTCAGGATTCTGATGGAAAAGCTGCTGTTTGGAGGCAAAATTCGCGAAGATCGGAAAATCCGGGAAAATACATGGAAAATCCTATTTTTCCAGAAGATGAAGGAAGCCAGAAGGGGGGCTGGAGATGGGCCACGGGGGGCCCACACCACCCCTTGGCACAGACCAGCCTAGGACGCACCAGCAGGCGGTGTGGCCGCCCTAGTCCACCCCTGGCACTCTCCTCTTGCGTATATTATCCTCCTGAAACCCTAAGACTCAGGGAGCAACCACAGAAAAATTCCACCGCCTCTGCGGGGCGGAAAACACCGAGAAAGAAAGATCTCTCCGGCGGACAGATTTCTGCCGAGGGAATTCCTTCATAGTTGTAACAATTGCGTTGAACAATTTGGTCATCAGCACCCTAATCACCATCTCCATATTGTTGTAACAATTGCGTTGAATCTTGCATAGTTCATAGGGGGAACTTTCCCGGTGTTGATTACTCTTTCTAGTTGATGCTATTGAGTGAACCATTGAATTATTGGTTATGTTCAGATTGTTATACATCATTATTCCATCTCTGATCATGATCCATATTATGTATTGGGAGTAGTTCGTTTTGTTCTTGAGGACATGGGAGAAGTCGTGTTGTTAGTAGTGGAGTTGTGTTGAGAAAGATTCAATAGTTTGATATTTAATTTGTGGTGTACTTCTTCTAGTGGTGTCATGTGAATGTCGACTACATGACACTTCACATATATGGGCCTAGGAGAATACATTGTGTATTTGGATACTAATCGTAGGGGTTGCCGGAGTGACAGAAATCTGAACCCCCGTTAGGAAACCATTGCAGAAGGGACGTAAGGGCCTTAGAGTTTAAAGCTGTGGTTAGGTTTCTACCTTAATTACTTTCTTGTACTTGCGGATGTTTGCAAGGGGTATAATCACAAGTATGTATTAGTTCTAGGAAGGTTGGTACATTAGCACAGGTTCACCCACACAACACTTAGCAAGCTAAAGAAGATTAATCAACTATATGAAGCGAAAGCACTTGACAGTCTTCCCATGTGTCCTGGAGAACGTTTGGTCATCTTAAGTAATACAAACGGCTTGTCCGTTGCTGCATAAAGGAATGGGCCAGTTGCTGCATTTATTCCTAGTGTCTTTTATTTACTCGTACTTCGTTTACTTGGTTTATCAAAAACCCCTAAAAATCCGTTTGCTAATTATTTGCAGAGAATTCCTGATCCATACCACTAGCCAGCACCTTCTGCTCCTCGTTGAGTTCGACACTCTTACTTATCGAAAATACTGCGATACACCCCGTATACTTGTGGGTCATCAAGACTATTTTTTGGTGCCATTGCCGGGGAGTGAAGCGCTATTGGAGAGTGGAACTGGTAAAGGAAACTTCTACTATGAGTATTGTTTACTTCTGTTAGTTGCTTTATTTTCGTTATGGATAATTCGCTGAGTTTCTTATTTGGTAATGCTACTACCACTGCTAAGGTAGTAGATAAGCCACCACCTGCTGAGAATGATGTTTTCAAAATACCTACAAGAATTATTGACTGTGTTATGGATAACTACTATGTTGGGGATGGAACCGTCCATCCTGGTGATCATTTACTCTTTATACACGAATTATGCGGGTTGTTCAAGTGTGCAGGTATTACTACAGATCAAGTTAAGAAGAAGTTATTCTCATTATCACTGAAAGGAAGAGCTGAGGAATGGTATAAGCTGCTGAAGAATGGTCAAGCTCTGGAATGGGAGGAAATAGTGCCTCTCTTTTATTCAAAGTTTTATCCTTCTAGTGAGATTCATAAAGATTGGAATCAAATATACAACTTTTGGCCTCTTCATGGAGAGAGTACAGCTCAAGCTTGGGGGAGATTGAAGTTATTAATGCTCAAATTTCCAATTCATGAGCTCCCCAACAATATTATTATCAACAACTTTTTATGCAAGGCTCCCTATACATGACAAGGATTTATTGGATGCTTCTTGTGCTGGATCATTCACTCGCATGGAATAAGAAGCTAAATGGAATCTTCTAGACCGTATTCAAGATAATGCTCAAGCTTGGGAGAATGATAAAGGTTGAAAGTCGGGTATAAATTATGATTATGAATGCATTGAATCTTTTATGGGAACTCATGACTTTTCAAATATTAGTAATGCTTATGGTCATGATTTGCAAGTTATTACGAATAGCTTTAGAGCTTTTGCTTCCTATATTGAAATTCCAAAAAGGGGATGGAATAAGTACCATGCACCTTATAAAGATATTATTGACTGTGTTCCTGTTGGGAGCACTGAGTGTTGCACTATTGATCACATCTTACCTGAGCCTTACATCGAGAAGATTCCCTTCCCAGATAAGGTAAAGGATCATCCTATGATAACTAATGTAATCACTAAAAGTGAAAAGAGAACTGTAAAACCTGATGAACAAATAAATGTTCAACCTGTGGTAGCAATTGTGAAAGACCTTGTCACTAAAAGCATCGAAGATGGGCACATAGTTTTTTGTGAGGATGCTTCTATTGTTTCACATCCTAGTAGAGCTAAAAAAGCTAGTGTCCCTGTGCTTTCCGTTCAAGTTGGTGATCATTGCTATTATGGTTTATGTGATACTGGTGCAAGTTCTAGTGCTATTCCTTATGAGCTTTACAGAGAAATTATGCATGAAATCGGTCCCTGCGAATTGGAAGAGATTGATGTGGTTATAAACCTTGCTAATAGAGAGACCATCTCTCCAATTGGCATTGTACGAGATGTGGAAGTTCTTTGTGGTAAGATTAAGTATCCCGCTGATTTTCTAGTACTTGGTTCAGCTGCTAGTAAAACTTATCTTATCATTTTAGGTAGACCTTTCGTGAGTACTTGTGGAGATATTATAGATTTCAAAAGGGAGAAAATCTTGACTAAGTTTGCTGGGGAATCTTATGAGTTTCATTTCTCGAAATTTGCTAAAGAACCTTGTGAACAGGAAACCCATAATGAGGATTTTAGAGTTGAACAACTTGCTTCTATTTCTCTTGCTCCTAACAATGCTTTACAGCAATTCATGGAAGATCACGAAAGTGAGATCTTCATGGAAGAAAGGAACGAGATTGACGAGATTCTCTGTCATCAACCCAAGATGCTTAAGCATGACTTGCCTGTAGAAGACTTGGGTACCATGTTGCCACCTAAAAAGGATTTGGTCTTCGATCTAAAACCTCTCCCTGATGATCTTAAATATGCTTATATTGATGATAAAAAGATATATCATGTTATTATTAGCGCTAAACTTTTAGGGAAGGAAGAAGAAAGGTTATTGGAGGTTTTTAGGAAACACCGAGGAGCTATAGGCTATACTCTAGATGATTTAAAAGGGATTTCACCTACTATATGTCAGCACTCTATCAACATAGAACCAGATGCAAAGCCAGTAGTAGAGCACAAATGACGTTTAAATCCTAGAATGAAGGAAGTGGTAAGGAATGAGGTATTGAAACTCCTTGATGCTGGTATTATTTACCCAATTGCTGACAGTGAATGGGTTAGTCATGTCCATTGTGTTCCTAAAAAAGGAGGTATTACCATTGTTCCTAATGATAATGATGAGCTTACTCCTCAAAGAATAGTAGTAGGCTATAGGATGTGCATTGATTTTAGAAAAGTCAATAAAGTTACTAAGAAAGATCATTACCCGCTTCCTTTTATTGATCAAATGTTGGAAAGGTTGTCTAAAAAGACCCATATTTGTTTTCTTGATGGTTATTCTGGTGTCTCTCAAATTGCTGTTAAACAACAAGATCAAGAAAAAACTACTTTTACTTGCCCTTACAAAACTTATGCTTATAGACGTATGCCCTTTGGTTTATGTAATGCTACTGCTACTTTTCAAAGGTGCATGTCTTCTATCTTTCATGGTTTTTGTGAGGAAATTGTAGAAGTGTTCATGCATGACTTTTCTGTCTATGGAACTTCTTTTGATAATTGTCTGCACAACCTTGATAAAGTTTTGCAGAGATGTGAAGAAACTAATCTTGTTCTTAATTGGGAGAAATGCCACTTCATGGTTAATGAAGGGATTGTCCTTGGGCATAAAGTTTCTGAAAGAGGTATAGAAGTTGATATAGCTAAGGTTGAGGAAATTGAGAAGATGCCATTCCCAAGAGACATCAAAGGTATTCGTCGTATCCTTGGTCATGCTGGTTTCTATAGAAGGTTTATTAAAGACTTTTCTAGGATATCAAAACCCCTCACTAATCTTCTTCAAAAAGATGTACCCTTCGTTTTTGATGATGATTGTAAGGGAGATTTTGAAAGTCTTAAGAAGGCTTTAACTACAGCCCCTATTGTTCAACCACTTGATTGGAGTTTACCCTTTGAACTAATGTGTGATGCTAGTGATTTTGCTGTATGTGCTATCCTTGGGCAACGAATTGATAAAAAGTTAAACGTTATTCATTATGCTAGTAAGACTTTAGACGCTACTCAAAGGAATTATGCTACTACTGAAAAAGAATTTCTAGCTATCGTTTTTGCTTGTGATAAGTTTAGACCCTATATTGTAGACTCAAAAGTCACCATTCATACTGATCATGCTGCTATTAAATACCTTATGACAAAGAAAGATGCTAAGCCTAGGCTTATTAGATGGGTGCTGCTTTTACAAGAATTTGATCTACATATAGTAGATAGGAAAGGTGTTGAAAACCCTGTAGCTGATAATTTATCTCGATTGGAAAACATCTCTTTTGACCCTATGCCTATTAATGATAGTTTCCCAAATGAGCAGTTAGCCGCAGTACAGATAAGCTCGCGAGGGAGCCCTTGGTACGCTGATTATGCTAACTTTATTGTCTCCAAGTATTTGCCTCCAACTTTTACAGCTCAGCAAAGAAGGAAGTTCTTATATGATTTGAGGCACTATTTTTGGGATGACCCACACTTATACAAAGAAGGAGTGGATGGTATTATGTGAAGATGTGTTCTAGAATATGAACAAAAGGAGATATTGCGTAAATGTCATGGTAGTGCTTATGGAGGACATCATGCAGGAGATAGAACTACACAAAAGGTGCTACAATCAGGTTTCTACTGGCCTACCCTTTTTAAACACGCAAGTAAGTTTGTTTTATCTTGTGATGAATGTCAACGTGTTGGTAATATTTCTAGACGTAATGAAATGCCTATGAACTACTCTCTAGTTATTGAACCCTTTGATTGTTGGGGATTTGACTCTATGGGTCCTTTCCCTCCCTCGAAAGGTTATACTCATATTCTTGTTGTCGTTGATTATGTTACTAAGTGGGTAGAAGCCATTCCTACAAAGAGTGCTGACGGGGAAACTTCTCTAAAAATGCTTAAGGATGTTATCTTTCCTAGGTTTGGAGTGCCTAGGTATCTCATGACTGATGGGGGTTCTCATTTTATTCATGGTGGTTTTAGAAAGACCCTTGCTAAATATAATGTTAATCATAGAATTGCTTCAGCCTAGCACCCCCAAACTAGCGGGCTAGTAGAGTTATCAAATAGAGAAATTAAATCCATCTTGCAAAAGACTGTTAATAGATCTAGAAAAAACTGGGCTAAAAAGTTGAATGATGGTTTATGGGCTTATAGAACCGCCTACAAAAATACTATGGGGATGTCTCCTTATAAAATGGTTTATGGGAAAGCTTGTCACCTACCTTAAGAATTAGAACATAAAGCTTACTGGGCAGTTAAAGAACTACATAGATATTATAAGCTCGCTGATGAGAAAAGATTATTTGACTTAAGTTCTTTAGATGAACGGAGGAGTGAAGCCTATGAAAATGTTAGGCTCTTTAACGAAAAAGTTAAAAGATGGCATGACAAGCGAATACTTAAGAGAGAATTTCATGTTGGTGAGAAAGTTCTATTGTATAGGTCTTGTCTCAGATTTTTTGCAGGAAAAATACTGTCAAAATGGGAAGGACCTTTCATTATTGAAGAAGTATACCGTTTAGGAGCAATAAAAAATTCTTCTTTAAAAGATAATACTACACAAGTAGTCAGTGGGCAGCGACTCAAACACTATATTGCTGGGGATTCTTATAATGAAGATGTTGATGCCTTTCAAGTTATAACTCCGGAAAAATTTATCAAGGACAAAATTCAGAGACCTGCAGAGTCCGCTTTCAAATGGGTAACAGGTCTCGTAAGAAAAGTTCCGCGAAAATACTATCCAACTATATTTTTGCAGTTTTAGTCAATAGGGAAAGCTAGAAAGTGAAAGGGAGACGGAAATGGAGCCAGGGTGGCTCACACCACCCTGTGGCACGGGCCCACCCCTGGCCGCGCCACCAGGTGGTGAGTCCACCCTGGACTCCTCCTCCGACTCGTTTTCTCCCAGTACCTTCCTTTTGATATGAAATTTCATAATATATAATCCCGCGGATCTCCCGAGGTTCGTATATCGTGTTCTCGTCGTGTTTTTGTTTCGATCTATTTCTGCCAAGACATACTCTTTGAATGTTTAGAAGCACAATGTAGAGAAGTTATTATGTAGGATGGTTTGTATTATGGAAGTGTCCCCTCTCTTGTTAGATATGTATCCCTTGGTGTGAGTTGCTGTTATGGAATATTAATGAGAAGTTCTATCATTCACTCTTTTTCATAGCTTATATTAGTTCAATTCGTGGTTATATGATTGATCTTGTTGTTAGTATTGGTAGCACTTTGGGATCATTGCGTTAATTTAGTTGGTTTTGGCAAACCTGGCTCGGTCAGTAGCAACACTATTTTTGAGAGTTGAATGAAAAAGATAGAAGTACTCTAAATAAAAATAATTTCATCATCTTTCTTTCTTGATTTGCTCATAAGTCTAGTATTCTCTAGTTAAGATCTTTTGTGCTTCCAAGGAAGATCGCATGTTTGTCTTTATCACTTGTATGTTTGTTTGTTTCCTTCAACTCTTATACTTGCTACCCAGCCTTGCTAGCCAAAAACTTGTACTGAGAGGGAATTGTTCTCGTGCATCCACTCCTTTAAACCAAAACCCTTGCCATTTGTGTCCACCATACCTACCTATTAGCATTATTGCTATTCCAAGTAAATTCTTGTTTTATCTACCTCCCAAATTAAACTTGTTATGTGAAAATTAGTGATTAAAGCTCTCATGAACTTGATGGCACACTTTCCTTTCTTGCAATTAATAAACTTGAACCATTGGGTCCTTCTTTGCTGCGTATATGCTTGCGCTTTATGAGTTGAAGTTAGCAGAACCATGTATCATGGGGACCGCTTTCAACAATTCATTTGGTACTTTGTACCTAGTTGATATCATGTTCTTTTGCTTATGGATCCCGGTGGTGTGCAATAAAAGTGGAACTTGTAAGATCGTGGAGTTTATATGTATGTTAGAGAAACGCCTGGGCCGCTAGCCTAAGCCATGCCTAATCATGGTGGAAACTTGCAGCATAACTATAGTGAGCATTTTATGAAGCATCCTCAGTAAAACCTATGCAAATAGCAAATAAAAAGATCGTTGAGATGCTCACTGTCTACTTGCCTTGTCATTTTGATTATGGGATAGCTCACGTCTCATGTGCAAGGTGTACCCCGTTGGCGGTTCTCAATGATACACGTGTATTTACAATGACAAGATCTTACGCGTGACTGAAGTTGAGTAGCATGAGGTTCGGTACTCATAAGTAAGGGGCATGGGACTTCAGTTTATAACTTGTCAAGGATATCCTCTTAGTTGTGTCACTTTAACCTTAATCACCAAAATATGCCTATGATAGGGGCAATGAGAGCTGAAAGCTAATAAGTATCATAATTTTTGGGAGCTCTTTATGAGACTTGCAGTCCCTGCTTCCCTCTACGAAGGGCCTTTCTTTTACCTTGTAGTTGAGTCAGTAAACCTACTCCCTTCTATCTCAGCAAGTATTTTTAGTTGTTGTGTTTCATTCATTCATATGATGATTTATTCAAGCACGTTTCTTATGTTCCTTGTTTGGCACATTTCTCTTATCTTGATGTTTACTACTTTGAAGGCTATCATTGAAAACCAGTTATTTGTAAACTCCAGAAAATTATCAACTATTCTTCCACCAAGAGCTAAGTTTGCCATTACCAATTATGATTTACTTCATGTATCTTTATTGTGTTTCCTTTACCCATTACAAGTTGAGTTATATAATAGTGAGTTGTCTTCTATTATGATCTATGTATTTGATGAATGTGATGCTTCTTGTCCGTATTCTTTTATCGACTCTTTACTCCATAAACCTGAGGCCATGTTTATTGAGCTCAGTTTCGCTTGGGGACAAGCGAAGTCTAAGCTTGGGGGAGTTGATACGTCCATTTTGCATCACTATTCTATGCCATAATTCACTGTTATTCATTGATATATTTCGCATTGAGAGGTGATACTTATGTTATTTCATCTGTTTTTACATGGCTAATGACTTTTGGAGCATGGACCGCTGTAGTCAGGATTCTGATGGAAAAGGTGCTGTTTGGAGGCAAAATTCGTAAAGATCAGAAAATCCGGGAAAATACATGGAAAATCCTATTTTTCCAGAAGACGAAGGAAGCCAGAAGGGGGGCTAGAGATGGGCCACATGGGCCCACACCACCCCCTGGCGCGGGCCAGCCTAGGCCGTGCCACTAGGTGGTGTGGCCGCCCTGGTCCACCCCTGGCACTCTCCTCTGGCGTATATTATCCTCCCGAAACCCTAAGACTCAGGGAGCAACCACAGAAAGACTTTGTCGCCTCTATGGGGCGGAAAACACCGAGAGAGAAAGATCTCTCCGGCAAACAGATTTCTGCCGGGGGAATTCCTTCCCGGAAAGGGGAGATCATTGCCATCAACACCACCATCAAGATGGACTTTATCGGGATCATCATCATCATCATCACCACCATCAGCACCCTCATCACCATCTCCATATTGCTGTAACAATTGCGTTGAATCTTGCATAGTTCATAGGGGAAACTTTTCCGGTGTTGATTACTCTTTGTAGTTGATGCTACTGAGTGAACCATTGAATTATTGTTTATGTTCGGATTGTTATACATCATTATTCCATCTCTGATCATGATTCATATGATGTCTTGTGAGTAGTTCGTTTTGTTCTTGAGGACATGGGAGAAGTCATGTTGTTAGTAGTGGAGTTGTGTTGAGAAAGATTCAATAGTTTGATATTTAAGTTGTGGTGTACTTCTTCTAGTGGTGTCATGTGAACGTCGACTACATGACACTTCAACTATATGGGCCTAGGGGAATGCATTGTGTATTTGGATACTAATCGTAGGGGTTGCTGGAGTGACAGAAACCTGAACCCCCCTTAGGAAACCATTGCACAAGGGACGTAAGGGTCTTAGAGTTTAAAGCCGTGGTTAGGTTTTTACCTTAATTACTTTCTTGTACTTATGGATGTTTGCAAGGGGTATAATCACAAGTATGTATTAGTCCTAGGAAGGTCGGTACATTATTACAAGTTCACCCACACAACATTTAGCAAGCTAAAGAAGATTAATCAACTATATGAAGTGAAAGCACTTGACAGTCTTCCCATGTGTCCTCGAGAACGTTTGGTCATCTTAAGTAATACAACCGGCTTGTCCTTTGCTGCATAAAGGATTGGGCCACTTGCTGCATTTATTCCTACTGTCTTTTATTTACTCATACTTCGTTTACTTGCTTTATCAAAAACCTCCAAAAATCTGTTTGCTAAGTATTTGAAGAGAATTCCTGATCCATACCACTAGCCAGCACCTTATTCTCCTCGTTGGGTTCGACACTCTTACTTATCGAAAATACTGCTATACACCCCCTATACTTGTGGGTCATCATGAACCTTCTCCTCGGCTTCTCGGAGAATGTCGAGTCCAAAGATCTGACTCTCTCCTACTTGAGACAAATTCAAAGGGGTACGACACTTCCTTCTTTATAGGAACTCAAATGGTGCCATCTACAAACTAGCTTGATAACTGTTGTTATAGGAGAATTCTGCGAAAGGCAGGCAGTCTTCCCATTTTGATCCATACTCTAATACACAAGCTCTCAACATATGCTCTAGGATTTGGTTGACTCCCTCAGTTTGTCCATCAGTTTGCGGGTGATAAGCGGTGCTGAAATTCAACTTGGTTCCCAATCCTTCCTAGACTTTCTACCAAAATCTCAAGGTAAACTGGGTTCCTCGATCTGATACTATGGTCTTGGGGGTTCCATGCAGACTAACAATTCTAGCAATGTACAACTCTGCTAGCTTCGAACTCTAGTAGGTAGTCTTGACAGGAGCTACCTTGGACAGTCTATCAATGATGACCCAGACTGAGTCATTTCCCCTACTAGAAGTAGGTATTCCGGTGATAAAGTCCATTCCGACGGAATCCCATTTCCATTCTAGAATCTTCAATGGTTGCAACAGTCCTGTGGGTCTCTGATGCTCTGCGTTGACTCTTTGACAGATGTCGCACTTGGCGATGTAGCTTCAGATTTCTCTCTTCATCTTGTGCCACCAAAATTGCTCTTTCAAATCTTGATACATCTTCGTTCCTCCGGGGTGGATAGAATAAAGAGTATCATGATCTTCCTGCATTATAACTTGCTTCAGCTCCGAATCTTCATCTTTAGTGAATCCAGGTACCTTTCCTGTACCAATACGATGTTTGATTCCGTCGATACTTTCATTTCCCTTCTGGGCTTCCTTGATTTGTCTGATTAATGTGGGTTAAAGCTCAATGCTAGCTAAGAATCCTTTGCTAACAAGCTCAGTCCTAAAATGCTCCAACTCCTCAAACAAACTTGGTTGCTTCTCCTTGATCATGGTGTTTAGCCTACAAGGCAATCTGCTAAGAGCATCGGCTACCACATTGGTTTTGCCAGGGTGATAGTGAATGTCAAGGTCATAGTCCTTTATTAACTCTATCCATCTCCTTTGCCTCATATTTAGCTCCTTCTGAGTGAAAATACACTTCAAGCTCTTGTGATCTGAGTAAATCTCACAGCGATTTCCCATCAGATAATGACGTCATGTTTTCAATGCCAAAACTACGGCTGCTAATTCAAGATCATGGGTCGCATAGTTCTGCTCCTGCTGCTTCAGTTGTCGAGACAGATATGCGATAACTTTTCCTTCCTGCATCAATACACATCCGATACCAATCTTGGATGCATCACAATACACATTAAACGGCTTCTTGATATCTGGCATGATCAATATTGGGGCTGATATCAATCTCCTCTTCAGGTCTTGGAAACTGGCTTCACATTTGTCGGTCCATTCAAACTTCTTGTCCTTCTTCAGCAATTGGGTCATGGGTCTGGCGATGCTCGAGAATCCTTCGACAAACTTGCAATAATATCCCGCTAATCCAAGAAATGCATGGACTTGGGTTTGAGTGGTTGGGGCTTCCCATTCGTCGACATCTTTGATCTTGGTGTGATCAACAAAGACTCCTCCGGCAGACACAATATGTCCTTGGAATCATATTCTTTCAGCCAAAACTCACACTTGCTGAATTTGGCATATAACCGATGCTCTCTCAGGGTTTCTAGGTTGATTTTCAGATGTTGCTCATGCTCTTCTTCTGACTTGGAGTAGATAAGGATATCGTCGATAAACACAACGACAAATTTATCTAGGAAATTCATAAAGATCTTATTCATGAGGTTCATGAAATAAGCAGGGGCATTGGTTAATCCAGAAGACATAACTGTATACTCGTATAAACCATAGCGAGTAGTAAAATCGGTCTTTGGAATATCCATTGCACGAATCTTAAGTTGGTGATAACCAGTCCTAAGATCAATCTTTGAGAATATGTGGGCTCCAGTCAACTAATCAAATAGATCCTCTATCTTTGGCAAGGGGTACTTGTTTTTGATGGTGACGTCATTCAGTTTTCTGTAATCGGTGCACAAACGGTTGCCTCCATCTTTCTTGTCGATGAATAACACTGGTGATCTCCATGGCGATGCGCTTGATTGAATCAATCCTATTGCTAACATGGCATCCAACTGCTTCTTCAATTCCACCAACTCTGAGGGGTTCATGCTATAGGGTCTCTAGGCTATGGGTTCGGTTCCGGGGATTAGTTCGATAATGAACTCAATATCCCTATCCGGGGGCATACCTGGCAATTCATCTGGGAATACGTCGGGGTATTCACAGACTACTCGGACTTGGTCTATGGTGGGTAAGGCTAGACTCTTGTTGCACTTGAATTGACGAGGTAAGGATTCAGATATATGCTCTACTGTGACTCCAGAGCTACTGGTCACGGTGATGGCTTTCTTATCACAGTCTATCTGTCCTTTATGCCTTGACATCCAGTCCATACCTAGTACTACTTCCAATCCTTTGGTTCTGAGTACGATTAGGTTGGCATAAAAATCTATCCCATGTATTTTGATAGGCACAACTTTGCAAATTTTTCTAGCTTTCGTAGTTGAACCGGGGATTTGAACTATCATGACATGCTTCAGGTTGGTTGGGTGAATCTTACTAGTGCATGCAAATTCTTCGTTGACAAATGAATGCGATGCTCCCAAATCAAACAATACCCTTTCTAAAACTGATTTGACAGAAAACATACCCAGCACTACGTCTGGCGCTTCTTGGGCTTCTTCGGCGTTCATGTGGAAGAGACGACCGTTGCGGTTGTGAGGGTTCCCTGGGGCAAATCTTCTCCCTGGTTGAACACGATGCTGCTGTTGAGCTGGGGCATTCACATTGGCAGTGGCGGCAGTCTTCTTGGGACACTCATTAGAGTAGTGACCCTTCACTCCACACTCGAAACAAGTTATCTGGGACTTGTCTTTTGCTGCGACAGGCATAGCATTGCTACCAGTTTTGGGTGCAGTATTGTTGTTGTTGTTGTTGTTGTTGTTGCTCTTGGGAGGGACACGGTTGAAATTGTTGGTGTTACTGGAGTTGTTGTTGTTTCCTCCGGACTTTACATTGCCCCCGCTACGGTTGGGGTAGCTTGGGCGAGACATTGGGGGTCAGTTGTTCCTAGGTGCATATCTCGGTGAGGGGTTGGGACAGTACTTCTGGTGACTGTTGGATCTAGATTGTTGCATCATACGACGTTTGCGGTTGTCGTTTGTCTAGTTAATCTTCCCTTCCATCTGTATGGCAGAGTCGACTAGCTCTTCGAGATCGTCGAAGCGGATGTTGACGAGGACAGTCTGCATCTCATCATGCAGTCCGTTCAGGAATCTCTCCTTCTTCTTGGCCTTAGTGTTGATCTCATCCGGTGCGTACCTTGCCAGCGACAGGAATCTGTCATGGTACTCCACCACAGTCATTCTGCCCTGCTTCATTTCTCTGAATTCATCCCTCATTCGGGTGACTAGATCCTGCGGAACGTGAGTGCGGTTAAACTTGATTTTAAAGGCCTCCCATGTCATCACTTGACCATGGTTCATCAGGCGGATGCTGTTCCACTAGGCTCTTGCGTCTCCTGCCAGGTAGTGGGTGGCAAAGAGAACTTTCTCGTTGTCATCAACTGTAGCTACCTCCAAGTTGTTCTCCACTATCTGCAATCAGTCATCAGCATCTAATGGGTTCTCTGAAGTGCTAAAGATTGGGGGATAAGTATTCTAGAAGTTCTTCAGCTTGGATCCTTGATGATCCTGATTTCCATACCCTTGGTTGTTGAGAGCCATCTATGCGATTTGTTGAAGTGTTGCTAGATTAGCTTGGCGCTCTGCCCTGCTTGCTTCTCTGTCTGCGATGAGATTCTGCAGGATCTGCAGCATTGGGTCTTGTGACGAGCTGCTCCCTCCTTGGTTTCCACGAGTCATCTAAAGATTGAGGTAGATAAAGGGGTAAGAGGGAAAGTTCTAAGGTTCATGGTTTTGGTTTCAAAGCTAAAACATTGAGTTTGACTCGAGTTTTTGCAACTAACTTCATTTCATTCATTCAAACAAGCACACGATACAAACACACACACCCCACAACAAGGACAACCGATGGTTTTAAGAACCATTCTGCAAGCTATGATACTGTGGGGCCGATACATCTCATGCTACGACAATGCTCTAGTGCCTCTACTCATCGTCAATGAAGTTGGAGTCCTCATCGTCAGTGTAGAAGTCCACAGCATCCTCCTCCAAAAAGTCATCATCATTGTTGAGGTAAGAATTGGGGCATCCCGCAAAAACCAGTACTAGAAAATCGCTTGTTTTTTTATATATTTTCTTGCATCATCATAACATCATCTTGCATCATCATCATGTTCATCATGCCACATTGCATGGAACATATGATTAAATTATTGCACTTGTTTTTGGTTCTTGATAATTTTTTTAGGCCATTCGCGATTTGCCTCCATCTATTCTACTCCCCTCTATTATACTTCTAGTTGGTGCCATACCTGATGGAGCCATAATGTCTAACTTTGAATTAATTGAGTCTTCATATTTTTGTATTTCGAACAATGCTAAATTAAGTTGGGGGCATATCTCTTTATTCCATTCCATCTACTAACTTGTCACATGCCATCTTTCCTTTGATCTCATTCCTAAATTCTACCATACATATATACGTGAGTATTTATTTTTGGTGTTGGTATTTATTTCATGCCCATATGTATTTGTGTGGATCCTTACCATCATATATTATCCATATTATCTTGCCTAAAATCTACCCTACATTGTCCATATGGGTTCTTATGTTTTTTTTCTTTAGATTTAAATCTTGCCCATATGAGCGTGTGGATTATCCATTCGATTTTGCTCTATTTAAATCGTAATGCTCTTGTCTCTATCTGTCTCCACCATCTTCATGTGTGTCATTCTTCTTGTTTAGAATTCTTTGAGCAATCGATTTGTTTGAATTTTGTTTAAATCCTAAAAGTAACCTCCTTGCCTCTCATTGGTTCAAACCGCCGTGCATTTTCTAAGCATAAAAGCATTTTTGGAAACACCGTATTTTTATTGCTCGAATATCCGCACGGTCTAATATATACTAAGCCATCATCTCTCTTTGTTATTTTAAATTGAAACAATGTTTTTCCGGTCAGTTAAGTAACCATAAAGGTTTTCTTATTTCACTAAAAATAAAATTAGGCAAAAATTCCGTCTAAAATTTTAGCCTAAAACTAGTCCCGTCTAATCTACTTTGGACTACATAAATACTCCTATCCCCTTTTTCCTTCTCCTCAAACCCTAGCCCCAGAGCTTTGGATCTGACCAAAATCGCCTTGTTGGCTATCCTATTTTTTCCTCACCGCCGCATGTAAGATCCTCTCAAAACTGGCTAGCTAGCTAAGTAAGTTCCCTATCGATCTTCACCGAGCTAGTAGCAGCAAGCAGTGCGCGTGTCGCTACTTTTCTCTCGATCTTGTTCTTCAGTGCTTGGCCACTTCTTTGAATTAAATCTAAGCTAGTCAAGCCTTGGCTTTTCCAGCACCATGATCTATTTGGTTTTTTTTTGTCCGTCCTCAAGCCGCCGCCTGCTTGCCTCTTTGTTCAAACTAAGAGCCACCCAACATCATCAGTTTAAGCAGCTACATCAGTGTCTGATCGCCATCGACTTCAGGTCAGCAGGTTGCTCGAGTTTAATGTAAGCACCACATCCACAGCTTAATTTGTAGCATCTGCTCGCCGCCTCTCTCTTTGCCACACCACGCCAGCGTACTGAAGCTGCTCTCGTCTGCCTCCCTTGGATCACATCCCCGCCTTGTCTCCTGTCACCACCTACCCGGTCCCTTCCCTGGATCCCATCACCAGCGACTCTCCACCTTTCCTTGCATGTAGATTCACCCAGCTTTGGCCGCCTTGCTGCTCCGCAACGCGCGTAGGTCTCAGCTCCATCTGCCCTGCGTTCCTTGCGCCAGGAGTGTCATAGGAGCCAGCTCGACACCTACCACCTAGAGCCGAAGCTCCTTTGTTCCTTCCCTTTTCCAGCGCCTCTGTTTTTCCTGTTGCCTGTTGTTGTTTGCCCTGGATCGGGCCTCTATTCATTATGTGGGCGCGTTCTCTTGCAACTGCTCAAAATCAGCCCTCGGTTTGCTGCCCCGCAATTGTTCGACGAAATTCCAACAAGGACTTCAGTCTCGGCTTTTGAACCAATGTCCATGATTCTTCGCTCTGTCGCTGATCTACTCCCCGGCATCCGCTACATCAACTATATTAATAACTTCAACTCCCAGAACATTAATACAACAATGATGCCTGCTTCCGCTATCTTAACCACCGCTATCTTAACCACACTCCACGGGCTATCTTTTCAACACCGAGTGAACTATGAGACTCTTTCTATAACCCTATTTTCATATAAATGTCATATCTTTTTGCATTCAAATTTACTCGTGTGCATCATATATCATGTGCTTGTGGGTTAAATAGCAAATCACCTGAATTAAATATGGAGTGTAAATACAGGCTATATTTGTCTTATCTCGACTCCATTTAAATTTGTGTAGTCAACCGGTGCCATGTTTTGCTTGTTAAGCCAACATTTAAATTGCGGGGTTTCTAAATAACTTGAATCTAATTAATTGTGGGACCCCGGTTCCGCTTAATATTGCCTAATTGCACCGCACTTTTGCCATGCCATGCATCATATCATAAGCATGCCGGATCTTCTGCCGTAGTATTAAATATTACATCCGGTGTTTCTTCTAGTGTTTGCTTCTTCGTGGATTAGGCCGATGAGTTGATGCGAGTATCGACAAGTTCTCCGGATGTGATCCTTCGACAGTGTTTCCCATGCGAGCATCTCTTCCCTTTACCTATTTTGCATTTATAGTTTTTATTTGCTCCTGTTGATCTATTGCTATCCGGGTCGCGATGCTTTAGTTTCCGTGCACCAGTTATATCCTGTGCAGCCTCTATATTGCCATGGACACCTTCTAATACCTGTTGTTTGGTAGATAGCTAGCCTTGCGAGTCGTAGTTGCTTGCTCAGGTGCGATCTCGTGTTGTCGAGTACCACAGTTGTTGGAATGCGGGCAGATGTTTATTGGTGGAGAAGCTTATTGGTGGAGATGATCATGTCTTTAAATACAACTATTAAAATGCTAGATATAACTAATGCAGAGGCATCAGTGAGCAATAGATGTTATTTGGTTCTTCCACGCTCACTTGTGTCCCGTAGGACCCCGAGTACTTGATACCTGTTCCTTGATTTTTCGCACTATCCACATCCGGCAGGCCGTGGACCCCCCTGAGCCAGAGCTTGATTCATTTCTATTTCTTGGGGCCACAAGTAGTTTGGGGTTTTATTACTATCCTGTACTTATGCCTTGCTTTACTGCTTTATTTACGATTGTGCGTGGAGCACCTGTACTGTTTAGGATCGTGACACGTTTTCGCCGTATCGACAAGCCCAGTCACACTTTCGGGTTCCCAGTCGTTTACAACCGTCCACACAAACCCTGGGTCCGTTCCGGAGCCGGCCAACTTCGTTGCGGGTAGCTTAGTGGGGTGGCCCCCTGAAATATTTCTGAATCCTGTGATCGCTTTGTCGTGAATGCCTCGTTGGGTTTCGAGTTGGTTTTTCCGAGGTTGATCGAGTGTGTGTTGCTATTTGTGCACCCCTGCAGGGTAAAACTTTCTGAAAGCCATGTCCGCGGTTATGGACGACTTGGAGCACAGTAACTCGATCATAGACAAGCATAACTAAAGTAGTGCTATAAATTTGACTTAATATGTGACTAGTAATCAGCTCAAGTATAATGAAATGGATAATACAAATGCCAACAACTGGTGGATCTGTGGTGATCTGTGTCATACTATACCTGCCTAGTAAGTATTACAACTCCAATGGAATGTGATAAAAGTTCCAACAATTGCTGGGTTTTGGGATTCCCCAGGACAATTATATCTGACTAGTAAATGTCCCAACTACAATGGAATGGTGATTAAAACTGCCCACTACTTATGCTATCAGGACGGCCCATGCTATCTATATCTGACTAGTAACTGCTTCAATTATAATGGAATGAATAAAACTGCCAACTGTGTGAGTTCCTTGGTCCGACTTCCTCGTTTGGTCTCGAGGGGGAAATACCAGGATGGGTTTGTTTGGTGTTAGCTTTAGGTTGGATCCGAATAGGTCTTTCTTACCGATCTCTAATAGCCGCAAGTGATACCGAGTCTCTATAGGTTGTTTAGTGCCGCTGCGCTTCCGCTTCAGCCCACCATACCTATGTAGGCGAGAGCCGCCGAATTCTAGCCTCGCCGTGTACTGGCCTCAGTACCGACGCTCCTCTTTTTCCTTTGCCCTTTGTCGGCACCCCTTTTGTTTCAGCAGGTTTGAGATCGACTCGTTAGCAGGGTTACCCTTCCGGCTTGGCCTGGGCAGGGTTATGGACGCCATTGGTTATTCTTCAGGGCTCTTAGCCCCATTTGCATCTTGTCTGTAGTCGGACGCCCTATCGATTTCAAGGTGATTTGGATCTTTGTATTGTATATATGTATTCTTGACTCGTGGAGTCGTGTTGTATATATATCTGTTCTGTGGGTCCCATCAAGGACTATTGTGTAATGGTATTACTTCGTTTTCCACCCGCACGGAAGTGCCTGGTGGGCGTCCTTGAATCGTTTCTATGCGGGTTTGGCGGAAAGGGCTAAAACTTGCATAGGGCCGATTCGAGGGTGTTACAAGAATCCATGTCTCCCTGGATGTCTTCACCCTCCTCTTCTTCCTCCTTTGCTGCAAGCTGAGCTTCTTTCTCCTTGACGGTCTTCTGGAGGTCGGCCACCTTCTTGCGAAGACGGGCGATGGTGCGATCCTTCTTTTCGCACTGGAGGTGAAGAGACTGGCGGTCCTTGATAGGAAGTGAGAAAGTCTGGGCCTTCTGGTCGGCAATGGCATGGTTGTGGTTGGCAAATTCCCTAGCATTGTCCAACTCCTTCTAGCGATCGTACAATAGGAAGTCAAGGTTCTCCACTTGACGCTTCAACTCCGGGTGACTAGGCATCTCCATCGGCATTCCCATGAAGTCACGCCTTGCATAGTGCGCAAAGCGGGTTCCTTGGATTTGGTTGACACTGAGGGCACATAGACGTGCGAGAGCTTCATGCATTACCCTAGCTAATCCGTCTAGCCAGTTGTACTCCCTTACGGAGGACTAGATTCTCCCGGACATTGGTGCTTCTATGCTTCCTCGAAGATCAGCGGTGACTAGCCACTATAAACCTCCTCCTAGGGGTCCTGGAAGTTGAGCTCGAAGAAACTCCGGATGTGGGCATCCCAGTAACTCCGACAGTGAATCCAAATCCCTCTCGAAGATCAGCTAGCCTCCGTTGCCCAACTGGTAGAACTTGTGAACTGAGTCTCCACCTACAAGAATTTAGGATGAGGAAGTTAGTGAAGTGATCAAGTGTGTCAAATTTTAGGTAGTAATATAAAAATTTGAGGAACATGAATTTTTGAGAAAGGATGAATTCCCAAGGGTAAGAGTGGAAATAGTTTTTCATAAATACTCACTTTGGTTTTGAAATTAAATTTTTGTTCGGACGTCCATTCCAACTAGGGTCTCCTATGGTCAGGATGGCTCTGATACCAACTTGTCAACACCCAGATTTTTAATACCAGATGCATGTTATGTCATACATCACAATCCCAGGATTACCATTTTTTCGAGACATAACATATTGGATATCACAGTACATCATCCATTACAAACAATAAATAAGGTCTTACACAAATAAGGATCTCATGATCCAGTCTTAATACAACAGGCAGTGGAATAAGTAATAAGCGTAGCGGTGGGGTCCATCTTCAGGGGCACAGGCAATGCTGATGAAGGCAGATAGTCCTAGTTATCATAACGGTCCTGCTGGCCGTCCTCTTGGTAGTCTCCTTCATAGTCTGGCCATAGGAATAGTCAGGGACAAAAGCCATGAGTACTCTTTAAGTACTCGCAAACTACCACTAACAAGTAGTATAATCCTAGTGGGAAAAGCTAAAGCAAAGTTTTAACTATGAAGTTAAGTTTGAAACCTAAGCTGAGTTCAGAAACAAAGAAAGATAAAATAAAGTTCTAGAATCACTTCAGTTGGGAAGCTAGCGTCATAGTCACAAACCTGTTGTGGTCAAGTTAAGATTCATCATTCATTACATAAGTCATTTTGAAAACATCTGACAACGAAACAGTATGGCCACTCCAACTGTCCATAACCGTGGACACGGCTATTCGAATAGTTTGACACTCTGCAGAGGTGGTACACTTTCACCACAAGAATCGATACATCTGCCAGGGATAACCCTGAATCATCATACTTAGTATGCAGATAATCAAACATAACCTTTCCTTTACACACCCTAGTATAGGCACCTCTCCTATGAGCATGGCCTCCCAACCATGACCATCTGTCATCTTGGGCATTGCATAGGTGGACAACATTGACAGGTAGCCTCAGCTCAAACCTCTCCCGCGAGGGAACTAATACTAATGCATATAAACTTCTGGCTAAGCCTTACCCAATTCAGGTATTGTGGTTGTACGGAAAAATTGGAATGGTATCGCATCTGAATCCAACCATCAGTTTTGTAAAAGGGTTAAGGCTCATGCCTCAACATTTTCATCCTCATAAACCATTTGTGTTTCTCAACACATGTCAAAACATCTCAATAGAATGACTCATCATTCCAAGGTTTTCACAATTCATTTTCACCAAGTATTCCCATCTAAAAGTGACTCAAATTTTGATCTAGCTCTAATCTACTAAGTTAAGAGTGTTCACTAAGGTGGGATGATAGGATCAATCTCATGCCATAGAATGACATCTAAGGTTATCTAGATAGGTCAAGTTTTATACTTTTTATGCTACCTTCAAAACAAGTAAAGGACTTAGGTAAAGTCAAGAAAGTAAAAGCTTGAAAGTAAAATTGGAGTAGGTACTAGTCAAAGTGGTATAACCAAAGCATGCCTAGTGCATCTTGCTTAGGTTATCTAAATATTCTAGCTTGCTAACAATAGCTTGTATTTCTAATGATTGCTAGTATAATACTTGCAAGTGTTAGCCTGCCTTGGTTGGTGCAGTGGTTGAAGTGTTCTTCCTCCACTTGATAGCACTCCTCCTCCTCGAAAGCTTGGTCGGTACTATCGTCTATAAATACATACGGAGTACACAATCACCAATCAATACTTAACTAGTCTACTTAGCACTCTAATGCACACATTTGATAATCTAATATTATCACAAGCATCACAAGGTTTAATTAACTAGTTTTATTCTTTTTATTTGAGAAAAGTAATTTCTACTCATTGAAAATAACTAAGATTTAATATTCTCCAATTAAAATATGGGATCATATGGACACATGTCATCACCACATATTGTAACATATGTGAATGTAATTTAAGGGTTGGATCATATTTTAATTAAGTTTAAGTTTATTATTTAATGATTTAAAGTGACTAGAAATGCCTATATAGCATTATTTTGGTAATAGTCCAAAGTCACTGCATGTAAACCTTAATTTTATTACATATTCAGATGGGTATGGTTAAATGTGATTTTTGAGAGTTGGAATCAACTCAAAAGCTATTATAGTTGATTTTATAAAAATGTTTGAATGTGCAAATGTTTTTGTCTTGTTATTTTTACTCGAAGAGATTTATAACTCTAAATGAATTAAATCCAACGGGCTTGGATAGACCCTTTCAGTAGCTTTCTAACAAAATTTGAATCACTCAATTTGGTTTAGTAGATCTTCTGGAATTGATTTTTAAACTAAGGGACAAAAGTGAATTCAAACTAAAATAGAAAAAACTATATTTGAATTCATGGGCTAGCGCGGGAAAACTAACGGGCCGGCCCAGTGGCGCTCCATGGTGTGAATGACAACTGACAGGAGGGTCCCGCAGGTCAACGACACATCAAACGCGAAGCGGTATGGGGCAACGTGGACCATGCGGTTAAAAAGAAGATCTACGACTGAGGATCGTTGTCCCCGGCGAACAGGTCGCCGGCGAGAGCTAACCCTAGCGGCTCGATGGGGGTGCAATGGGGGCATGCCAGGGCTCCAGCTAGTGTGGCGATGGGGGCGATCAAACGTGCTGTCGACGGTGGAATCAGGCGTGGTCGCGGCGGCTCCTGGATTGGACGAAATCGACAGTGCCTCTCCTCTTTTGCTGCGGCGAGCTCTGGCTAAATTCCGGCGAACGGCGGCCCGCCTTGCTCCGAGGAAGGGGTGGAAGCCTAAGTGGGGAGATGGGAGTGAGATGGTGTGAGTAGTTTGTGCTAGGGTGGCCTCCTTTTATTGGGCGACGAGGGGACTAAACGGCACGACAGTGAGCTTGTCGGTGACGTTGATACAGGCGGCTAGAGGCATGGGCAGCGTCGGCAGACAGTGTCCTGCCTCTTGGCGGTCATCTACGGTTAAATGCGCGGCTAGGGGCGGTGGTGTTTGGTCGGGCGAGGCTGGCGCTCTGCGCGACAGAGGCGGTGCTCGACGCGGCGCACGGCAACTGTGGGTCACGCGGCGGCGCACGGCCATGTCTGGCGGGGTGCTGGGGTCGAGGCGGAGCGGTGTGCACGGTATTGGGTCGAGGGGCGGTCTGTGGCGTGCTGGCGGCTAACATGCTCTGGCGTGCTCTGGCGAGCTCCCAGCGAGAATGGGCGGCGGTGCTGGGGAGTGGTCCAGGGGTTGTGGATGATCTAGGGGTGGACAGGGAGGTGAGGTAGGGTTGGGCGGAGCTAGGGGACTTGCTGGAATGGCGCGGCGCTGTCCCTGGCGCTCTGCTCTCTTTTGGCCGGTGGCGACCACAAAGTGGCCGCGCTCCACTGCTGTTGCAGCTTAGGGGTAGGCTGGTGAGGGTCTGGTTGGTCTCAGGGGGGACAAGGGAGAGTAGATAGGGTGCAATGGGGGACAATGGCTTAATTAGAAACAGTAACAGTTAGGCCATTTTATTTCTGTCTGCAAGGTGTTCGATCAAATGGCCGCAAGAAATTTAAATTCGAATTTTGAAAAGGATTTTGGTGTGTGATCTGATCTTATGCTTGGGACTCTCTGGTTGCTAGGAAATGTCAAGGTGAATTGGTTTGGTCGGTTTTTGCATAAGTGGGATCTTCTCATATGAACTATATTCAATTTTCAAATGCCATTTAAAATTAGAGTTTGAAGGTTTTTGGTAGATCACAAAGTGGGCCTTGGTACATCACTACATGTACTAGCAAGGGGTGCAAAGATCCACATTTGTTTCTGTTAAGAATTGAGTTCTAGGAATAGCCAAAGTAGGCATGGTAGTTAAAATGGCACAAATGACCATTTGGTTATTTTATTCATTTTGATTTGTTTTTCTTTGGGATTTGTTTGGGAATGATCTAGATTATGTTTAATTCACCTAAGAATCATTTTACAAGTAATGGATCACTTAATCAAGGCAATTCAAAAGAACTCCTAATTAAATGCACACACATATGAATGCTTTAATATTTTTAAATGGAAAACTTTTGTTAACTCTAAATTTGATGAGTTGGATTTTGATCACTTGGATTAGAGTTTTGGGATGTTACACCACCGGTCAGGGACCTCTTGGTTACCTGTTCGAGACCTAGAGTTCTCCATTTTATAGAATTTATTCAACTTTATTTTGGCTCCATTTTGTCGGAACCGAAGAGGCACGTAGAGAGAGAGTAGCCAAGATAGGTGTAGCTCTTCTAGAGAGAGAGACAGAGCATGCGCCGATGCTGCCTCCGACGAGCTCCTCTCCGATGAGCTTTCACCAGAAGCAGGTGTGCGACTTATATATTCTCCAATCTCCTGCGAACTTTCACCAGGAGTACGTGCGTGGCGCGCCACACAATCTCATGCTTTTTCTCGACGAATGTAGTGGAGATACAGCATCCAGAGGCCCATGGGACGATGGAGGAGTGAGGGACGCAATCAGCAGTGGAATAACTGATGGCGAGGCTCTACTGCAGCGGTACGAGTCCCCTTCACCAGAGTATAACCAGCGGCAAAGATCTTCAGCAGTAGCAGCTCGATGAATCTGTATGGTTTTCAGAGCTGCGTAAATAGTACTTGTTCTTCATCGAATCCGAAGCGTTTTCTCTATGATTGTTTCATCGAATCTGTAGAGTTTTCTCTAAGATTGCTTCATCGAATCTCTTTAGTAAATCTAGGATGTGCAAAAAAATTATTGCAGATTTTCTTGGGTTGAATTTCTGCAGATTTTTTTGTTGGTACAATTTCTGCTGATATTTTGTTAATAACAATCTACAGTATATGTATGCAGAACTGCAGATTAGTAAAATATGGAGATCATTAGTTCCATTTTTGCAGGATTATCTATATAGAACTACAGACTAGTTGTATTTCTGCATATATATAGTACTAGTTGTAGTTAGAACTATATCTATACTAGATACAGTATAATGTAATCAATATCATTAATATTCCTAGCTTGGGTAGAAATCCCATAATTTCCCTAGCTTGGATAATGTAGTTTTTCCTCAAATGATCATTCCTGCAAATTTAGAGCTTAGTTTTGATATTTTTAACTACACTAGTAGTAGTGATTATAGTAACATCATACCATTTATATATTTTGACACTAGTAGTAGTGTTCGGAGATGATATTAGTAACATCGTATCATTTATTTTCCTAATCTTTTGTAATTTTTGTGTTCAGAAAAAGGGAATATGCTTCAAAACGAATGTGTGACATGTCAGCACCAACCTGCCTGGTGTGGGAGTGGAAACATAGACCATGTGATGTATTTTAGAATGTGGGTGAGATCACCCTTTTTTTCAAAGTGATTTGTATGTATTTTCAATTTTCATATACATACCTTATTTCAAATCTCCATATATATTGCTTTATGTTCATGATCTTATGGGTTTTTTTATGTTTCACAAATTTATGCATGGTATTCCTTATTGTTTTGCTCAGCGTATGCGACAATTCACTCTTGGTCCACATCTAACATTGAACAGAATGATGTTCTCACATTTTCATACGATAGAGTAGACATGTGCTTTATTGTTGAAGTGTCAAATGCTGATAATATTGTCAAACCTTGGGTTGATCAAGACCAGTGTATGTATTAACTTCTTTGCATTGAATTGGTTTTTTTCTTACACACATGACTAGTTTATTAATTATATATGTTTATATATGTTTTGTACACATAAACCTTCTTCAATTTCATAGGCATGATCAAGGTGCTATAAGACCGAAGATTGTTGCAAGGTGACACTAGAGAAATCCATCTTTCAGCACCCGTGTAATGTCTGTTGCTCTGAAATGAATTCCATATCTTGGGCATTCTACAAGGAGTTTGTAAGAGACCTGGATGAAGATGAGGTCTTTGAGATCCCTTAGTTCTTGGTGTACCAGGGGCAGGATTAAGACGATCTTCATCAGATGCTTAGTTAATCACTTTTTCCTATGCTTTTCCTTCTTATTTGTAAATTTATCATGGTGGTCAGTTAACTAAGATCTGTTATATATTTTTGTTACTCAGGAAATTCATTTGAGATGCACAAGAGCACAAAATCCCAAAGAAAGGTTTATATTGTGTATGCATGAAGAATAATTGTGACAAAGGCCTGAAAATCTTGGGGCGGTATCACATATAGGAAGTATATGACGATTGCATTGAGTTCACTGACCCTTGGACTAAATTCTATGTCGAAAACAGAATTTTCCTTGATGATATGCTCATCGTCCAGGTCAAGGTGATGAGGCACTATATCAAGCTGATTATTGAGGTGGTCACCGGTCCGGCAGAGGAACATGAGGATGCGGAAGATGACAGCGACGAGGAGCAGGAGGCGGATGAAGACAAGAGCGTTGGCTCTATGATGTCGGTTGTAGCTCAAAACTTCTAAATAAATCATCAGAATTTAAATTTCAAGAATGCATGCTTAGAATCTTTTGTGTTGTTTTATGTTAAACTAGCAAATCTCTTTTGTTCAAATCTCTTGGGTTATACCAACTTCATTATGTTTAATTATGAAATAGAAAATATAAATGATTTCTCTGAATTTCTCGCATAGAAAAATGCACAACTAATTCCATATTCCCGCGGGAATCGGCCCTACTTGTTGAACCGGTGGCACTGCCATGATCTCCACGTAACCACGGTGAGTTCTCGAACCGAAGCTACAGATATTAATTATTACCACGTATCCACGATCTTTGCAGTTATTCCTGGCGTGCTTCTTTTTCCTCTTCCTCCCTCATTCCTTTGTTCTGGAATAGTCGTTTCTTCTTCTTTGTCCTCACAGGCATTTGCTTGTAGGCATTCACTACAAGAAATGTTTCCTACCGCAACGACCTAGCCCCACAGTCGTTGTAGAAGGCACGTCTTCCGCGACAAATTCGTCGGCTCGGTCGTAGCCGATGGAAAACTTTTTTTTTCCAGTTTCGCAGCCCTCTACTACGACGGAACCACTAAAAACGTGGAGAAGCTCGGCTGGCGCATGGCAGAAGCAAGATTTCATGTTCCTCACACGATGTTGACTCGACGAAGTCTTTTGAGGCATGTGGTTCCCACACATCAATGTCTTCAGCGGACCATACTTGTCGGTCGCACCTCCCAATTTGAAATCAATAATGTTGCTCGAGGCGTCTCTCGTTTAGCCAGGCTGCTAGCTCCCACATGTCAGCCTCTCATTAGAAGAATCGTGTGTATGGGAATTTTTTCTTTCGCTCGTGCTACCTTTTTCCGAAGTTGATAGCGTTACTTGATGCATCTACCATTTAATCAGGCTACTGGGACCCACATGGCATCCTCTCATTAGAAGAAACATGTGTATGATGGAATTTTTTCCTTCACTCGCGCTACCCTATTCCGAAGTTGATAGCGCTGCTCAATGCATCTACCACTTAATCAACCTTCTAGGCCCCACATGTTATCCACTCATTAGAAGAAACATGTGCATGATGTATTTTTAGCCCTCGGTCGTGCCTTCGTCTTCTGAACTTGATAGCGTTGCTCCTTGCGTTAGCCATTTATTCAGGCTGGTGAGTCCCCTATGTCAGCCTCACATTAGAAGAATCATGGGTATGATGGAATTTTTTATTCTCTAGTGCTACCATGTTCCGAACTAGATAGCATTGCTCGACGAATCTGCCATTTCCTCACGCTATCAGGTCCCTCATTTCAGCCTCTCATTACAAGAAATGTGTGCATGCTCAACCTTTTTCTCGCTCACGCCTCCCTGTTTCAAACTGGCAACATTGCTCGATGCAACATCTGTATAAGGTCGCGCTGTTGGGTCCCACATATCAGCCTCTCTGTAAATAAAATGTGCATCCGATGGAAATTTTTTGGCCAAGTCCGCTGTTTTGACCTTGGCAACTTGTTGGGTCCCAGATGTTAACCACCTTTGTGCAGGAAACATGTTTATGCTAGGTCCCATCTGACAGCCTCTATTTAAAAGAAATGTGTGTATGTTGGACTGTTTTTTCAAGGCCTAGATGTCAGCCTCAGAGTACAAAAATGCTCATAAAGGCTGAATTAAAAAGATTTTGGGGTAACTTGGGGCGGATGCCTTATTCATCATAGCTTATATTCCATGGGCTCACTTCTAAATTGAATGGGTTATGGTCGGTGGCCACAAGACCACTAAAAGGCTGAATTAGAAGGTATTGGGATATGCTTGGGGCTGATAGGATAATTTCATGGGCTATGCTTAGGCCTGTTGAATCTGACATGTTAACTTCTCTGTAAGTGCAACGTGTGTATGTTCGACTTTTTTCGGTAACGTCCGCTGTTTTCACCGTGGCAGTCGTGTATGGTCTTACAGCTGGAGCCCTTATTTCAGCCTCTCTGGCATGTTCTTGCTTGTGGGTCCCCGATGCAGCCTTGTATGTTCTGTCTGGTGGGTCCCTGATGCCAGACTCTCTGTACAAGTATTTAAATTTTTTTTGAACCCACCCTCAAACCAAACTCAAGGAACACTGCATGCGGGTGGGTCCGTGATGTCAGCCTCTCCGTCATTTGATATTTCTTGTAGAAAAAATGTAAACCAAAGATACGCACATACATACAGGCGATTCGAACAAAAGACCTTCAAATCAAATAAACTTAAACTGAGTTGTTGCCACTACAACAAAGATATTTATAGAATAAATATCATTAAACTTTTATTAGTACTAAAACTTATGTATTAGTCTTCTTAAAATTATTTTGTGTGTTAGTGTTTATCTCTTTTAAAATATAAAAGGGCAGCGCTCCTGGCATCTCAATTTATAAAATGCCACATAATGGAGTATTTTCTTAAAAACATGTGTAGGCAGAGTTTGTATTTATTTTGAGAGGTTGGAGCAATGCCCAAAAGGCCGAATTAAAAAGAGTTTGGCTATTGTACATAGGCTGCTCTATGTGGGTTATACTCCATAGGCTATGCTCCATGGGCTTCATTTTCAAATTTTACTAGGTTGTGCTCAACAGTCCCCTGACCCCTAAAAGGACGAATTAATATGTTCTTTGCTATGCTCCATGGGCTCTTTTCTCAAATTTCACTAGGTTGTGGTCAGCAGGCCCCTGACCCCAAAAAGACTAAACAAAAATGTTCTGGGCTAAAGAGGGGCCGAATGAGCTACTAGATTTCTTCTCTTGGTTAATAAAAATTGCATTGTGATGGGCTCAGCCGGATTTGAAACAAAGACCTCAGAGAGGGAGGGGAAAAGCGATAATTCTTTTTGGCAGCTATTCATGTCAAAATTCAGCAGTACAGAATAAGGTAGAAAATTATCAACAGATTTGAAGTTCATATTCAGGAGTAGTTGACTAATTCAGCAGCATTTCAAAACTGACCAATTCAGCAATACAGACAATGAAATACAATAGCAATACATAGAGAACCAGTTCTTGTTTCAGCTCTAAAAACCTTGTCACGCGATCAGTCTGTCCTTTTCACCAAACACACTCGACCATTGGAGCAAGCAAAACTAAGGATCAAGTATTCCTTGAGTACCTCCTTCTCACATCAATGCTTATGTGACCCCCGTATGCAACCCAAAATGCCCAAGTCTCATCTAGATTATGACACGGCCATGTTTCAAAAGAAACGCAAGACTATCTAGTGCCCTTAATTTAAAAAAGTACTAGTACATCATTTTTAGTTCCAAAAACTTCTTTAATAATAGCAACGATAGAACATTTGAGAGATTCAGTAGCTTTCCTGCTTGAAATTCAATAGTAGTACACAGAGAATCAGTTCTTGTTCCAGCTGAAAAAACCTTGGCGCACGATCAGTTTGGCCTGTTCTCCGAAGAGACTTGATCATCCAAGCAAGCAAAGCTGATGATCAAGTCTGGTTCTGTGTGAGTACCCCCTCCTTACGTCAATTCCTGTGTGACCGCCCATATGCAACCCAAACTGCCCTAGACTCATCTAGATAATTGTGACAATGCTAAGTTTCAAAATAAAAGCAAGAAAATTTGATGCACTTCATCTAAACAAGTACCAGGACATCATAGTTTGTTCTACAAAATATTGTACTAATAGTAACGACAGAACATTTGACAGATTCGGTAGCATTTGAAAGATCCAGCAGTACAAAATAAGATCGTGAAAATATCAAACAGATTCCCGGTTCATATTCAGAAGCACTTGACAGAGTCAGCACAACATTCAAAGTGACTGGTTGGTAGTACAAAGACAGTGACCAAAATAATTGTCAGATTCAGAAATGCGGACATTGAAATTCAATAGATGTAGCATGGCCTGATTCAAAAGGAAAGCGAGACCATATTCTACACTCGGCCAGTCGATCTAAACAAGTACCGAACAAAACTTTTGATAGGATCAGTAGCATTTGAAAGATTCAGTAGTACATAATAAGAAAGAAAAATATCAACAAATTCCCAGTTCACATTCAGCGGCACTTGGACATATTCAGTAGCATTTCAAAGTGACAGATTCAGTTTGCCCTTTTCTCTGAACACTCGTCATTGGAAGAAACAAAACTGACAATCAAGTCTGCTTTTGTGTGCATGCCTCCTTCTCACATCAATGCCGGTGTGTGACCTCCATAGGCAACTCAAAATGCCCAAATCCTCGTCTAGATTATGAGTTTATGACATGCCCAAATCCATAGGCAAACCATCTACTACACTTGATCTAAAATGAGCTATCATGTTACATAGTCTTACGATTACTTACGGTAGTTTGGTTCCAATCGTGGGCACTGGCGAAGCTCGGGATGAACCTTAATGGAGTCTCCGGAGGTTTCCATGCAACGTTGGTTAAGAAACCAACAACTGCTTCTTCGGTATTTAGACTGAAGCAGCATATTTCAGGAAACGGCGTATATCCAAGTCCTATTGCATGGTGGGAGGTGTAGACACAGTTGCTTCTCGTCAGATATCTGATGGCCCAAAATATATCGAGCTCGTTGGGGAACCCCCAGAGGAAGGTACGATGTGCACAGCAGCAAGGTTTCCCTCAATTATGAAACCAAGGTTTAATCGAACCAGTAGGAGCAAGGAAACACCCCAAAGGTGTTGCTAGCTGAACTTTGGCAGGGCGCACTACCGGTGCCAGCAGCAACATGGAGACCTGCACAACACAACCACAGAACTCTCTCCCCAACTTGCGATGAGGTTGTCACTCTCACCAGTTTTGCTGAAAACAAAGGATTGAACGTATCGACTGTAAGAAAGTAATAGTTTGTAGAAAGTAAACACAAAGCAGTAAACAATTCATTGTAGATTGATAGTAAAAGAAAAGAGCGGGGTCCATAGTTCACTAGAGGTGGCTCTCCTTAAGATAGATAACATGTTGGGTGAACAAATTACAGCGGGGCAATTGACAAACATCGAGAAAGCATACAAGAATATACTACTCATCTTGACTCCTTTGAGATTCGATTGGGAATTACAACATTATACATAGACCGGAATCCAACTGCATCTATGACGAATAATCCACCTTCAGGTTATCATCCAAGCCCCCTCCAGTATTAAGTTGCAAGCAACGGATAATTGCATTACGAATTGCATGTAAAGTAAATAATACGATTGTTCTATGAACAAAGGATTGTTGTTTTCTCCCTAGTAGCAACAACACATCTAGTACCTTAGAGATTTCTGTCACTACCCAAGATTACTAGAGGCATGAACCCACTATCGAGCATAAATACTAACTCTTGGAGTTGCTAGCATCTACTTGGCCAAGATAGCTACTAACAACAGAAAGCATGCAAGATCACAAATAACAAAGACATGATAGAATCAATAATCAATTTGAAATAGCATCTCAATATCCATCGGATCCCCGCAAACACAACATGTAGAATTACAAGTAGATGATCTTGATCATGAACGAAGCTCACAAGATCTAAACATGATAACACAAAGGAGGAGAACTAGCCATCTAGCTACTACATGGACACATAGTCCAGAGATGAACTACTCACACATGACACTGGAGGCTTGCATGATGATGAAGAAGGCCTCCAGGGTGAATTCACCTCCCCGGCAGGGTGCCGGGAAGAGCTTCAGATCCCTCCCGATCTAGGGATGGAGATGACGGCAGCTACAGACTCTTTCGTGGAATTTTGTTTGGGTACTTTGGGTGTCCGTATTAGAGGCAATATATAGGCGGAAGGAGAGGCTGAGGGGGTGCCTTGGGCGGCCAGACATCCCCCTGGCGCAGGCCAGGCCTGGCCGCACGGCCAGGTGGTGTGGCCGGGCCACAGCCCCTCAGTGTCTCGTATTTTGGCTCTAGGTGTCCCTCGGTGAAAAATTGACTTTGGCTTTTGTCCCATCCAATTCCGAGAATATTCATTTTCTGACTTTCCTGGAACCAAAAACAGCAGAAAATAGGCAGCTGGCACTGTGGCTCTTGTTAATAGGTTAGTCCAAGAAATCTTTTGAAAAGTACTCCAAAGTGTGGACAAAACATAAGAAAGTATATAAAACCAAGCATGGAACATCAAAAATTATGGATATGTTAGCAACGTATCAACATCCCCAAGGTTAACTCCTGCCCGTCCTCGAGTAAGTAAGTGATAAAAATAAAGAATAATTTTTGAGGTGACATGCACCATCATAAACTTGATCAAAGTATTTGTAAAACATTCAAAGCTGGGATCATAGTACTTCAATCATCACATGAAAGGCAAAGTTCTAGCAATAAGACAAAGAAACTATGTTGCAACATGAAAAGGCACAAACAAATCATTAATGGATAGCAATGCTTTGCAAGACGTTTGTTTGTTTCAAATAAAGAAAACATAATATAGTAGCATTCAGCTTGTCCCTCATAGAGTAGCAAACATAAATGCATAGGACACCTTCAAAGTTCATAAGGGTGACTAGATACAAATAGTTTAAAACAAGCAATATCAAATCTATGCATCAATCAATAAGTCTTGGGACAATGCACATAGAACTAAGAATGGCCACTATGCTCTCAGAGTAGGTGCATAAAGATAGATGGTGGAGACTCAACATAAAAGTAAAAGAAAGGCCTTCATAGAAGGAATTAGGGATTCAAGTTTCATAAAGAGCTTCCAAAAATTATGGTACTTAATAGCTTTCAGCTCTCATTGCCCCTATCATAAGCTCTTGAAGTGATTAAGGTTAAAGTGAACAAACTATGGTGTATATGCTTGACGAAGTATAAGTTGGAAATCTCATGTCCCTTGAATACGAGGGCCGCTCCTCATGAAAGTTTAGTCACCGGTAAGTTCTTGTCATTGTAAGTACATGTGTATCATAAAGAACCGCCAACGGGGTACCCCTTGCCCGATGATACGGAAGAATCCCCATATCAAAATGACGAGGCAAGCAGACAACGAACATCTCAGCAATCTTCTTATTTACCATGGGAATATGGTACTTTTTCTCTCTTTCCTCTTTTCATAATCTCTTTTTTTTCTCTTTTTCTCAAATCTGACTCTTTTTTTATAAGAAGAATGCTTCATAGACAGCTCATTATGGTTATGCTCCAGGTTTCCACCATGTCAGCATGGATTAGACCAGCGGACCAGGCGTTTCTTTAACACATATACATAACTCAATGGATTTACAAGCTCCCTTTTCATTTCACACCGACGACATCCATAGACAAAAGAGCATGATATCAACTAGGTACAAAGTACAAGTGCAATGTTGAAAGCGTTCCCCATGATAGCATGGTTCTGCTAATCCCCAACAAATAAGTGTAAGCATATACATCATACATGACATAATGGTTCAAGTTTATTAAGTGTGCCATCAAGTTCGTGAGAGCTTTAATCACTAGTTTTCTCATAACAAGTTTAATTTGGAAGGTAGATAAAAACATGAATATACTTGGAATAGAATATGCTGGTAGGTAAGTATGGTGGAATCTTTGGAATAACTTGGTTTAGGAGTTGGATGCATGAGTGGAACTCATACTTGGTCGCGGAGGCTAGCAAAAGAATGGGAGCGACAAACTAAGAGAGCAATAATGGCCATAATCATGTAGAGCGACAAAACATCATTGATCAAAGCATAAAGTGATACTACAAGTTGAAAACTAAAGGATCAAAAAGGCTTATGGTGACTTGGGATAGTCATAACATGGTGTGAGCTTGTGCCAAGTCAACCCAAATAAAGCATCAAAGGAAAATACCACAATACTATGCTTTAATATGCTAAAACAACGCATGATTCTTCAAAGGAACATTAAGCAATCTCAATTGTTTATAACAATTCATGCTACAGCAAGGAATACTAAGCATAAAGCCAAAACAATATCAAGCATGGCATGACAAAGCATAGGCCACAGTCAAAAACAATCTCTCTTTACCACTTAGGCATGTACTTTCCTACTGTTTTTCCAATCCAAACCAAACTATTTGAAAACCAATGTATGAAAGAGGGGGTCCAACCAATTTTTTCAGCAAACTAAGAAAACAAAGAAAACGAAAAACCAAAACGAAAATGAAAAAGAACATGCTCCAAGAACAACACAACTGTGCATTAAACAATAAAAATGAAGCGTTTGGAAGAAACCTGGGATTTTTATTGATGAAGAGGGGGATGCCTTGGGCATCCCCAAGCTTTGATGCTTTTAATTCTTGGATATTTCTTCGGGTGACGCACGTGGCATCCCCAAGCTTGAGCTTTAGTCCATCTTTCATCTTATTACTCATTCCTTCCATACACCTGAAATTTTTCCTTCATACAAAACTTCACACAATCTTTATTAGCAACATTAGTGCACTCAAGATAATAAGTCTTTTAGGTTCAGTTCTAACACCAATAAAACTTCCATTAACACACTAGATACTTTAGTACTTCCCTAAAAAATCTCAATTCCCTAAAAGAACTCAAAAAGGAACCAACAAGAAGCAAATGCAGAAAATGGCAGAAATCTATCAAAACAGAGCAGCAGGTAAAGACGAATTTTTTCGAAGATCTTCCGTTGCTCAAATCAAAAAGTGTTGAACTAACAAAAGTTAGATAACAACCTGGGGCAGAAGCAAAAAAAATCACGCCTCCAAAGGACGTACAGAGATTTTACACGAATTTTAATCGTGAAGTACAGAAATCTGTTTCGGGACAGCGACCTTCCCAATCATTACTGCTCTCTCATTAGAGGTTACTCTTGGCACAAAAAGCAAATAAAAAGGATAACGAGCGGTTATTACTGAAGTAATAACTTCCAAGACTCATCTAAAACTTTTGGGTTATCTCCCAATAAGTACTTTTCTTTAACGCCTTTAAGTTAGGTAGAAGAAGCAAGAAAAAAGATCAAGTGTTCTCAAATGAAGAAGCATTAAGATTAATACCAGAAATATCCTCAACAAGGCAAGGTATCTCATCCAAATAGGTTCTAGAGGATCCTCTCTCAACGCTCTTGGGTTCACTATTTTCATCAAACGGGTTTTCGAGAACAATCCAATCAAGATTCTTTTCTATAGATTCATGCATTGCTACTAGTTTAAAGGGTATTGGTATCTTAATTTCCTGCCCATTAGGTTCAGTTTTGTTCAACTTTTCTCATGTACCAACAAAATCTACACATGAGCCTAGCATATTGAAACGTCCAAAGACTTTTCTAGATTTCTTGGCAACATCATAGAATTCCTTAAGCAAAGTTTCTAGAGTAAAATCCCTCTTTTCAGGGTCCTCGATTTCTTTAAGTTTAAGAAACATTACTTGCATTAAGGGGTTAAGGTTAACAAACCTAGCTTCCAACATGTGAACTAAAGAAGCTGCAGAAATCTCATAGTTTGGAGCAAGTTCCGCAAGGGATATATCCTCAATATCCTCATGTTTACTAACATGATTAAAGAATTCTTCAATATTATATTTTCCAATTATAGAACCACTACCTATTGAAAGGTCTTTCACGGTGAATTTAGGGATCAACATGGTGTGCTAAGGAAATGGTAACAACTATAGAAAGACTTAATTTTTTGTGTGTTTTTGATAAAGAAAGCAAACTTGTAAAACTAATTTTTTTGTGTTTTTGATAAATAAACAAGAAAACAAAATAAAAGAAAACTAAGCTAAACAAAAACAACAAAGTAAAGAGATTGGTTATGAGGGACTCCCCTTGTGATGATGTTCTTGACTCCCCGGCAACGGCGCCAGAAAAATAACTTGATTGCCCAAAATATATCGAGCTCGTTGGGAACCCCAAGAGGAAGGTATGATGAGCATAGCAGCAAGTTTTCCCTCAATTATGAAACCAAGGTTTAGTCAAACCAGTAGGAGCAAGGAAGCACCCCAAAGGTGTTGCTAGCTGAACTTTGGTAGGGCACACTACCGGTGCCAACAACAACGTGGAGACCTGCACAACACAACCACATAACTCTGTCCCCAACTTGTGATGAGGTTGTCAATCTCATAGGTTTTGCTAAAAACAAAGGATTAAACGTATCGAGTGGAAAAAAGTAATAGTTTGCAGAAAGTAAACACAAAGTAGTAAACAGTTGATTGTAGATTGATAGTAAAACAAAAGACTAGGGTCCATAATTCACTAGAGGTGGCTGTCCTTCAGATAAATAACATGTTGGGTGAACAAATTACAGCGGGGCAATTGACAAAAATCGAGAAAGCATACAAGAATATACTACTCATCTTGACTCCTTTGAGATTCGATTGGGCATTACAACATTATACATAGACTGTAATCCAACTGCATCTATGACTAATAATCCACCTTTAGGTTATCATCCGAACCCCCTCCAGTATTAAGTTGCAAGCAACGGATAACTGCATTATGAATTGCGTGTAAAGTAAACAATACGATTGTTCTTTGAACAAAGGATTGTTGTTTTCTCCCTAGTAGCAACAGCACATCTAGTACCTTAGAGATTTCTATCCCTACCCCAGATTACTAGAGGCATGAACACACTATCAAGCATAAATACTAACTCTTGGAGTTGCTAGCATCTACTTGGCCAAGATAGCTACTAACAATGGAAAGCATGCAAGATCACAAATAACAAAGACATGGTAGAATCAATAATCAATCTAAAATAGCATCTCAATATCCATCGGATCCCCGCTAACACAACATGCAGAATTACAAGTAGATGATCTTGATCATGAACGAAGCCCACAAGATCTAAACATGATTGCACAAAGGAGGAGAACCAGCCATCTAGCTACTACATGGACCCGTAGTCTAGAGATGAACTACTCACGCATCACACCGGAGGCTTGCATGATGATGAAGAAGGCCTCCAGGGTGAATTCCCCTCTCCGGCAGGGTGCCGGGAAGAGCTTCGGATCCCTCCCGATCTAGGGATGGAGATGACGGCGGCTACAGACTCTTTCGTGGAATTTTGATCGGGTACTTAGGGTTTCCGTATCAGAGGCAATATATAGGCGGAAGGAGAGGCCGAGGGGGTGCCTGGGGCAGCCAGACCACCCCTGGCGTGGGCCAGGCCTGGCCACGCGGCCAGGCGGTGTGGCTAGGCCCTAGCCCCTCTCCGTCTCGTATTCTGGCTCTAGGTGTCCCTTGGTGAATAACTGACATTGGCTTTTGTAATGTCCAATTTCAAGAATATTCATTTTCTGACTTTCCTGGAACCAAAAACAGCAGAAAACAGGCAGCTGGCACTGTGACTCTTGTTAATAGGTTAGTCCAAGAAATCATATGAAAAGTACTCCAAAGTGTGGACAAAACATAAGAAAGTAGATAAAACCAAGCATGTAACATCAAAAATTATGGATAAGTTAGCAACGTATCAATATCCTAGGGCAACATCTACACCGCCTACCGCAATGTTAATCAGACAGTTCAATCGAAGGAAATGGGAATATGCTCCCAGGTCAACAATCGCTATCCATGGCTTAGGGGGATACAAGTAAGCAGTGTCCTTTGAGTACACCTTGCAGCCAAACCCAGTAGCATAGGTGCCATAAGTGCGACCGCAACGATCTACACTATGATCAGGAATAGGATTGCCATGACCATAATAAGTACCGCCATAAAACTCCTCATAAGTAATGCCCTCGGTATGGATAAGAAGAAGGCGAGATTCATCTGCAGATATTGCTAAGAACCATAAACCAGGTTCATGCTCATCATCATCTATGGCATCAAAGTTGCCCTCCTCGAGATGCACGCCAGGTGGTGATGGGAGCATAACAGGACTTTGAAAAAGAAATGACGGCCAAATAAGCCAACACTAGTTTACATCCATTAAAACCGAAGCTAGTGTTTAGAACAGGAATGGATCAAACGTAACAAAATACAGATGATTCTAGACATAAAAGCTGCCACTCTCAGTGGCTGCAAACACTAGACCCTTGTGGATAAGTTCATCGCCGTATCTGAAATAGCACTAGAACTAGTTCTCAAGAACTATCCATGCATACTCATCGCCATCGAGGGTAGCAATTGAGTAGTCAACGATAGCGACAAGAGAGAAATCTAAATAATCCGCCGCAGCTGTGGGAGCTCGGCAAATAGAAATCTTCCAGAGGAGAATAGGGTGACAATTATGCAAGAATATAAATGGATCGTTGGTGGGTAAAACTCATTGACTTTTGGGAGAGGAACGCTTTGATGCGTGTACACATTGACAAGATCCCACTTGCACTCAGACCCAACAGTGGCGATCCAATCTCCATTGGCACCTACCCACTGCTTACCCATACAATTCGGGAACACAACGTTGGAGGAGAATCTATCCAATGGCGTCATCTTGCATGTCGTGCCCTTGCCCTCAAAGTACTCATTGCATTACCATGGTTTCTTAGTTGGGTGAGAATGAAGGACACATGGAAGGACAAACGGCTAAGAAGCATGTAAAGTTGCACTATATTTTGCCGAGTCATGAAGATGTTTGGACGAACCAGCGAGGCTCGTGGCAGTGATGACATCACATCTGGTTATGAGTTCTTCAAGTGGGCCTTCGATAAAAACATCGTAGAACAGCTGAGAATCATCACTGTCCTTGCTCGGTCTTACCATCGCAAGGGAGCTGATGGAATTTGGAACGATGGCTTAATTTGGTTTTCTAGAAAAGAGGGAAGATCGATGGCAGAAGGTCGGATAGGGAGAAGAACAAACACTCTCATACTATGCGGTGAACAGGATCAAAAAGCAGCATTGTGGAAGATAAGAGCAGCGACACATGGCGTAGAGGTAGGGTAATGGGGAACTTGGGATATAGCATATAGGAGAGGTTGCATAAAATGAAAACAGACGCATGTTCCTATGCTCCAATTCCCTTCAGAATAGTACTACTCTGATCTAGTTCCCACCATAATAAATCTTTCTTGTAAAATGAAAACGGAGTACTACTGAGTACTCGAATGTAGGGGTAGCTGTAGGAGTAGGGATCCAACAGTAATAATTAATTTCTCCCATTATCAAGCTCTTTTATGGTACTAGTTTCCAACAAAAAACTCTTGTGTAATTTCTAGTCAAATTGATGGCCATGCCAATTTATAAGAAAATTTTCCATATATATGGATCACAACAAAAGATGCGGTGCAATTCCGATGTGTTTTATTTGTACTAATACTTACTTCACAAAACAACACATTTTTTGGCACCTGGGAATTTAATATGCTATTTTTTGGACATAAAGGATCCAACCATACACTAGAAACATTGTTTACCATTCCACGATGAACCCATCTACAAAATATGGGCACATTATCATAAACTACGAAATATATATAGAATTTGGCCTAGGTCATCTTGCTTGAAACATAGGAATGTTAATACATATAGTAGGCCATATTGCGAAACATGGTTTTTGAAAGGATGCTAAAAAATTTCCTTGTTTTGAAAAGAATCAAATAAAAAATAATGAGTACTAATAACAAAAGAATTCAAATGACGTTCTCCTGCATGTAGTACTTTCCATGAAGATAAACATGAGTTTTGACAACTATTTAAAGATAAATGTGAGTATAAACATTCTTGGATTCCAAGCCGGACGACGAAGGTCAAGGCCATATCTACATCATACTTTATGCCAATGATCCAGTATCCAAGAATTTGCATGGAGACAAATTTGGCCATATTTTAAAAGTAATCGAAGAGGAAGTAGTATGAAGAGCAGGGCCTGATCATCTGCTCTATCAAGATGGAGACGAATCCAACTATTTCTTTGCTCTATTTTATGGTCCTTTATGCTAAATTTATGGATCTCAGTGTAATTTTACCTGATTAGGTCCTTGATGTAAAATGTACTCCCACCATCCATGTAAAATTCTAACCAAAAAGTGTAAGTGGTGAAATTTAAATAAATTTAAGCTTAGTTGTCAATGAGTATGACAATTCTTGGATTTCAAGCCAAACGACCAAGGTCAACGCCATATCAACATCATACTTTATGGTGATGATCCCATTTCCAAGAATTACCATGCCGATAGATTTGGACATATTTTGAAAACAATTGAAGAGGAAGTAGTATGAAGAGTATGGCTCGATCAGCTACTCTCTCGAGAAGTAGCCATACACGACTATTTTCCTTATTTATTTTTAGGGGGTGCTAAATGTATGGACATTGATGTAATTTTCCCTTTTTTGGGTCCTTGATGTAAAATGTACTTCCAACACTTGTGTAAAATTCTAACCAAAAAGTGTAAGTGGTGAAATTTAGACAATTTTAAGCTTACTTGTCAACGAGTATGAACATTCTTGGATTTCAGTCGAACAAATAAGGTCAAGGCCATATAAACATCATACTTTATGTTGATGATCCCCTATCAAAGAATCTGCATGGCAACAGATTTGGCCATATTTTGAAAACAACTGAAGAGGAAGTAGTGTGAAGAGTTTGGCTCATATTAGCTGATCTCTCGAGAAGGAGCCGAAACAGAAAGTTTTCCTTTGTATGGTCCTTTGTGCTAAATGTATGGACCCAATGTAATTTTCCCTTTTTGAGGTCCTTAATGTAAAATGTCCTCCCACCGACCGTGTAAAATTCTAACCTAAAAGGAAGTGGTGAAATTTAAACAAATTTAAGCTTAGTTGTCAATGAGTATGAACCATTCTTGGATTTTCAAGACGAATGGACAAAGTCAAGGCCATATCTACATCATACTTTATGCATATGATCCCATATCCAAGAATTTGCATGCCCACAAATTTGGCCATATTTTGAAAATAATCGAAGATGAAGTAGTATGAAGAGTATGGCTCGATCAACTGCTCTCTAGAGAAGGAGCCGAACCTGACTATTTCCGTTGCTTAATTTAAGGGTCCTTTGTGCTAAATGTAGGGACCTCGATGTAATTTTCCCTTTTTTAGGTCCTTGATGTAAAATGTACTCCCACCGACCGTGTAGAATGTTAACCTAAAAGTAAGTGGTGAAATTTAAACGAATTTAAGCTTAGTTGTCAATGAGTATGAACATTATTGGATTCATGCCAAACGACCATAAGGTCAAGGCCATATCTCTACATCATATACTTTTTTGAGGTCCCTAATGTAAAATGTACTCCGATCGACCGTGTAAAGTTCTAACCTAAAATTAAGTGGTGAAATTTAAATGAATTTAAGCTTAGTTGTCAACGAGTATGAACCATTCTTGTATTTCAAGATGAACGACCAAGGTCAAGGCCATATCTACATCATACTTTATGTTGATGATCCCATATCAAGAATTTGCATGCCGACAAATTTGGCCATATTTTGAAAACAATTGAAGATGAAGGAGTATGAAGAGTATGGCTCGATCAGCTACTCTCTAGAGAAGGAGTCGAACCTTACTATTTTCCTTGCTTAATTTTAGGGTCCTTTGTGCTAAATGTATTGACCTCGATTTAATTTCCCCCTTTTAGGTCTAAAAGTTTAAGTGGTGAAATTTAGATGATTTTAAAATTACTTTTCAACGAGTATGAACATTCTTGAATTTCAAGCCGAACAGCCAAGGTCAAGGCCATATAACATTATGCTTGATGCTGATGATCCCATGTTAGAGAATTTGCATGGCAACAGATTTTTCCATGTTTTAAAAACAATCGAAGAGGAAGTAGTATTAAGATTTTGGCTCAGATTAGCTGATCTCTCGAGAAGGATCTGAAACAGCCTTTTTTTCGTTTCAGGGTCCTTTATGCTAAATTTTTGGACCTCGATGTAATTTTTGCTTTTTTGAGGTCCCTGATATAAAATGTACTCTAATCGACTGTGTAATGTTCTAACCTAAAATTAAGTGGTGAAATTTAAATGAAATTAAGCTTCGTTGTCAACGAATATGAACCATTCTTGTATTTCAAGATGAACTACCAAGGTCAAGGCCATATCTACATCATACTTTATCTTGATGATCCCATATCCAAGAGTTTGCATGCCGACAAATTTGGCCATATTTTGAAAACAATCAAAGATGAATTAGTATGAAGAGTATGGCTCGATCAGCTACTCTATCAAGAAGGAGCCGAACCAGACTATTTTCCTTGCTTAATTTTAGGGTCCTTTGTGCTAAATGTATGGACCTCGTTCTAATTTTCCCCCTTTTAGGTCTAAAAGTGTAAGTGGTGAAATTTAGACGATTTCAAGCTTACTTGTGAACGAGTATGAACATTTTTGGATTTCAAGCCGAACGACCAAGGTCAAGGCCATATCAACATCATACTTTATGATGATGATCCCATGTCAGAGAATTTGCATGGCAACAGATCTGGTCATGTTTTTAAAACAATCGAAGAGGAAGTAGTATTAAGAGTTTGGCTCAGATCAACTGATCTCTCAAGAAGGAGCCGAACCAGAATTTATTTCTTTTAGGGTCCTTTATGCTAAATGTATGGACCTCGATGTAATTTTTGCTTTTTTGAGGTCCCTGATGTAAAATGTACTCCGATCGACCGTGTAAAGTTCTAACCTAAAAGTACATAGTGAAATTTAAACGAATTTAAGCTTAGTTGTCAACGAGTATGACGCACTCTTGTATTGCAAGACGAACGACCAAGGTCAGGGCCATATCTACATCATACTTTTTGCTGATGATCCCATATCCAAGAATTTGCATGACGACAAATTTGGCCATATTTTGATAACAATCGAAGATGAAGTAGTATGAAGAGTATGGCTCGATGAACTACTCTCTCGACAATGAGCCAACCCCGACTGTTTTCCTTGCTTAATTTTAGGGTCCTTTATGCGAAATGTATGGACCTCGATGTAATTTTCCCCCTTTTCAGGTCCTTGTTGTAAAATGTACTCCCACCGACCGTGTAAAATTCTAACCTAAAATTAAGTGGTGAAATTTAAATGAATTTCAACTTATAGTTGTCAATGAGTATGAACATTCTTCGATTTCAAGCCGAATGACCACAAGGTCAAGGCCATATCTCTACATCATACTTTATTTCGATGATCGAGTATCCAAGAATTTGCATGGCGACAGATTTTGCCATATTGTGAAAACAATAGAAGAGAAAGTAGTATAAAGAGAATGGCTCGATCCACTATTCTCTCGAGAAGGAGCCGAACCCGAATGTTTTCTTTGCTCAATTTTAGGGTCCTTTATGCTAAATGTATGGACCTCGATGTAATTTTCCCTTTTTAGGTCCTTGATGTAGAATGTACTCCCACCGACCATGTAAAATGCTAACCTAAAAGTAAGTGGTGAAATTTCAACGAATTTAGGCATAGTTGTCAACGAGTATGAAAAATTCTTGGATTTCGAGGCGAACGACACCAAGGTCAAGGCCATATCTCTACATCATAGTTTATGCTCATGATCTCATATCCAAGAATTTGCATGGTGACAGATTCGAACATATTTGAAAACAATCTAATAGGAAGTAGTATGAAGAGTATGGATAGATTAGCTGCTCTCTTGAGAAGGAGTTGAACCCGACTATTTTATTTGCTCAATTTTAGGGTCCTTTGTGCTAAATGTATGGACCTCAATGTAATTTTCCCTTTTTTAGGTCCTTGATGTAGAACGTACTCCCACCGACCATGTAAAGTGCTAACCTAAAAGTAATTGGTGAAATTTAAACGAATTTAAGCATAGTTGTCAATGAGTATGAAAAAATCTTGGATTTCAAGACGAAGGACCACAAGGTCAACTCCATAGCTCTACATCATACTTTATGTTGATGATCCCATATTCCCGAATTTCCATGGCGACAGATCTGGCCATATTTTAAAAACAATCAAAGACGAAGTAGTATGAAGAGTATGGCTCGATCAGCTGCTCTCTTGAGAAGGAACCAAACCCGATTGTTTTCTTTGCTAAATTTTAGGGTCGTTTGTGCTAAATGTATGGACCTCGATGTAATTTTCCCTTTTTAGGTCCTTTATGTAGAATGTACTTTATGCTTATGATCCCATATCCAAGAATTTGCATGCTGACAAATTTGGCCATCTTTTGAAAACATTCGAAGATATTAAAAACAAAAATAATCAATTTCAATTTTCCAAGTGATAGGAATTTATTTTCTGAAAACCAAGTAAGAATAATTTATTTCCTTTCTTATGTTAAAAAATAAAGAGCGAGAAGAGACTATGAGCACAGAGGAGGCAGTGAGAGAGATGCAAAGAGGAGGATTTGAAGATGGTCCGATGTCAGAGCAAAGATGGGTTTGGTTCCTGACACGAGGTACAGGGTACAATGAGTGATACATTGCAAATGTATCTATAATTTTTGATGTTCCATGCTTGGTTTTATCCACTTTATTGTGTTTTGTCCACACGTTGGAGTACTTTTCATATGATTTATTGGAATAACCTATTAACAAGATGCCACAGTGCCAGTTGCCTGTTTTCTGCTGTTTTTGGTTCTAGGAAAGTTAGGAAATCAATATTCTCGGAATTGGACCAGACAAAAGCCAAAGTTGATATTTTCCCGGAAGACTCATGGAGCCAGAAGGAGAGTCGGAGAGGGGCCACAGGGTGCCACACCACCCCATGGTGCGGGTCCACCTAGGCCGCGCCAGGGCATGGTGTGGGCCCCCTGGCTGGCCACCGACCTTGCCTCCTTCGCCTATAAGAGCCTCCCGATGCATAAACCCTAAAAAATCAAGCCTCCAGCCACGAAAAGTTCTGCAGCGCCGCCGCCACCGAAGGGGAGATTCGGGGGACATAAATTCTCTGTTCCGGCACCCTGCCGGGACGGGGAAGTGCCCCCGGAGCCATCTCCATCGATCTCCACCACCATCTCCATAACCGTTGTTGATTCCCATGATGATGAGGGAGTAGTTCTCTCTCGAGGCTAAGGGTTCTACTGATAGCTATGTGTTCATCTCTCTCTCTCTCTCTATGCATGATCATATTGTGATCATGAGCTTTGTAATCTAGTAGATCTACCTTGCTACTCAAGTGCTTAATAGATCTCTGCTCTCCCCATGTGTGTGAAAGTGACAGCGTGCTCACCATGGTGGCACTTAGGCTAGGGGTTACAAATACTTGTTATGAGTTATATTTGGAGTTGGATGTCTTTATGAAATTGTGGTGTTTGTTGGACTAATCTAGTTCTCAAGGTGACAGTGTGGGGTTTTCTACATGGGAAAGGCTAACTTTGAGGTGTGCTGTTATAGCCCTACCATCGATTAGAGTGTCCAACCGGAGAGTAGTTAAGAGTAGTATCATAAAAAGAAGTTATTTATATGAGATTGTTCACTAGTGAAAGTATGATCCCTAGGCCTTGTTTCTAAGCTTTGATACACCGTTTGCAATTAGATCTGTTACATGTTTGCTTGCTTCCATCTTTATTTCAGTTTGCCTTTAGTCTCTTCCACTCCATCAGGTTATCTTCTATCACCGTTACCACTTATAATTATTCATACCACTTGTATTTCACTATCTCTTCGCCGAACTAGTGCACCTATACACCTGACAAGTGTATTGGGTGTGTTGGGACACAAGAGACTTCTTGTATATTGATTGCAAGGTTGCTTGAGAGGGAATCCCATTCACCACTTCCTCCCTGAGTTCGATAAACCTTGGGTGATCCACTTAAGGAAAAACTGCAGCTGTTCTACAAACCTCTACACTTGGAGGCCCAACAACTGTCTACAAGAATAGAAGTGCGTAGACATCAAGCTATTTTCTGACGCCATTGCCGGGGAGGTAAGGTAAAAGGTACTCACATCCTTCGGTGTGAGTGCTCAAAGTTATTTCCTTTAGATTCTGCAATTTTGTCTTTTTGTTTCTTGTTTTCACTAGTTAGGCTTAATGGAAAACAACAACAAAATTAGAGAGCTTTATAGTATTTATCTTGAGTTAGGACATGAAGTGTTTGAAGAGAAAATTAAAAAACCTATGGAACTTTATTTGCATGCTAATAGCAATGTTGTTAGTATGAATTCTTTGGACACCATTATTGCTAATGCTATGGAAAAGTCTAAGCTTGGGGAAGCTAGTTTTTATGAAAATGATCTTTTTAGTTCCCCAGCTTTGGAAGATAGCTATTATATTGCTTATGATGATACCAAACCTCCAATATATGATGATTACAATGATGAATATGATATTTTCAGTCCACCTACTATTGAGGAGAAAATTAATTATGATTACAATATGCCTCCTATATTTGATGATTATGGTGATGAGAATAATAATGATAACTATTTTGTTGAATTTGCTCCCACTGGGATTAATAAGAATGACTATTCTTATGTGGAGAGTATTAATTCTTTTATGCATGTTGCTCATGATAAGAATGTTTGATGTGATAGTTATATTGTTAATTTTATTTATGATGCTACTGAAATGTTATTATGAGAGAGGGAAACATGGTTTTATGTATCTCAACAATATTAAGTTCCCCTCTTTATGTTGAAAGTCTCGAAGTTGCACTTGTTTTGCTTAAGTATGCTTATTGCTTTGTGCTTTCATGACTTGTTTCTTTACAAGATTCCTATGCATAGGAAGTGGTTTAGACTTAAACGTGCTTCGAATTTGCTTCTTGATGCTCTCTTTTACTTCAATTCATATTTTTTATGTGAGCATCTTCTCAAACTATCATGCCTAACTTAAAGGCGTTAAAGAAAAGTACTTATTGGGAGATAACCCAAAAGTTTTAGATGAGTCTTGGAAGTTATTACTTCTGTAATAACCACTCCTTATCCTTTTTATTTGCTTTTTGTGCCAAGAGTAACCTCTAATGAGAGAGAAGTAATGATTGAGAAAGTTGCTGTCCCGAAACAGACTTCTGTGCTTCACCGTAAAAATCCGTGAGAGAGCTCTGTATGTCGGATTGAGCTGTAATGTTTTGCGCTTCTGCCCCAGGTTGTTATCTAACTTTCGTTAGTTCAACACTTTTTTATTTGAGCAACAGAAGGTCTTCACAAAAATTCGTCTTTAACTGCTGGTCTGTTTTAACAGATTTCTGCCATTTTCTGCATTTGCTTCTTGTTAGTTCCTTCTTGAGTTCTTTTGGGGAATTGAGATTTTTGAGGGAAGTTCTACAGTAGCTAGTGTTCTAATGGAAGTTTATTTGGTATTAGAACTGAACCTTAAGACTTATTTATCTTAAGTGCACTAATGTTGCTAATGAGATTGTGTGAAGTTTTGTATGAAGGAAAATTTTTAGGTGTATGGAAGGAATGAGTAATGAGATGAAGGATGGACTAAAGCTCAAGCTTGGGTATGCCACGCATGTCACCCCAAGAAATATCCAAGAAGTACCAGTGTCAAAGCTTGGGGATGCCCAAGGCATCCCCTTCTTCATCAATAAAAATCCCAGGTTTCTTCCAAACGCTTCATTTTTATTGTTTCATGCACAGTTGTGTTGTTCTTGGAGCGTCTTCTTTTTCGTTTTCGTTTTGGTTTTTAGTTTGCTTGGTTTTCTTAGTTTTCTGAATAAATTGGTTGGACCCCCTCTTTCATACATTTGGTTTGCAAATAGTTTGGTTTAGTTTGGAAAAGAGTAGGAAAGTTCATACTTATGTGGTAAAAAGAGCTTGTTTTTTACTATGGCCTATGCTTTGTCATGCCATGCTTGATATTGTTCTGGCTTTATGCTTAGTATTCTTTTATGTAGCATGACTTGTTATAAACAATTGAGATTGCTTAATGTTCCTTGGATGAATCATGCGTTGTTTTAGCATATTAAAGCATAGTATAGTGGTATTCTCCTTTGATGCTTTATTTGGGTTGACTTGGTGAATGCTAACACCATGTTATGACTATCTCAAGTCACCATAGCCTTTATGATCCTTTAGTTTTCAACTTGTAGTATCACTTTATGCTTTGATCAATGATGTTTTGTTGCTCTTCATGATTATGGCCATTATTGCTCTCTTGGTTTGTCGCTCCCAGTCTTTTGCTAGCCTCCACAACAAAGTATGAGTTCCACTCATGCATCCAACTCCCTAAACCAAGTTATTCCAAAGAGTCCACCATACCTACCAGCTCAAATTGTATCCTTTTTATTCTGCTACTATCTTATGCTATTCCAAGTATATTCATGCTTTTGTTTACCTTTCACTTGTTATGAGAAAACTAGTGATTAAAGCTCTCACGAACTTGATGGCACACTTTACTTTTTGCCCCTAATAAATTTGAACCATTGGGTACTTCTTTGTTGCGTATATGCTTGCGCTTTATAAGTTGAAATTAGCAGAACCATGTACCATGAGGAATGCTTTCAACATTTCACTTGTACTTTCTACCCCGTTGATATCATGTTCTTTTGCTTACGGATCCTGGCGGTGTGAAATAAAAGTGGAACTTGTAAGATCATGGAGTTTGTATGTGTGTTAGAGAAACGCTTGGGCCGCTAGCCTAAGCCATGCCTAATCATGGTGGAAACTTGCAGCATCACCATAATGAGCACTCTATGAAGCATCCTCAATAAAAACCTATGCAAATAGCAAATAAAAAGATCGCTGAGATGCTCATTGTCTGCTTGCCTTGTCATTTTTATTATGGGAAAGCTCCCATATCATGTGCAAGGGGTACCCCGTTGGCGGTTCTTAATGATACACATATACTTACAATGACAAGAGCTTACTCGTGACCAAAGTTGAGTAGCAAGAGGATCGGTGCGTAAGTAAGGGGCATGAGATTTCGGTTTATAACTTGTCAAGCATATCCTCTTAGTTGTGTCACTTTAACCTTAATCACCTTCAAGATGCTTATGATAGGGGCAATGAGAGCTGAAAACTACAAGTACCATAATTTTTGGAAGCTCTTTATGAGACTTGAATCCCTACTTCCTTTTACAAAAGGCCTTTCTTCCACCATTATATTGAGTCTCCACCTTCTATCTTTATGCACCCACTTTGAGAGCATAGTTGCCATTCTTAGTTCTATGTGCATTGTCCCAAGACTAGTTGATTGATGCATAATATGTTATTGCTTGTTTTAAACTATTGTATCTAGTCACTCTTATGAACTTTGAAGGTTTCCTATGCATTTATATTTGCTACTCTATTGAGGGACAAGCTGAATACTTTTATGCTATGTTTTCTTTACGTGAAACAAACAAACGTCTTGCAAAGCATTGTTATTCATGAATCTTTTGTTTGTGCCTTTCCATGTTGCATCATAGTTTCTTTGCCTATTGCTAGAACTTTGTTTTTCATCTTATGATTGAAGTACTATGATCCTAGCTTTGAATGTTTTGCAAATACTTTGATCAAGTCTTTGATGGTGCATGTCACCTCAAAAATTATTCTTTCTTTTTATCACTTACCTACTCGAGGACGAGCAGGAGTTAAGCTTGGGGATGTTGACACATTGCAAATGTATCTATAATTTTTTATGTTCCATGCTTGGTTTTATCCACTTTCTTGTGTTTTGTCCACACTTTGGAGTACTTTTCATATGATTTCTTGGAATAACCTATTAACAAGATGCCACAGTGCCAGTTGCCTGTTTTCTGCTGTTTTTGGTTCCAGGAAATTAAGAAAATCAATATTCTCAGAATTGGACCGGACAAAAGCCAAAGTTGATATTTTCCCGGAAGACTCACGGAGCCAGAAGGAGAGTGAGAGAGGGGCCACAGGGTGGCCACACCACCCCATGGCGCGGGTCCACCTAGGCCGCGCCAGGGCATGGTGTGGGCCCCCTGGCTGGCCACCGACCTTGCCTCCTTCGCCTAAAAGAGCCTCCTAATGCATAAACCCTAAAAAATCAAGCCTCCAGCCACGAAAAGTTCCGCAGTGCCGCCGCCACCGAAGGGGAGATTCGGGGGACAGAAAGTCTCTATTCCGGCACCCTGCCGGGACGGGGAAGTGCGCTCGGAGCCATCTCCATCGATCTCCACCACCATCTCCATCACCGTTGCTGATTCCCATGATGAGGGAGTACTTCTCTCTCGAGGCTAAGGGTTCTACCGGTAGCTATGTGTTCATCTCTATCTCTATGGATGATCATATTGTGACCATGAGGTTTGTAATCTAGTAGATTTACCTTGCTACTCAAGTGCTTAATAGATCTCTGCTCTCCCCATGTGTGTGAAAGTGACAGCGTGCTCACCATGGTGGCACTTAGGCTAGGGGTTACAAATACTTGTTATGAGTTATATTTGGAGTTGGATGTCTTTATGAAATTGTGGTGTTTGTTGGACTAATCTAGTTCTCAAGGTGACAGTGTGGGGTTTTCTACATGGGAAAGGCTAACTTTGAGGTGTGCTGTTATAGCCCTACCATCGATTAGAGTGTCCAACCGGAGAGTAGTTAAGAGTAGTATCATAAAAAGAAGTTATTTATATGAGAGTGTTCACTAGTGAAAGTATGATCCCTAGGCCTTGTTTCTAAGCTTTGATACACCGTTTGCAATTAGATCTGTTACATGTTTGCTTGCTTCCATCTTTATTTCAGTTTGCCTTTAGTCTCTTCCACTCCATCAGGTTATCTTCTATCACCGTTACCACTTATAATTATTCATACCACTTGTATTTCACTATCTCTTCGCCGAACTACTGCACCTATACACCTGCCAAGTGTATTGGGTGTGTTGGGGACACAAGAGACTTCTTGTATCTTGATTGCAGGGTTGCTTGAGAGGGGATACCTTTGACCACTTCCTCCCTGTGTTCGATAAACATTGGGTGATGCACTTAAGGGAAAACTTGCTGTTGTTCTACAAACCTCTACACTTGGAGGCCCAACAACTGTCTACAAGAATAGAAGTGCGTAGACATCGGCGAGTAGAGTAAATTCCAGGACCTTTACAATATATATGCATGCAAAACAAATTGTGTTTTCTGTCTCCTTCACTACCTTATCACCACCCACACCCTGGTCGGCTGATCTCTCCCTCATCCACAACATGGTGCTGCGCACATGCGTCGACCAATGATCTACCTTGTGTCGGTGGCTCCGTGTCTGTGTTTGGCGTGTTCATCAGCAGCGTTGGTGGGAACCATTTTGGTCCTTGGCGGGAAAAAGTATTACTACCACAATAGAGTAGCAATTCAAACTTTCCTGATTTCAAAATTTTCACTTCCTTCACAAACATCCGGGGGGAAGGATATTCAATAGATTGCCATTCGTAGTACTACTACAGGGTATAGTGAGTAGTACCAAAGGAAACTTTTTTTGACGATAGTACGAAAAGAAACTTCATTCAACCATTAACATAACATCACGAGTTTACATACATAGGACTCGCTGCTGAACTAGTGCAGGTCCGGCGCCTCCTAGCACCTAGTCAATGCCGCCAGCGGTAGCTCGTTAGACATTGGCACCAACGACAGCTCTAGTGATAGAGCCAGCTCCTGACTCATTGGCACCACTAGATAAGGAGGTGGACTTCGTGAGCCATCGACGGCACCTCCGGAGCCATCGGCGGCTCCGGGAGGACACTATGGATGAAGTTGCTGTTGTTGGGGAACTGGTCCTAGTAGTTGGTGAAAATATTGGCGTCGGTGAACACCACCTTCTCGCAGCCGCAGTGGAAGGCCTAGCCATAGAGGAGACGGGCGTCCCTAGAGTTTACGAACTTGACCTTCAACGTACTGTCTGGATTGTCGTAGAGGCCGTACATCTGGTACATGCGGTGACCATACCCAGCGTCGAGGAAGGGACAAACTAGTTGCCACATTGTTCTCCGTGGGCAGAAGGCCCAAATGCATAGGCATTGTCCTCCTGTGTGGCGATGTCAGGGTCTTTGCACTCCGGTAGGGCGGGCGACAGCCGGGAGGTGGCCATGGATGACAGACGAGGACGGAGATGGTTGCTGGAAGCGGGGGATTAGAGATGGTTTGGTGCGAGGAAGGGGAGAGATTAAATAGGAAGGAGGTTATCCGAGATTAATGTGGCAGATTACCATAGCGAGGGGACAATCAATGTCGCTGATGAAGCCTATGCATGCGGACAATATCAATGAAGATGACTAGGGTAAGCGATTGGACGGAATGATGACTTTGCTACCCGCACTCGATGGCCCAGTCATAATTTCGTGGCGCGTCCAAGGAGACCGCGACCTCCCCAATTTGTGGGCCCTACGTGGATGACTGAGTTGATGGGTGAAAACAAATTGATAAAGTGAGCTATTTCCTATTAAAATATTGTGGTTATGATATAGGGGAGCTAATTTAGGGTTGCTCCTAAGGATGCAACAGTCAAAATTCAAAGTTATTCGTACACTATATAGTGGTAAGACAATATAAAAGGTAAATCTCAAAAAATTATAAATTTGATCGACATCTATAAAGTATGGGTATATTAGGTTCGAGTATTTGTATCATGTAAAACTCAATGTTGATTAGCTATACCTAATATACTTGAAATTTTGGTAACATGGTCTACAGAAACGGGGGAGAAGATTCTAGAATGATGGAGAACTGCGTTTTGAGGTTTGTGCATAGTGTTTGTTGTGCTAAAGATTATCAATAGTATCTTTAATATGCTAGAATGGAAAATAAGATCCAACGGCTGGCAATGTTAGGATTCACAAGTCTAGATCCAATGCTCAATATTCGAAATTATTCATTGAGCGTTGGATCAAGACTTGTGAATCCCAACATTGCTAGCCTTTGGATCTTCTTCTCCATTCCATCATCTAGAAGATCGATAGTACTAATTGATAGTATTTCTTATCTTATCTTATCTTACCACTATATAATCGACAAATAACTTTGAATATTGACCATTATCGGATCAAGACTCATGAATCCCAACATTGCCAGCTGTTGGATCTTCTTTCCATTTAAAGCACCGAGAAGATGCTATTGATAGTCTTTCTTTTCTCTTATCTTACCACTATATAGTGTATGAATAACTTACTAGAACTAGTAAAAGGCACGTGCTACACCCATATATATACTGTATGAAATGTTATTTAGTAACGAACATTAAGTTCTTGTTAACCAACAGTCTTGTTAGAGAAAAAAGACATACATTAAATCTAGTAGTAAGTTGCACGTGCCTTGCATGTGAGACTCATATAGTAGACATATGACATATCATCACTATATAAAATTATAATTGGTAAAGAACAAAAATTTATAAATTTCAACAACATCTATAAAGTATGGGTGTATATTTGGTCCTTGTAATTTGTATCATCATGTAGAAGTCAAAGATTATTAGCTACCTAACACATGAAATTTTTGATAACATGGTCTAGAGAAACAAGGGAGAAGATTCTAGTATGATGGAGATGTGTGTTTTGAGGTTTGTGCATTGCATTCATTATGTCGAAGACTATCAATAGACTCTTCTAGATGCTATAATAGAAAAGAACATGCAAAAGCTATTAATGTTGGGGTTCACGAGTCTTGATCCAACAGTTAACATTCAAAGTTATTCGTTGTCAACACACGGATTTTCAATCCCAGATGCCTGTTATGCCATACCTTGCAATCCCAGGATTACCATTTTTGCGAGACATAACAGATTGGTATCACCGTACATCATCCATTACAAACCATAATAAAGGTCTTACAAATAAAGGATCTCATGATCCAGTCTTAATACAATCAAACCAGCGGAAAGTAAACGTAGTAGGGGCTCCATCTTCAGAGTCATAGGCAATGCTGACGATGGGAGATGATCCTAGTTGTCATAGACCTCCTGCTGTCTATCTTCCTGGTAGTCCTCCTCATAGTCTGGCCACGAGAATAGCCAGGGGCAAAGCCATGAGTACTCTTTAAGTACTCGCAAACTATCACTAACAAGTAATGTAGTTCTAGTAGGAATCTTAAGCTCTAGGTTTATTTGCAAAAAGGCAAGTTTATTTCATACTGATTTTAGAAGTAAAGAAAACTAATTTTATTTTCTACATCACCTAAGTGGGAACTAAGTTTTCATGTCCACAACCCTGTTGTGGTCAACTCAAAGTTATAGTTCAATTCACAAGTAATTTTTGAAAACATCTGACAACTAAATAGTATGGCCACTCCAACTGTCCATAACCGTGGACGCGGCTATTCGAATAGTTTGACACTCTGCAGAGGTGGTACACTTTCACCACAAAATTCGATACATCCGTCAGGGATAACCCTGAATCATCATACTTAGTATGCGGATAATCAACCCTAACCTTTCAATTACACACTCTAGTATAGGCACCTCCCCTATGAGCTTGGCCTCCCAGCCAAGGCCATCTTCCATCCTGGGCACTGCATAGGTGGACATTCACACTCACGAGGTAGCCTCAGCTCAACCTCTTTCCGCGAGGGAACCCATACTAAGGCATATAAACTTCCAGTTAAGCCCTCCCCAATTCGGGTATTGTGGTTATACGGTAAAATTGGAATGGTATTGCATCTGAACCCAACCATCAGTTTTATAAAGGGCTAAGGCCCATGCCTCAACATTTTCATCATCAAATCCTTTTTTGTTCATAACACATGTCAAAACATTTCAATAGAATGAACCATCATTCCAAGATTTTCATAAGCATTTTCACCAAGTATTCCCATCTAAAGTGATCAACTTTTATGCATAGCACTAGCCACTATAGTTGAGGGTATTCACTAATGAGGGGTGCTACTCAAGTGTAACTATCCACTCTAGTTTTCATGTTTTTGGATGGTATCTAAGTATAACTACTTAGGCCTAGTTTTATACTCTTTATGGTATCTATAATATTTTCCCAATACTCACAAATCACTAACTAAAAGTAAAGAACTTTGGTAAAAGTAAAAGAATAAAGCTTGCAAGTAAAACTTGGGATTGGTATAATAAAAGTTGTATAACCAAAGCATGCCTCATGCATCTTGCATATGTTATCAGGTTTGCAAGTGTTAGCTTGCATAGTTCTAGCTTGCCTTGAGTAGTGCAGTGGTTGAAGTTCTCTTCTTCTTCTTCTTCTTCTTCTTCTTCTTCTTCTTCTTGGTAGTACTCCTCCTCCTCGTATCACGGGTCGGTACTATCGTCTATAAATGAATACGAGGTACACAATCACCAAACAATACTTAACTACTTCTATTTATCACACCAAGGCTCACACTTGATGATCTAGCGTCATCACAATCATTGCATGAAAGAAAGATCTAATTTTATTTGTCTTATTTTGGAAAAGTAATTTCTTCTCATTTAAAATACTTAAGATTTAATATTCTCCAATTAAAATATGTGATCATGTGGTCACATGTCATCACCACATATTCTTATACTTGGGAATGTGATTTAAAATGGTGGTCATATTTTATAAAGTTAAATATTACTATTAATACAATTAAAGTGACTAGAAATGCCCATATAGCATTCTTTTAGTACTATTCCAATGTCACTGCATGTAAACCTAAATATTTTTACATGTTGAGATAGATCTTGTCAAAAGTGATTTCTGAGAGTTGGAATCAACTCAAAAGCATTTATGGTTGATTTTTGAAAAATGTTTAAAGTTGTTAAAGTCTCTGTCTTGTTATTTTTAGTATAGGTGATATTTAATTTCAAATGGTTTGAATCCAACGAGCTTGGATATATATTTTGAATACCTTCCTAACAAAATTGGAATCATGCAATTTGGTTCAGTGAAACTCTTTGAATTGATTTTTAAATCTACTAATAGAATCTAGATTTAGCTAAAATGGAAAAAGCTTATTAGAATCTACGGGCTCTTCATGGGAAACCTAACTGGGCCAGCCCAACTGCACAGTGCTGGCACAGCGGGCTGCTGACAGGACGCTCCCACGCGATAGCGACTAAACTAAACCGAATGGTATCTTTCAATCTGGGCTGTGCGATTAGACTAGGATCTACGGCTGTCATGCATCATCTATGACGAACAGCTCCGGCGAGACTGAACTCTAACGACGATGGTGGGGGTACGTGGGGGCTCACCTGGGCTCCAGCTAAGGTCAACGCTGGGGGCGAACAATGTTGTAGACGCCAGTGGTTCGAATGGTGGTCGCGGCGGCTCCTGGGGTGGCTCCTACCTCCGGTTCCTATTCTCCTCTACAGCGGCGGGCTCCGGTGTAATTCCGGTGATGTGGTGCTCGCCTTGCTAAGGGAGAGGTGTGAGAGGTGTCTGAGAGAGAGGAGAATGGAATGGTGTGGGGAATGAGGGCTGGGGTGGCCTCTACTTATACACCGGCGAGAGGGACAAATCGGGATGGCTCGGCCTCGTCGGCGACGTTGATACAGGGGGCTATAGGCATGGGTGAGGGTAGGGGTCGACGCGGTGCTTCAGGGAGGTCATCATGCGATTGATGCCGTGGCAAGGGGCGGTCGAGAACGGTCGGTGTTCTAGGTGGAAATGGCGGTGTTCGAGACGGCGCACAGTGGCTACGGTCCACGCGGCGGCGAACAAGCGTGTTTGGGAGGTACCTAGGGTCACGGTGAGTGCAGGCACGCACGGTGAGGGCGAGGCGCGGCGTGTGCGTGCGTGTCGGCTGCGGTGCTCTGGCACGCTCTCGGCATGGCAGACAGAGAGGTGGGTGCGACGATCACGCGTGGTCCATGGCTTGCCTGCGGTCAAGGGTTAGACAGAGGGTGGTGATGGACGGTTGCCTGTCTCCTGGGTATCGTGGGAGAGAGCGGCGCTGGCCGAGGCGAGTGGTCCTTGGTCGATCGGCGCGGCACTGGTGCAAACAGCAAGAGGGCAAGCTGGTCTGCTGCACTGCTAGGCACTAAGGGAGACCAGGGGAGTGAAATGAGGGGCTAGTGGTAAGTGATCACTCCACAGAACAGTAGAAGTTAGGTAGTGTTGATTTGTGTCGGCCAGGTGCTTGACCAAATGGCCACATGAAATTAAGATTTGATTTTTTGAATGAAATTTTGTGAGTGTGTTTGTCACAAGCTTGAGTGTCTATGGTTGCTTGGGTTTTCCAAGGTGAATTGATTTGAGTGGTTTTTGAAAAATAGTGATCTATGCATATGAACTTGATTCAATTTTGAATTGTCCTTTAAATCGATTTGGAATTTGTTTCTGGTGGTTTTTAAAGTGGGCTTGGGTTCACTTTTACTTGGACTAGCAAGGGGTGAAAAGAATTGGAAAAGTTTATATTAGAAATCTTTTACTAGAGACACCCAAAGTGGTCTAGTGGTTAATTTTGGTCAAAATGACCATTTGATCATATGATTCATATTTGAATTTCCTTTCTTTGGATTTTGTTTGTAAATGGCCTAGATGATGTAGTATTTATCTTTAAACCATTCCTTATCATTTGTAGCAATCCAACATGGCAATTGCACTCATTCATACACTAGTGCAATTCACACATACACTCATATTTAATTTAATAATAAAAGTTTTTGTTAACCCTAAAATTGGGTGATTAGAACTTGATAATCTTGATTAATATTTTTGGGGTGTTACAACCGTTCACTCCTTAAACAAAATCTCAACCCGAGAATTAAGAAAACTAGGAACTAAATAGATTTGGAAACTCAGTCCTAATGTAATCTTCTCGCTCCCAAGTAGCTTCTTCTTCAGTATGGTTGCTCCACTAGATCTTGAGAAACTTGATACTCCGGGTCCTGGTGGTTGATGCGCTCGACTTTCGACGTAGAGCTCGTTGGGAACCCCAAGAGGAAGGTACGATGAATATAGCAGCAAGTCTTCCCTCAGTTATGAAACCAAGGTTTAATCGAACCAGTAGGAGCAAGGAAACACCCCAAGGTGTTACTAGCTGAGCTTTGGCAGGGTGCACTACCGATGCTAGTAGCAACGTGGAGTCATGCACAACACAACCACAGAACTTTGTCCCCAACTTGCGATGAGGTTGTCAATCTCACCGTGTTTTGCGGAAAACAAAGGATTAAACGTATCGAATGGAAAGAAGTAAAAGTTTGCAGAAAGTAAACACAAAGCAGTAAAAGATTGTAGATTGTATGTAAAGTAAAAGGACCGGGATCCATAGTTCACTAGAGGTGGCTCTACTTAGATAGATAACATGCTGGGTGAACAAATTACAGCGGGGCAATTGACAAACACCGAGAAAACAATACATGCATATACTAATCATCTTGACTCCTCTGAGACTCTATTGGGCATTACAACATAATACATAGACCGCCATCCAACTGCATCTATGACTAATAATCCACCTTCAGGTTATCATCCGAACCCCCTCTAGTATTAAGTTGCAAGCAACATATTATTGCTTTATGAACTGCGTGTAAAGTAAACAATACGATTGTTCTATGAACAAAGGTTTGTTATTTTCTCCCTAGTAGCAACAGCACATCTAGTACCTTAGAGATTTCTGTCACTTCCCCATTACCAGAGGCATGAACCCACTATCGAGCATAAATACTAACTCTTGGAGTTGCTAGCATCTACTTGGCCAAGATAGCTACTAACAATTGAAAGCATGCAAGATCTCAAATAACAAAGACATGATAGAATCAATAATCAATCTGAAATAGCATCTCAATATCCATCGGATCCCCGCATACACAACATGTATGGATTACAAATAGATGATCTTGATCATGAACGGAGCTTACAAGATCTAAACATGAAATCACAAAGGAGGAGAAACCAGCCATCTAGCTACTACATGGATCCGTAGTCCAAGGATGAACTACCCACACATCACACCGGAGGCTTGCATGGTGATGAAGAAAGCCTCCAGGGTGAGTTCCCCTCTCCGGTAGGGTGTCGGGAAGAGCTTCAGATCCCTCCCGATCTAGGGATGGAGATGACGGCGGCTACAGACTCTTTCATGGATTTTTGATCGGGTACTTAGGGTTTTCGCCCCGAGGGCAACTTATAGTCAGAAGGAGAGGCCGAGGGGGTGCCGGGAGCCACCACACCACCCCCTGGCACGGGCCAGGCCTGGTCGCGCGGCCAGGTGGTGTGGCCGGCTCCTGGCCCTTCTCCGTCTCGTATTCTGGCACTTGATCCCTTCCGGAAAAATAGGCACTTTGGCTTTTGTCCTGTCCAATTCCGAGAATATTCATTTTCTGACTTTCCTGGAACCAAAAACAGCCGAAAACAGGCAGCTGACACTGTGGCTCTTGTTAATAGGTTAGTCCAAGAAATCATATGAAAAGTACTCCAAAGTTGGAACAAAACACAAGAAAGTGGATAAAACCAAGCATGGAACATCAAAAATTATAGATACATTTGCAATGTATCAGTGGTTCTGAAGGCTTCTTCCAAAATACGAATGGGTACTTCACGATAGGTTAGATCCTTGTTGATATCTATGGCTCTATGATCGATATTCTTGAAAACTTCGGTCTTCTCCGGAACTTCTAGGCATTTGCGAAGTAACGAGATATGGAACACATCATGTATGGATGACATCTCCTCCGGCTGTTCCAGTTTATATGATCTTGTCCTCGGCGGTTCAAAATCTTGAAGGGTCCAATATATCTGGGGCCTAACTTCCCTTTCAGTTGAAGGTCAGGTCTCGACGCCTCTTGTCAGCATAACTCTTCTATCTCGATTGGGAGGTCTTGAGGTGTTCACGGACTTTGTGAAACCTTCTCTTCGGCTTCTCATAGGATGTCGAGTCCAAAAATCTGACTCTCTCCTCCTTGCGACCAATTCAGAGGGGTACGACACTTCCTTCCATACAGAAATTCAAAGGGGGCCATTTGCAAACTAGCTTGATAATTGTTGTTGTATGAGAATTCTGCGAAAGGTAGACAATCTTCCCATTTTGATCCATATTCTAGCACACAAGCTCTCAACATATATTCTAATATTTGGTTGACTCTTTCAGTTTGTCCATCGGTTTGTGGGTGGTAAGTTGTGCTGAAGTTCAGCTTGGTTCCTAATCCTTCTTGGACTTTCTGCCAAAATCTTGAGGTAAACTGGGTTCCTCGATCCGATACTATGGTCTTAGGGGTTCCATGCAAATAGACGATTCTAGCAATGTACATCTCTGCTAGCTTCGAACTCTGGTAGGTGGTCTTGACATGTATAAAATGGGATACCTTGGACAGTCTATCAACTATGACCCAAATAGAGTCATTTCCCCTACTAGATGTAGGCAAACTGATGATGAAATCCATTCCGACAGAATCCCATTTCCATTCCGGAATTTGCAATGGTTGCAAAAGTCCCGCAGATCGCTGATGTTCCGCTTTGACTCTCTGACAGATATCAGACTTGGCTATGTAGCTTCCGATTTCTCTCTTCATCTTGTTCCACCAAAATTACTCCTTCAAATCCTGATACATCTTCGTTCCTCCGGGATGGATAGAATAAAGAGTATCATGAGCTTCCTGCATGATAACTTGTTTCAACTTAGAATCTGCTGGTACACAGATGTGTCCTTTGTACCACAAAACTCCTTCTTCATCTTCGGTGAATCCAGGTACCTTCCCTGTACCGATATGATGCTTGATTCCGTCGATACTTGCATTTCATTTCTAGGCTTCCTTGATCTGACTGATCAAAGTGGGTTGAAGTTCAATGCTAGCTAAAAATCCTTTGCTAACTAGCTCCATTCTAAACTGCTCCAACTCTTCATGCAAACTTGGCTGGGCTTTTTTTATCATGGTGATTAATCTACATGGCAATCTGCTAAGACCATCCACTACCACATTCGCTTTGCCAGGGTGATAGTGAATGTCAAGGTCATAATCCTCGATTAACTCTATCCATATCCTTTGCGTCATATTCAACTCCTTCTAGGTGAAAATATACTTCAGACTCTTGTGATCCGAATAAATCTCACATCGGTTACCTATAAGGTAATGACGCCATGTCTTCAAAGCTAAGACTGTGGCTGCTAGTTCTAAGTCATCTGTAGGGTGGTTCTGCTCATGTTGCTTCAGTTGTCTAGACAGATATGATATGACTTTGCCTTCTTGCATCAACACACATCCGAGACCAATCTTGGATGCATCACAATACACATCAAAAGGCTTCTTGATATCTGGCATAATCAGAATTGGTGCTGAAATCAATCTCTTCTTGAGCTCTTGAAAACTTGCTTCACATTTGTCAGTCCATTCAAACTTCTTATCTTTCTTCAACAACTGGGTCATTGGTCTTGCGATGCTTGAAAATCCTTCTACAAACTTGCGGTAATATCCCGCTAATCGGAGAAATGCGTGGACTTGAGTGTGAGTGGTTGGGGCTATCCATTCTTCAACATCCTTAATCTTGGCGGGATCAATAGTGACTCCTCATGCTGATACGATATGTCCAAGGAATCCTACTTCCTTCAACCAGAACTCACATTTGCTAAACTTGGCATACAACTTATGTTGTTTCAAGGATGGTTCTTAGGTGTAGCTCATGGCCTTCTTCTGACATGGAATATATCAGAATATCATCGATAAAAACAATGACAAACTTATCTAGGAAGTTGATAAAAATCTTATTCATGAGATTCATGAAATAAGCGGGGGCATTGGTTAATCCAAAAGACATGACAGTGTACTCATACAATCCATATCTGGTGGTAAAGGCAATCTTTGGAATATCCGTTGCACGAATCTTGAGTTGATGATAACCAGTTCTAAGATCAATCTTAGAAAACACTTTGGCACCAGTCAACTGGTCAAACATATCCTCTATCTTCCGCAGTGGGTACTTGTTCTTGATGGTGACATCATTCAGCTTCCGCTAATCCATACACAAACGGTTACCTCCATCTTTCTTATCCACAAACAAAACATGCGATCTCCATGGCGATGCGCTTGGTTGAATTGGACCTTTCTCCAGCATAGCATCAAGTTGCTTCTTCAGCTCCACTAATTCAGATGGTTTCATACTATAAGGTCTATGAGCTATGGGTCTAGTTCTAGGAACTAGTTCAATGATGAACTCGATATCCTGATCTGGGGGCATACCAGGCAATTCATCTAGGAACACGTCGGGGTATTCACAGACTACTCTGACTTGATCTAGGGTTGGTTGGGCTAGACTCTTGGTGCATTTGAATTAACGGGGCAATGTCTCAGATACATGCTCTACTGATACTCTAGTGCTACTAGTCATTGTTATGGCTTTCTTGGCACAGTCGATCAATCCTTTATGTTTCAACATCCAACCCATTCCTAGTACTACTTCCAAACCTTTGGTTCCAAGTACTATTAGATTAGCATAAAAATCTATTCCATGGATTCTGATAGGTACAGCCTTGCAAATTTTTCTAGCTTTGGTGGTTGAACCAGGTATTTGAACTATCATAACATGCTTCAATTTTGTTGGTTGAATCTTACTAGTGCATGCAAATTCTTCTGTAACAAATGAGTGCGATGCTCCAGAATCAAACAACACTCTTGCAAGTACTGAGTTAACAGAAAACATACCCAGCACGACATTTGGCGCTTCCTGAGCTTCTTCAGCATTCATGTGGAACAGACGGCCGTTGCGGTTAAGCGAGTTCCCTGGGGCAAATCTCCTTCCAGGCTGAACACGGTGTTGCTGCTGAGCGGGTGCATTCACATTAGTTGCTGCTGCAAGCTTCTTCGGGCACTCGTTGGTGTAGTGACCCTTGACTCTGCATGCAAAGCAAGTAATCTGGGACTTGTCTTTTCCTGCGATAGGCACAACATTGCTTCCAGTCCTTAGGGTAGTATTATTATTGTTGTTGTTGTTGTTGTTGGACTTGGGCGCTGCACAGTTGAAGTTATTGGAGTTGCCGGGGTTATTATTGTGGTTTCCTCCAGACCTTCGGTTTCCTCCTCCACGATTGGGATAGCTTGGATGGGACATGGGTCTGTTGTTTCTTCCGGCATATCTTGTAGACGGGTTGGGGCAATACTTCTGTGTATGGTGGGATCCAGGCCGGTGCATCAGGCGACGTTTGCGGTTGTCATTGGCTTGGTTTATCTTCCCTTCCATCTGAATGGAAGAATCCACTAAAACTTCAATATCATCAAAGGGAATGTTGACTAGCACGGTTTGCATCTCATCATGTAGTCCGTTTAGGAATCTATCTTTCTTCTTTGCTTCTGTGTCAATCTCATCAGGGGCATATCTAGCTAGTGACAGAAATTTGTCACGGTATTCCACCACAGTAATCCTTCCTTGTTTCAATTCTCTGAACTCATCCCTCATCCTCTTAATCACACTTGGGGGCACATGAGTCTGGCTGAACTTGATTTTGAACTCATCCCAAGTCATCATCCGACCTCCGTTCATGGTACGGTTTCTATTCCACCAGGATCTTGCATCACCTGCCAGATAATGGGTGGCAAATAGTACTTTTCATTGGCTTCAACTCCTGTGACCTCTAAGTTGTTCTCCATGGTTTGCAGCCAGTCATTAGGATCTAAGGGCTCTTCAGACTTATAAAAGATAGGTGGGTTGGTATTCTGAAAGTTCTTGAGCTTGGATCCATGGTTATCCTGGTTTCTGTGACCTTGATTATTGTGGGCCATCTGAGATATCAGTTGGAGAGTGGCTAAGTTGGCTTGATGTTCGGCTCTACTAGCTTCACGGTCAGAAACTAGCATTTGCAGAATCTGTAGCATTGGGTCTTGAGATGAACTGCTTCCACCAAGATTTCCACGAGTGATCTGAAGACTGAGATAGATAATAAGATAAGAGGGAAATCTCTAAGGTTCATGGTTTTGTTTTAAAAGCTTTAACTTTGAGTTTTGACTCGGGTTTCGTAAACAAATAAATTCCCCTCATTCATTCATTCCAAGCACACAATACAAACACACACCACAACACAAATAGAAAACAAATGGTTTTAAGAACCATTCTGTGAAGCTACGATACAGTGGGACCGGATACAACTCATTCCTATGGTAGTGCTCAAGTGCATCTAATCATCATCAATGAAGGCGGAATCATCATCATCAGTGTGGAACTCCATGGCATCGTCTTCCAGGTAGTCATCATCATCACTGAGGTAAGAGTAGAGATCTCCACGGATATCTTCACCTTACTCCTCCTTCGCTTCGAGCTGGATTTCTTGTTCACGGATGGTCTTCTCGAGAGTGTCCACCTTCTTGCGCAGACGATCGATGATGCGATCCTTCTTGTCACACTAACGATGAAGCGATTGGCACTCCTTGGCGAGGATGGCGAGGGTCTGATCCTTCTTGACTACAATGGCATGGTTGTGGTTGGCGTAGGCACGAACGTTGTCCAAAGCTTGTTGTCTATCATACACCATGAAGTGGAGATTATCCACTTGGTGCTTCAGCTCCTGGTGTCCTTGCATCTCCAAGGGCATTCCCATAGAATCACGCCTTGCATAGTGAGCAAAGCGAGTTCCCTGGATCTGGTTGATGTTTTGCCACACAGACGGGCAAGAGCTTCTTGCATAGCCCTGGCTAATCCATCTAGCCAGTTGTTCTCCCGAACGCTGAATTGGATCTTCTCCGAAGTGGGTGCTTTCATCTTGCCTCTGAGATCTGCAATTATCAGCCAAGGTAGTTATCCTCCTTGCTGATCATTGAGTTGTGCCCTGAAGAACTCTGGGTGCGGGTGCTCAAGATACTCTGCGACTGCATCTAGATCCCTCTCAAAGATCAGGTGGCCTCCATTGCCTAGCTGGTAGAATTTGCAATACTTGACCTCCATCTATAAGAATTTAGGGTGAGCAAGTTAGTGGGGTGATCAAGTGTGTCAAATTTTTAGGTAGGATTGCAAGAATTTTTTAGGAACATGAATTTTTTTGAAAGAATCTCAAGGATAAGAGTGGGAATAGGTTTTCATAAATACTCACTTCTTTTGTTTTGAAACTATTTTTTTGTTCAGACGTCCATTCTAACTAGGGTATCCTATGGTCAGGACGGCTCTGATATCAACTTGTCAACACCCGGATTTTTAATTCCAGATGCCTATTATGCCATACCTCGCCATCCCCGTATTACCATTTTTGCGAGACATAACATATCGGTATCACAGTACATCATCCATTACAAACCATAATAAAGGTCTTACAAATAAAGGATCTCATGATCCAGCCTTAATACAATCAAAGCAGCGGAAAGTAAACGTAGTAGGGGCTCCATCTTCAAACTCACAGACAATGCTAACGATGGGAGATGATCCTAGTTGTCATAGACCTCCTGCTGTCCATCTTCCTGGTAGTCCTCCTCATAGTCTGTCCATGGGAATAGCGAGGGACAAAGCCATGAGTACTCTTTAAGTACTCACAAACTATCACTAACAAGTAATGTAGTTCTAGTAGGAATCTTAAGCTCTAGGTTTATTTGCAAAAAGCTAGGTTTATTTCATACTAAGTTTAAAAGTAATGAAAACTAATTTAATTTTCTACATCACCTAAGTGGGAACCAAGTTTTCATGTCCACAACCCTGTTGTGGTCAAGTAAAAGTCATAGTTCAATTCACAAGTCATTTTTGAAAACATCTGACAACGGAACAGTATGGCCACTCCAACTGTCCATAACCGCGGACGTGGCTATTCGAATAGTTTGACACTCTGCAGAGGTGGTACACTTTCACCACAAAATTCGATACATCCGTCAGGGATAACCCTGTATCATCACACTTAGTATGGGGATAATCAATCCTAAACTTTCAATTACACACTCTAGTATAGGCACCTCCCCTATGAGCTTGGCCTCCCAGCCATGGCCATCTGCCATCCTGGGCACTGCATAGGTGGACATTCACTCTCACGAGGTAGCCTCAGCTCAACCTCTTTCTACAAGGGAACCCATAATAAGGCATATAAACTTCTAGTTAAGCCCTACCCAATTCGGCTACTGTTGTTGTACGGTAAAATTGGAACAGTATCGCATCTGAACCCAACCATCAGTTTTTATAAAGGGATAAGGCTCATGCCTCAACATTTTCATCATCAAATCCTTTTGTGTTCATAACACATGTCCAAACATTTCAATAGAAAGAACCATCATTCCTAGATTTTCATAAGCATTTTCACCAAGTATTCCCATCTAAAGTGATCAACTTTTATACTTAGCACTAGCCACTATAGTTTAGGGTATTCACTAATGAGGGGTTCTACTCAAGTGTAACTATCCACTCTAGTTTTCATGTTTTTGGATGGCATATAAGTATAACTACTTAGGCCTAGTTTTTTATACTCTTTATGGTATCTATACTATTTTTCCAATACTCACAAATCACTAACTAAAAGTAAAGAACTTTGGTAAATGTAAAATAATAAAGCTTGCAAGTAAAACTTGGGATTGGTATAATCAAAGTTGTATAACCAAAGCATGCCTCATGCATCTTGCATCGGTTATCAGGCTTGCAAGTGCTAGCTTGCATAATTCTAGCTTGCCTTGAGTAGTGAAGTGGTTGAAGCTCTCTTCTTCTTCTTGGTAGTACTCCTCCTCCTCGTATCCCGGGTCGGTACTATCGTCTATAAATAAATACAAGGTACACAATCACCAAACAATACTTAAGTACTTCTATTTATCACACCAAGGCTCACACATGATGATCTACAATCATCACAATCATTACATGAAATAAAGATCTAATTTTATTTATCTTATTTTGGAAAAGTAATTTCTACTCATTGAAAATACTTAAGATTTAATATTCTCCAATTAAAATATGGGATCATGTGGACACATGCCATCACCACATATTCTAATACTTGGGAATGTGATTTAAAATGTCACTGCATGTAATCCTAAATGATTTTACATATTCCGATAGATCTTGTCAAAAGTGATTTTTGAGAGTTGGAATCAACTCAAAAGCATTTATGGTTGATTTTTGAAAAATATTTAAAGTTGGAAAAGTCCCTGTCTTGTTATTTTTTGTATAGCTGATCTATAATTTCAAATGGTTTGAATCAAATGGGTTTGGATAGATATTTTGAATACCTTTCTAACAAAATTGGAATCATGCAATTTGGTTCAGTGAAACTCTTTGAATTGATTTTTGAATCTACTGACAGAATCTAGATTTAATTAAAATGTAAAATGCTTATTTGAATCTACGGGCTCTGCTCGGGAAATCTAACTGGGCTGGCCCTACTGCACAGCGCTGGCGCAGCAGGCTGCTAACAGGACGTTCCCACGTGTCAGCGACTAAACTAAACCAAAACGGTATCTTTCAATCTGGGTCGTGCGATTAGACTAGGATCTACGTCTATCATGCATCGTCTACGAACGAACAGCTCCAGCCAGACTGAACCCTAACAGCGATAGTGGGGGTACGTGGAGGCTCACCTGGGCTCCAGCTAAGGTCGGCGATGGGGGCGAATGACGTTATAGACGACGATGTTTCGAATGGTGGTCACGGCGGCTCCTGGGTGGCTCTTAGCTCCGGTTCCTCTTCTCCTCTGAAGTGGTGGGCTCTGGTGAAATTCTAGTGATGTGGGTGCTCGCCTTGCTCTAGGGAGAGGTGTGAGAGGTGTCTGAGAGAGAGGGGAGTGGAATGGTGTGGCGAAAGAGGGATGGGGTGGCCTCTACTTATACATCGGCGAGAGGGACAGAGCGGGATGGATCGGCATCGTCGGGGACGTCGATACAGGGAGCTATAGGCATGGCTAAGGGTAGAGGTGGATGCGGTGCTTTAGGGCAGTCGTCGTGCGATTGAGGGCGCGGCAAGGGGCGGTCGAGAATGGTCGATGCTCTAGGCGGAAACAGTGGTTTTCGAGATGGCGCACAATGGCTACTATCCGCAGGGTGGCGAACGGGCATGTCTGGGAGGTTGCTAGGGTCACATCGAGTGCGAGCACACGTGGTGAGGGCGAGGCACGGCGTGTGCGCGCATGTCGGCTATGGCGCTCTGGCGTGCTCTCTGCATGGCAGACAGAGAGGTGGGTGCAACGATCACAGGTGGTCCATGGCTTGCCTGTGGTCGAGGGTTGGATAGAGGGTGGCGGTGGACGGTTGCCTATCTCCTAGGCATCGTGGGAGAGGGTGGCGTTGGCTGAGGCGAGTGGTCCTTGGTCGACCGGTGCGGTGATCTCGGGTGGCACGACACTGGTGCAAACGGCAAGAGGGGGAGCTGGTTTGCTGCACTGCTAGGCACTAAGGCAGACCAGGGGAGTGAAATGAGGGGATAGTGGCAAGTGATCACTGCACATAACAGTAGAAGTTAGGCAATGTTGATTTGTGGCTGCCACGTGCTCGACCAAATGACCGCATGAAATTAAGATTTGAATTTTTTAATGAAATTTGGTGAGTGTGTTTGTCACAAGCTTGGGTGTCTATGGTTGCTTGGGTTTGCCAAGGTGAATTGATTTGAGTGGTTTTTGAAAAATGGTGATCTATGCATATGAACTTGATTCAATTTTGAATTGTACTTTAAATAGATTTGAAATTTGTTTCCGGTGGTTTGTAAAGTGGGATTGGGTTCACTTTTACTTCTTCTAGCAAGGTGTGAAAAGAATTGGAAAAGTTTATATTAGAAATCTTTTACTAGACACCGAAAGTGGTCTAGTGGTTAATTTTGGTCAAAATGACCATTTGATCATATGATTCATATTTAAATTTCCTTTCTTTGGATTTTGTTTGTAAATGGCCTAGATGATGTAGTATTCATCTTTAACCATTCCTTATCATTTGTAGGAATCCAACATGGAAATTGCACTCATTCATACACTAATGCAATTCACACATACACTCATATTTAATTTAATGATAAAAGTTTTTGTTAACCCTTAACTTGGGTGATTAGAACTTGATAATCTTGATTAATATTTTTGGGTTGTTACATTAGTACACTATATAGTGGTAAGATAAGATCATGTAGAAGTCAACGATTATTAGCTACGAGGGAGAAGATTCTAGTATGATGGAGAAGTGTTTTTTGAGGTTTGTGCATAGCATTCATTATGCTGAAGACTATCTATATAATCTTCTAGATGATAGAATGGAAAAGAAGATCCAATGGCTGGAAATGTTGAGATTCGTGAGTCTTGAACCAACGCTCAATATTCAAAGTTATTCGTACACTATATAGTGGTAAGATATCTCTACTACTATAATGCAGCAATTTTAAATTGGATCCATAGCCACAATCCTAACCGTTGCACTGTTAAATCCAATGGTTTAGAGGAGCTGGATTTGTGTTGAATAGTACCTAGAGCAAACTCCACCATGCATGTTCTAGAACCATCATGTCACCACCCCCAAAATTTCATAGCAGAGTAGTATAATGGAACAATTTTGAATTGGATCCATAGCACCAATCCCGACCGTTGGGCTGTTAGATCCAATGGTTCTGAGCAGCTGGATTCGTGTTGAATAGTATGTACCTAGAGCAAACTCCACGATGTTCTAGAACCATCATGCCACCACCCCCAAAATTTCATAGCACATTAGGCAGTATTCTCAATATGTGTAGATAGTTATTATTAATAGACTTAATGTATGCATTTTTTCTCTAACAAGACTATTTGTTAATAACAAATTAATGTTTGTTAAATCACATTTCATATATTAGATAAAAAATGCATAAAGTAAGTCTATTAATAATAACTATCTACACATATTGAGAATACAACCTACTGTGCTATGAAATTTTAGGGGTGGTGACATGATGGTTCTAGAACATGGTGGAGTTTTCTCTAGGTACTATTCAACATGAATCTAGCTGCTCTGAACCATTGGATCTAACAACCCAACGGTCAAGATTGGTGCTATGGATCTAATTCAGAACTGCTCCATTATAGTAGTAGAGATTAATAATAACTATCTACACATATTGAGGATAGATCCTACAGTGCTATGGATTTTTTTGGGGAGGGGTGTGACATGATAGTTCTAGAACATGGTGGAGTTTGCACGGTGTACTATTCAACATGAATCCAGCTTCTCTAAACCATTGTCTCTAATAGTCCAATGGTCAGGATTGATGCTATGTATCCAATTCAAAACTGTTCCATTATAGTAGTAGAGATGGAGATATATAGTGCATAGATAACTTTGAATATTGACCGTTGAATCATGTCCCGCGAATCCCAACATTGCTACTAGCTGTTGGATCCTCTTTTCCATTCCATCACCTAGAAGATACTATTAATAGTCTTCCTTTTCTTATCTTACCAATAATATATATATAGTATAGGCCGGGATAACTTTGAATATTGGCCACTAAATCATGACCCGTGAATCCAAAAAATTGATGCTACTGTTGGACCTCTTTTCCATTCCAGCATCTAGAAGATACTACTGATAGTCTTTGTTATCTTATCTTATCTTAAAACTATATAGTGTACGGATAACTTTGAATATTCATCGTTAGATGAAGACTCGCGAATCCCAACATTGCTAGCCGTTCGATCTTCTTTTCCATTTTAGCATCGAAAAGATATACTATTTATAGTCTTTCTTTTCTTATCTTACCACTATAATATATAGTACAGGGATAACTTTGAATATTGGCCGTTGAATCACGACTCGCGAATTCCTAAATTGCTGCTAGCTGCTGGATCCCTTTTCCATTCCATCATCTAGAATATACTATTGATAGTCTTTGTTATCTTATCTTACCACTATATAGTGTACGAATAACTTTGAATATTGACCGTTGGATCAAGACTCGTGAATCCTACCATTGCCAGCCATTGGATCTTCTTTTCCATTTTAGCTTCGATAAGTTATACTATTAATAGTATTTATTTTCTTATCTTACCACTATTATATTTTTATTTTCTTACCACTATATACTGTACGAATAACTTTGAATACTGACTGTTGGATCAAGACACGCAAATCCCAACATTTCTAGCCGTTGGATTTTTTTCCATTCTAGCATCTAGAAGATTCTATTGATAGTCTTCATCACAATGAATGCTATGCACAAACCTCAAAACACACTTCTCCATCATTCTAGAATCTTCTCCCCCATTTCTCGAGACCGTGTTACCAAAATTTTCAAGTCTTAGATAGCTAATAATCATTGACTTCTACATAATATGCAAAGTACAAGAACCAAATATTGACACATACTTTATAGATGTTGGTCAAATTTATAATTTTCCTACTTTACCTATTATAATTTTGTATAGTGATGATATGTCAGACGTCCATTATCTGAGTCTCATGTGTAGAGCACGTGCAACTTGCTAGTATATATAGTGTACAGATAACTTTGAATATTGACCGTTGAATCATGACCCGCGAATCCCAACATTACTGCTAGCTGTTGGATCCTCTTTTCTATGCCATCATCAACAAGATACTATTGATATTCTTTGTTATATTATCTAAGATCTTAGATCTTAGAACTATGTACGAATAACTTTGAATATTGACTGTTGGATCAAGACCCTCGAATCCCAACATTGCTTGCCGTTGGATATTCTTTTCCATTGTAGCATCTATTATTGTTAGTATTTCTTACCTTATCTTACTACTATATAGTTTACGAATAACTTTCAAAATTGACCGTTGGATTAATCAAGATTCACGAATCCCAACATTGACAAAATCGTTGGATCTTCTTTTTTCGACTACTATAACTAGTAAGTTACACGTGTCCTACAAGTGAGACTCGGATAATAGTAGTCTGACATATCATCACTATATAAAATTATAATAGGTAAAGCAGAAAAAATATAAATTTAATCAACATCTATAAAGTATGGGTGTATATTTCGTTCTTGTACTTTGTATATCATGTGCAAGGCACGTGCAACTTACTAGTACTAGTACTACTCAAGTATTAATCATGTTTGTATTATTAGTACCCAACTTTTGGTGCCTAGTCGATCTGGTACTGCTGGCAAAGCAGCAAGGGCTCCTTCCACCGCAAATATTTTGCCTTGTTTAAAAAAAGGCTCCTCCACCCAAAATTTTGTCTCATCGCTACCTTTCATGAGAGAAAATTCCTGGCATCAATGCGGTAGTGGCTGCTATGCTCCACTCATGTATCTATGCCTGACACTTGTTTAGGTGGGAAGCATCACAACAGCCACCTCTTCCTTCCCATGTAAGCTTACGTGCAATGGAGTACAACCGTGCAGGCGCACCAGTGTAGAGAAAGTTGGGGCCCGTGGTGGTCCAGCCCAACTTTCCTTCTGTTTGCCTCGTGCTTTCACCCAAAATTGAGCTGTGGCTGGATATTTTCTTTCTCTTCCATATTAGGCTACTCATAGTGCTAAATAACTTAGGCTAGTAAAACTTTCACATGTCACTACAGTACCTTCAAAGTGTATTGGGTAATAACATGTGTAGTGTCATGCAAGGCCTAATTAATTAGGCCTACTTGTAGGAGTAGCTCATATCTCCTTGATGAAGGAGAATCATCCTTCTTCTCTCCTATTCAATGCGGCATTGGCTGCTCTGCTCATGCATCAGTGAATCTATGACTTTAATGGCACTTTTCTAGGTGGAGCATCACACCAGTCACCTCTTCCTTTTTTAGGGGAATCACAGTCACCTCTTCCTTCCCTTGGAGTACGGAGTACAACTGTGCAAGTGCAGCAGTGCAGAAGTTGTGGCCCTTGGTGGTCCAGCCCAACTTTCCTTCTGTTTGCCTCGTGCTTCCACCCAAAAATAAGCTCTGGCTAGATGTTTTATTTCTCTTCCATATTTTACGCTGCTCAAGTGCTAAATAACTTAGAATAGTAAAACTTTCACATGTTACTACCTTCATAGTATAGGGTAATAACATGTATCTAGTGTCACGCAAGGCCTAATTAATTAGGTTGTAGGAGTAGCTCATATGGAACTTGGTTTCGTTGACTCGACTCCACCACAATCTATATGATTCAAAGGATTTCCAAAGGAATTCTATAGGATAGCAATCCATAGGAAATTTTTCAATAGAATGTGTTTGTTTCAAATGAATAAATCCTACAAAACTCCTATTCATTACTTCCCTACACTATAATCCTTTAGGATTTATAACACGAGGTGAGACCTCTTGGAAAAATTCCTATGTGTCTATGAAATGTACCTAAACCATATAAAATTTCATATGTTTTTCCTGCGGTGCAATGAAACACCAAATCTTACTGATTCTTGCATTTTTCATTTCTATAGGATTATAAGTGAGAACGAGGCAATAGCCTAGTGGTTGGGTCATAGTTGGCGCATCCCAACGATTAGAGTTCGATCCCTGACAGGGACGAATTTCCAGAATTCTCATGCCGACCTGCTTCTACTATATTAAAAAAGTGTCTAGTTCCTCCTAGCATTGTTTCATCTTTTTTTATAAGTATCATGTCATTATATTCATGCACTTCTCCTATTCCTATGTTTTACAAATCCTTTGAATGGCACAAACCCTAAATACATGGTGTACACGCCCTACTATTTTACTTATAGCATGCTGACTAGTCCTCAAAGCAATTCCAATAGTATAGCCAACAACTTGCTTGTACAATACACTAGTTACCTCTAAAGGTTTACTGTACTTAGACATGACTACTTTATGTATAAATGGTCCACCTCATATACTCACAAAGTGCCTAGGATAAATATGGCCAACCATGTAGTAGTAACATACTACCTTGGATGCCATGAGGAATGATAAACACGAGTTTTGGTAACTTCCGTAAAACAATCCTTCGCAATATGGCCTAGTGGCCTACCATGTAGGAACATACCTTGGTTTGAAGCCAAACAACAAGGTATGATCATATTCACATTGTAATTTATGATAAGGTCCCCTTATTCGATATATTGGCGTATCTTGGCATGGTAAACAATGTTTATTACAATTGTAATTTTCCAATTTTTATGACTAAAAAAATTCGTTACAATTTTCCAAGTAAGTGTTTTTGTAAGAAAGCACACGTGGAATAAGGCCCATATGACAACCCCAATTTTTCACACATAGTGCTCACAATTTTATGGGTATTTCTTAAGTTACATGAATTTACGAGCTAGCTAATTTTTCCACTTAACTCCCTCTATCGATTTACCAAAATTATGTTAAACTTGAACTATGATCGTATGATAGGTTGCTCGATCCTAAGCTTTGCCTACAAAGTAGCGGATCCAAATGGTGGCTAGGGCGGTGAATGGACCACCTTGATTAATATTTCTAAATAGCCTATATATTATACATAAAAATAAAAATAAAAATTAAATGAAAAAATGCCTTGTTGGACTGCCATCACATGTTGAGATGGATCCGTAAAATCGTTTTAAGGGACCCACTTTAGTCAATACAATATCGATAAACACTAGGAGGTTTGAAAGATTCAACTTGCAAAGAATTTACAAGTTGTTCGACAAATTCTGGTGAGTTTGAAAAAATAAGAAAATAACAAAAAAATATAGTACTTGCGCATGACATCCTCTTGTATGAATTCCCACCTTCCAGGAAAAATAATGGCAAGCTTTAGTTTGGATAACTCTTGAGAGTATTTCTTCGCAATATGGCATACCATGTACAAGCATACTTGGGTTTCAAAATAAAGGACTATGCTTATGTTATAATAATGCCCGTATTCGGTAAATGCGCATATGGGGATGATATGGTAAACAGTATTTACATTTGTAGATTATTTAACAAAGTAGACGACAAATAATTAAGGATCATAAAGCTAGATACTAGCCTTCCATTTTTATACAAAAGCAGACCATGTTTTATGGGAAATTCTACAATTACATAAACTTTTGACATTTCTAGCTAATTTCAACCACTTAAAGTAGTAGTTGTTGATTTATCAAAATCAGATCAAATTTTAACTATGACTGCATGATAGGTTGCTAGCTCTCTAATTTTACGTAAAATCACTTTAAGGTACTAGAGTAGTCAATCTATAAAAAAACAAATAGAGGTTTGAAACCATTACGTTCTTTCGAAGAATTACACAACGGCTGACAAGCTTGAACTAGTTATGATTTTTTCAAGAAAAATAATGTATAACTTGTGCTTCGCATTCTATTGAGCGTACTAGTTGTGATAAGTATGATTTTTGATTACTTTCGAAAACCTTGCTTTGCAATATGGCCCACCATGTTGTGAAGATGCTTAGCTTCCAAATCAAATTACTAGGGTCATGGCTATATCTACATTGCAGTAGATGAATATTGTGCCCATATTTAGTAGATGAGCGCATGTTGGTATGGGAGAATGTGTTTACAATCATAGTTTCCAACTTTCACTAATAAAAAATAGTTTTCAATTTTGTAAGTGATAGACAATGTTTATTTGTTAAGTTAGTATATGAAGAATAAGGCCCAGAATGATAATACGCCATTATTCGCACATAGCAGACCATGTTTATGGGCTATTTTTAAGTAATAACATGAATTTCCAATCTATCTAGTAGCTATTTTTCCGATTGGAACTACTTCATGTCGATCTACCAAAATTATATATATCAAATTTGCACGACGAGTGCGTTATAGGTTCCATAATCATTTAAGGTACCCAAGATTTGAATATATAAAAACCACCATCAGGTTGGAAAAAATCAACTTCTTGCAATGTCTATGCACACAAAATTCATCAGTATTCATCCTTACAATCACTATAATTGTTTCCTCGCTACTGAACTTGAAGGAAAATCATCATAGATTCCTTCTCTTCCCTCTCTTCTCTACCCGTCCCCTCTTAGAAAGCTTCACAGCACCCATCATGTAAGAGTAGTGCTTTCACGCATGATTATAGTTCAAAGAGTACTAGTCTGGCGGTTCTTCTACATATGAAGCCTAGCGGTAGAGAGAAAGCAGACCCATCGTGTGAGCCATGTTTTTTCTACGAGATAAAATCTAGCATGATCCGAAAATTTATCTCCCAATCCTCATATTTGATTTTTATTCTCGAATAAGGTCGCATAGAATATCACACGAACATTTAGTTTTTAGCTTTGGAGCTGCCTCAAATCTTACCGCATAACATTAATATTGACCATTGAATTAAGACTCGCGAATCCCAACATTTCCATTTGTTGTCCATTCTAGCATATAAAAGATTCTATTGATAGTCTTCATCACAATCAATGCTATGCACAAAACTCAGAACACACTTCTCCATCATTCTAGAATCTTCTCCCTCGTTTCTCTATACCATGTTACCAAAATTTTCAAGTTTTAGATAGCTAATAGTTGTTGACTTCTACATGATGTACAAAGTACAAGAACCAAATATATACACCCATAATTTATAGGTGTTGATCAAATTTATATTTTTTCTTCTTTACCTATTATAATTTTGTATAGTGATGATAAGTTAGACGTTTATTATCTGATTCTCACGTGCAGGGGACGTACAATTTACTAGTTATATATAGTGTACGAATAATTTTGAATATTGAGCATTGGATCAAGATTCCCGAATCTTAACATTGCCAGCAGTGGGGTCTTCTTTTCAATTTTAGCATCTAAAAGATACTACTCCCTCCATCCATAAATAACTGACTTGGGTTTGTCTAGATTCGAATGTATCTATACACTAAAATGCATCTAAATACATTTGAATCTAGACAAAACCAACTTAGTTATTTCTTGACGGAGGGAGTTATTTTGATAGTCTTTATCAACATGTATGCATATTACTACTCCAAGTTACTTATCACTTAAACCAGCCTTAAAGATCTCTAGCATGGAAAAAATAGAGCACTATTTCATGTTATTTAGCGTGATATAGCGTATTTGGAGAGTCCATGATATTTTTTCAAGATTTTTCTCGCTATGGCGCTATTTTTTAAATAGCTTGCTATATCGCGCTAAAACATCATAGAGTTAGCGCTATTTCAAGTATAGGACGTTATTTTTTATTGCCGGTTTAGAGTAAGATAGCATGTGATGAATGTGTCGAGTAAGCAAACATACGATAAAAATTTGATTGTTAAACTTAAGTGATTGCATCAAGCCACCGCCGCCTCCTGCAGCACCCGACACTATACATACATTCAGCCCTGCCGGTTCTACTCCAACTTGGATAGCGCAGAAATTGATTATGCATGTAAGGGTATTTACTCTAGGCAATTCATTAGGTGCTAATATCCTTTATATTCAGGATATAGCTGTTATATTTTTAATTTTATACAAAATGATGTTTTGTAAAATAGCGCGTTATTAGAACACTATAACTTTCATATCATCTGGAGAAAAGCCACGCTAAATTAAATAGCACGCTAGTATTTTTTTCCTTGATCTCTAGTGGCTTGTCTAAATTTGGTAGTCTCTTAGAGCTCTCTAGTGGCTTTTCTAAATTTGGTAGTCTACATCTTCACATAGATAATGGTGTAAAAAAGATTCTTTTTTACACGACTTTAGTTTTCTAGTGGATAGTCTAAATTTGATAGTCTATATGTCCATCTGCACACAAATAGTCAATATACATAGCAAATCAGTACAACAAATGATCTGATTTGGCGCGGGAGCGAGCTCACGAGCGACCAACTTTGCTTTAGACATGGTGGCTCGGTTGTCCAAATATGGACGACGAGTAGCTAGTTTGGAGGATGTATAAATTTTAGACCACTGGAGGCATTTTTTGGTCCATAGTGGTCTATATTTGGCTTAGACTATCAGATACACTAGCCACTAGAGATGCTCTTAGGCTGGTCATAGTGGTATACATACTATTTCATGTTACTACCTTCATGTGTGTACATAATTGAGCCGAAGGTAGAGATCCTATTTTTGCAGAAATGGCTCCGGAAATACTCCATCCCTAGAAAGGCTAGGACATTACAGTAAACTTTTTTTCTAGTCATTCGACTATAGCTACTCCTAGGATAGGATATTATTATTCTGTATCTTTTAATCTATATAGCCAAATTCAAAATCCCAGAGCGGCAAATTCTCCCGCCTCACCTCCACCAAAATATTTCGAGTGGTCACACGCCCCAAGTAGTAGTCGTACGGAATTCCTTTTCTACCCCTAACAATGGCCTATCTACTAATGTTGGGGTGTGGGTATGGTTCGTAATCCCCCCCCGGGGGGTCCCCACAGCTCTGAATCTGGGTAGTCCACCTTCCACTGACGCCATTTCCCCCATAGCCCTCCGAAAAACCCTAACCCCTATGTCACCTCCGGCTCCTGCACCACCGCACCGGAGGATCCCCGCAGCGCTTAACTGGCCTACATGCCATCCAACCCCCTCTCACCTCCAGCACCTGCACCACCGCACCATAATCATCTTTGCCGCACTTCGCCCGCCTACACGCCATCCAAACCTCTATCTCACCTCCAGCTCCTGCACCACCGCACCAGAACATCACGGCCGCACTTCACCCGCCCACATGCCACCCCAAACGCCCTATCCCACCTCCGGCTCCTGCACCACCACACTTTGCCGGCTACACGCCATACCTCGATACCATATACTCCTGATTAGTCTACCGGATCAGCTGACGTCCACCTTATCGAACCTAGTCGCTGACACCCTCTTCCATACAACTGTGTTAGTTTTGTTGACTCCCTCGTCCACAACACTTGACCTGCTTCACCTACGCCGGTGTGCGCTGCATTAGATCTGCTTCACGGACTCAACAGTCCACTACACCAGATCTGCTTCACCGATGCTCTTGTGGACCGCCTCGAATCCATAATCGGTTATAACAGATTTGCTTCACCGGCGACGCCATGCACTACACTGGATCTCCTTCACCGGCCATCTTGTCAAGCAATCTAGACCCATCAACAACCTCCACAGATCTACTTCACAGACGCCGCCGAGATCTATTTGCTTCAGCACGACTCACCACTACTAGGCACCCTTAGCGTCCTTGACGTGACCCGCAAAGATGTCGTGTATGCGTAGATGATGCCGTGATCTAGGTAAACTAAATTTGCTTGTTCGCTCATTTCAATATACCAGGTATAAGACTGCAACATTGAACTGCATTTCTGTATTAGTGGTAAATTCCTACCTCAATACTGTCTTAATTGATATCCCACTCTCCCTTGATAAATTTGGTGTAGTCTAAGTTAAATCTAGGCCTTAAACTACTCCTTCTGTTTCGAGGTATAAGGCGTCCTTGTTCTACCTATTTTTTTCATTGACTAACAATTACTCTTAATATATATAAACAATTTTGGTAGTACAAAACTGACATCATTAGAGTTCATTGGTATTATGCAGTTCATGGCAGATGTTAATTCATTGAACATCTGAAGCTGCCTACATGTTCTACAAGTTTGCAAGTTATGTCCTCATAATGTGCATTTGCTTTGTATGTTGCTATAATACTAACTGCATGTAATTTTGGAGTTCATTGGTAGTTTTAAGCCACTGAACATGTAGGTTAACATTCCCTGCTCTACAAGTTTAGAATTTATGCTATTTTAATTTCAATATGGTTGTACTAAGCAACCACAGTAACTGCCTTCTCTTATGTAATTCATCGCAAATTTTATGTCATTGAACTTGTTGGTTTTGCATTCCCTCTGCAAGTTATGCCATTATTATTTATTTCAGTTAAGCTCTGATAGTAGCTGCCGCCTATTGTGTACTACTCCCTCTGTTTCTAAATATAAGATGTTTTAGCTTTGTGAAAGGAGTGTATCTAGACACCATTTAGTGTGTAGGTTTACTCCAAACCTATAAGAACCTACACACTAAAAGTGGACTAGATACACTTCTTTCACAAAGCTAAAACATCTTACATTTTGAAACGGAGGGAGTAAATCCGTTCCGTAAAAGAAGGGCTATACTTTTTTAAAGTCAAACAATAATGAATTTTACCAAGCTCATATAAAAATATATTAAGGGTTAATTTGTGACATTTGCGTCTATGAAAATATATGCCCCGATGTATCGAATGGCGTTGGTTTAACATGGTAGATGTTCCTGGTATGTTCTACAAACTTGGTCCAATTTTGCGTCGATTGACTTGCAAAAAATTTATACGCCTTATTTACTTTGGATTGGATGAAGTATTACATGGCATATTTTAAAGAACTTAACATGGTTATCTGCATGACTTGCTCTATAAATTCAAGTTTCTCAATTATAATTTCTATAGCAGCAGTATCTACCTTCTATTATGTAGTTCATAGCATTTTAAGTCACTTCACATATGGGTTAGCATTCCTTGCTCTATAAGTTCACAAGATATACCATTGTAATGTCTATCTTGTTCGTCCAAATGATAGTACAGTAACTTCCTGCTCTATAGATGGTGACAAATTTTATGGCACTTTTCATATTTGTATGCAATACTATTTCCCAAATTAAATCATTGTAATTTATCTCTTGTTCGTGCTAAGGGGTGATTGTAACTACATTCTATTTTATCACCATGGCAAACTTTATGTCATTTAAATATTTGTTTATATTCCGCCATTCCCTGCTCTACGTGTTCACAAGTGATTATACTATAATGTCTATCTAGTTCTTTGTAAACAGCGACAGCCACTATCTGATATTATTTCCACTCACAGGGAACACGGAGAATCATAGAGTGAATTGCCCCTATAATCTTGCAAGTACACGTTCCTTTCTATTGCTGAATGCAAATCTATTTTATGTGAATGAGTGGCCTGAACCTATATGTAGAGGAGCAACAATAAAGTATATGGATCGTCTATCCAGGTACTGGATGCGGTGGATGTCTTCAAAGAACGAACTGACAACAGGACGTCCTCCGATTGGACTGCACAAAGAGAAATAATAAGTCTCTTGTTTTTACTGAGATGTGCTTAGTGTCAGATGCTTGTTTGTACGAGGTACCACATGATTCGGCTAATAATTAGAATAAGGTTAACCCTAAACAAGACTAGACAAAAACCAAATGTAAATCCCTCGTCTTATATCTTTTATATATATATATATACTAATTAGAGGCACAATACAAGACTCCATGTTAATCTTGGTAGTTAAGGAATATTTATCCGTCCAATTGACCGCTGATGTATCTGGAGCCGTTAGATCAAACCTGCTCCTCCACGTATCCTCCCGCAGGCCGCAGCACGAGGTGACGACCTAGAGCATGACTCCTTTTCCCATGGTTCCGATCTTTGTGCAGGTAAATCTGGCTTTTACAATATCTATGACCATCGGGGCGAGGCGAGCAATGCATTCAACAGACCATGAGAATCATCCAATTTAATGCATATGATACACGATGATGGGAAAGGCGCCGGCTTTTTCCTGTAGTCACATGCCTCTGTCAACACCCGGATTTTTTATCCCAGATGCCTGTTATGCCATACATCACAATCCCAGTATTACCATTTTTGCGAGGCATAACAGATTGAATATCACAGTACATCATCCATTACAACCCATAATAAGGTCTTACACAAATAAAGGATCTCATGATCCAGTCTTAATACAAACAAGCGGCGGAATAATAAGCGTAGTAGTGGGCTCCATCTTCAGGGTCACAAGAAATGCTGACGATGGGACATGATCCTAGTTGTCATAGACATCCTGCTGCCCATCATCCTGATAGTCCTCCTCATAGTCTGGCCACTAGAATAGCCAGGGACAAAGCCATGACTACTCTTTCAGTACTCGCAAACTATCACTAACAAGTAAGGTAGTTCTAGTAGGAATCTTAAGCTCTAGGTTTATTTGCAAAAAGCCAGGTTTACCTAAACTAAGTTTAAAAGTAAAGAAAACTAAGTTAATGTTCTAAATCACTTAAGTGGGAACCTAGTTTTCATAGTCACAACCCTGTTGTTATCAAGTCAAAATCATAGTTCAATTCACAAGTCATTTTGAAAACATCTGACGACGGAACAGTATGGCCACTCCAACTGTCCATGACCACGGACGCGGCTATTCGAATAGTTTGACGCTCTGCAGAGGTGGTACAATTTTACCACAAAATTCGTTACATCCGTCAGGGATAACCCTGAATCATCATACTTAGTATGCGGGTAATCAATCATAACCTTTCCTTTACACACTATAATATAAGAACCTCCCCTATGAGCTTGGCCTCCCAGCCATGGCCATCTACCATCATGGACACTGCATAGGTGGACAATTCACACTCACGGGGTAGCCTCAGCTCAAATCTCTTCCACGAGGGAACCCGTAGTAAGGCATATAAACTGCTAGCTAAGCCCTACCCAATTCGAGTATTGTGGTTGTACGGTAAAATTGGAATGGTATCGCATCCGAACCCAACCATTAGTTTTTATAAAGGGCTAAGGCTCATGCCTCAACATTTTTATCAGCAAATCCATTTGTGTTTCTCAACAAATGGCAAAACATTTCAATAGAATATAACATCATTCCAAGGTTTTCATAATCATTTTCACCAAGTATTCCCATCTAAGGTGATCAAGGTTTATGCTTAGCACTAGCCACTAAGTTAAGAGTGTTCACTAATGATGGGAGCTAATCTTCAATCTCATGCAATAGAATGACATCTAGTATAGGCCTAGTTTTATAATCTTTATACTATCTTTCCAAATACTCACAAAGCACTAGCTATAAGTAAAGAACTTTGGTAAAGTAAAAGAGTAAAGCTTGCAAGTAAAACTTGGGATGGGTATAAATCAAGATATATAACCAAAGCTTTCCTAATGCATCTTTCTTGGGTTAAAGCTTGCATGGTTAACTTGTAGTGTTAGGCTTGCCTTGAGTAGAGGAGTGGTTGAAGTTTTCTTCCTCTTCTTCTGGGTAGAACTCCTCCTCCTCGTAGCTTGGGTCGGTACTATCATATCTAAATAAATACGGGGTACACAATCACCAAACAATACTTAACTACTTCTATTTAGAAAACTAAGGTTCACACTTGATGGTATAGCATCATCACATGAATTAAACAACTAGTTTTATTTAGTTTATTTGAGAAAAGTAATTTTTACTCTTTGAAATTAATTAAGATATAATATTCTCCAATTAAAATATGGGATCATGTGGACACATGTCATCACCAAATATTCTAATACATGGGAATATGATTTAAAAGGTGGGTCATATTTTATTAAGTTTAAGATTATCATTTAATAGATTTAAAGTGACTAGAAATGCCCTAATAACATTATTTTGGTACTAATCCAAAGTCACTGCATGTAAACCTAAATATTTTTACATATTCAGATATATATTGTCAAATATGATTTTTGAGAGTTGGAATCAACTCAAAAGCTATTATGGTTGATTTTTGAAAAACGTTTGAAGTTGCAAAAGTATCTGTCTATTATTTTTACTAAAGATTATCTCTAACTCCAAATTCTTTAAATCCAATGGGCTTGGATAGATAATTTAAATATCTTTCTAAAAAAATTCGAATCATGCAATTTGATTCAGTGAAACTCTCTGAATTGATTTTGGAATCTATGGACAGAAACTAGTTTTAACTAAATTGGAAAATCAATATTTGAATTCTCTGGGCTGCTAACAGACGGGCTCCACCAGTCAGCAACTGCATCTAAGCAAAACGGTATCGACGCATCTGAGCCATGTGATCTAATTCTAATCCAATGGCTGGGAGTCGTCGTCGACGACGAACTACTCCGTCGAGGAACTAAACCTAACGCGGCGGTGGGGGTCTGGCTAGGATTACCTAGGCTCCAACTAGGGTCGACGATGGGGCGATCGACGTGGTAGACGACGGCGGTTCGAGGCACGGTCACGACAGGTCTTGGGGTGGTCGAAATCGACGGCACCCTTCTCCTCCAGCAGCGGCGGGCTTTGGCCAAATTCCGGCGAGAGAGACCTCGCCTTGCTTCGGGAAAAAGTGGGGAAGGATTATGAGGAGTGGTGAGTGGAATGGTGTGGAGAAATGAGGCAGGGGAGGCCTCCTTTTATACTGCGGCGAGGGGACCGAACGGTGCGGGCGCGACCTCGTCGGTGACGATGCTACAGACTACTAGCGGCGCGGCTAAGCCTAGGGGACGGTGCTGTGTTTCCTAGCGGTTCTTATGGGCGTAATGGCGAGGCATGGGGCAGTGTGGTTTGGTCGGGAGCATGCGGCGCTCCACGTGGATGCAGAGGTGTTTGCGACGGCGTGCGGCAGATGCGGGTCGCGTGGCGGCGAACGGGGGTGTCTGCGGGGTTGGGGTGATCATGGCAAGCTAGTGCACGCGAGGCAGGGGTGAGGCGCGGTATGTGCGAGTTGGTCGGGCGTGGCGAGCTGGCGTGCTCTGGACATAGCACAGAGACATAGGACACGGCAGTGCTAGGGTGGTCCAGGGCTCGTTTGCGGTCGAGGCTTGGACAAGGGGTGGTGGTGGAGTGCGGTGTGTCTGGTGCGCATCGTGGGCGAGGGCGGCGTTGCCTCTGGCGCACTGTCCGCTATCGGCCGGCGACGACCAAGAATGGGCAGCGCTCCACTGTGCATAACGACCAAAGGAGGGTTGGTCTGGTGCTTGGTTAGGCTCAGGGGAGACGGGGGTTAAGAGGGGACACTGAGGTGGGAGATTACTACTCCAAAACAGTGATGTTAGGTAGTAATGGTTCTGTGTCTGCAAGGTGTTTGTGATAATGGCCGCAGGAAATGTACTTTGGAATTTTTGAATGAAAGTTTTTGAGTGATCTTAACTTAAGCTTGAGAGTCTATGTTTGCTTGGAGAGGTCAAGTGGAATTGGTTTGATAGGTTTTTGAAAAAATAGGATCTTAACATATGAACTAGATTCAATTTTCAACTGTCCATTAAATTTATTTGAAAGATGTTTTTGTAAGTTTGTAAAGTGGGCCTTGATAAACTTTTACTTGGTCTAGCAAGGTGTGGAAAGAAATAGAAATGTTTCTGTTAAAATTTCTCTTCTAAGAACACACAAAGTGACCTAGTGATTAACTTTTGTCAAAATGACCATTTGCTCTTTTTATTCATATTTGATTTCTTTTTCTTTTAATTTTGCTTGTAATTGGCCTAGATGATGTAGCATTCATCTTTAAACCATTCCACATCATTTGTAACAATTAAGTATGGCAATTTCAATCAATCACACATTAATGCAAAGCTAACATACATTCATATTCACTTTATTAATAAAAGTTTTATTTAATCCTAAATTGGGTGATTAGGATTTGATAAACTTGATTAGAAATTTTGGGGCGTTACAGCCTCTATGCACCGCAGCAGCGTCAAGCTTGCTAGATCGATTTGGAAATGCTCTCGCTCATCTCGGTACGTGCATGCTATTTTCCTGTTGACCAGATTCATAAGCTGCATGTCTGCATGTCTTTACGATTTAGCTCATGATAGAGTATTTAGCTAGCTTAATCACCCGTTGATTAATTTTTCACAGCACTGCATGTTTGCATGCTGCGAATGTTTTTATCCCACGGTGGCATATAGTCCACCCATTCGTTCTGAGAAAGTGCTAGGTAAGCTTCTCTTCAAATATTTATTCAAATCCAACAGTAAAAGCTATGAAAAGCTAACCTTGACCGATCAAATATGGGCTTAAATTTGTAACCGTTGAGCTCCTCATCTCTTCCGTTAGCTTGCATGGTCGTCCATTCGTTTTTCTGGATACTGAATCAACCATAATAATTTGGTTATTGCAAATTGAAGTCAAGTGAAATTGGATGTTGCAAGTAAAAGCACACGGTTATCCAATCAGATTGAGAAGTATTTCACGTTTTCGCCAGGTGCACGAAATCAATTGTTTGGTTTTTGATAGGTCTATTCCTTTTGTCAAGTTTGATTCGTGGTGACCTCCGCGCTGATTTACTCCGTGGCTGCTGCTTCCTGGGTATGGACGAGAATAGACTTGAAAGCTTTAGAGATATCCATGACATGAATGGAACACGTCAGATTAAATCATCGAAGAGGAATTTGAGGAAAAAAAGACAGTAAGTTATCCCCCATATGATGCTTTTGTATAACAATGACACCCTCTCATATGCGTCTACATCCCTCCATTACATTAGTTATTCGTCTCTTCACTTCAGTTAACAAAGATCTTAGTTAAAAAGGTCTTAAATGATTATTGTTAACAATATAGAAGTCGTATTTTATTCCTCGGGAAGTTTCGAAGGATTTGCTTTTCTTAGCAAACAAATTTTGGTTGTGGGACTATTAGCTACTCCCTCTGTTCAAAAATATAATATATTTTAGCTTTGTGAAATAAATGTATCTAAACACTTTTTAGTCTATATGTTCACTCCGAACCTCGACAAACCTATAGTCTAAATATATTCAATTCACAAAGCTAAAATGTCTTATATTTCTGAATGGAGGGAGTATGCGTTATCCAAACCCAAATAATTTAAACATAGTGTTATCTCCATATATTAGTTATAACATCAGGTTCTGCTACATCGCTACATCTGCAGCTTATCAGTCATGTACATAGGGCGGTTTCTGCTTACGTCGTAATTACCCAAAATTAACTATGTGATTTAAGTTCTACCGCTAGCTAGAAAGTAACCAGAGAGATAGTTACTTTTGGGCACAGGAGCAGTCCTACAAGTTTAACCGTCTATAGAATAAATATTTTCTGGATCACAAGCATAATAACGGTACAGTTCGTGTAATGCTCTAAGATAATAAATTTGCACCCATTAGATATGCATGACGAACTAGGTGTACCAAGGTTCGATAATTGTGAAAAAAAGAAGAGGAATCCATGAGTGAACTACTGTACACATACTAATTAGGCGGCTTAACCGGGTACGCGCATACTATTTGAGAAGCTCAATAAAATAGATTATGAAAAAGAAATTTTACAGTATCTGATATCGGCTTACTGATTAATTAATTGATAAATGGTTCAAATTGGTTAGGCTTGCATCGGATGAAGTTAGCGGTGTTCACAAGAGGCTAAATTTTAATTGGTAAAGTAAATCTATTTTATACCTCCATTGTTCATTTGTGCGCCTCTAATATTTTGAACATATGTTAACATGTACTCCCTCCGTCTAGAAATAAAAAATATTTTAACTTTGTGAATCAAATGTATCTAGACGTCTTTTAGTGTATAGGTTCATAAATGTTCGGAGTTAACATATATGCTAAAAGGCATCTAGATATATTTATTTTACAAAGCTAAAATGTTCTATATTTGTGAAGAGAGGGAGTAATTGGACCATCCTCCTTATTCCGTTAAGGCATTCTTTGATTTGCCAGTCGACCATTCATAGTGATAGTAACTATATATTGCAAATATTATTTTATAACTTGCTTTGTAATTACTCCAAATATGAGGAATGGTTGCAAATTTCATCCTACATTAATTTGTAGAAAAAATCATAATTGTCAACTTATATTCACTTTGTCCTCCAGGTAATCCCATCTTATTTATAGCGGAAAAATAGAATCAAATGCCGAAGATAAATTATGTGGAACTGAGACATAAATAATACTCTCGGAAGGTGTGGCCGTATACTTTATAATATGCCGTAAAATAATTGAGCATCTCTAATTCATATGTGCACTACGGGTGAAATTTCAAAAAGTTACGTGCTTTATGATAACCTTGGAGAAATCATGTAACTACAACTACCAAACAATGGAAGATTATGAAAATATTGAGAGATTTCTCCTCAAAAAGAATACTAAAATTTTAGTTACCGTTGCATTCTCAAAATTTCGAGGTCGAACCCGTGTGGATGCACGGGTTGATGACTAGGTAATATATAATTCATTGTACTCACTTGATTTTGGTGATGATCTATTCTTTTTATATTTGACATGTGTTCATCTATCTATCTATCCATACGTTAACTAGACCATGATTAGGTGGTGGTAATTTAAGTATATCCACTATTATGCTATATTTTTCTGCTATGTAACAAAGACCAATTGTAAATCTCTCGATTTATAATTCATTTTTCTCAGTCAATCATCATGATGATCTATTCTTTGCTATATTTGACTCATCATCATATCTATCTATCTATCTATCTATACATATGTCAACTAGACTGATTAGGTGGTGGTAATTTAAGTATATCCACCTTTATAGTCTATTATAGTATTTCTTTGATATATTTAAGAGTTTGTATGCATTCTGGAGATAGTCACATTGTCTAGTGTCGGCACCACATGAGTTGGAAAATGATTAAAACAAGATTACGTTTAATTAACGATACTGCACAAAGACAAAAAGTAAATCTCTTGATTTATAATTCAATTTGCTCACTCAATCATGGTGGAGATCTCTTTTTGCTATATTTGATTGATGGTCTTCTATATATATATATATATATATATATATATATATGTATATATACACGTTAACTAGACCATGATTAGATGGTGGTGATTGAACTATATCAACTTTTAAGCTAATCTATATTCTATTATAATATTAGAGATCGCCACCATGATTGAGATTATATGCACTCTGAAGGTAGTAACATAGTCTAGTGTTATATGTACGAGACTAGTATAAATTACTTGGTCTTGGTGGGGAGTAACTTATACTAGTAAAAATGCATACAATACTAGTCCAAGTTACTCTACCAACACTAAAGAGGGTCTAGATACATTTGTTTCACAAAAGCCATAACATCTTATATTTTGAAACGAAGGTAGTTCTATCTAGACTAATCATAGTGAGATTGTCATAACT